>OW121705.1:41637029-42837029 GCA_933228785.1 Lasioglossum pauxillum | reverse complement strand
TTTCTATATGTCGTATTGATTCAAGTATAATTCATTACATGGTACATTGCCACAGCACCAACACGTGTTTTTTGAAAAATTTAAAATATAAATTATTAATTTATTTTTGCACTAAGCAAGCAAGTAGCTTTTTTCTCACATTAGTTTAAATCCATATAAACTAAAAAGGTTTTCTTGCAACAATTATTGTTTTACAGACGCAATTCTTTAAAGATTTCTTGAAAATGATCTAAATAAAGATCGTAACGTTGAAATAGGGAGTTTGTGAAAATTTGCAAATAGTGTGTATCTTTAATACTTGATCGAACCAGTGCGCCAAAATCATTGTTAATTTCGTTTATAATCTCAAACCTTTAGAACACGAATTAATTGAGGAATTCTAAGATAATTTAAAGAAAATTAAAACAGTACGAGTTGATGAACAACAGTTCACCGAAGGGTTAAAAAATAAGGATTATCCGATTCAAGAAATTATGTTTCAGTGCTTGACACGAAAGTATATATTAGTATACATTATTTGAAATATTATGAAAATCTGGGTATCACGAAGAGAGTATTAGGTGGAGTCGTGGTAGTGTATATTTGTCTGTTTATGAGTATTCGGGTAATTTCCTTTATCTTACGATAGAGGATAATTGGTTACTTGCATTACTATCAACGTTGATCGATTCGGATTGCCGTGGCCGAGAGTTAACCGACGCGACACCGCGCAATCCGAGCGTTGGGTCGATTCGATCGGGATTCGGGGGATGAAACCGATATCCTGCCGCGACGAAGCGGAATACAAGGGTGCGCGAATAATTTCCAACGGGCGGAACGCTGCGAATCGATCGGCGAAATTGAATATTCTCGTTAAGAAAATATTTCCACAGGCTCGGCCGCGCGGATTAAGCCGGCTTTGAGCCACGACGCTTTTCCGGCCAACCCCCTTTCCACCCTCTTGCTTTTCCTGCCTCCCATGTCCGACCTGTGCTTGTGCAGTGAGCCTGCGAAATCTTTCGAACTGCCAAATTCGACGTCCCACAATGCCGCAGAACGTGGTTTTAATTGTTCAAGTTTTTCGTTAGCTCTGTAGGGGTGAATCTACACCACTACATTCGTGGACATTTGAATAAAAATTAGTTTTCATGAAATTTGCGAAGTAAAATTAATTTTATTATGAACATAAGAGAACTTTAAGCAGGGGTGTATGTGCGGTTTTTCAAAAAAGGTTTTTTGATCGCGTTAGGCCTCCATCGGCTGGAAGAACTGTCGAGGCATACGGAGAGACGCGAAACAGAATTATTCTGCAGTTCATCCCCGAAACGTTAGCCACATGTTATCGCAAAGCATGTATACAGAAACGCCAAAGCGATTCGTCGAGGGTACTTGTGGCCTGCAGCGCTCCACCCTCCGCGACCGCGGACTTGACGGCTGATTGAAAAGTTAGTGCGCCCCAATCTGGAAGATGAGTCCCCGAAATTAAATCACTGCTTTCGACGGGGTGGGTTTCGTTGGGGATCGAGCGATGGGAACCCTGGACCTAGCAGGGTGCGTTCCGGCATTTGTTTCGCGGACCATTAGACAGAATTAGGGTCTCCTTTCTCCAGAAACGTGAATCTTTCGGTTCCCGAATGAAGAATTACCCCTAACCTATAATAGGGTTATTAATGACCGTCCATTTTTCACTTGATGCGCAATTTATTCCTCGAATTGTGCTCACCAATTTTTTCTAATTTTAACTTAAGTACATAGTCGAACCGAAGTACATAGTCGAACCACTTACATACGTTGACGATTTTACATGGAAGCGATCAATTTTTAAATGCAAATCTACGTACACTGATTGATGTGTGAAAATTACGAATTTATATTAGGTACACTGAAAAATAGACTTATCTGTCTATATTAATTAGTAGACTGCGGATTTGATGCATTTATGACAAAAATGAGTAGGTCTAATTTCTGACAGTAAAGAAATTTGAAGAATTTAAACATGTCCATCAAGAAATTAAATATTTATTTCACCCAGCTTGTAATTTAGGTAGAAAGTTTTTATTTTGCATAAAGATTCGCAGTCTATTAATTAGTTTAACCCCCTTGGTGGCCAACCGGATACCCATTTACTGCATTTCTTTCAACAACTTGTTAATGTTCCTGTAAAAATATTACAAAATTTCTCTGAATGTCTATTCATTGCTCCGTAATATATTAATTTATAGTCTTAAGGATGTTCTGGAGGTATATCAAAACGCAACAAAATTTTTGAAAATTTGACAAGATATAATTGTTACTAAATTAATGCAATTACCAAAGTTTGGGTTCGATTCACTGCACCGTTTAAGAATTATAGCAACTTAAAGTTTGCACATTTTAACACGTCTTCTTATGAAGAATTCATAAAATTCCACTTCAAACCCTATTTAAACCTTGAAAAAACGCAACTAGAAACTCCAGTTTTTTTATATGTAGTAAAAATTATGTAATTAATTATGTTCAAAATTTATTAGGATTCACTAAACAGTTACGGAGCAAAAAAATTGTGAACTGTTACAAAACGTTAAATTTCTCGTGTTGTCTCTCACTAGCATGGATACGCGACAAGTGTAGACCACTGAATATAGCTACAGAGGGTACAGTATTCGCAAAAGTTTAATGCAAAATATACTCATGAATGGCTTTCATTGCCAATATATTGAGGGATTTCGAATTTCTTATACTTTTGTCTCCCATTGTACCTCCAGAACATCCTTAATGCAAAATATACTCATGAATGGCTTCCATTGCCAATATATTGAGGGATTTCGAATTTCTTATTCTTATTTCAGAACATCCTTAAAATGAGAATTTGTGCAAACATGTTAAACACAAAAGGCTTTAAACAATCTATACATTTTCGTTGACTACATAAGGGTTAAGTATAAAATTTTTAAACAAATGCTGAGATTCGGTGACAAGAATCTCGAACCACGGTTGATCGGAGCACGTATTCCGCGAAGACGATTGACAGTTGACTTCGTGACACAAGGAGCGAAGAGAGATGATCAAGGCGAGGTGCGTGTCACTGTGCAATTTGTCTGAAACGGTTTCGAATCGCGACCGGGAGGGGACCGCCCGGGTCGATCGCATTAACGACATTTTTACGTGATAGCGTGTCGGACACGCGATCGAGCGCGCCCAGCGAGTCTGCGTTGAAAAAGGAGCCTGGTCCTGGGAGAAAAAACGCGGAAGTCTGAGGAACGCATTTAGGTAATCAGATCGAGGGTGTAATTAGCGGGATCCCGAAGTTGGAGTGGGTCTCCGACACGGCGTATCAATGCGTGGCGCGTGTAGGATGCCACGAGTGACGTAGCCCCGCGTGGGTAATTAACGATCGCCATTCGTTAATTATACGCATTAATGGAAAGGGGCCTGGGCGCTGATGGATCCACGGATCGCATGGCCGAGGGAACAGGCCACGGTCATTAATTGTCGCGGCCTGAAGAAAAAGCGCGGACACTTGTCGCCACGACCCGAAGTGGCGCGATGGCGTCGCGATGCTCTTTCCGACCGGCCGGAGGAAGGCTCCTCTGCGGGACGCCGAAAGGAACGGCAATAAACAAAGGGAGATCGTCCTTTTTTGTCCGAGGCAATCGTTCGTCTCGCGCCGTTCATCCCGTTGTAAGCTGATTTCGCGATCGTTGAAAGGATTCTCCTTAGGGGAGAAGTTTCTTTATGGCGACGTCTCGGCGATGTCTGCGCGTCATTTTCTCGACGATCTCGAACTTGTCCACGGACGTAAAGAGTCGGGACGATCCGAGCGCGAGCAGGGCAGACGGGACACACTCTCCTTTTCGTAATTAAAATCCTCTTTCCCGGCTTTCCATTACAGAGAAACGAGTCCAAACGAGGACGCGCGAAGCACCTCGTTACAAGAGTTGCCCGCGGCGAGCCCACGCTTCGCCCGAGAAACGGAGAACATTCGGCCCCATTATGCCGGGGTCACGCGTGTTAGGCCAACATAATGTCCGACGGCCGGGCCCCGTTCTTTTTGCACTCTGTTATGAGCATTCTGTCGAGCACTCTGTCGGCCTCTCGAGCGACCCGAAAGGAGCCGTCGCGGATGCGCTCGCGAGCTCGGCCAAATGAAAAGCCGTCTTTAGAACCGGCTAGATCGCCACGCTGACTTACCACGGAAACGAGAACAGAGGGAAGAAAGGATGGACACATCTTAGGAGAGCGGCGAACACTACAATCGCGGAGAAGTTACGCGAACTCTCTTCCTCCTCCGCTCGGGGTTGTTACGGAAAGTAACCGACGACCTCGTTATTTTCTCTACCCGGCTAGCCGGAAATGTGAAAACGTTGATGTAGGAATCCACCCGCTGCGTCGCCCGGCTACCGCGAGTAGTCCCGGTGATACTTGAACCGGTCAAGAATGCCGCGGTGATGAAAATGGGCCGTTTTCAAAGTTACAAGAAGACGCAGCAAAGATCTTATTCGGAAGAGTGGCCCGGTACTTTTTCCGTGCCGCTAGCATTTGGGTTAACCTGCTGCCGGGCTTCTACCTCTTCGCTAATGCACCGACTCTAGTTTCAAGCACCTTCCAAGACCCCGCGTTAAACCCCGATAGGATTACTTAGCGAAACTATTATTTAGTAAAAGGATTAACTATTTTTCATTAACTAGAGACGAAGAGTCGCCTGCAAGTGGCGAATCTTATTAGGAAACCGCCTGTGTTGACCACGTATTAAATCACGACGGGATTTCTTAGTGAAACTATTACTTAGCGACAAGATTACCCCTCATTATACTGAAATTAACTAGATCACAGTGTAAGGTGAAAATTTCATTATCAAGTAACTAAGAATTACAGTACTGGACAAAATAAAGTACGCACCTCGAATATTTTTACAATTACGTTTATAACTTCGTAGTTTTTACAGATATAATAATTATGTATTGGCACAGAAAGAAGGTTTCTTAGTCTACTTTTAAGTTTTAACAAAAATAATTTCAAAAACATTTAACATTTTTCAATAGACAGATCCGTTACATTTATAAGGATATTTTCTTTGGACAAAATAAAGTACGCATGTGGTAATAAGAGTGAAAACTGAGTTCTAATTGAGAACTAGTATTTTGTATGGCCGCCCTTTGCTCGTATGACCTCTTGCAAACGCCGAGGAATGCTCTCGACGAGATTCCGGATGTGCTGTTCGTCGATGTTTCTCCACGCCTTTTCCAAAGCTTCGAATAACTTGAATTTATTCGTTACGTCACCCTTGTCCAACATTTTGGTCCAAAATGGACCACAGATTTTCAATTGGATTTAAATCCGGCGATTGTGCTGGCCAATCTAGCACTTTGATCCTCGAAGCACGAAAGTAAGTAGCAGCTTTATGCGCGGTATGTTTAGGATCGTTATCTTGTTGGAAGATAAAGTCATCTTCCAGACCAATCTTTAGCAGAGACTCCTCTAAATTCTCGTTGAGGATGTCAATGTATTTGTCTGCTGTCATAATACCATCAATCTTGACGAGATTTCCCACACCTGACCACGCAAAACATCCCCACACCATAATACTGCCTCCTCCATGCTTGACAGTTGTTTGGACATTTTTATCCAGAAGCTTTTCGCCGGGCTTCAACCAAACCCGTGTTCGTTGTTTATGACCAAACAGGTCATACTTACTCTCATCACTCCAAATAACCTTTTTCCAGAAGTCCACTGGCTTATCGACGTATTTTTTTGCAAATTGGAGACGTTTCAATTTATTAACTTTTCGAATTAAAGGGCGACGCTGTGCAGAACTGCTCCTGCGCACGGTTCGTTCAGCAATGTTGAGTTGCACATTTTCCCTGATTACACGACTAGTAACAGTCGGATTTTTCTTCGTTTCCCGGATAATTCTACGATCCTCGACTGAATTTGTCTTCCTCTTCCGTGCGCGACCGATGTTATCGGCTACTGTGCCAAGCACTACAAATTTTTTGTAGATCTTTCTGACTGCTGCTTCACTAACATTGTATTTTTCACCGATTTTCCTATTGGAGAGACCGTTTTTCCGGTCGTTAACTATTAATTTTCTAATTTGTACGGAAATTTGTTTCGTTTCCATGTTATTCGCAATGGAATGATACAATCTTGCTTCTAAGAACACTGATGGCTAACTGAAACTTTATTAATATGTTTATTTGTAAACATTCTTTTATCTCCAACTGCAAGAAAAGGTATCCTACATGCCATTATTGCTAAAAGTAAATAAACACTCTAGTGCGTACTTTATTTTGTCCAAGGAAAATATGACAACAGACGTAACGGGCTTGACTAATGTACGATGTCTCATGTTTTTAGAATTATTTCTCATTGAGTTTAAAAGTAGACTAAGAAACCTTCTTTTTGTGCAAATACATAATTATTATATCTGTAAAATCTACGAAGTTATAAACGTAATTGTAAAAATATTCGAGCTGCGTACTTTATTTTGTCCAGTACTGTACTATTAAAAGGACTGCAGACATAGTCTTGTTGTACTTCCTTCTTCTTCTAATAAATTATGAACCACACAGAGGCAAGGGGTTAAACATGTATCATGTACACCTCCTATTAGATAACCCCTTGTAAATTACATCGGCGAAACTTGTGCAAAGTGCACTAAAAAGTGGTGAAACATGTATAGCTCTTATTGGGCAACCCTTCACAAATTATATCGGTGAAACTTGTGCAAAAATTCTTTGACACTTTTGGGATTGATATCTGCCCTCAACATATCAAGTGACTAAAGGTCGGTTAATCCTGTGCAAATTTTTCTACGGAAAAATCATGAAAATTAGAAGAACCACCCTCGGTATGGTGCTGTTTGCACCGAGGGGTTGCTTCCAGCATCCCAGCCACGTCAGTGCAATCTTTAATTAAGATTTACGAGCGGAGCCCGGTCGCCGCGGTTTTCCACCCTCGATCGGTCGAAAGTAATCGGAAGCAATTCCCTCCTCCGGCTGGGTGCGCAAGACATAAACCATTCGGCTGCGTTCCGAGAAATCGGACGCAGTTCATACGCACAGGCTAGCGAACGACCGCAGAAGGGACGCAGCAACGTCGGACGGAAACTGCGAGCGGACAGTCTCATCCGCAGCCCGCTTTAATCAATGCTAACGATCCGTTTATTATTCGAAGGGTCGCCGGGGCCGAGGGACAGGGACGACCTTACGTGGACTTGCGAGGGTCAGTTCTCCCTCCTGTCCGATGAAATTGCGTTACTGCGTCCCGGCGTCGCCAAACTGACCCCGCCGGACCAACACTTGGCCAACCCCCGTTCACAGGGTTCAAAGGAGCACGGGGTGCCCATTGAAATCACTTCCAGCGGAAGTCTCTCAGCTAGAACTCGTGGTTCTGTCTAGGAATGGTTCTGCGGGATACCTTGCGAAATGGTGACCGACATTTTTTAAAAACGTTCAATTCGATCGTTCGAAGTTTTCATTAATTCTTCACAAGAATAATTATTTAAATAAAAATAATTTTTAAAAAAATACCACGTTTTTAAAACGGACTAAAAAGTATAAAATAAAATTTTTAAAAATGCCACGTGCAAAGGTTCAAATTATTAATAATTTATATCTCCTGAACGCATAGGCTTTTTTTAAAAAATTTTTTTAAATATTGCATTGTCATATAGTACTGAGCTATGTTTAAAATTTCAAGTCTCTAGCTCATCGGGAAGTTAGTTAA
Organism: Lasioglossum pauxillum; assembly: GCA_933228785.1. Lineage (NCBI taxonomy): Eukaryota > Metazoa > Arthropoda > Insecta > Hymenoptera > Halictidae > Lasioglossum > Lasioglossum pauxillum. The sequence continues at coordinate 42,829,343 of OW121705.1, read as the reverse complement.
AATCAATTGCAAAATTTGTACCGAACAGACAAACAAGAAAGCGAGCTAATAAAAACGTGTTAATATGAAATTTACAATTGATTTAGAATGTATACAAGACCCAGAATCATCGAACCCAGAATTACACATGTATGCATTTCAGGTCTCATTTGCCGAGAGCATAAAGGCTGACGTATTTAAGGAAAATAATTTAATGGCCACGCAAGCCCGCGTCTGAGTTATCCACGGAATGCCGGGATCGCTGCTTCCGATTTCGGGACGCATTCGTCGGGTTTATTCGAACAGTTTCTTTCGGAAGTTGGTCTTCAGGGACGTGGCCGTAGTTGGCCCGCGAGGAACTTGGACCGGGGCCACTCGCCCAAACGCAATTAAAATTCGGATGCAGCTACCGCTGATTTATGGGTCGTAAAGAAGATTCGTTACTCGTCTCGATAGTTCTCTTCGTTTTAAGTAGATCATTCGCGAGGCTTTATTTTCTCTTTCCTCGCGCAACTTTTCCTTTTACCCGAAATTCTCTTTTCTCCTGCTCGCATTGTTCTCTCGCGGCAATGCCGGTGCTGCACACACGAGACAATTAGCCATTGTTGCGGTTTTCTTTTGTGCAAAACACAAACCTTCTATATCGACTGTAAGAGATGAGAACCAAATAGAAATTATCTTTTTATCTTCTGTTAATCTTTCAATGTTTAAAATAATACCCACCCAATTTCTTCATAAGTGTATTGAATCTGCAGTCTACGAACGCGATGATTAGACTGCGGATCTTAACTTAAAATAAAAATGTTGTGCATCGATTGTAAGAAACGAGAGTCAAGTAAAACATTCTTTCTCTCTTCTATCATTATATCTAACATTCTCTTCATCTATTCAGTATTTTAGATTGTACGTACCACAACCTGATGAAGTATCGTTGCAATTTATAATAAATCATACATTTTTTGTTTGAAAACATGAACTGATACAACAATACCCGAAGACTGGAATTCTGGAATGGTTTCGAAATAGTCTCGGAAGCACAGAGGATTGAAGAAAAGAATTATTCAAGCAACTGTAAAAAGCTTGAAAAGTCTCCATTACCTGAAACACATGACTCTTGCATCCCCAGCATAACTTGACACGAGACGCATGCGAGTTAAGAAGATCTATAAGAAAAGGGGAATAGAGATCTCAAAGGGACATTTTTTCCCGAGAAGCATTAGAGCTCGCCGGCGCGTAAAAGCAACGACTGCGAAGTTCTAAAGTAATGACTCCGGGGCTCCAAAGGAATGACTCTGCCGCGAAATTGCATCGAACAATCGCAACGATTATTGCCCGCAACGAGATCAACTAACGAGGTGTTTTTGATGGGCGGAGGATGCGCTAGTCGCGCGTGCACTTTTCGCGGCCGCAAAAGACGCCGCGCGGTTTTAATTACAATGTAATTTTCTTTGCGGCGTTGGTCCCTTTGAAATGCTGTTAGACTTCCACTCGAACACACGAAGCAATCAGGCGGTCGGTCGGTCGTTTCATGGCGACGCAACGCGCCGCGACGCCGTGTTTGGATCCGCGAAGATTAAAGGGGGACCCGCCCTTTTCTCTCCCTCGCACGTCACCCACGAGTTTGCCATGAGCGCCGCAAGTGTGCAAATATCCAGAAGATTCGCGACCATTCTGTGCGATCGTCTTCACCCGCAAAAAGCGACGCGAGCGATTGCTCGCTCGAGATTCCCGCCTTTGATCCGGTGCGGATGTCGGTGAGGATGACGGTGCTTCAACAAATTGAAACAAGTTCAGATAAAAATTAATTCTTTACCTAATATGTTAATAGATTTTAATAAGGGACTATCGTATACAAAATTGTTTATATCGATCGTATTATTGTTAATAAAAAATTCGTTGAATGTTATCGGCGCTACGGTTCGATCGTTAATTACACAAAATTTGAAAATTCACTAAGCAATTTTGCTAATATTATATAGTCGACGTTTCGGTCAATATTCAGACCATTTTCAAGACAAATAAATTGCGTCTGTAAGAAAAATAGAACATTTTTAACTCATTAAATTGTAATTTTCAGAATTAGTAATTGTTAATTGTTTGAATATGAAAGATAACAAATTTTTCACTAGTTTTCCAAACTCACTTGCTTAGGTGTGATCTAGTATGAAATTATAAGAGTCGTGAGACTCGTAATTGACGTGTGTTCGGCATGTCAGTTTTCACTATACTGATCAATTTTGGCAGAAATCTAGGTTATATGGGTCGATAACGGCGGTAAATTCAAACAAACCTACAATGTGTTTATACCTTCAACCACTGAAATACCTTATTGGTAAATCGTGAATTTATTAACATTCAAAGTCTGGAATTTGATTATGTATACATATGTATGTATTACTTGTATATAATTAGGTTGAAACAGTAAGAGAAACTATTTTGATATTGGAAAAGGTTCCTCATTTAACATTACTGCACAGTAATGTTGCGTAGTATTCATGTATCAAAGGCATTTCATACCTGAGATTTACGCTTTGGTGTTTAATCATATGGAAAGTTTCCAATAATAATCTTTGTTGTAAATGCTCTTCTCTGTCCACTATTTTAACATTGTTAAAATTAAATCTGTGATCCAGTTCTACTGAATGTTTTGTCAAAGCAGTATGTTGTGATGGTGGTAAAAATACATTGTGTTTGTGTTCTCTAATCCGCGTATCAAGATTTCTGGATGTTTGCCCAATATAAACTAAATCACATCCTGAGCAAGGTATGGAATATATAACATTGCAACTTTTTGATTGTGGTATTTTGTCTTTACCACCATCACAACATACTGCTTTGACAAAACATTCAGTAGAACTGGATCACATATTTAATTTTAACAATGTTAAAATAGTTGACAGAGAAGAGAATTTACAACAAAGATTATTATTGGAAACTTTCCATATGATTAAACACCAAAGCGTAAATCTCAGGTATGAAATGCCTTTGATACATGAATACTACGCAACATTACTGTGCAGTAATGTTAAATGAGGAACCTTTTCCAATATCAAAATAGTTTCTCTTACTGTTTCAACCTAATTATATACAAGTAATACATACATATGTATACATAATCAAATTCCAGACTTTGAATGTTAATAAATTCACGATTTACCAATAAGGTATTTCAGTGGTTGAAGGTATAAACACATTGTAGGTTTGTTTGAATTTACCGCCGTTATCGACCCATATAACCTAGATTTCTGCCAAAATTGATCAGTATAGTGAAAACTGACATGCCGAACACACGTCAATTACGAGTCTCACGACTCTTATAATTTCATACTAGATCACACCTAAGCAAGTGAGTTTGGAAAACTAGTGAAAAATTTGTTATCTTTCATATTCAAACAATTAACAATTACTAATTCTGAAAATTACAATTTAATGAGTTAAAAATGTTCTATTTTTCTTACAGACGCAATTTATTTGTCTTGAAAATGGTCTGAATATTGACCGAAACGTCGACTATATAATATTAGCAAAATTGCTTAGTGAATTTTCAAATTTTGTGTAATTAACGATCGAACCGTAGCGCCGATAACATTCAACGAATTTTTTATGGACTATCGTATAGGTTGAAACACATTTTGTTTTTAGCTATCTTTCATAGGATGAGGCAAGGAAAACATTGTTCACTTACAATAATAATCGGCTTAATCGTCCGAGTCACTTTCACAATGTTTGCATGTGAAATATCTTGCAGGCGAATTAGCGCATTTCAAGTGCACATCTTTTTTTGTGGATGTTCCATTCGATGGAATTCGATCAACTTAACTTCTGTGGCCTGTTCTTGATACAGACAATACAAAAATACTTCTTCAATTCCCGCTTCGCTGGTTTTGCTGTTGACGGTCTTGATTTCTTGTATAGTGCTTGTTTGGTGTCGCTATTTTATCTCTTTATCGGCGACTATCTCCTTCACAGCAGCGCTTTTTGCTTATTTTTCTCTTAATGTTGAAAAATTATCTGGCAAAGCCAAAATAGCGCGTTTCATCGGTGTCGTCCACACTTTTGGCCGTCTCGACAGAGTTCTTGCCTTAACAATTTGATTATTTTACATAGAAACACCTAAAACAATCAGGGTTGACAAATTTTCAGTTGGAAATGAACACGACTACACTGAACACGATTTGTTGCTTGTAATGCTGATGAAAAGTTTGTTTATAAACAGAAATAAAGTTGACAACTATGACATTGGCGTTTCCAGTGCTTTAACGCGGCGGAAACCTTTACGACAGTCCTTAAATTGTGGACTTTCATGCAAAATAAAAATATTGTTAGAATTGTGTTCTGGAATGCAAGATCTTAACAATGGCACGATCCTCTTACGGAAATACCACTCAGGAAATGAAATAACGATTTGCACATATTAAGGGATCATTCATTGGACAGGTCACCCTAGTTTGTGAAAAGGTTTATGAATAGAGATTCGCTGTTGTGGGGAACGAATCCGAGAGTGTTCTCGAGGGATACGATCGAACTCCGTGACCATCCGAAATCATCTCGCTCTTGGTCCTCTCGGCTCGTTTCATCCGTTAAATGACTCGATTCGATGCCGCGTTAGTTTCCCGCCCACGCGATGCTTTATCACACGGTCATCGCTTCCACGCTTGTCAACTTTCTGTATCCGCCCCACCCACACCACTAAAAATTCCGTATAAACCCCATTTGCGATCCAATCCGGTCTGATGAATTCCAGAAAACGCACGAGTCACTGACGGAATGGGTATCCGGCGTAGGGAGGATGCAAGAACTATAATGGATTATCGAGGGCGGCTGATCGGTAATCGAATATCAGTGGGGGTTAAAATCCATCAAGTCTTCCTCCTCCGTTGACGCGACAAGTTACTCTCGTTCTGCTATCTACTCGATTTTTCTGCCGGAGAGATCGTCGACTGTTTCACTCTTACCATAACACTGCTATTATAGTCGGACGAAATATTTTATCATTAGACTACAATTAATGTTATCGGCGTACTGGTTCGATCAATTGGAAAATAAGCAAATTTGCAAAAATATCACATGAAATTTAATTCAACGTTTCGGTCTCAATTTAGACCATTTTCAAGAATAGGAAATTTCAGTATTGCGTCTGTAAGAATTAATCAAAGACATTTTTAAATGGTTAGGCAAACGTGTTTTCACACAAGCAGAAAGTAAAAAAGGGGATTTGAACTCAAAAAGTGTGTAAAAACTCACATGCTTCTAAAAAAAAAGTATTAATTTAAATTCTTAAAGGTTACGGAACAACATGCTGGTTCCATGCCTGTTGGTTTCATTGAACTGAAAACGAATCGAAGACAAAGATCTCTGTATTGGCCAATCGATAAATGGCGGCAAATACGAATCTTTTGAACTCACTCAAACAAAACTGCAGTTGTTGTAATACCAATATGAAAATTGGTACTAAATTAATCGACATTCAGAATGCTTTTTATTGAGAAAAACAGAAATTAAATTATTTGGAAGGTGATTTTATCATTAGACTACGAATTTTATGCATTGATGACAAAACTGAATAGGCGCAGTTCGAAGTAATTGCCAGATTAGAAGAATTCAAGAACACCAATCGTTCCAGCTTATTAAAATAATTAACACTGAAAATAATTAACCTACCACTACCGGTCAAATGACCGGTTTTATATTTTCTCTTCTTACAATTATTGAAACGATGAAGTTGCTTACATGGAAATTGAGTCGATGAATTTCTTTATCCAAGCACACATTGCGATAAAAATTGTACAAAATCGAATTAAATAGAGTCTTGTCATTTTTGTAAGCTGAAACATTTCGATCGTTTTCAGTGCTCGGTAGGTTTAGTGTTAAAAGAAGAAACGAATTTTTATTTGACTCCTGCATCTTGAAATTGATGCAAACAATTTTCATTTTACATAAAAATTCGCAGACTAGTTACTATTCAATATATAAACCTACCACTACCGGTCAAATGACCGGTTTTATATTTTCTCTTCTTACAATTATTGAAACGATGAAGTTGCTTACATGGAAATTGAGTCGATGAATTTCTTTATCCAAGCACACATTGCGATAAAAATTGCACAAAATCGAATTAAATAGAGTCTTGTCATTTTTGTAAGCTGAAACATTTCGATCGTTTTTAGTGCTCGGTAGGTTTAGTGTTAAAAGAAGAAACGAATTTTTATTTGGCTCCTGCATCTTGAAATTGATGCAAACAATTTTCATTTTACATAAAGATCCGCAGACTAGTTACTATTCAATATGGTCTAAAAATTGGACCTCATGAGGTTTCGCTGGATATGAACTCCAATGATGACATACAACTCTACGTTCCATAATTTAAAAGCTGTAACAGAAACATGAATTATACGTGAAAAAATATGGGTAGAGGGTTAAAAACAAGGAAATTCTAATCGCTGTATCTGCGAAGAAAATAAAATACAGCAAGAGGAGAAGAGCGGCGTGAATCAGGACGTCGCTTTTTTGTCGCAGCCAAGTGGTCCTTCCTCCCAGTTTCCACCCCTGACACTTTTCTCGAATCTCTGCGACCGTAAACGATGACGCACAGTGCGTTGACAACGGAGAAAAATAAAACAATCTACTTTCATGTTGGCATTTGTATTCGTGCAAGATTTAGCTGCCCCTACCTGTCCACTAATTGGTAACCATTTGTTTCATGACAATCAACTCAAAAAGAAAATCTAGATACAGTGGAACCTCGGTACACGACCCTAATCCGTTTCTGATGTTTGGACTTATACCGAATAGGACGTATACCACACCAACCTCTCCCATCAGAATTTCTACATTAATGAAGTTGTAAAATAATCTACCAACTGTTTGGACACATAAATAAAAAATGAGATTTTATTATAGATTTTTAAATTTGCCACTAAAATACAAAAAGAAATACAAGATCGACTGATCATTTTCTTTCATACGCCGACCTCATCAGTAATTCCATTACTGATCCTTACTTTTATAGTCAGTCAGTTAATAATACATCAACTCTGAATATAATTGATTTTTAATTTAATTTTTCCTCCGAGATAATTATTAAAAAAAGAAGGAAATGCATATGAAATTTGTCACGTCCAAACAGGACGTATTCCGAATTGGACGTACTCCGAAGCAGACGTATATGTACTGAGGTTCCACTATGTTTATTTTAAATCTTGTACTTGCATTAGCTGAAGAATAGTGCCGTGCAAAGTCCAATTGAGCAACTGGACGCTTCTATCTCGATAACAGTTTATGCAAAAACAGAATTAGAAGAATTCTAGAACTAGAACTTTCGAATAATGGAATTTTGTCTAGAGAACGGGCTTTACAACGCTCTGTGCGATGCTGGTATCCCGAGCTATAGCTTGCGGGACTCGATACACTATTGCTCGTTTGATTTGCGGTCGATGCGACGTCTTTGCCTTTGCCGGGCAACCTTGGACGCTCTAGCTAGCCGATTGCTAGGGGATGATCGATGAGGATGGAAGGTTCCGCGTGACGGAAGAGTGGCGGAAGTGGACAGTATGTTGCCTCGAATGAAACATTCGTAACGTTATTGTTTGGAGACGAATGGGGCTCGCCGCTGCGAAGGTTGACGTCCCCATCCGTCATGATGTCGTCGGGCATCCAGCAGCCTTTCAACCCCCATAGAAGCTGCCCCGGAACCACATGTGTGCATGGTGCCGAGCGTAATCGTGCACCAGGTGCCTCGCTAACGTCTCTTAACGAAGGACACAACCCCCGCCGTGCTTTTCGTTCTCTCCCTTTCACCTGCCTCCTCGTCCCACCCCCGCGAACCTTCTCGTCCCTTCTTTTTTCTGCTCTCTTCTTGTTCACGAGAAGAGGCGCAACACTCGTCAAGGCGAAAGAGAAAGCGAGAGAGACGGAGCGTCTCTTAACAAGCGTCGAGCAACTCGGTCTCGGTACTCGGAACGTAAAAGGGACTTTTTGCTTGTTAGATTGTTTGCTCTCGTCGAACGAGAGAGGGCAGAGGATTCGGTTTTTCAACGGAGAGAATAACGGGTTCGTCTTCTTCGAGAAAGTGCGCCCCCTCGCCTCTCCCCCTTTACCAGGGAGCCGCAGGGATAGGCGGTTTTTTACTCTGTCGATCATCGCGCGAGGAGCGATCTTCGACCCGCCGAGATCGTGAAAGGTCGTGCGATCCTCCGATGGTATCGCGACATTTGATATCGTTATCTGCACCGGCGCGAGAAACGTTCGATCGAAAAACTGACCTCTAAAATAATATTTATTCGAGCCGTTATTGGGGATCCTGTTAAGATGGAATTGCTCGTACGCGTCCAGATGCAGCATCCGCGCGCAGATGATGGTTCTTGTCAGCGTCAAACTCGTGAACTGCAGTTTACTTTCGTTCTTTAGTAGTTATAGTTATTTCGTTATTGCTTAATCTTCATCATACTGAACCGTGCCATGTGTTTTCTCAAAAAACTACTCTGAATTTGGGGTAAACTTTCGAATTGGACGAAGTTTCGATCCTGTAGCATCAATGGTTCGGGAGTTATGCTTGCTTAAAGTTGAGCAATCTGCAGTGTTTTTGACGCTGCCACATTGGTTTGTAATGACGACCGCAAGTTGCTTACCTTGCTCTTCCGACATACAGTCGGGAACAAAAATTTACTTTCGTCGCTCCAAATTATATTTTTCCAGAATACTAGTGGCATATTTACATATTTTTTTGCAAATGCTAAACGTTTTCTCATATTTCTTTTATTAATATGCGGCTTACGTCTAGCGTTGCAGCATCTTAAACCAGCTTCGCGCAGTCTTCGTTTTATTGTTTTTGTTGAAACATTTAATTCCACTATTTCTGCAATACTTCTTGCTGCAATCGTTGGATCTTTTCGACTTGTACGAAAAATTCGACGGTCTTCTTGTATGGTGGTACAGCGTTTGCGTCCACAACCTCTTAAATTTTTCACGATCTTATGCGCTAGATACGTTTTATAAATTTTTCCTACTGCACTGTTAGATACGTTGTACTTCCGAGCTATTACGCGGTAACTTAATTTCTTACAGCAATCCGATACAATTAAATGGCGAATTTTATATGAAATTTCTTTCGTTTCTGGCATTCTGCAATTATTGTATAAATGTTCTTACTTGTACGAAGCCTGAATTGGTACTAATAAGATTGATGGAGATCACTGTATGTAAGCGTGACCTGTGCCTAGTATTTGTATACATTTCTTATCTTACAATGACGTTATAACCAAGTGTCCACTCAATTTTGTCTCCTGATAAATAGCTGACATTTTCGTTATGGCACGGTGTGTTTACACAAAGATGTAAATATGAACTTCAATTATTCGTTAAATAATCTATACACTATAAGGATATATAATAAATAAAACATAAGTTTATAACAGTCATGTTAATTGGACTAAACTTCATTTTTACCTATTTCCACTAACTGTCCACTTATTTTTGTCCCCGACTGTAATTATCAACCAGGTACCTCCTAGCAGCTCTGCTCGGTTAGCGGCGCTCAACGCTACAAACCAATATGCCAGCGCCCTTACCTGTCAAAAACACTGAAAAATGCGCAACTTTAACCAACCATAACTCCTGAAGCATTGATCTTACAGGATCGAAACTTCGATCTGCCGCCGCCCCGGGTACAAATCTACTGGATCACATACCAAATACATCATAATTTATAGGAAGACACAAATTTTGAGTCCGGTAAAGTAAAGAGCAGCCTGAATTTGCATTGTTCGCACTCATCAAAAACGAAACAAACTTTCCGGGACAACCTAATTATATTGTTATCTATCGAACGGAAATCGAAAATTTACACTCACTACTGGAGGAGAAGAAGAAATGATGAAATATAAAAACATAAAAATAATTTTAGGGGAGAGGATGTACGTCGCCGTCGACGTACGGGATCGCAGGTGTCCATTCGATCGTGAAAAACCTACCCCTAATTTCCAGACGTAACTGGAGTGAAAGACGCAGCCTTATTCCGTCGATATCTTTTACAAGCGGACGTAAGTACCCTCGCGGATATCTCGGCAGATTTTACAAATCCGTTGGCCAAACAAGTGGCGAGGATCTGGCAGGTGCCATTTGCCATTGAAATCCTGCTGCCATTAGAGACGTCCGATCTAAATCCCGGTGGCATTTGCGCACCGGATTGTCGTCTTATCCTGCTGTCTCTATCCTCGGCACGGGTCTCTCTCCGTCTCGCCACCGTTGCGACCGCGTCTCCTTCCTTCCGTCCTTCACCCTCGTTCACCCTCGCGCATTTCGGTCTTGTTATTTCACTACTGCGCCTCTTCTTCGGTGGTTGGCAGCCGCCGACCGGCAGCCGGCCGGTTACTCGCCAATGGAGAATTTCCCGTGGACCGATTCTGGCGGCGAACGTTATCCTGGTAAGATCCGCAAAGCAAACACCCGGCCGGAGATAAGAGTGTCCTTCGGGAGCCCGCCAAGGATAACAGAGAGCTTTAAAAGGTTCGTGACGTCCTCCCCGAGCGTTTTTCGTCCGGGCATTTTCCAAATTCGATTCTCCTATTCGACCCTCCTCGCGGGATCGATTCAACGTTCTTGGAAACGTGTAGGCAGGAACGTTTTACGATGTAATACGGTAAATTCAATGCCGGCATATTTCAATTTCGATACACGGCAGCCGGACTCCTGACGTCTGAAGTTTCTAGTATCTCAACATACTTCAAAGGACAAGGGATGCACCTGAAGTAGTACTGATAATATTCTCAGCGAATAGCGAGAATGCATGTGACTCTGTATACGCCTGACCAATCACACGGATTCTTTACGGATTCCTTTCGCATTCCTTCCGAGTACAGTTTTCTTTCGATATAAGACGATAGCTCAGGACAGGCTACGATGTATTGCGGACAAGGGTGTCTAGTCTGCTTGACGTTGTTCTTGAGTGAACAGAGAGTTTACAGGTCCTATAATGTTGTCGGCCGAGCAGTTATAGCGATGGGAATCACTTGCAACGTAATTCGAAGCTTAGAACTCTTGAAACTCTTGGACGTCTTGAAAGTCTTCATTGTCTTGGAAATCTTGAAAGCCTTGAAACTTTGGAGGTTTGTAAGTATTGAAACTCTTGGAATGTTACATCTATCACGAAACAATGATTACGTCATGTTAGGATGAATAACAGTATGAACGTACCAATCTTATCAAAAGTGGAACATTTATTAAAATTTTCAGGACTTCCAGACTTTCAAGAGTTTCAAGAATTTCTGATTTCGAATAAATATCGAATTGATTCGAAACTCTGTGGTGCTTGATTTGTTCGAAAACTTGCAAGACAGAGTATTGTATACCCATCACTACTTATTGTTAGATCGGAGAGTCACCCGATTAGCTGGTATATTTTTTGAGATGGAAAGAAATGTTTGACACAAAAGTTGTTTGTAGAACTCTTCTTCTCAGGTGGAGGTGCTTAGGAGATTTAAACGTTAACTTACCTTTTGTTAATGGAATCATGAACTTTTGAACATTTAGCCCTCCTGAAGGCAATTTCACTAACCATAATCGTTCAAGGTCGTGAACGTATTATAAAAAAGGATGAAAAGTAGAAATTCACAGTGACTGCTTATAAAATGGAGTACTCTCGGATTTGTTAATGAAATCGAACTAATAAACGTGACAAGATACTTGATGCCGAATATTGTCCACACAGATTAGCAATCCGTGACACTGAGCCGGGCGCTGCGCAAACAGTCGATATACGTGGGAGGCAGATGCACGCACGATTTCCTCGCCATTCACTCGCGCAGACCCCGTTCATTCAATTTCCAGGAGCGACGAACGGGATCCCTTTGGCTCGTCGTCGACTGGGCGCCCCCATTGCCAACTACGCTTTTCAATCCGGCTTCTTGTTACGTATTCAATTAGTTCGCGAATCTTGCGGATCGCGGCGAACCGGATACGTCTCGAGCTGTTTTTCGAGGCCCGGTAACCACGGGGATAAGAGACTGCGCCGCGCCGACTTGGCGGAATACGAGAATAATTTCAATCTTGAACAGAGCGCGCCCGGCGAATCGTATCGTCCCTCGATTCAACAGCATTGCATTAAATGGGATTGCCTCGTGACGAAATCGCTGTCTCGTCTGGCCATCTCACTGGTAAAACTTACTGCGATCGCGTTATAAATTAGGGGAAATGTACCTATTACTGCGGGTGTACGTTTTACTCCTGTACATATTCTTTTCCAGCAAGATTAAGATACGTAAAAATAAATATTTTGCTCTTAATCAGCGAAGAATGCTCACATATTGATTGCCTTATAATACTATCACCGACGAGATACTATTTCGTCTCTTTATCTCAATTGAACCAGACGATATATAACATTGTTCACGACCGGGGCGAATCAGCTTGAATAATGCATACATTTTGTTCTGAAGGAAGGTGAAATTGCAAAATGTTATGGAAGACAATAGGTATAGGAATAGAATATACTGAAAATCAACATATTTATTAAATGTGCAGCTATTAGCTCGATATTATCCTTTATTCATAAGACACTAGAAGTTCTTACAAATAGAGGATAATACCGATTGCCCAGGTCTCACCACGAGGAGGTTGCTGCACAAGAGACCCGAAAGAGAGTCAGAACGAATGCAATATTCCTTCTGGCTCCCTTTCTAACAACGGCGGACTTATACTAAATTACGCACGCAAGTCGAGCAATTATTGCGGAGCAAAAGAAGAAGAAGAAGATCGGAGAAGAAGTCTCCGATCCACGGGGGACCAAAGGCGAATCAGGCAGAAGGCTCTGATTCTTTCAAAGAGAAAAACTAAAACGAACCAGAGCAGAAGGCTCTGGTTCGAAGGGGACGCGGCGCGTACAATGCTGGCAGCACTTCTCGGTCAGAGCCAGTACCCAACGTGTCCTCACCAAGAGAAATGGACAGTGAGAAGTGTTCAATCGTAATACCATTCCTCTGCCAACCACCTGGCCACCAGGAACGCAATCCGATGAGGTGAACCCGGGTAGGATTACAAACAGAGAGAACTCTGCCAACTACCTGCCACCAGGCATCGCAAAGCGTTCAGGTGAACCCGGTAGGATGACAGAGAGAATGGCAATACGAGTGAACAGGTCTCAATGAACCACCTCTCTCAATGTATCGACGCCGAATACCGACTCCAACCGGTCTGGTACATACAAGCAAGGTCCAACACAGCAGAAGGCTGTGTCGGAATCAAGAAAACGGTAACGAGAAGTTAAGACAATAATTACTCGACGATATACAATATTAAAAACTAACGCACGCACGCAAGTCGAGCAATTATTGCGGAACAAAAGAAGAAGAAGAAGATCGGAGAAGAAGTCTCCGATCCACGGGGGACCAAAGGCGAATCAGGCAGAAGGCTCTGATTCTTTCAAAGAGAAAAACTAAAACGAACCAGAGCAGAAGGCTCTGGTTCGAAGGGGACGCGGCGCGTACAATGCTGGCAGCACTTCTCGGTCAGAGCCAGTACCCAACGTGTCCTCACCAAGAGAAATGGACAGTGAGAAGTGTTCAATCGTAACACCATTCCTCTGCCAACCACCTGGCCACCAGGAACGCAATCCGATGAGGTGAACCCGGGTAAGATTACAAACAGAGAGAACTCTGCCAACTACCTGCCACCAGGCATCGCAAAGCGTTCAGGTGAACCCGGTAGGATGACAGAGAGAATGGCAATACGAGTGAACAGGTCTCAATGAACCACCTCTCTCAATGTATCGACGACGAATACCGACTCCAACCGGTCTGGTACATACAAGCAAGGTCCGACACAGCAGAAGGCTGTATCGGAATCAAGAAAACGAGCGAAGTGAAGTTAAGACAATAATTACTCGACATTTACAACGACGGTATAAAATCTTAATTACTAACGCACGCGGCCTATAGGCGATTCAGGCACCCCGGGGACGCGACTCCCCGTACTCACTCATGGCAACATCCGTGAGTGAGCCCCTGGGGTACCTCACTCGGCAAATAAAACTAACTTCTTCGTATATCGTCTTCTTCGTTCGTCCTCTTCTTCGTGTGTCCTCTTCTTGGTATGTCCTCTTCTTAGTATGTCCCCTTCTTAATATGTCCTCTTCTTGGTGTGTCCTCTTCTTGGTGTATTCTCTTCTTGGTGTGTCCTCTTCTTGGTGTGTCCTCTTCTTGGTCTATTCTAACTAAAACAGACTAATAATAATTAGACATAACAATATATTACCCCGCACACGAGTGCAAGCCTAAGACCCACTCACGAGAACAAACCTAAGACCAGTTCTCGAGAACCAAACAAACCCCGCACAACAGTGCGACACTAACCAGCTCACGAGAGCCCAACTAACCCCGCACACGAGTGCGAATGAAACCAGCTCACGAGAGCCAACCTAACACCAGCTCACGAGAGCCAAAGCTAACCCCGCACACGGGTGCGGCCTATAGGCGATTCGGGTAGCCCCGGGGACGCGACACCCCGTACTCACTCACGGCTCCATCCATGAGTGAGCCCCTGGGGGACCTCCGATCGGAGGAATACCAATTTCAGTCAAGATGTGAAAATCTTTAAAATAGGCCCTTGTGAAAGTTCCGCAGCGAACAATTCAAAATTCTGAACTGAATAAGTAATTCGAAATAACGAACTGAAGATGGGTCAAGGGTAAACAGAGAAAGCATTGATGTACCCTTGGCCGACAGCAAGCTACTTGAAAGTAAATTCAAATATAATTCAATGAAATAATGTTCTTATATCTCGCAAGTTTTAAATTCTACTACACAATCTTATCGAAAATTATAAATGTGCAATGTGCAGAAGGCTCCGGTTCACAGCAGAAGGCTGTGTCGGAATCAAGAAAACGAGGAAAATGAAGTTACGGAAATAATTACTTGACATATTCACAATGATGATATACAATTTTAATATATAGTCCAAATATAACTAACTTAAAAATACACTGTAGTCTTCTTCCTCTTCGTTGGTGTGTCCTCTTCATTCGGTGTGTCGTCTTCGTTAGCAGCCATCTGTGGTAATCTAGCTGAAACAGACTAATCGTATTTAGAAACAATGCTGTTGAATACAGAATTAAATCACGCATACAAGTGCGAGTGTAACCAACTCAAGAGAGCAAATATAAACCCGCACGTAAGCGCAAATCTAACCATGCACATGAGTCCGAATACAACCTGTTCACAAGAGCTATTATAATTTATAACCCTGTACATGAGTCTGAATACAACCAGGTTAGAAGACCAATTATAATCCTGCACATGAGTGCGAATACAACCAGAAACCAGTTCACGAGAGCAAATACAACTCTGCATGTAAGCGCAAACGTAATCCTGCACATGAGTGCGAATACAACCAGAGAACCAGCTCATGAGAGCACTTGTAACCCCACACAGAAGTGCGAATACAGCCAGCGAAGCAGCTCAAAGAACAATTGTAATCATGCACATGAGTGCGAATACAACTAGCAAACCGGTTCACAAGACAATTGTAATCCTGCACATGAGTGCGAATATAACCAGAGAACCAGCTCACGAGAGCAATTGTAACCCCGCACAGAAGTGCGAATTCAACCAGCAAAGCAGAGCACAAGAGCAATTATAACCCCGCACACGAGTGGAGCGCTCAAAATATAAATTTGATAAAGAATAAAATTGATAAATTTGAAGAAGACTCAATACCGAAAGTCTCGTTGAAAATTTAAATTAGTATGAAGGACAGGTTTGTTGAAATTGGGCCAAGGGTAGACAAAGGGAGCTTTGAAAAATATTAGAAATAAAATTTACCGTTGTCCGTTGAATGAACAGTTGAAGGTAGGCCAGGGTAGCTGTGGATGACCCCTTGTCCACCTCTGGTCAGCCTCTGGTCTACCTCTGATAAGTCCCAGGTCCTTCTGTTCCTCCTGGTCCCGGAGCTCGACTGAACCCGACCGCTCACGCCGCCCCCCCGGCCCGACTGATTGACGGAACTCTCTGACCGAGCGCGGGCGTGCGCCCCACGCTCGACGCTCGACCGCTCCCCACCTCCACCGAATATCGATCGATGTCGATCGCCGTTACAATTATTGATAAATTTATTATTTCCAGCTGGTTAATGTTTATAACAATATTATTTTACAGCGATGTCCACAAGCAATCCCTTGGTTATCTGACCACCTAATTTTTTAGTAAAAGTGGCTAATAGTATTCGAGATACGGAATAACTTTTTAAATTCCAACATTCGCACGCATTAATTTATTCATTACAATTCACAGATAAATTTATTATTTCTGGCTGTTTAATGTTTATAACAATTCCTTTTGCTAATGATGGTAACGAGCACTCCCTTGACTACCTTGCCATCTAATTTTTTCGTAAAAATCGACAATAAAACTCGAGAAACAGAATAACTTTTAAACAATGAACATCCGCACGCATTAATTTATTCAATACAATTCACAGATAAATTTATTATTTCTGGCTGTTTAATGTTTATAACAATTCCTTTTGCTAATGATGGTAACGAGCACTCCCTTGACTACCTTGCCATCTAATTTTTTCGTAAAAATAGACAATAAAACTCGAGAAACAGAATAACTTTTAAACCATGAACATTCGCACGCATTAATTTATTCAATACAATTCACAGATAAATTTATTATTTCTGGCTGTTTAATGTTTATAACAATTCCTTTTGCTAATGATGGTAACGAGCACTCCCTTCACTACCTTGCCATCTAATTTTTTCGTAAAAATAGACAATAAAACTCGAGAAACAGAATAACTTTTAAACCATGAACATTCGCACGCATTAATTTATTCAATACAATTCACAGATAAATTTATTATTTCTGGCTGTTTAATGTTTATAACAATTCCTTTTGCTAATGATGGTAACGAGCACTCCCTTGACTACCTTGCCATCTAATTTTTTCGTAAAAATAGACAATAAAACTCGAGAAACAGAATAACTTTTAAACCATGAACATTCGCACGCATTAATTTATTCAATACAATTCACAGATAAATTTATTATTTCTGGCTGTTTAATGTTTATAACAATTCCTTTTGCTAATGATGGTAACGAGCACTCCCTTGACAACCTTGCCATCTAATGTTTTCGTAAAAATAGACAATAAAACTCGAGAAACAGAATAACTTTTAAACAATGAACATCCGCACGCATTAATTTATTCAATACAATTCACAGATAAATTTATTATTTCTGGCTGTTTAATGTTTATAACAATTCCTTTTGCTAATGATGTTAACGAGCACTCCCTTGACAACCTTGCCATCTAATGTTTTCGTAAAAATAGACAATAAAACTCGAGAAACAGAATAACTTTTAAACAATGAACATCCGCACGCATTAATTTATTCAATACAATTCACAGATAAATTTATTATTTCTGGCTGTTTAATGTTTATAACAATTCCTTTTGCTAATGATGTTAACGAGCACTCCCTTGACAACCTTGCCATCTAATTTTTTCGTAAAAATAGACAATAAAACTCGAGAAACAGAATAACTTTTAAACAATGAACATCCGCACG
The DNA here is from genome assembly GCA_933228785.1 of Lasioglossum pauxillum. Classification (NCBI taxonomy): domain Eukaryota; kingdom Metazoa; phylum Arthropoda; class Insecta; order Hymenoptera; family Halictidae; genus Lasioglossum; species Lasioglossum pauxillum. Next base: position 42,811,805 of record OW121705.1, on the reverse strand, counting down.
CATTAATTTATTCAATACAATTCACAGATAAATTTATTATTTCTGGCTGTTTAATGTTTATAACAATTCCTTTTGCTAATGATGGTAACGAGCACTCCCTTGACTACCTTGCCATCTAATGTTTTCGTAAAAATAGACAATAAAACTCGAGAAACAGAATAACTTTTAAACAATGAACATCCGCACGCATTAATTTATTCAATACAATTCACAGATAAATTTATTATTTCTGGCTGTTTAATGTTTATAACAATTCCTTTTGCTAATGATGGTAACGAGCACTCCCTTGACTACCTTGCCATCTAATGTTTTCGTAAAAATAGACAATAAAACTCGAGAAACAGAATAACTTTTAAACAATGAACATCCGCACGCATTAATTTATTCAATACAATTCACAGATAAATTTATTATTTCTGGCTGTTTAATGTTTATAACAATTCCTTTTGCTAATGATGTTAACGAGCACTCCCTTGACAACCTTGCCATCTAATTTTTTCGTAAAAATAGACAATAAAACTCGAGAAACAGAATAACTTTTAAACAATGAACATCCGCACGCATTAATTTATTGAATACAATTCACAGATAAATTTATTACTTCTGGCTGTTTAATGTTTATAACAATTCCTTTTGCTAATGATGTTAACGAGCACTCCCTTGACAACCTTGCCATCTAATTTTTTCGTAAAAATAGACAATAAAACTCGAGAAACAGAATAACTTTTAAACAATGAACATCCGCACGCATTAATTTATTCAACATAACACTATGATACATTTATTAATTCTAGCTAATTAATGTTTATAATCATTCCTTTTGCCAACGATGTGAACAAGCATTCCCTTGACCACTTTGCCATCTAATTTTTTAGTGTTCGGTATTGGCCTAAACGGGAGCATTCAAACGTAGGTGGTTCGACCGTTGATGCCGTCTCGTTATTGTTTTCGTGTTTCGAGCGCGCGATCGCGAAACCGCTGTCTTGTCCGCGTAAAAGTCATCGTCACCAACGGCGAACACCTCCATTTGAATCTCACATCACGGACAAAGGTAAAACCGAAATCACTGATCCAAACAAAGCCGTTACCATTCCCCGTCGTTCGTGCGTTACCGTGCGCGGACGAGCGACTTCACTTGACGTTCAAATCTTGCAACATCGAATGTGTAATTTTCGGATCATATCGAATCATCCGTTTATCGCGGCATAGTCGCTACATCTCTATAATTTTCATACTCGTTTTGCCGTCGAATTGTGAGCAATCTATGTTATGTTTAACGGTGTGGCTAAATTGAGTCAATAATAAAATGGTTGTTGAACGATACTGGATTTCCCTCATTTCAGAAGTTACTTTAATACTTACGTATGTTTCTTATTTTTACATCTTCTAATACGGTATGCCTCGCCAACAAAATCACATCAGGCTGAAAGTCCTGTCGTAAAGGATTCCGTGTTCCAGCAAGAACATAACTCGAGCGGAACAGAAGGAACTTGATCGTAAAAAATTCGTTCCCCGAGAAAACCGATTCGGAGAAGTTCGTTTTCGTGTTCTGCTATTCAACGGCGTAGTCGGTGGACCAGAAACATCGGGACGAGGGTGGAACATTCTCGCGTAATGAAAGAAAAATAACCCGTACCGTTGACGGTGGAACATTCCTCGAAGGGTATAATACGCACGATCATCACCCTAATCTATTAATTGCGTGATTTCCCGTCGACGGATTAGGCGTTGAATCCGACTATGCGGATGGGAAAACGTTAGTGGATGATAAAACTTGACTTAAGGAAGATTTACGGCTTTAAAGCGGGGTGTTCTCAAATATTATTCTGCAGAGGGTGGACACCTCTTCAGTATATTTTCTTTGCTTTTTATCCGTGCGTAATTGATAATATACCATTTCATAAGATTAGCGTTATTTTCTAATATTGTTCATAATTGTAATCCTATGGCTTGCAAATTATTCGATTAAAACTTTATACATCGTCTTCCTAATTTTTACGTTTTCTATTCATTTTCTTTCGCACAATGAAAGTCCCTACTCCATAGTAGATTGTCTCTCCGCGTGTTTAGAAGAATTTTAACCAAGTACTCTCGTAAATAAATCGATGGATATAATAATATTTATATATTATATAATATTTATACAACGTATTACCCTCCTTCAGTAAATGAAGTTTGAGTTAAAAGCTTTCCGTCGTTTCTTTTGAATATGTTGTTTTCTATTGACGCTACCAATTTGACAGAGCTGACGTAGGAGTTAAATAAATTACTGTGACCTTATTGGACTCTCGATGTCACTTGGTTGGCACTGAAGGAGCTAAAAAATGATCTTGTTTCAAAGCTCTGAAATCTTTCAGAGTTCCTTGCGGGCCGGCCTCATTTAGAGTTCACCAACGCTTAAGATCTGTCGTCGCTGCTCCACTCAGATTTTTTGTCCCATTTCCCGATCTCCGTCTTGGCTTCTCTCATTTTCGCAAATGCGATGACGCGAGTGCTCGGAGAACGTGCCCCGCGATGATTATTCAGAGTGATCGGGGGTGGTTCAACAGTGATGGTTTCGTGGGAGAAACTCGACCGTAAGAGATTGCTCGGCCTCTACGTTTTCTCGCCCGCTTTTCCAACGTCGCCTGTTATCCTCAAGTTTTTCCTTTGTCTGTCCCTGTGCCCGTTTCCCCTGCACCACAGCGTGACAGTCTGTGAATCAGTGAAATCCCGACATTCTATGCGCCCTTCGGAAACCATCGACGTCGATATTAAAAAAAAATCCCTTCATCTAAACATCCCTTCAACACTAGTCAGCAAGCGATACTTCTTTGGCAACCTTTTATGTTCTTGCTCCCAATTTTGGTGATGTTGGTGCGCCACTTACTGACAGGGTTGTCAGTGCTTTCAGATGATATTATCACCAGTTTCCGTTTATGTAAAAGTTTCAATTTTTTAGACAGGATATCATTAATGACAGGTTGACCTTCATTCTTTATATTATCGCCGAACACATTGAACACCAGGTATGCATAATTGACAGGTAACTAGACTGCGGATGTTTATGCAATTTTCAATTTTTGTATAGGAATTTTAAAAAAGTGGAATAAAATAGAATCTTATTTTCCGTGGTAGTGTCCTGTTTAAATCTGAAATAAATTAAAATCGTACTAAATTCTGTCATATTTTATATCCTAGCATCTCCTGAAAATTTTCAAAAGCCATAATTGCATAAAGATCCGCAGTCTACTGATAACTACGGTGTAATATTTTATTATTAGTAGAAAATTATCTTGCAAAACTTGTTTATAAAAATGACATTTAATGTTAACCTTTCTCTTACGTCTGAAAGAGGCGAAAATTATCAACATCTCAGAAGTTAAGTTAACAACTTCGTTCAGGCTTACGAACTTTGCTAAAAGTATCAGGAACGTTGGAAACCTCGAGTGACCCTCATTCCGTGACCCGCTTTTCGAGTTTCCGAAGATTGCGTCTAGGTTTAAAAATAGCACAGTCGGTACCTATACGAATTTTTAATGAGTTTGTTACACTCAGTGTTTTTCGCTCACGAGAGATCGATGTACCGGGCGATCTGAAGTTAAACGTGGCTTCGTGCAAATGATTGGCATAAAGTGTACGGGCGACTGCACGTATCTCGACGTTAACGAATTAACAGTTCTCGTGACACTTTTGCTCATATAATTTTTATCTTTGCACATTATACGAAGATAAAACAGAAGGTTCGTGACGCGATAGGTCGCCGGAGGCCGAACGTATTGGGCCCTAAATTGCATCTTTGCGGTAACAGATCGGCTTACGCGGAAACAAAACACGCGAAAAAAAGCGAACAAAAGATTCGCATTCGATCGGCTAACCGGCCGTCTCTAATTTGATTGCTGGGTGAGGGAGACTGCATTGAGAAAGATCAGCCCGCCGTGAAAATCGGATAGTTCTCCACTGTTCCCGATCTAACCCCCCGGGGAAATGGAAAATCCAGTTATGATTTCGTGCGAGCGGATTCGTTTTGTGTTTTTAGCTCGCGGTGACCGCCGAGTTGCTCTTCCGTTAATAGCCGCCCACTGGAGAAATCGATTAGCGACGCGAAACAATGAACGAACAATAAATTAGGTTCCGAAACAATCACGATTCCTACGATTTCGCTGTGAGGCTGTGCTCGGTGGTTGCGCCAGTGTATCCACTCCGAATAACCTTGTTATTCAACTCTTCCCTTCATTTTCGCTTTTTAAGCCAGATCTCCAAAGCGATTATTTAACTTTCCGGCTCCTCAAGCAGAAAGGGACTGTCGTAAAGGTTGGGACACGTTTTGTTTTTAGCTATAAATTTTATTGGGTGAGAATTACGCAAAATATTTATACCGTTGGAAAGGTATAGTTGACAGCCACATTTTCACTGCAGAAAGTATAAAGATATCGTTAAAAGTTAAAGCCAATTTCCTAAAGACAATATTTTTGGCAAAAAAACTATTCCTTCAAAAATTATTACATCATATAGCGACTGAAAAAATACATTTGAATATGCTTAAGTCATTAACAAGATGGAATTAAAAAAAATAGGTTTTCCCGATAAAAAATAACAATGATCTTGAAAAAACTATGAAAAAGTAACCGGACAAAAAAAATTGTTCTTCTATGATATTCCTCCTTCGATACCATTTAAATTATGCCAAAAATATTTGTTCTGTGTCATTAAAAATAAAGGAGATATTTAGGTGGCCTCCTTCAGCTGAGACACCCTGTATATTATATAATAAAAGTCCTACAAAATATGCAATAAATAACTTTAATCTTGTTATTTTTATAATACTATACACATCAGTCACTTTTGACGGTCGGTAGATTTAGTATTAATGTCGAAAAATTACCTGGCGAAGTCAAAATAGCGGTTTTCATCGGCTTTTCGTCCACGCTTGGACTTTTTGACCGTCTTGACACAGTCCTTGCCATAACAATTTGATTATTTTACATAAAAACACTTAAAACATGGTTTAAAAGAAAAAAAGTTTGTGCCCCAACATTTCAACTTTGATATATTTAAGCAATCAAGGTTGAAGAATTTTCAGTTGAAAATGAATCAATAAGAAACACAATAAAACTTTTTAGGACACATTTTTAGCTTTTGCTTGGCACAGCTACACGAAACACGACTTGCTGCTTCTAATGCTCATGAAAAGTTTGTTTATAGACACAAATAAAATTGACAACCATGACATTGGTGGTTTCAGTGCGTTACATTTTCCATAAATATCGTGTGCGCATCCTTCGCATGTATCGAGGCATTACTTTAAATACCGAAACGACAGGTGCTGTCACTGGGACACCGTTTGTCGTGAATCCTGCGAGGCAGAATCAAGTTCATTGCCCACCTTATTCCGTGTTTGAGCATGAAACTTTGTTCCCGACGCGTTTACACGGCAACGGAAAGTTCAGTGGCGAGACCAGACGATGATCGCACCCACACCAACCAGCTTAGCCCTCTACCACCTTCCGTTACCACTCTCTCTATTTCTCTGTCGCTCGCTCTTTACTTAAGCTTTTGTCTTCCTTCCCTGGCAAGTTCCATATCAACCCTTTCTCCCGTCGCGACTCCGGGGAAAATATTAGCCGCGGGCGCGGCAGCGTTAAGGGAGAACGGTTAAATTAATAATTCGCAAATTGCCAAGAGAAATGCTGCTCGTGCTTTAGGCCCCCTTCCCCACTGTCCACGTTGCTCTTTCCAGGGTAGCCTGCGAGGGCTGGAACGGATCTCCTCGAATGGCTTTCTACCTTAAGCACCCCCCTACCCTAACGTCGAGAACTACTGTCAATTAAATAGCCAATTAGTCGGACAATTTCGCAAAGAAGTCTCACTGTCCCTCAATTATGTGTCGCACAACTTTTGTTCGCCTCTGTTTATTTATTCGTTCATGAATACGTCGCGACCCTCGTAAGTATGATTTTATTATTTTATTCATACTTACCGCTGAACTTTGTCAAAATCTTGTTTCTTATTCAAGTATTCGAGGATTGTGCCCAGGCTTCTTCAGATACGCAGGTGGATTCGATATTGCTGACGTGCCTGATTTGAAGATGATATCAATTTCTAGTATCTTCTAGTCAATTTCTAGTATCAATTTCTACAATTGACTCCTAACATATTACAAGCTGAAGGATTCCTTTTTCGTGAGCACCGAGTGGTTCTTCGTATTTACTTGTTTAGTTCAGTAGAATCTCCATTTTTCGTATTAATCAGTGGTACATGTTTTCTGGCTTAATTTCAGTATTTTAATGTGAATTTGTGTATTTTAATGTGAAATAGAGCCCAATTTTTTTTTAATCAAGCAATGAACTTTCATGACTAAGATATTTTCTATTTTGTTCGATGATCTTTTGCCAAAAAGAATGAATAAGAAAATATTTTATTGATTAAAGTTCGTCGCTTGAATAAAGAAACAAAAATTGGGTTTTACTTCGCCATAAAATACCGAAATTACGTTCTTGCGAACCCAATAGCTATTTTCATAGCTACATTCTGGCGAATGATGCAAATTGCGCCTCGTAAACGAAAAAATAGGACGATAGCGTCTTTTATCTAGCGTTTTTTATTACAGAAAAACCTCATTTTTATTATTATAGAGAAATGAGAACGCGAATCCCGCACCCTTGCAATCCTGGAAAAAGGAGTCAACTCCCTTAATCAGAAAAATCTTGCGAATATTTCGGTAAAAGTTTCACACACAAAACAATTTTCTGGGATCTAAATTTTTATTATTCTAGACTAAACAAATATGAAAAAGTTCTAAGATATTTATGGACGTCTCTAATTTAATGTGCAAGTAAAACGTTAAACACAAAAATGTTTTGTCAGTAACTTTGTCTTGCTGATAAATTTTGCATATACATCATTATGTGTAATTACTGTGTTCACGATATTTCGTATTACCTGCGTTTATTCTATGCATGGTAACAGGTCTCGGAAAAAGCGTCGAACCTTTCCATAATCTTAGCGGGTTTCATAGTAAGATGAGCAAATAATGCATCCGTGTTCTCCAAGCGGCGGCGACTTGCGCTTGCGATAGCACGCTATACCGGCCACGTCCGAGATTAATTATGCTCGCTTCGGCTGCCATTATATCGCGGCTCGATTTCTCCTGCATCGAGGGAATTAGTCCCTGCGTTGCACACGCTGCAATCAATGTTTTTCTGTCGGGTTATCCCCCCTTCCCCTCTCCTCCTCTTTCGCCGCGCGTAGATTCACGGGCGATAAACGGTGGCCTAACACGTGCATTATCGACGAGCGACGAACAAAAAGAGAGGCGCGATCCAGACGATTTCGCCTAGCGTCGCTAATAATACTAATCGGCGGTGTTGCCTTGTGGCACAAGGTGCTCGTTTCCTCTCGAGACACCCCGTGTATCCCGAGGACCGATTGCCCAGGATAATTTTAGCAGCAGCCATAATTACGGGGCCCCGTTCGCAGAGCCGGGCTCCTCTCGCTGGCCCACAACCAAACTTATTATTGCCAACGCAAACAACGTCATTATCGTCTACCGGAATGGAACTTTCAGAAAGAATATTTATTGATACGTACGACCACGTCTCGGGTTCCGTCCACCGTCGTCGCTTTGTCTTTTTGTACATTCTTCTGTAGATTCTTGTCTGGCTAATCTGGAACCTACATGCTGCGTACTCTCATCGCTCGAGACACAGAAACTTCAACACGGACTTCAACTCGATTATTCCACAGATATTTTCACTCCCGTTCTGATCTGCGGAAACAGCTTCTACTTCTGAAACGTGCCAGAATTATGATTATTTATTATTGTTGTTAATTATTCTCTTGTGAGAGAAAAATCTTCCTCGACAATGTCAAAATTTTGATATCGACGCTGTTCCATCGACGCATCCCTCATGCACAAGAGAAACATCACAAATACAGAAATACAAATTTTAAGAAGAGAGCGCTTCAAGGTATTTTAAAATGAAAAACAAATAAAACAAAATAATTATAAAGAAAAGCTAAAAAAAATTAGAGTTGTGACGTTTTTCTTCAAATATACAGAGCGAGCCACCTAACGTTTGTACCTCAAATATCTCTTTGTTGTTTTCAAAGATACATTAAATGTCTTAGGACAAAGTTGAATGCTAAAATGGGGCTCACACGATACTAACAAATTTTTGTTTACTAAAACATTTTTTTAGTGTATCAAAGTCATCTTCATTTTTTAAATGGAACCACCCTTTGTTGAACACCTACAATGACAATCCCTTTTATTACGAATACAGTGACTATAATTATTCAAGATTACGGACAGAGAAAAATGCGTTCATCACGAGTGAGGCTTGTAGTAAACATTCTAAGGTCCTTCAATGTCATTGAATGTTTTCAAACATCCTCTTAGCCCAGTAATCGGAAAATCGTGGCTCTTCTACGAATGACGAGTTTAAAATTAATTGATTTTATTTGAATTTAATAGTATTTCAATACAATTTTCAATCAGCCAGTGTGTCATATTTAAATTCAAATAAAGAGCAATTTCTACTCTATTTTTATCAGTGAACAAGATTATTATAAAGTATTACATCTAGATTTATTCAGTGCATTTAGTTTGAACCGACTTCTAAAAACAGGGTTCTTGTAAAGAAATGAGGCTCCCAAAAGAAATCTAAATCGTTGTACTGCTGATATTTGGCTCTTTTACCACGTTTTTTGACTAATGAGCTTGCCGACCACTGCTCCAGCCGATTACGCTGCGATTTATTTACCAACAGTATGTTTCCAAACGATTCCGCTATCCGAGAATCTCTACTCGTCGACATTCTACTCTCACCGACGCGACAGCCTGAAAGCTGAAGTTTAACCTGATCCGAGATAACACGATACTCGATGTAATTATTGAAACTGTCACAGACAAACAGCATGTCAAAGCTCATAATGGCTTCAGTCGAGAGTTTCAGGAGACAGTGTCTACTTCTAAAACCTCTCTGCAAGTAAGAGATGGTTAATCCGCAAATACGATAGCCCGTCGACAATGGAGATCCTGATTTGCACCGGAACGAGATTACACCTCGGAGGAACCATTAATTTCGCGGGATACATTCGAGTCAGAGTCATAAATAATACCGAGAAAGCACACGGCCGATGCGTAAGAAAGTTTCTCGAGCGGGGCAAGCCTTTTCTCGTGTTTTCACGAAAACGAAAAAATAACTTTTCCGCCGAGTCAATATAATATCCGTCTTACATCGGACTATTACTCTCCCCGATGTGTACTTTAGAAAACACACGGCGGCGTTGTTTTATTCGGGATCGGGCGGTGGGGAGGGGGCGAGAACCCGGTCGATCAAGCATGTGTGCACGGGAAATTGAAGGATGAAGATAAACGAGAATCCTGACGCGGTGGACTATCAATATTGTGTGTATCATACGGAACACGGTGTAACCGAAGCCTCGACGGCCCGGATTCCGTGGCATAAGCGTGTCGCTCTCATTCTCCAAGTACTTCCGTATGTTCCCCGTCCCTCCGTGATCGAGATGCTTCATCCAAGGCAAAATTGAAAGATCTGACCACCTGGGATTGTGACAAGGTAGTTACAAATCCTTTGTGATTAGAAAAAGTTTTTCGTTCACTTGTATAATCGATTATACAAGTTCATTGATTGTAATTAATACACTGCAGACATTTATGCAAAATAAAAAAATGTTTGCATTGACTGCAGGACACAGGAGCCAAATAAAAATTTGTTATGCTTCTTTTAATTGTTCTATTAAGCTAATATATTGATGTCCTTAAATATTTTTAACATAAATGCATAAAATCCGCAGTCTAGTAATGAACGAGAATAGAATTGAAATAGAATTTATTCTACAAATATTTTAGGAATTATTCATTTTAAGCTCTATCTGATATAATACTTCTGGAAGTGAAAACTTCTTTAAGCGCACCGCGTACGTCACAATTGCTAGGCAGTGAATGAGGCTGATCCGTCACGCTCCGAGGAGAAACGCTATTCGGGTAAAATCGCCATAGCTTTTTCTAACTTTAGACGTGCGATTTTATGCGCACGCAAAATTTGGCGCTCCGTCCGAATTTGAGACAAAATATTGGGCATACCATCGAAAAAACTGGAGGTCACTCTCACATCTCGAGAAAAGAGCAAAATAAGAAAAAACAGATTGTAGTATACAGTGTGTATACTATCCTGAAAGCCATGCGGCGTCCGTTTGAACATTTACTTTTTTTATTATTAAGCTATAAAACCCCACATGGGATTATTAATAACATTACATTGATAACTTATAAGCTAGAAGTGAGACAAAATAATGAACATTTTCGAATACAACATTGACACTAAAGATATAAACAGTGAGACTTAAGAAATGTATGTATATAAAATAGAGGACGAAGAGTAGGTCCGCACAAAAAGGAATCTATTGTACAGGGTAGAATTGAACATTTAGTTCACACAACGAAGAAAAGTTTTCACCTTGTAAATTCCAGCGGGCAGTCTTCGATTCCGGACAGAGATTAATTCTCGCGCGACAGGGGAATGATCCGGGCCACGTGTAAACGTAATTGATACAAAATCGAGTCGAGCCGCTAGCTCTTCGGGGGTACGGGCGAGGCGGCAGGGGCAGGGTCCCGACCACCTTTCTCTTTAATTATATTTAATAGTGGCGTAGCCGTGTATCGGCGGGAAAAGTCGTGCGGCAAGTACACTCGATCCGGGAGGGCCGCGACGAAAAATGTCTCGATCTTTTTTCGCGATAAGTCCTGGCCGGTCCAATTTCCGAGAGCCCGGCCGGACCCCGCAAGCGTCCACTTTTTTCGTCCTCGTTCGTCCCTCGGTGTTCGTCGCGGTCCCGGCGGCGGCTGAACGATAATTTCGGCAGACACGTAGTTAGAGGATAAGAACAGAGGGATTCTGGGTTAAGGATCCCAGACATGGTTTAACGAGGCCTACGGTAACAAGACGGAACACGGGAACTCCCCCCTCTATCTCTCTCTCTGTCGTTGCTAGAGGGATCCAACGATACCGAGACACCCCGGGCGTTTTTCAACATGTTAATTGTATATTTGAGGCGAGGTGATAAACAAGGCAGCGTCGGTAGCTCGCTGCCGTTGGAGTCTTCATTACAGCTGGTAATATATAACCGCGAGCCCCGAGGGCTCTCTCTTTCTCTCTTTCCCGATGCTCTAGAAGAAGTTATGAAGTCCGATATACCCGGTGACTGCAGCGACGACGGAGCGCCTCTCCCATCCCAGCGCAGCTTGGTCAGCGAGATTAAGTTTTAGGGACAGGAGACGCCAACGATTAAGAGAGTAATCGATCGTTGACCGAATTGCGCTCCACCATTTTAATATACGCGATATTAAGGTCGAGACGGAATTAATCTAAGACCGAGGGAGTTGCGCGCGAGTACGCAATCTCGCCGGGATCGGACTCTTCTTCCCGGGTTCAGCGAGTCGTCTAATCGCAGTCATGCATCTCTCGGTGGTTGTCGTGGCTCGCGGCTTGTTCTGGATATAGGGGCTCGAACCGTAGAAAAAAGAAAGAGGAGCAGCACGCGTGATCTCGGGTGCACCGTGAAGAAAGCAGCTCGTGACGCGTACACGTACACACGGGCAATCGATTGGCCTTCGGGGGACTGTGGCGGAGGTGCGAACCGGTTCCTCTTGGAGAGGCGGCTCGATTTTCGTCGTGGAATTCGGAGACCAGTCGGGTTCAGCGCTGCAACCCCTCCGTGGACACCAGGGTAGACCTTCGCTGCACCCAGCAAACATTTTCTTGCGAGATTTCGGTAACGCCGCCCCGTACACAGTGCGGGCGGCCGGTCTAGCAGTTCATTTCGTAAAAAATGACTTGTCTCATATCGGAATTTCATTCATCTACGTTTAGCAATGCTGAAAATGTCGATGTTAATCGAATTTAATCAAAATTGTAATTAGAACAAGCATTTAAAAATGAACATCCAGTGAATACGATTTTTGATCGAAAAAATTACTAGTTTTCTTCTAAAAAATTTTTTTTTATGAAGAGCATTCTTTTACCTTGAAACTGCATACCTCAAATTTAGTCTCGGTTGTTAGGATTGCAAGTAGTGATGGGATCTGAATCACTTCGAATCGCTTGGATTCAATATTTACGACATAAAATTCGAATCACTTGCAACATAATTCGAAGCTGTTGAAACTCTTGGACATCTTGAAAGTCTTCATTGTCTTGAAAATCTTGAAAGTCTTAAAACTTTAGAAGGTTTGTAAGAATTGAAACGAAACAATGATTACGTCATCTCAACATTGGGATGAATAACGTACCAATATTATAAAAAGCATACCATTTCTCAAGATTATCAAGACTTCAAGAATTTCTGATTTCGAATAAATATCGAAGTGATTCGAAACTCTGTGGTGATTGATTTGTTCGAAAACTTGCAACACAGAGTATTGTATCCCCATCACTAATTGCAAGGGTGTGGGACATTTTTATATCAAACTATTCTTAAATGAAAAAGTTATTTAAGTTAAAAAACAGATAAAATATAAAGATTTTCTCACGGTAGTTGAACACGAACTTTACCTAAAATTTCAGAAACACACTCGTCCATTAGCTGTTCTATTTCAAATATTCTATTTCAAAACTTCGCATTCGATTTGTCATACATCCTCCGACGTCCAGTTGATCTTAAATCTTGCGTAGATTATTTTTTCATGAAATGGAACAAGTTCAGGGGACAGCGTACTAACAATTTCATAGTTGGAAAGTGAGGTGCACGTCGGAGTTCACTCGGCCCGGGACCTAAGAAAGAAGCGACCCTCTTTGCCCGCGAAACAGAGGCAGACAGAGACGGCCGGCACGCCCCCTCGGTGCCAGATTTTATTTATCGCGGCGTGGCTTTTTGTTTCACGGTAAATACCCCGAGCATTTAAGAGTAAGACGTTTCCCCGATTTATGGTCGGCCGCCTGCTTCGAGTTCCTCTTCTTATTCCTTTCAACCTGGAGAGCACCCTTGACTCGTTCTCTCCTCGCCGACGCACAGCGTAACCCTCCGGGGATATCCTCTCTCTCCTCTCTTTTCTCTTTTTCCTCCCTCGTGGACCGTCTCTCGACTCGTCGTTCGCGTTTTCGTCGAGTCGTTACGGTCTGTTACACGCCGATCCACTCGATACAGTGCGCACCCCTGTCAAAAGTATTGGGACACTTACTGGGGATGAACTGAAACGCCACAATTTTTTTTCGACACGTTCCATGTCGTGTGGCACACGCCCCATTCTGAACTTTCTGTTCGAGCCATTTGGAATTTTCGATTTTAATGGCAGGGGATCTGTTAAGGATGTTCTGGAGGTATATAAAAACGCAACAAAACTTTTGGAAATTTGACAAGATATAATTCTTACTAAATTAATGCAATCACCAAAGTTTGGGTTCGATTCACTGCACCGTTTAAGAATTATGGCAACTTAAAGTTTGCACATTTTAACACGTCTTCTTATGGAGAATTCATAAAATTGCACTTCAAGCCCTATTTAAACCTTGAAAAAACGCAACTGGAAACTCCAGTTTTTTTTATATGTAGTAAAAATTAGGTAATTAATTATGTGTTCAAAATTTATTAAGATTCACTAAACAGTTGCAGAGCAAAAAAATTATAAACTGTTACAAAACGTTAAATTTATCGTGTTGTCTCTCATTAGCATGGAAACGCGACAAGTGTAGACCACTGAATATAGCTACAGAGGGTACAGTATTCGCAAAAGTTTAATGCAAAATATACAAATTTACATACGGCAAAATATCATTGCCATGTATTGATGAATTTCGAATTTCTTGTACTTTTGTCTCCCATTGTACCTCGAGAACATCCTTAAACTGTTACGACGATAAATTCGTTCATTCATAAGAAAAGTGACGAAGTTAATGAGAGGAAATTTTACGGGAGAGTCATTTAAAAATTACCTAAATTTCTTGTTATTTAGCTACTGGGTTAATTTCCATGTACATTGTTTATAAAGTACACCACAATTTTATATGTATTTATTATTATACTAGTCTTAGAAATATATTTTGAATTGTGTCACTTTTCTTATGAGTAAACGATTTGATGAAAGGGATCTTATTTAAATCACCGACAGAGCTTTTATCCGACATCAATTTTCAACGACAATCACCTTGGCCGACAATTATATTATCTGATAATGACATTGGCCCACAACAATAGCTATGTATTATAATTAGACTGCGGATCTTTATGCAATATAAAAAATGTTCTTTTAATTATCTTATTAAGGAGAAACTAATACACTGGTGGCCTTAAATATTTTCCATATGTCCACTGTTTTAAATTGTACGTAACCATTTTTGTCTAATTATAATATTCATCAGCAATGATCTACTATCAGTTTCATTGATTTTGCATTTTCTCCTTGCTACAGCGTAGGTTAGATTTCGGACAGTGGAAAAATAATTAAACAGATCATACAATATCTTGTTTATGAATCTTATCAATATACAAATGTATTATTATCTGTAACTGAAAATATGTTTTATTCGAAAGATAATTGTTGTTTTTTAATGTGGATTGCAACAGTCCCTGCTGTAAAGAATATGAATATTCATACCACAATACCAAACCTACAGATTGTACGCGACAAAGTAGAATCTTCTTTAAATCCATGCACTATGTGATCGTTTTACCGCATTTTTTCTTCCACAGCTTCGATTAATCTTAAAAGACAAAGAAAATACCCATATTTAATCCAATTACTAAATATTCATAACAGACTCATACATCATTGGATCTGAAAGAAGCGAATAACATACAGTAGCGGACAAAAGTTTAAGACCGCTCTAAAGAAGACGATAACTTTTTAAATATTGCACTATACGATTTGAACTTTTTTGAGAAGCTAGAGCAATTAGTTTACTAAAGGATGTGAAAAGAAATTTTTTCAAAAATTGCAATTGATCGGAATTGTTGAAAAAATACTAAAAGTAGAACTTTTAACTTTTTTATGTGGGCCTATATTGAAAATTTAAAAAATACGTTTTGTAGATCTGTGTCAATTAAATATATTCTGAAAATTTCGTCAAAATAGGTACACGTTGCAATGAGCTACAAACGTTTAAAGATGGTAAAAATTGCAGATTTTCACGATTTATTGCCGAAAATATTGAAAATCTGCAATTTTTACCATCTTTAAACGTTTGTAGCTCATTGCAACGTATACCGATTTTGACGAAATTTTCAGAATATATTTAATTGACACAGATCTACAAAACGTATTTTTTAAATTTTCAATATAGGCCCACATAAAAAAGTTAAAAATTCAACTTTTAGTATTTTTTCAACAATTCCGATCAATTGCAATTTTTGAAAAAATTTCTTTTCACATCCTTTAGTAAACTAATTGCTCTAGCTTCCCAAAAAAGTTCAAATCGTATAGTACAATATTTAAAAAGTTATCGTCTTCTTTAGAGCGGTCTTAAACTTTTGTCCGCTAGTGTACATATGTAGTAAATTCAGTTTGAAATCTTCGTCGTGCGTCTGATTCGATATTATACCATAAATTGTTCCAGGATCGCGCTCAATCAATAGATAAAAGAAATGTGCCCGTTGTGTATGAAAAAGGGTTCGACTAAAAAATATATTCCACTAAAAATATTGATAACTTTCGATATCACCAGACTGCGGATTTTATCAAATTGATTAAAAGATTCAAAGGATTTAGAAATATCTACGTATTATTTTTAGCTCACTGAAATGATTAAAGGACGGAAACTTCTATTCGGCTGCTGTTTGTTCCCGACTTGAAATCGGATATTCGCAAATATATTTAATATCCGCACTCAGCTATCTACAAATTGAATGACATCCACTTCGAAAAATGGATTCATGACAAAACAACATTCGTTCGAATTCAACTCTGCAGAGGTCGCGCAATTACTCGACTGGTACACGCAAAATCAATATAATTGTACAGTTGCTACGTTAATTGACAAAACTGAACATTAAACATTTAAACGGAAAGTATTCAAATGAAATATGAATTCCCGCGGAGCAGATTTCAAACGACAACTGCACATCTCTGAATGTTTTTTTAAAAAGTGGCTTTACGTTCGTTTCAGATTAACATGGAGGCGGTGACATCGACGGACTACGACTCGTCGAACCTGAGCAGGAACTTCAACCAGGTGGGCTTCAACACGTACAACTACTCGCAGTTCGAGGAGAAGTACAAGCCGCGTCAGGTTCTGAAATACGGTGACGAGTACCTGGAATACGGTCGAAATTCGGTGAGATTGGGCACGGCCGAGAGGTTCGCGAGATTGTCGTCATCCAGGCACCAGGACGGTGTCGGCAAGCCTGATCACAAGTACGCGAGGAGTCACTCGCAGCCTGAGAGACAGCATCATTCGTCTCACGAGACGCGATCCAAGTCGCAGGACTCCCGCGAATTAACCTTCTATCAGATCGATCCGCCGGTGAAGCCGGAGACCGTTCAACACGTTCATTCGAAGGCGCATCGTTCGGGAACGGAGAAGGGTCAGAGCAAAAAGGAGCTGACCTTCTACGAGATTGACGGGCCGGCCACGCAAGAGAATACGAAAGAAGGGAAGTTCGAGAACTGCAAAGAGAGAAGCGAGAAGCGGGACAAGTGTCACGCCGGCCAGGAAAAACAGAATCCGACGAAGCACGGCAAACAGAGCCATCAGGAGCAGAAGACCAACGCAGCACCGCCGAACTACCAACTGAACAGGTCGCAGTCGGACTTGACCGAGTGCCAATTGCCCAACTATTACAGACACCAGAACAACCCTTACATCGACCCGCCCAAGTACAGACCCTTCGACAGGCCGCCCAGGTACCAGGAAACGCCACCAAAGTCCGAGCCACCGCCTAAGTACTCGGAAGTGGCCAAGAGGCAGGACGATTCCAAACGAGCTCAGGTGAGTAATGGTTACTTTGGAGCCGGTGACACGATTTCGATTAATTAACCGAGAAAGTTCTTCTTAAAAATTCGTTGGGAGCAAAAACTTTCTTAGATTATGTAAAGAAATAGGTTGCATTAAAGTTTGAAGAGAATTGGCTGAAAATTGTGAATGAAAACAGGCGTTAGGTTTGATATTTTTGCTGTATGAAATGAGAAAATTTAAATTTGTCTTTATTCGGGGTGGCCCAGCCCCTGAACACGTTTATTTCGTACTTTACTGGGAACAATCATTGTCACTCAGAGACCAACGAACTCTTACTAAGACATTTTGCTTGGGATCAGTCCGCGTGTATTTCCAGTCCCGCTGTAGCCACTCTAAGCGCACGAATCCACGCTGATTAGCGGTTACGCGTAATGTTATCAATTTGACAGGAGGAGAGGGGCAAACGACAAGGACCTAGCGGAGGAGGTGGCAGCGGTGTGGGAGGAGGAGGTGGTGGTGTAGGAGCAGGAGGTGGTGGTGCAGGAGCAGGAGGAGGAGGAGGGAGTGTAGGTATCGGCAGCGTTGGTAGCGGTGGCAGTAGTGGCGGTGGTGGTAACTCCAGCAGGGGGACTGGCGGCACTCATGGCGCCGAGACGCCCTCTAATCTGGCCAGTATCACGCCAACTGCGCGAGAAGCAACACGCGGTTGTTCGTCGCGGACGCGTCTCCCGTACAAGTCGTGTGACACGCGTTCCTCCACCACCGCGAACAACAACAACAACAACAACGTGACGAAAGAGGACCATCAGCAAGAGTCGATCGACGATCCGGAGGTGATCTCGAGGTGTCACGTGGAGCCATCCAACAAGTCGCATCATCACCCAGTCCGATCGTGCGCAATCGTTGGTGGTAGTGGTGGTTGTGGTGCAGTTTCCGGGAATGTTTGTCACGGTGGTTCCGGTGTGCCGTGCGAGTCCTCGACATGTGACAAGTACAAAGGTGCCGTGGACTCTCTGCTGAAGGCCAGCGAGGCCGTGCAGGGTCGTTTGTGCGAGAGATCGATGCTGAAGATCGAGAAGCCCTCCGGCAAAGGGGTTGCTCACGGGGTCGAGGTGATCGGTAAGTGCGGGGATAGGATGAAATCGGCGCAGGAGAACGGTTACGGTAAGCACGAGGCGAACAAGTCGAAGGGACAGCAGCACGATGTCGGTCACGGGTTCAAGGTCGAGAACATGAAGTACTACGGCGAACTGAAGGGTTACGATTTCAAGTCGTACGGCACGATCGATAAACCGGCGACGGCCACGGCCACGGCCCACGAGAAGTCCCACTCGCACGGGCCGGAGAAGAACGGCCACGAGAAGTGTCACTCGAAGAGCTCGTCGTCCGCCGCATCCGCAGCCGCAGCCGCGATGCAGAGCTACGGCCTGGCCAAGGTCGCCGCTGGTGAACGTCCGCCGGAGAAGAATCTGTACGCCGACCATTATTATCACCGACCATCGCACTCGAAGCCGCAGAGCCCGTATCAAGTGTACCAGGAGACCAAGTACTCGTACAACGTGAGCGGGGTACCCGGGACGCCGGCGCAGGCCAGCGCAGCCGCAGCTTTCTTCGCAAGGTCAGTTACTCAATCTACTATACTACTCGCGATCACGAGCGTCCACCTGTTCCCGCCTAGATTTACGGCCGTGCGACCACGAGCACGACGCCGGCTCTCTATCGTTCCTCTTCCTACCAACATTGTCCCGAACGGACCATCTGTAATTGTCCCTCGTGGCTACTGTTTGTTTACGTGACGCGTCCACCGAGTCGACGTTCGCTCGCCTACTTATCACGACGACTTTATCGTTCACCGTTTCGCCGGTACCAACGGAGACCCGGCTAACTTCGTTCCGTTTCGCCGTCAACCTATAACTCCCGACAAGAATTCGCGACTTATTTCACCTCCGCAGTCTTAACCCCGCTCGTCTTAAATTTTGTTCCAGCAACTTTTATTGCGTTTACTACTACTGTGTACCTGCTTCGGCGGCTACTCGTTACTCCCGGTTACCACGTTCCACCGAGTTTTCAACTTTGCCGGTTCTCGGCCACTTTTTCACCATCATACACCCACGTTTTGTTTCCTTTGAATTGTGTTTTATTCGACTTTCTACGACTGTTTTGAATGCAGTTTCGTGATACGTGCTAGCTGATCTGGACTACAAGCAAACACGTTTCATGCGAAGCATAAACCTTCGTACAAAGGTTGCAATTTCAATCCTTTTTCTGAATATTCCTGCACTACGAAAATTGGTTTGTATTTCGCTAATGTGTGTACGTAATGTAATTTGTCTCTAATAAGTCGACTGGCTATCCGATTTTGCTTATTACTCTTCAGTTTGTTTTAATATTTTAAGTATTTTTTACAATTACATTTTAAAACACTTAGTTATCCCAATTTTCTTAGATATTTACACTGATTGGCTTCTTTCACATTCATACTCGTTTTTTCTATCGTTTTAAAGTTTAATTGTTTTATTTTTTGGGGTATGTTTTTAGCGCAAGGGTTTCAATTAAAGCACTACAAGTTTGGTTCTTTCTGGCGAATGCAAATAAACATATATTAATGACGCAGTTAGGATTATCATATATACATATAATCCTCTTTTATACAAGCTGTAAATATCACGATTTCCCTAAAAGTTAAACTAATGAAAAAATGAGTGGTATTCAACCATAATATATGTATATTCATCTCATATTTCGTTACCGTTTGCGCATTTACTGAAACAAAATTCGTAATTAATTCGGTATTCAATTATCCATAATGTCATTTCGCATAGATATGCAGACAAATTTGTTAAGCTTTTGTATTATTCTTGATCGCGAATAACTCGCTTTTCCTCTAAACACGCAACAAACGAAAATACATTTACTACATGTAATTAATCGGAATGACGTCCCTTTGTACAATCTGCTTTTGAGCAGTGAACAAGTGAACAACAACAGTGGCTTTGATCAAATTATGTATTCTCAAAGGTTGAAATGGTGCCGTAGAATTAATAAACGTTCCACCCCAATTAAACGTGCCGGCGTAAGACAGAGCTTTTGTCCGTGAAAAGGTTAAGCCCGCCATCCAGCCTTTCATTCTATACCACTTTTCATAATCTCCTTCAGCATTTCCGAGTCTGGCTAACTCAAATAATAGTCATCGAGGCAGGTCTCTTTCGATGTTACAATTAATGTCGCTGGAATCGGTTTTAACCAATACTTCCACGATAATAAATTTACACACAAAAAGGAAGACAACTTGAGATTGGGACACTTTTAAAATTTCGTAAAACCATATCATCGTACGATTTAAATAAGTGACAAATATTAATTTACTATTTTCGAGTTACCCTTAAAGTCTCCAACAATAATTTCGCAAGAATCGCCGACAGGTGGTTAAAATTCGTTGCATGAATCTTTACTCAAACTATTATAAATTAAAGTGCATACAGTAGTGTCCAAAGAGTAGGCATTCAAAGCAATTGTACGACATTTTTATAACAGAGAATCATTAAAGGCGTCATAAAAAATGAGTAGACAGCGGATTTTATGCATTTACTAATATTGAGTATGTGTAATTTAAAATTGAGGATCGATTAACAGAATTTAGGGATATCAATGTATTAGTTTCAACTCCTTAGAATGATTGACGCTAAACCTAAATGACCAGATTAATTATTTTAGGATTGATTGCATAAATATCTTTAGTAGAGCACGGTATTATAATGGGAGCCGCACAAAGTCTAAATGAAATCAATCTTGTCATTTTTATAACATGTACTTACAAGTTACTTTTAAGGCTCGGTACGTTTAGTGTTAAAAAAAGAAATATCCTTACATTTGCATAAAGATCCGCAGTCAACAAATGAGTGCCCAATTGCCAACACAAAGAAAGAAATCAAGTTTTTCCATTCTTGAAGTACATTTCGAAAGTCCGCTAAAAGCGCTGATACAATGCGCCATCGATCACTCGGGCCGATCGATAACATTTAGGGGGTTAACCGCCCCGCAGATTCGATCACGCAGCAAACAGTCGCGGAGCCCTCTCCCTATTGTTCTCGCAGCTTCAGGAAAAAGCAATCTGTCCCAAAGAATTCTCGGCAATTCGCAATCGCCATTCTCTCCCGAGTCGGTTCTTTCATTCTCGCATCGGTTCGCGGGTGGAAGGGGTTTCGCGCGCACAATCACGGATTCACGGGGAACAATTTCAAAGGTGGTCGTCAGGCTTGGAAGTCGAGCTTTCCTTAAGACGTCTGTCTGGCTAGCTTTGATCTACGGCACGCGTTTTCGACAGGCGAACCGCGGAATGAGGAACAGCGGTGCGGTCGCGTGAAAGCGTTCGGCCCAGCTTAAATCGCGTGCAGTTTGCGCGGTAGGACAAAGCTCCTCCCGGTGTCACCCCTTAGACCCAGAGCACGGGGAGCTCACCCTGTCATCTAACAAACCTTGGTCACAACCGGTGGGATGTTTCGATGCACAATTGCATTGTCCAGGTGTACCTCCCGCCCGGACAACTGCTCGATCGTTGACACGGTGTTTCGAGAGTTATTAGTCGCCCTCTAATTGCGAACCGTTGCGTTTAATAACGATTTACGAGCATACGATTGCCATTATCTGTAGTATGGCCATCTGGGGGCAAATATATCCCCTTCCAATTTTCGATGAAAGATTTGCATAGTCTCTGTTGAGGTCTCCACGAATCGAATTGGAAAAATCAATTTTTCTTTCCTTACATTTTCTATGAATATATTTCTATCTTTTTTGTTGGTTCTCTCTTGCTTTCTTTGTTAGTTTGATTTGACCACGCCTTCCGGCGGGTAAATAATATAACTACATTTACAGAAAAGTCAAAACAAATGTAATTTTATTTTAATTTAGGCTGCCGTGTGATTCTCTAATAAAAATTCGACGCTGTGTTCGACGACGAACTCATTGGGAATCAATAATGCGCAGCCAAACATGTCAACCTGCTATTTGTACCGTTCCAAAAATTATGATTTTTGCAGTTTGTCCGAATTTTCCGACTTTCCTTTGTAAGTGTCTCGAATTTTTTTTCCTGAAAACTTTTCCTGGACCATAACGAACAAAACAAGAAAAGAATTGCGCATATCCATCGCTCGAGTCGTGAGCTATGGTCTTCAGTTCATACAAAAATCCCATAGAAAAAGGCACTTTCGATTTTTCCAGGCAACTTTTGCAATTTTTCTTCCCCTAAAAACCTTATTCGGACTATTACGAACATTAAAAGAAAATTAGCCAAATCAGACCAGCCGTTTTCAAGTGATGCGTTTACCAACGAATAGCATTTAATTTTTATTTATATGTATATGTAGATGTACGAACCTGTGCGAGATACGCTATGAATATTCCCACAGTTGTGCTAACGAAAAGCAAATGATTATGTGTTTACATGTTACACATTAATTTAATAATTTAAACTTATTCGTCACTTTTGCCAATTTTGTACAAACAGCTGATCTTTATGCGAAATAAATATTTTTTACAACACTTTAAACGATCTTTCATTCCTGAATGATTCTAATGAATTTGAGAATAGTGTATCGATGCTTCTGAATTCTTGTAATGTTTTTTTCTTGTAATTTTTGTCACGAACGCATAAAATCCGCCGTCTGATGATACATTGCGCTACTTTTACGAGGTAAACTACAGGTTATCTTCTCTACCTAGTTGCTTTTATCGCTCTGTAATTCCAGTGTTAAACTTCGAAGAACCCTTCCGGACGTAAATTTTTCAAGTTACTCGCTATTGTCCATGTTTGCTCTCCACCCGTAAGTGCCCTGACGCTTACAGACGGCAGTATACAGAAGGGTTAATAACGATTTATCGGTTCTCGGTCGCGGCTAATGCGAGCCCGTGAATTCGCGAGCGACTCGCATGCCGGGCACTCCTCGTTTTGCAAGTAAAGGAACGTCCGTTCGGAATGTCGACGGCGTGTCGCCCGTTAATGAAAAGCAAACCCTCGATTTCGAATAAAATCGCCGATCGAGCGGCAAGAGTAATCGCGACCGGGCGCGCTGTTCCATCGCCGATAAAACTGGCCGAGTTCGCGTACTTCGAGGCGACGATAATCGCAACCTGGTTCTCGCTCATGATTCCCGATTCGGTGAGCTTTAGCCCGTTGCGGTCGTAGCAACTAACGCAACATTTATTCAATATTTGGCGCGTAGTCTGTTACAGATATAATACTTGTAATTTTTAATGAAATCAACCGGATTCAGTCCATTAATACCACAAAAATTAATGGAACGTAGTGACTATAATGTAATGGTGAACTTTTTAAAAGTTTATTAAAGTTGGGTAACTGTACCGATTACTGCGGTATCATGCTTCGATCGTACTTATTTCAATATTATTCCTAATTTATCATGAAATAATAATATGTGTAGGAATTTTGTGGAAGAACGATGTTCAAAACGTAATACATTATTTTTCATTACTTTTCGATTTAATTTTTGCCATATCTTCTTATTTCATCTATAATACTCTTTATCTAGAATTGTATCCACCTATTTGCGTGTATCGAATAGGTACCTAACCTAAATCGTTATGCTGAAGTGAACCTCGTATTTTTCTATCGTAGTAGCAGTTCACACCGCAATATTAGGGACATTCCTAGTGATTTTTGCTGAGGATTTAATTTGTTTATTAAAAAAGTAACAGAAGTTTCTTTTTATATTATTACTGTATCGGAGTAGGTATCTAAATAATAATAAAACTTCCTCCTATGCAATTTAAGGGGGATCTATACCCAATGAAGTAACTAGAAAGGAACTAGAATCTTACTAGATTTTGGGTCGAAACATGGGTTTACGCGCTTCGATTTTTCGTCCTTATTTGAGCGGATTTTTGACTGGGTTGAGGACTCATTCTATAGAGGAAGGTTAAATCCGGCGCGCTCTGCTATTGATTTAACGAGATTATGTTTATATCTAATAATATGAGTGCCCAAAGTAGAGAAAAAATCTAGAAAAATAACCGCAGATTTCAATGTATTTTCCTGTCTCAAAGAGATTTTTCTGACTGATATGATGAGCAGAGCTTGCCGTGATGAACCTTCCTCTATCAAATGAGCCTTTGTGTAGCTCAAAATATGCTCGTATAAGGACAAAAAATCGAAGCGCGCGATTTCATTCACATTAGCAGAGATTTCCCCATATTACGTTCATGAAGACAGAGGTTATCTCTGATGTAGAGCCAATCTAGAGCCAATTTCATTTCAGTTAGTTTACACGAGATGGTGCCTAGTCAGAAGGACTGTCAATCAGTGCTGCGATATTGTGCAACATTTCACTGCTGCACTGCTGTCAATGTGGAATCATAGCAAAACTGACACAGACGAGGTACATATTCTCATCGGTGGCACTAATATTAGTGCGACCTGCCCTGTATAACGGCATTCGCGACGAGCTGAATAGAATATGGAAATAGCAAGCAACTCCATCTCGTGTTCATTATGCAGTTGCGTGTTTATCAATGTTACCAAACTTTTTTTCTGCACAGAGGTTGATAACATTGATAAATACCCCAAAATCCGAGGGTACAGATCCCCCTTAAAGCAATATAAAGAATGTACAATAACGTGAACAACAGTCCTTTGGTGATCGAGATAGAAGAAAAATAATATTATTTTTAGCTTTCGTGAAGGTTTTATCAAAACCTGAGATTATAAAAATAAGAAAATATGATCGACAATTTTGCTTGCCTTGCAAACGAGAATATATTCTCATTCAGTTTTACAAATATATTCAGTGCAAATATTTATTTTTACGTATTTTAATCTCATTTTAAAAATACCACAGTAAAATGTACAACCGCAGTAATAGGTACATTTATCCTATAAAAAAATGTCCGTCTGAAAGTTGTAGGATATATTGTAGAATAGTGTATATGCATGATGATTGATTGCACTTGTTTGACATTGCAGCAAGCTTGAAAAGCTGTGTACAGATTACAATTGAAATTTTGAGTGGAAAAAGACGTTTTCAATACACTTGAATAGTTTCGTCTGTGCATGAACTATTATCGAGATACAAGCGTCCAAAGTTGATGCGCGCAATACGTGAAGTCGTTCAATTGGACTTTGACGTATTGACGGTTGAACCTGAATGAAAGTACAAGATTTGTACAAAATGTACTTACCGTTGTCATTATAATAGGTACATTTACTCTATACATACATAAAGCAGAAACAACTGTGCGTCGGACAGAGACGGACACAACAGAGTCCGGTGTCTGTTTTATCGCGCCTCGTACATCCTCTCTACTTTTGAAATAAGAAAAAGAAATGAAATTCCCCGCGTAAATCGTCGAATAACTAATGTATCGTTTAATGGATAGCGGTGTACGGTTCCCGAACGATCGTGTCCCGGGTATGAATGATTTCAATGGACTCGTCTCGGTGGTGAGTGGCGCCTCGTTTCGTTCCACCTTGCTCCTCAGCGCCCGAGCGCGACAGCTCGAGCAGGATTCTTTGGAATCGGCGTTCTCGCAGTCTCGTAGGAAGTAGCCGTGCGGCAAGAATTGAAATTAATCGCGCCTCGACGAGCCCCGAGACGTATACTTGGTTCTCCTTTGTACGACTACTGGTTTCACGCCTGGACAAGGAGCATTCTCCTTTTTCTCCTTCTCTCCTCGGTGGCCACGCGTGCACACAATCGACGCTAAAACACCTTCCAGAATCGGTTACCGGTCGCAGGCGGTTAACAGGGGGAGCCCCCGAGGGAGCATCAACGATTTTTCGCTCGAGTATTCCGAACGATCCTTCTCGAGACACGGCCGTGTGTATACGCCCGGGCGAGTATCGTTGGCTTTTTGCGACGAGATCCCGTCCGAAGTTCCCGGAATACGAGTATCGTCCCGTTACTTTCGAACTTCATGAATATTCTCGAAACCTTTCCCGTCCGGTGGCAAATAAAAAAGAAACGAGCCCGCCGTACACTGCCGCTCAAAAACCCCGGAACCATACGCCGCGCGCGCTAAGTCTCGGAAAGTCGATTATCTCCGAACTATCGGAGATACAGGAAAGTTTTTATGCGCGAACTTTTCGACACAGGCGAATTTTTTAAATAGATTTTTTGCTTAAACGGTACGACGATCAAGTTTTACTCTCGATACGTTTCTTCTTGAGAGAATCATTCGATAACGCGTCTACGAGGCAAGCTCTGCGAAAGGTACACTTTGCAATCGCCACCTTTAATATTCTACGATTATCGAATTCATCAATGTTCATATTCCACGGAAAATCTCTGAACCACTGCTCTTTTAAACCAGATCCTCCGCGAATTTCAGCCGACCCAATTTCTTGTTCGAGCAATCGCGACTTCATATCTTCGAGCACTAACGAGAAGGTCTGTACCGGGAAAGTTTCCCCATTTTGAGAAGCAGAGCTCTCAGGTATGCGGAAATATTTCCGGCGTTTCGTCGCGTGGCCTCTTCTGTCAGGTTTCATTTCGCGGGGTGAGATTAGTTCGCGGAGGAGTCGAGCGGTTTGGGACTTTTGAACGACACTGTAGCCAGGGTATATTACCGAAGGAGGTTTTTGCGCGCGGCTCCATCCGTGATATCTCGGCCGTGTCTATTTCCCGATGGGTTTGCCGAGGGGCCAGCCACGGAAGAAGTTGAAATTTCAGGAAGTTTCGCGGTCTCGCGAGCCGGTCGTGACAAATCAAATTGACCCGAGACGGGCTCGTTGTTCACTGAACCACGTGGGACGGGAAAGGAGTAGGCTGAAGGGAAGGCGAGAGAGGATATAAGGTGGTGGGCCAGGTCCGCTCGTATTGTTAGCCTTCGTGATTTTATTGCCCTCTTATATTGCCTTCGCGCGTCTCTCTCTCACCCTCCCTCCCTCTTTATTTCGCGACGGTTACTCGGCCGCTCTTCGTCTCTCTTCGTTCCACGGTTCTTTATCTCACCCTCTCTCTCAGTCTCCGAACGGCAAACGGGTGCCCCGGTTGCCGCGCGAGGACCATTTTTACGAGGCGATTCACCGGATCCACTGGAAGTTGCAACAACGACGGGAAGACTGTGCTCTGATCGCTCGTACTCCACTCTCGGAAAATATGATCCCGTGTGAAGATCGGTTCACGCTGCAAATTGCCGCGGCGCGCGCTGGCTCTTGTCGAGGATGTTTGTAGACACATCTGCAGACTGCAGTCAGCGAAATTTCCACAGTTGCATTAAACATTTCATGTGTTTTTGTTTCCTGCATTGTAATTTTTTTCATTAATTCATCAAATTCGGCTCTCGAGCATAACGGTGGTCCGAGCTGGTTTTAACTTTGTTCTGAAATGTCCCGATGGAATCTGTACACGGGAATCACCCAGTCCCCAGGGACCCAAATTTGGCCAGGAAAACTCGTGCGAGTCAAATCCAACTGCGTGTAAATGGACGGCCCGTAGCGGCCCGACGTTTATCAACGCGCGCACCAAGTTCCCCGCCCGCCACCTCTAAGCTGCCGTGTAGTTATTCTCGTACGGGAGTTTTGCGCTTTTTAGCCATATTGCTGGATATAATATCAACTAACCCTCATATAAAAAGCAACTTTCTACCTAGCCTGGAACCTGAGATAAAAATACCCCAAAGACCGCATAATTCTTGGAATATATATAGGAGGATGATGATGATCATGTTAATTCTGACCCACTTCCAGACATTTAGAAACTTGAAATTTTTTAATCAGGTGTCTTTTATATCCAAAACAACAGGAAAAATCGAAAATCCCGAAAAAAAATTTTCTTTTTTGGAAAAAAATTAAAAGACTGCATACGTCATGTGGTTGAGCGTACCCTATATGATTTTCAGTTAAGCCTTTTGAAAATTTCGTTATTTTTGCGGTAGGACGCACCGTTCCCGAGATAGTCATTTTTTTATTTTTTAAATTTTTTTTGAAAAAAAATCTTAAGACTACATGCGTCATGTGGTTGGGCATACCCTATTTATTTTCGGTTCAGCCTTTTGAAAATTTCGTTATCTGCACTTAATCCGGGGGGTCAACAGTCAACAGTCAAAATTAAAAATATTTAAATTGCCGATTTAGTTAACTGTCTTCAACAATTTTCGATCCGTTTTTACTCTGCGATAGAGTCCCCGCACCCTATCGTGTGGGGTATCAACGGAAAGGGCTCGGAAAGCCCTCCAAGCTCGTGAGGCCCATAAGGCCCAATTCTGTCTTCGGTTCCCGCAATCACAGAAAAACAGGTTCCGTTGAAGTTAGAAGCCTGCCTTTCAACGATGAATATAACATATGCCCTAGACGTGAAAATAACTTTTTAGGGCCCATAAAGGCCAATTTTAAAAATCGTCCTAAACCCCCCGTGTGGGTACTTAAACTCTTCAGGGCGATCCCAGGAGTTGCTCCCCGTAGATCGTTTTGAAAAATTAATTGTTTTAAAAAAGTTATTAACAAATAAAGGGTTGAAAATTTAGAACCCCCACGTGTGGGGTATCGTTTGAAAGGGCACGACGAGGGCTTTAAGAAATAGATAACAAAAAAAGAACTAAATAAAATGTGTTGAGACAGTACATAGCATTACTAAAATAACAAATAATTTGCAACCAAATAAATGCAGTAGCACTTATAAAATTAAAGAAATGATGTATGCATTACATAGTAAAGTTAAAAATATACAGAATTATCAAAATAGTTTGAAATTAATAAACAAATTTGTAATGAGAAAACAGACTGTTCATTTACTTCTAGTGACTTCTAGTCTCACCTACTAGTGCCAGCGCCGACGCAAAGTTCCCTAGGTTGTAAAGTTTGAATTAGGTAAGTGCAACAATCATTGGCCTCTGGGAATTGGTCTTTCCCGATATCACAGCCCTTATAGGCAAGAGGAACTTGATCCATCCTTCATATCACTGAAGTGGATGGGCCGGGGAACTTGGTCAACCTTTACACGAAGTGTTTTGGTTTGGATAATACAAGTTCTGCAATATGTACACTCGATTTTTTCCGACACCCATTATCCTTTCCATTACTTCAACGCATTTACTACAATTTACGCCAGAGCCAAATTCTTGATCGATCTAATAAGCGCATGTCGCATCAGCGCGATAAGGCAAGCGGAACCTTACATTGGTGTAATTCGCGTGAAACTCGAATCCGCTGACTCGACGAAGCTTCCGGTGGAACAGCGAGCGCAACTATCGAACAATATGGCGGTTCGACGATTGGCAAGCACACACACAGTTCGACTCTCGACTTTCTACGTTCCCGAGCGGATTCGGTTTTCTTTGGCGGCTCTCGGTCGCCGAGCAGGATTGGAACTTCGTGGATATTGAAATGCAACGTTTGCCCACGATGCCCGAGCCTAACTACGCGTCCTCCGATGAGCGCATAATCTAGCAGGCGATCGTGACTCCGCGGCCAGACGAGAGACGCTGAAAGAGAACCCGGGAAAAAGGAAGGAAACATCCGGGCTCCAGCTTGAATGACACGCGTTATCCTATACATATTTATGCCCGCGACTTTGTCTCCGTTTCGTGGAATGAGAGTCATGGAGGCCCGCCGAGAACGTGCGCGGAGATCCTATCGCCGATAGGAAAGTGGTCCTTAATTGGACAGGTGACATTTCCTCCTCAGTTTTCTAACGTGTAAGTCCTCCGGGACTCCCGGGGCTATCTTCCTTACCCGCGGAGGTCGTCTTCATGAATTTCTTAGGGGACATCGAGCGCGCGCGTAGACTTTCCTTAATTCGCGAGCACAGCACCGACAATTCGCCGAGATGGACGTTTCGATATTCTCGTACGCAAGTTCTTCAGATACCACGGCAGACTCCTGAATGTTATATGTCCATGTCCCCGATCAATCCTCTGCAGACTTCCTCGCAGAGGTCTCGCGGCACTCGAAAAATTTTGGTGATCAATCTACTTTGAAAGTTCCTATTGAACTCTCACTTTAAAATTTTAATCTATCCATTGATGTCCCCCTAGATCTACGGATCACCAACTTTTTTACATTAAGAGGCTGTCCTAAAGGTTAGGACACGTTTTGATTTTTAGTAGAGGTGTGCGATCTTGAAACTTTCGGGTTTCCTGAAAATGTTCGGGATTTCTTAAAATGCTGGGATTAGAAAACATGTCTTGAATATGACCATAGTGTTAGATTTATCTAAATAAGACATCAAGTTTTACTTATCTTGATAATTTATAACTAGACAGCGGATGTTTATGCAAAAGCATATTTTTAAAGAAAGTAGGGAAAGTTATGGGACCTGGACATAAATTGATATTTTTATTACAATATGCGTCCAAAGAAATCCGAAGAGTCGGTGAATAATTCGCCACGAGTGCATTTCTACAGATTCAATAATTGTTAATAAAATATAATCCGCCATTTCGACGTGATAACGTTTTTAACGGAGCTCTAGAACTGAACGATAATGGAAAAATGAATGATTAAATTCGTAAATCCTATTGAAAGCAGGGAATGGAATTTCCGTGGTTTTAGAAGATTATTCACTTTATTCATGCATGATAAATGAACGGGTAGAGTGCGATTTACTCTATGCATGGAAAGAAAGTGTGTTGAATTGCGAGATTTCGATCTCGGATGAATCGTGGAAGGATGTTGAAGACACGGAAATATTTCCGGAACAAAAACGAGTATCCGAACAACATTCGTGCGGCAGAAATCTCCCCTTTCATCGCGAATCAAGCGAACAAATGTTGCAGAGCGGCGCTGTAACCTGACGATTTAAATTGAGAGATGTCCACGGATGACCCTAACGTCCACCTGGTTCCCGGGGGACGCCGGTGTCCGGACCCGGCCGAATATATCCTGTAGGTCAGCGCGGGTTTGAACTCTCTGTTCAACAGGTAGCGCTCTCGTAGCCCGGGTTTACCAGCGACCCGGCCCTCTCCATTATATTCATATCATGTAAATGCGCCCTGCCGCTCCGACTGCCTCCCATTTTCCACCCCTGCGGCAGTCCAGACGCAAAGCTGTTCTGAACCGACGGAACGAGAGAGAGAGAGAGATAGAGAGGGAGAGCGAGAGACGAACAAGGGCAGACCGAGGGAGAAAGAGCATAGACGAACGAACGACGAGAAAATCGGCTGGGGAAGATGAAGAGGGAGGCTGGAGCAGAAGGTTGGGTACATCGAGATGGTAAAACGCGGGGCTCTACTTTACATTTATTCTAATGGGATAATACTCGGTGTTCTGGCACCCGGACCTGCCACCTCGTTTAGTATAATAATTCCCCGGGAATACACCTCCGCTACACGATACCTTCGATCGCTATCGCCAACCACGATTTCGGTTTTTCTTTTTATCGAATGTCCCGAGTTGCATCAAACCACTCGGATCATCAACCCTTGAATGGTCTCGAGTGCCTCTCTGACATTTCATGAATATTTTCAAGCGGATGACCACATAGTTGTACGCACTTAACCCTCTGGCGCACAGTGGAACTTTTCGTCCATTTCGGAGACAAAATCAAAGAACTTCCGATAGAAATGAGATAGAGAGCTGAAATTTTTTTTATTTACAGCTGAGACTTCACAGAATATGGGAAAAATAGCGAGATTATGGTACGAACATTTTTTAACCTTGAAAAAAATCGTCAAACTTGCACAATGTGACGAAAATTGTGGTTTTTGCAATACCACGGGTAGAAAAAAATTTTTTTGTAACATGCCATACATCATTTCCTGTAGATTTTTTCATGCTGAATTCAAATCTGGTCTCAAAATTTGTCTACGACTTCAGGATTTTACAAGAAATCGATTTTTGTGAACGAATTGTTTAACGAATTTTCTCAAGGTTATAAAACGTTTGTACCATAATCTTCCTATTTTCCCATATTCTGCCAAGTTTCAGCTCTAATTTAAAACAAATTTCATCGCTCTACCTCATTTCTATCGAAAGTTCTTTGATTTTGTCTCCGAAATGGACAAAAAGTTCCACTGTGCGGCGCAAAGCTTCCGAAAATTTTTCTATAATACAATACGTTTATTACCAGACTACAGGTTTTTGTGCGAAATAAAAATAGCCTGCACTAATTGTAACGTATACATAGACCTTTTCGAGTCGTTCTAATTAAGTGAAAATAATACAATAGTATTTTTAGATTCTCTAAATGTTTCTACTGTTTTGCATTTGATGTGTAATAATATTGGCGTAAATCAAGGTGGTAATACCTGATGAGACACCCTGTATACAGTCAGTGTTGGGCAAAAATTTTATTTAAATAAAAATGTCGAATAAAGTGGGTTTAAAACCCACTTGGAAAAACTCCACTTTATTTGAAATTTTTATTTAAATAAAATTTTTGCCCAACTCTGTATACAGTCAACTCATTCGAGATTCGTTGTCCTCGCTGTCTCTTTGTCAGAAACGAGGAAGAATTCAGCGTAAGGTAAAAGTTCGACGAACGACTTTTGTTCATAAAAGTAAACAGTTTGATTGGACCTGTGGAGCAGGACTGGTGCAGAGAGCAGTCGTAGGGTTTTCATTCTCTTTTTACCAACGAACAGGTACACCTTGTGCACGCGCTAGGCGCCGAGTGTCGCCGCGTGGGCGACGACGCGCACGTAGCATTGGCTATTAACTTAAGCGACGCCCGTATGTCACTGTAATACCTACACGCCCCAGCACGGCAATAAAGGATCACCGAAATCACGTTAAAAGGTTCCCAGGAATTAATCTTCTATTTAAACGAGCCTCGTCCGAGAGCCAGCCGTTCACGCGCCTCTCGAAGATTTAAGGGGAGGTTTCACCGGATTCCTACGGCAGGCACCATGGGCCGGGCCGCTGTAACGAGTCATTTGACTCTGCTGACAAGCTGATAACTTAGTCCCGCGTCTCGTTCAATTTGTTTCGACGCGGCCCCGTTCGGCTGGCGCGTTTTCGCCGAAACACTTCAACGATACTGCAACGATACTGCAACGAGCTGCAACCGACAGGATTCGTCGGGACAAATTCCTAAATCGCTGGCGGTCGGAAGCTGTGACTTTCGTGTCCACAATCTTGGCGATGTCAACACTCATCCGTCCCTCGTGTAAGTGTCACACATTTTTCACGTGAGGGACGATGTCATTCTGCCGTCCCACAGTCGGGCATTTGGCCCGAAAATTCGGGAGAAAGTCGATTTCAATATTTAACCCTTTGCACTCCGCTGTCCCCTCTGAGGCACCACTAGAAATTGTTGTATCATTATTCAAAATATTGTTTAATCAATTACTAAACATTTAGGTATTGTATGGGGTATTCTACCAATTTCATATCCATACAATTTCAAAAATCATAGGGAATGGAAGTATTCTAGATCGGAAGAAATGTATAATTTTCCAGTTAAAATAGCTCGAAGTGCAAAGGGTTAAGTCGTACAATTTTTTATGTTCGACGTAGTTAACCCTCCGAGTGCTGTGCCAGAGTCATTTTTGCCCGGGAACATCCAAATTGTAATTTCTGTGGTTGCAAGGAAAAACGCCGCATGTCAGAATTTCAAAAAATTTGAGTTTATGCGTTCTAAAATCCGACATTTCATATGCAACATTCTAATTGCGACAATTGTGACTTCACGTTTCACGTAAATTCTGCATTGGCATCAACTTTATTTAGTCCAAGCGTTACAATTTTGCAGAAGTGTCCTGCATGCGAAAATTGATTCCCGCAAGAAAAGTTTCGCCGGCTCGGTTCCGGTTCCCCGGAGGCTCCGATTGAGACCTCGATTTCGCCAATTAGATAAGAAATGCGCGCGTATTACGTCGATTAATCGGCGGGTTCTTAACGAGTTTCGCGGCCGATTATTAAAAGACG
Organism: Lasioglossum pauxillum; assembly: GCA_933228785.1. NCBI lineage: Eukaryota > Metazoa > Arthropoda > Insecta > Hymenoptera > Halictidae > Lasioglossum > Lasioglossum pauxillum. The sequence goes on along the minus strand of OW121705.1, from coordinate 42,778,097 downwards.
ATAGCGTCTGTGGATGCAACTGATGTCAGATACGGGACCCGGGTATGGGGAGAAGTTTGTAATTATCTTGCCGGACGTAGTCGCGCGCGGCTACACGGCTCGAACGAGATCGGGCAATTATGTTACACTTCGGTACCGATATTACTTTTCAATTTCATACCGCGGAAGCGATCGCTTGTCGTTCCGTACGGCGCGCGGCGTGGCGCGGTGCGGCCGCATGGTTTTCTTCTTGTTCTTCATTCTGTTCTGTTTGCACGTGGTTTTGTACGTGGACGTGTGTGCGTTCCGTTTGCTCGATTTGTGTGTTCGATCCCGTTCATCATCCACCCCTCGTGACGCCAATTAACGGGCTCCAGATCGCCACGCGGATACCTATGATTAGCCGGTTAAAACGGTGCGATGCGGATATTGAAATCCGCGGGATCGTGTAATCGCGAAAAAGAAGCAGTTCGAGCCGAGCCGGGTCGGGCAGACTTGCCCTAAATTGCCGACGCGAGGCTAAGTGGCTCGCACTCCGTTTATTATTTATGGAATAATAACGGCAAAGTGATTCGCCGTCCCCGCTAATACCAGCGATCGTTTAGGTGCCTCGGCCGACCGGTGGGCCGGCGCAACGGACTTGTTACCACCGCTACTTAATTCTCTCTATTATAGTGATCATCTTAACGCGAGACATCCTACGCAATTCTTTTCGAATCGGAACCGTTCAGCTCATTAATTTAGAAATTATACGTTGTAAAATTTCTCCCAGCAGGCGCTCCGCGGAGTACTGGATTTTTAATTAGCCGGCTGCGTTTACTGTTAGTACGTAATGGTTATGTACCTCACGTTAATTGTGAGCCGTCTAATTCGTATGTTTAAGCGATCACTAAAATTTTCAATGATTGAAAAATCGTTCCTTGTAAAACACACGCAATTTTCTAGGGGGTAATTTGTTACGTTAATTGTCCTGTAAATCGAGCGTTTAAGATCCGATCCTTCAAGGAAATTTTTTCAGAGTCAAGTTTGTTCAATCTATACAGTGTGGGAAAGTAAAGTCAAATTAACCTTTATTATTATTGCACGCATATGCAAGGTGATTTTGATTGGAAACTAACAAAATTTTAGCAATTCGAGTATGCTCTATCGAATGGTGGTCGTTGCAATTTTTGGTACTAACCGGAAATAGGATTTTCAGACCGAAAGTCTTTTCTTGTAATGGGACCTGGTATTTTTTATGGTATATTCAGATTGTGTACGCAAGAAGATAAAAGTTTTGTTTCAGACGTTGGTCTAGGACGCCCTGTATGTATATATTTTAATTTTGTCTGTTTAGTCGGTGGACTGTTAATTTTATGCATTTTGGCGAAAATGAATAGATCTAAAGCAAAATATTCGAAACAATTAAAGAATGTATAAATTGTCCCGTATTGTTTCAACTCGTTTAAATTGTTAAGAAATGAAAATTTAAATCTAGCTTCTGTATTTTTATATTAATACAGAAAGTTCTTTAATTTTCTTTAATTATCTGCATTTTCTCGATTTGTTGAGGATTTGATATTTTACAAGCAGGATTTTCAATTTAAAAATCTGAAACGAATTACAGAGTATGTATTTGGGTACTTGAATTGAAGCACCATTAACTTGGGGAAAACAGGCCAAAAATTGTGATTTTTAGATTTTACCCCATAACTACCCTCCCCATCGAGATACATGGTTGAAATTGTGCACAGTATGTTTTTTCTTGACTCAAGGGTACTTTTGACCATCGTTTCCGGCTAGACTCTTTATTCCATCGCCGCAACGCGTCCTGCAATCCAGGATACCGATTGAAATGCAATTTAAACGACTTACGGTATTACCGTATCGGAGGACTGGCGCATCGTACGTGCTCGAGAGGTCTCGTATCTGTCGTGATATCGGGGTCGCGCGAGAGTCATTAGTTACCCAGCATTATGGCCCAGGAACGATTCGAATCAATTTAGGAGGTTCATGGTCCGACTTCGTGGGGTTCGCGGTTGCTCCATATATCACCGGACACTGGTCGAACTTGTGTAGAACAGCGAGCTAAAAGGGAGACCGAAATTTTCGTCGAGAGTCGAGATTTTGGTCTCTAATGGCAACAATGCTTCCCCATCCGTAAAATCGGGGCCAGAACCGAAACATTTTCCCTCGCAATTCTTTGAGTTAGAAATTTGTAATGATCCTGATAAAATACCTTTAACCCCTCAATTTTTCAATAATGCATAGATAGGGATTGCAATTCACACCACAGTATTAGGGACATTCTTACAATTAGTAATTCTTGTGCCGCAGTAATACGCTCCTTCTTCATAGAAATGTACGTAATCCTGAGGACTTAATTTTTTTACTGGCAAGAGGCGTTCTTTTTAATTTAAAAGTACGAGACAGTGTAAAAATTGTACAAAATGTATTTGCTGTTGTCGAATACATTCCATAAATTTCGTGATTTTGGGAATGTTCCCAACCGTTGTTATAACATAATCCTACTACTATTCTCCCCGGTGAATCATGTGGAATTTGTGGATTAATTTGAGCAGTGAATGCTGTTATACTAGTTAATTGAAAGGCTTTATGTGACATAGCTTCAATAGCGAGCTTTGACGATTGGAGCACAGAAATCTTTATTGTCGATCGACGATGCACAAATTCACCCACTCCTCCAGTATGCTGCTTTCGTTTTCTCAATTCAAAGAACACAAACAGTACAAGCAAAACATGCAGTTTTCTCGCATAGAGAGAAAGGCTGAATTCAACTCTCAAACTAAACTTACAATAAAAGGCATTCCTCGAATTTTCATTACACGGACCCTCATATTTCCGTAAAAATAAATTGAACAGCTTGAAAAGACCATCAAACAAACGGCCGTCGAACAATGGGACAGGCATGCGTGCCACACGAAATTTGTATGCGCGTATATAAATTTAAGGTGCACGAATTTCACATGGTCACCGTTATAATTATCAATTGTTTCCAGCCATTGTTCCCCATCGCGTTAATTTAATCTTTTCGCGCAACGCCGACGCAGACGACTTTTTTTCGCTGATTTCCCGGCGCCGCGTTTATTTCATCGAGAATCGAACTCGATCGGAACGGTCGAGGGTTTTGGCAGTGATTTTTGCGGCTAATTTGTCAGATGACGAAGTCTGATATCTGCGTGTCATGCGAAAAAAAATATATCAGCGGTACGATCTGGCTGTGAAATTTTAATTAAGTATTGATTTCTCGTTGCTCGATGTTCCCGTGTCTGAAAATTGATTAAAATTGTTTAAACGCTCCTGTTGACGAACACGGTGCGTGCACATGTTACTCATTACTGACTCATTTGTAACGGACGCGTTTCATTATTGCTAAAAGAATGTGTGAATATCACTGTCTCTCTGTTTCTATAGGGTAACTAAGGGAGATCGACGGGTTATAAACTTTTTTGTTATTGAACTGTATGTGCCTATACTGTATCAATTAAAAATCACAAAAATCCCTGGCGTAAACATTATGTTATGTAACTAGATAATCATATGTGTAATCGAATACTATAAAATTGACACACGTTGAAAGGGAGTTGAAACACTTTTGACATCGGAAGTAGAAGAGAGAAATGGAAAACTTGGTAAATCGATGGCAGAAGGTAGTTAAACTTTTCCGAGTATAATTTATTATCAGTGATCGAACCAGAGAGTAGCTTGCGTTTCTTCAATGATGTTGAGAAAATATAAGAACATCAACTAGTGGTAAATGTGTTAAACATTACGTCCACGAATCAATTGTGCACCATATTAAGCTTCAGTTACGTTTAAGTGTACACATGCTAGTTGTGCAACTCAAAGTTAATGCTTGTGTTTTCACTTTAATTTCTTGAAAAATTGTAAACTACAAGCGTAATTTGATTTAAATCAAGTTTAGGTATGTATGTATGTATAAATAATGTAGTTCATCAAAGTAAAGCAGAAATGAAAATGCTTGTAGATGAAGAAATTTGTTTATCATGTTATTAAGAAAACGAGAGACTAGGATTGGAAGAAGAATGCTATTATCAGTGATCGAACCAGAGAGTAGCTTGCGTTTCTTCAATGATGTTGAGAAAATATAAGAACATCAACTAGTGGTAAATGTGTTAAACATTACGTCCACGAATCAATTGTGCACCATATTAAGCTTCAGTTACGTTTAAGTGTACACATGCTGGTTGTGCAACTCAACGTTAATGCTTGTGTTTTCACTTTAATTTCTTGAAAAATTGCAAACTACAAGTGTAATTTGATTTAAATCAAGTTAAGGTATATATGTATGTATAAATAATGTAGTTCATCTAAGTAAAGCAGAAATGAAAATGCTTGTAGATGAGGAAATTTGTTTATCATGTTATTAAGAAAACGAGAGACTAGGATTGGAAGAAGAATGCTATTATCAGTGATCGAACCAGAGAGTAGCTTGCGTTTCTTCAATGATGTTAAGAAAATATGAGAACATCAACTAGTGGTAAATGTGTTAAACATTACGTCCACGAATCAATTGTGCACCATATTAAGCTTCAGTTACGTTTAAGTGTACACATGCTAGTTGTGCAACTCAACGTTAATGCTTGTGTTTTCAGTTTAATTTCTTGAAAAATTGTAAACTACAAGTGTAATTTGATTTAAATCAAGTTAAGGTATATATGTATGTATAAATAATGTAGTTCATCTAAGTAAAGCAGAAATGAAAATGCTTGTAGATGAGGAAATTTGTTTATCATGTTATTAAGAAAACGAGAGACTAGGATTGGAAGAAGAATGCTATTATCAGTGATCGAACCAGAGAGTAGCTTGCGTTTCTTCAATGATGTTAAGAAAATATGAGAACATCAACTAGTGGTAAATGTGTTAAACATTACGTCCACGAATCAATTGTGCACCATATTAAGCTTCAGTTACGTTTAAGTGTACACATGCTAGTTGTGCAACTCAACGTTAATGCTTGTGTTTTCACTTTAATTTCTTGAAAAATTGTAAACTACAAGTGTAATTTGATTTAAATCAAGTTAAGGTATATATGTATGTATAAATAATGTAGTTCATCTAAGTAAAGCAGAAATGAAAATGCTTGTAGATGAAGAAATTTGTTTATCATGTTATTAAGAAAACGAGAGACTAGGATTGGAAGAAGAATGCTATTATCAGTGATCGAACCAGAGAGTAGCTTGCGTTTCTTCAATGATGTTAGGTCGATCCTCTCAGACGTTATTATACATATATTTCACGGTTAAGAAGCTTGCAATCGGCCGTCGGGGAGGCGAACAGAATTTAAACGACAGTCGGCCATTTAGTCGCTCGAATCACGTCCGCCAGGAATTTTTCACGGGACTCGTGTCTTGCGATTTTCTCATGGTGCTGCTCTCTCTTTGTTCTTTTTTTCTCTCTCTCTTCGTTTCTCACTAGCTCGCTCGCCGGGCGTAAAACCGCGCTAGCCCAGCGGGGAAATTGAAAATGAGTTTCCGGGGGCTTGGATCACGGCGTCACGAGACCGATATTTAATTAGGTGTTTGCTCCCGCCGCCGCGCCACGCCGCGCCATTGCGCCGGTGCGCCGGTAAAAAAGAGACGAAGCCCCGGCTTTGTTTATGAATGCACGTTCGCCGGAAGGAGCTTCGCGAAAATACCCTCGACAATGAAACTAATAACGCGAGACGCAATATGCTTTGTCGCGGAACGACGAAACTAACAAGGAACCCGGGAACGGGACAGGAATCATGGTTCATAAAGTTGTACGTTAAATTTCATGCAAATAAAGCACTTGCCGTTGCGCGATCCCGTCTGTAAAATTGTCTTTCATTGTGTCGACATGGCGTGCAGTTCCGTCTGTAAACCGTTGCAACGTCGGAAATTTTTAATTACATTCAGCCAACTCGACGCGAATAAATTGGCTCGCGATTAACCGAGTTCCGCGCGAAGTTCGTTTCGTTTGAATGGAAGTTTAAAGCGATTAGACGATAGGAAAACATGATGCAGTAGAGCCTCGATTATCCGAACCTCTGATATTGCATTCTTTATTACCCACAAAATATTCAATAAATATTTCCCACTGTAACTACCTGATTGTTCTGTTATCCGAACACCAATGCAAGCCTGAGTAGTTCGGTTAATTGTTTGGCAATTTGTTTAGAAACTGTACTCTTTGATCACAACAATCTAATTATTATTCAATTCTGTTATCATGATGATAATTGCACATCTCAGATTTGCTCTTTCAAAAGTAAACTGTGAATATTTCACTGCTCTAAATGCTCGTAAATGAATACAGTGGAATAAGAAGAAAATATAATAATTCTGTAGCATCATTCGTTGCAACCAGTGACGTAACTTCAGAGATTCCTTATCTAATGGGCATCTTAAACACAGTGTTTAAACTCTACAAGGAATTAGGGTCTATAAGCAGATTATGGACGCCACGAAAAAATGTAGGGCCTACGAAAACCATTTCCGAAGCCCCTGGGAAGAGTCTTATGGCTTTCGAAAAAGATTGTGTGGTCTACAGAGTATCAGTGCTCCTGAAAAAATTGTACGGCTCTCGAATAAATTATGGGTTCTCTATAAAAGCGTTGTTTCATCTAAAGGAGATGCTCGTCGTCACGCGAAGAAGCGAAAGGAGTTAAAAACGGAATGGTCTCTATTGCTGTATGGTTTAAAACGGTTCGAGAAGAGAGAAGTAACTATTTTGTCGTCCAGTTCAAGACCTTCTTGTATTTTTGTAGTCGCATTCTCCGACTATCGGTCGATTCTCCGTTTCCTCGTAGATTGGTTATCAGGGCCCATTGGTATGGACGCTGTGACCCGAAGTGTTACAGTTTACAATCCACGGTGCATATTTTCAACGGGAGACCTTTTGTCGTCCCGTTTTCTAGATTCAATTATAGATCGTAGGCAACGCCCAGGAAAAAGGTCGGGCCGCGTTGATAAATCAGCGCAGAGCGCGCTGTAACATTCGTGCCGCAAACGTGGTCCGGGCTGTTTCATCCTGCGCGCGGGGGCAAGTGTCACGATTCTGAACCCGGGGATTTCATGCAGCATACTAAAAAGAATACGATAAATATAATCGTTTCACCCGGTAATTCAATCACGATCGGACATATTTCGTGCGACCTCTTTCTTTATTCCCGCCGTGTATCGAGAGGCGCGACGTGTTTTCCTATTTTTTATGTACAATAGGCTGGACCTTATTTTTCGAAAACAATATTTTAACAGGTATTGTTCCATTTCATGACAAAACGATATATCCAAAATTTTATATCAATCGGACAGAAAAAGTGGAAAAACTATTTTAGCGTTATTTATAGGCTCAAGGTTATAATATCATATATCGTTGGATTCGTATTAAGATCAGCTACAACACTATATAATCCAAAATACATTTTAACATTTAAAAAATCAAATTCATCTCAATTTTTTGTAAAAAGTAATTTGTCTATCTTTTATATATTGAAATTTGTAGACGTCTGAATACGGTTCCTCTTTTGTTTGAAACCTTTTTTCCTCAGATTATCGAGAACCCAAAAAAAAGCGTGGCGATAGTGGAATATTTTAACTGTCACTTTCAAGCCTTACAACTTGAAAAATATTTTAGGGAAGAATATTTTATTATAGTGTTTTGGAAAGCTCTGAAAACAAGCTACTAGAATATGCAATAAAAAATAGGGAGTTCTATTTAAGAGATTGAAGATGACCTTCTGGAATATTTTAACTGTCACTTTCAAGCCTTGCAACTTGAAAAATATTTTAGGAAAGAATATTTTATTATAGGGTTTTGGAAAGCTCTGAAAACAAGCTACAAGAATATGCAATAAAAAATAGGGAGTTCTATTTAAAAAATTGAAGATGACCTTCTGGAATATTTTAACTGTCACTTTCAAGCCTTGCAACTTGAAAAATATTTTAGGAAAGAATATTTTATTATAGTGTTTTGGAAAACTCTGAAAACAAGCTACAAGAATATGCGATAAAAAATAGGAAGTTCTATTTAAGAGATTGAAGATGACCTTCTGGAATATTTTAACTGTCACTTTCAAGCCTTGCAACTTGAAAAATATTTTAGGGAAGAATATTTTATTATAGTGTTTTGGAAAGCTCTGAAAACAAGCTACTAGAATATGCAATAAAAAATAGGGAGTTCTATTTAAGAAATTGAAGATGACCTTCACGTGATTTTCAAACGACTATCCAATTTCAAATACAACTTTTGTCTGAAACATTTTTCTCCAGAATGCTTCATTCCCGAGATATACGTCTGTTTCACTTTAAATGACTCACCCGGTATATTATAAGAACATTTTAAAAATTAATAAAAATTAATTTTCATCCGAAAATACATCAGAAATTTCTTCCTCGGATAATGTTCCTTCTTCATTTGAGGCCAAGTGAAACGTTGCTAAACGCTTAATACTAAATTAACTATAAAATTTCAATTCGGACATAGTCGGAATCAAATTTTGTTGGCTTACAATCACAAATCTTTACCGAATGTAATCAGACCAAAAAGAGCATCCAGACTCACACAGAACTATAACAAAATCGTCAATAAAGTTTTGTAATCGTAAAAAGACTTACAGAATTATTGGTAATGTTCAAATATTAATAACTATACTAATTTACATGATAACAAAATGAAATCTGTGCGAAAGTGCTCTGTACACCTACCTGAACAATTTCGTAATACAAGAATTTACATAATTTTCCTTAAACACTTGAAAATCGCCAATGACCGGACGCTGTTGGAGACTGTTTAAAAATGACTGTCCTAAAATGTAGGACATATGTATTTGTTCATTTCCGAAAATATGTTGTAAAATAAATAAGATTCATAAGAATTTTCCTAGATTTAAATTTCTCGAGAAATATTGTACTTTCTCGAATAACTAATAACTAATTATAAAATTTCTCGAGAAAGAATTCTCGAGAAGGAACACTAGTTATACGAGAGTCTACTGTATCAGAAACTGTTTGCATTGGTAGCATTCGAGCAATGCTGGACGTACTACCGAGAATCTAAACGTGTGCTATCTTGTCGTTGGGCAGTGTAAAAGCGAGAATGTTTTCCCTCGTGTCCGGTGAATCGTTTTGCTCGTTTCTGGCCGGTTCGTTGCGGTAGACCGCGATCCGGAACACGGGATCGCGCAGTCTACGTCGATAAAGCAGCAGGTTCGAGGCGGCACGCCGGGAAATCGCCACGGCGAAATAACAAACAGCTCAATTAGGGGCTCCGTAAGATGCAAATGTATGCGCGTGCCGGCTTCGAACGTGCCAGCGAAGCTTTTCTTGCAGGGACGTGGCTGCGTGTTTCGCGTGGTGATGTGACCCGGCCAATGCTCGCTGCCTCGAATCAGTTATTAGCGTCGCGATCAGAGGCGCATGGAAACTCTGGAAAAAATTCGATACTCCATTCCAGCGGAGAAACTCCAATATTGCTCGCGGTGATACTGCAGAACTGCTACCTGCCCGCCGATTTCGATGATTTTTGAATATGTTACGAATAGACTGCGGATTGGTACGCAATATAAAAATGATCTGCGTCATTTGCACGAAACAGAAGACAATATTGCCTATCAAAAAATGTAATAATTATTCTGTGCAGTCATATTTCAATTTCAAAATTCACTGTCTTAATTTAAACTCGCCAATTGATGGAAGAGGCGCTAATTAATTTGATCAACCACATTTGAAATGATGTTAAATTGAAATAAAAATGCAAGATGACCATTGCTTGCTTTTCTGGGCACGACAATGTTCAGGACGCGATTTAGTAAACAATTATTAATTAACGTTTAACTCACGCATTCCTCAGAAATAATTTCAAAAAGATTCTAGGATATTATTTCACTCAATTGTGCATCGCCCTTTTAAAATGAATAAATGCTGTTTTATTTACAATTCTGCAAATTACAAAAATAGATTTTGTGTCCAGAAACAGGAAATGTACGAATTTTTATGAAAAATATGATCGTTATCGAAGTCCATTGTTTTCAAATCTATTAAAATCTGTAATTGTCTGTTGCCCGCGTTTTATATTTACAAGACTAGTACCTCCATTTTCGATTTTCTCGTACCATCGACAAATGACGCGTTCATTTACTGCATTTTAACCAAACACAATGCAGGCACGTTCAGCTGTTGCAATCGTAACATTCTATCAAATGCAACGTAGCCTTTTATAAAATATGAAAAAAATATTGTCACAGTGTGATTAAAAATTTTCCGAATATCATGCCGCGCTTTGTAATTTTAAATAACAACCTGCGCAAAATTAATTTGTTTTCCTTGTGACGCTGACATCAAACATGTCACGTCCAGTTATTGCACAATTATTCTTATGTGTCAATCACACAAGATGTCCGACAAAAATTGTGTTCTCTGATACTGCAATGAGCTGAAGGGATTAAGCGTTTGGGCTGTAAACATTCAATGTAAAATTAGGGATATTTTTTATTAAATCTCTTTGACAGTGAAAAAGTATTTTCAATTTTGAATATTGTTATTTCAGGAAGAACATACGAACATAGTATTTTCCATCAAGGTATGAAAATTGTCTTGATTGTTCTAACAGCGATTGTTTAACACAGCGAGAGACTGCCCAAGTCACCACGCTAAACCACCCAGCTTTTAATTACATTTACAAACTAGAAAATTGAGAGAAATCACAAAAGATTCGAGTGTTTGAAGCCGTCGGAGTAGAAAGAACCTTTAACAACGTGTTCCCAGTGGATAGTTACATTGACTCCCGGAATGACACGAAACGATGGGTTTCGCTCAAAGGATATTAAAATTTTACGATCACCGACCCCTTTGAAAACTCTCATCATATCGAATGTGCCCATCGCCCGTGCTCGCACACACAAGCATGATCGCGGCGCGCTTCAGGTGATTCCGCGCGTATGCAGAGGGAGAAGTCATTCGGCCGGATCCAAACGGATGTAATAATTTTAATTGTTGATTAACGCTGGCTTTGTGTCGGGCGCCGAGTGGAGAAGGCCTTTCTCAAATATTGCTTTACAGCGCTTTGTTCTTTGCCCAGTGTAACTCTTTGCGAATTCAAATGTCATTTCCTAAGTCTCGCGTTGCGAAGCTAATTAATACTCTCGAATTTAATAACACCAAGTCTGCGGGTGCCCGACCCGGATGGAGATTTATGTTTTTAATTAGCGCGGCCTCTGCCCTCTGTCGTTTAATTATGATCCGGGATTCGCGCTTTGAATTTCCCGCCCGCGTTTGAACCCCTTGCCCGAGCTATTTATACCGGGGAAATCTACTTTTCTTTCGCGATCTCTTGTTCAGAGTTGATTAGGCCCATTGAGGCTCGGCCGCGCTTCGCATCGCATCGTTCGCGTTTATATCTCGTAATTGGCCCCGGCCGCCGGGGAATTGTCGTCGAACCATCTCTCCCTACTTCACCTATCAACACGGAACGTTTGTTAATTGTAAAACGCGATTCGAGCCGTTTACGGAAATCGGAACGATTTTAACACTAAACCTACCACCACTGTTCAGGATCACCGGTTCCGGATTGTTTATTTTGCAATTATTGAAATAATAAAAATGATTTCGTATAAAAGATAATCATTGAAAAATCGACGATTGATTCAATCGATTGATGAATTTATTCGTCAATCGTTGATTAAATTTTTTCCCAACTCTGAACTAAAAAATCTCTCAACTGTCATGTTTCTAAACAATTTCGTTCGTAGCGTTTTCAAATTAAGAATCCAAGATTAAGGTACTTATTTATATGTTTATTCAATAACACGAGAATACAACAGAATGGAAAATATTGTATTGAATAAATCTATGAATAAATATCTGAATTTTAGCTTTCAATTTTAATTTACGAACTCCACGAACTTTCGTTCAAACCCAATACATGTGTAAACGTAATTCAATTTCTACGACGACGTATCAGTGACCACATCGAATGAAGATCTCGCTGTGCAACGAATAACATCCGATGAAAAACATTATTCTTCTTCCCCCGTTCACCCTCCGGCGAGGCCAAGGAAAACGAAAATCGACGGCGATTCGATCTTGTTGACCGAAGGGGGGGTCTGGCAAGACCGAAATGACAAATTATGTCCCGGTGACCCTAGTTTACCATAGTCATAGAAGTCGGATTAGAGCACGTAATCGACAAGCGATCCATCAGGATACCGATCCGTCCCCAAATGCGATCTTAATACATCTGGCCATCGGCCAATGGCTTCTCTCTATCTTCTCCCGATCTTGTGACACCGCAGCGCAGATCTCGCATAAACGATCCTACCTGACTAGCATACTGATGCCGTTGGCCCGCGACGAAGATTGACGGACGAACATCCGGGAAAAAGGCGTTCTCTCCTTCTTCTTCTTCTTCTTTTAAAGCTTTCACACACGGGAGTGAAGGTGAAATATTACCGGCGGTTCGATGGAATGCCTGCATTTCCTGCTTGTTATTTACGATTATTTTTTTATCGATTAATCGTTTTCGATGTCGTCCCGGCGACTTTCACGTCACCGATGAGAAAAGTCGAAGTCGGGAAAGAATTCGTGTCGGGCTGAACAAGAAAAAAAAGCACGCGTCTGGACGGTGAATAAATGTTTGAATGCTTGTCGATCCATCTTGCCGGGACCCGTGCAAGTCTGAGGACGCGGGAGCGTTATTTAATGAAGAGTATTACGTCGCTGATGGAGGCTACTTTGCCTAAAAACCAAATTCACCGGGGAACTTCATCATGCTTTACGTTCTTCGTAGGGGCGATGTCTGTTAGGCGTTGATCGAGTGGTCAGGATGATGAATCGACTATCGGGTTGCGTAAAAAGTTCCACAGCGCGAGACCTACGAGATCGCCTCGAACACTATGCGCCGCGCTGAACCGAACCGAACCGATTGACAAATCCTACTCGTGGGCCTTTCTTCCGCGCTTGGAGGATGCTTCCATTATCACGATCAATTTTTTACGAACCGCCAAATTGAAGAACCAGAGGTGTTCAAACACTGGATGACAATATCAACGACATAAACTTCGCTGTCTATGTGTAATCATTATTAACTTCCCGATTTTATAGGGAAGTTATTGTAATTACCCCAAAAATCGAAAATCGAATTTTTAGCAGATCTTTACGTTTCATGGTCATTGGAGTCATTTTAGACTATTTTTATCAAAATGTCGGTATGTGTGTGTGTGTGTGCGTATGTCCGTTTCTATGGTATCAAATTTTTCGTTAACGTTTTCAGAAAAAGTAACAACGCGATCGGAATGATGAATGATGCAATCGATGTGCCCCGCTGTAACTTAGAGCTGATTAGATTTTGGTCCATTTTGGTCAAGTAGTTTTTTAGTTTTTTTGGTTTTTTTCGAAAGAAGTTCATTCAACAATGCAATTTCTACGAGAGAACGGAAAGTTTCCACAGAAGAAACAAACGTAATTACACAAAAAATTTTTTTTTCGATTTTTTTAAAATTAGAAAAAAAATTTTTTTTTTTTAAATCTTTTTTTGTACCTTAAGATGATGTTTCCGCTTACAATAATCGAAAATTATCCCAATGCAAGAGTGAGTTAATCATCTCTACTCCCGAGAATACATTTTCAAAGAATATCGATGAAAGTACAAAAAAAAATTTATATTACAATCTTTAAAAAAACAATCAGTTCAAAACGAATTATTAACTGAGATTAAATTGAAAATTAATATGAACTATATGATAATTATTAATAACAGTGATGTTGAAAACGGATTGGTTAATGGAGCACACATGCGGAATATTAAAATTTATTACTTTTCAAGAAAATACTAAAATTCCGTCTATATTGTGATTAGATTTTCAATTGGCCAGAGTAGGAGTGAAAGTAAGAACTCGTTATCGTGATTATATGAAAAATGCAAATATTGATCAAAATTTAACACCAATAATAAAAATATCGAATCAAGTAAATATTTCGAGTGAAGAAAAATAAGAAATCACACGTAGTCAATTTCCAGTGGTTCCTGCTGAAGCGATTACGATTCATAAAAGTCAGGGATAAAAAACATACGAGAAAGTATGTTTGGATTTTAAAAAATCAGAAAGGCCAACTTTACAAATGTTGTATGTAGCACTGAGCAGAGTTTCAATAAAAATAAATTTTTTAAAAATACCACGTTTTTAAAACGGACTAAAAAGTATAAAATAAAATTTTTAAAAACGCCACGTTTAAAAAACGGACTAAAAAGTATAAAATAATTTTTTATAGCCCCATACAGATTCCTAACCCCTGAAAATTTGTGATTGTGAAGTTTTAATAGCTAAGAAAATACTTGTAAGATTTAAAACGAAAAACGTGGGGCGCATGCAATACATAATTGATGAATGAACACTAAATCACTAACAACTTTATTGCACTGCAAATGATATGAAGTGTTGTACGAGATTTCTCAGCGGCAGCTACTCTCTACACTCCTTACTATGTATTATCTTGCGCCCCACGTGTTTCGTTTTAAATCTTACAAGTATTTTCTTAGCTATTAAAAATTCACAATCACAAATTTTCAGGGGTTAGGAATCTGTATGGGGCTATAAAAAATTATTTTATACTTTTTAGTCCGTTTTTTAAACGTGGCGTTTTTAAAAATTTTATTTTATACTTTTTAGTCCGTTTTAAAAACGTGGTATTTTTAAAAAATTTATTTTTATTTAAATAATTATTTTCTGCTTTTTAGTCTTGCATGTGTGAAATTTTATAATCGATTTTGAACATTTTGATGAGATTATAACAGAGACATGTAGTAAATTTCAGACGGTATTGCGACGCGTCATATCGAAAACGAACGCCGTGGTAAAATGTCAAAGATAAAGGTTCGACGGAGAATTTCGGTGTAACTGTTCTTTCGCTTGGTAAACAAACATTATAGTATACTAATACGTAGTAACTTTGTAAACACCGCACGGAGCTCGAACGCACACTGAGCTGCTTCGGTGCGAAGCAGGTCAGTGGAGTGGGAACCGAGTGGGCACTACCGGTCGTCGCGCGGGGACGTGTAACAATTAAATTTTTAATAATTTATATCTCCTAAACGCGTAGGCTGTTGTAAATTAAAAAAATTTTTTGTTTAATATTGCATTGTCATATAGTACTGAGCTATGTTTAAAATTTCAAGTCTCTCGCTCATCGAGAAGTTAGTTTAAAATCAGTTGTATAATTTGTACCGAACAGACAAACAGACATATAAGAAAGCGACCTAATAAAAACGTGGTAAAATATTTAATGGCATACCTGATGATTTGGCGACTTCTCTGTGAAAATCATCATTAACGAACTGCTCCTTTTTTGTAGACATTATTTTGAGATTATAACAGAGACATGTAGTAAATTTCAGACGGTATTGGGACCGCATCATATCGAAACGCCGTGGTAAAATGTCAAAGATAAAGGTTCGACCGAAAATCTCGGTGTAACTGTCCCTTCGATTGGTAAACAAACATTATAATATAATAATACGTAGTAACTTTATAAACACCGCACGAAGCTCAAACGCACACTGACGCACACTGAGCTCCTTTGGTGCGAATCGGGTCAGTGGAGTGGGGATGAGTGAGAGAGGGAACGGGTAGTGGAGTAGGGAGCGCTGTCGCGCGGCGTGGCGACCGTTGAACGCGGTGACGTAGGTTTCGCGGGGGGGTGAAAAGGTAAATATTTAATTGTTATATCTCCGAAACGGATAGACTTTTTAACAATTTTTTTTTTGAATAATGCATTGTCATCCAGTTCTGAGCCATGTAACCGATTTCAAGTCTCCAGCTCATCAGGAAGTTAGTTTAAAATCAATTGCAAAATTTGCCACCGAACAAACAGACAAACAGACAAACAGACAAACAGACAAACAGACAAACAGACAAACAGACAAACAAGAAAGCGAGCTAATAAAAACGTGGTAAAATTGAGCGCGGTTTATATATTTCGGGACAATTTAAATTAACAGTATCGAAGAAAACCAAGATCAATACTGCAACCCCGGATAATGATGAGTTGTATCGTTTGCGAAAAACTAATTAAGACAATTTATATTGCAACATTAGTATGCTATAACAAGGAACCAAGCGAGCAACGAGCATACGATATTGGTTTAATGCGACGCCATATAGCAAACATTTTGATAAGTAGAAAACTATTGAATTTCCCTGAAAACGTATAATATTCTTAAAACGTACACTTAATAAATAATAATAATAATAATATACACCAACTAACGAATCGGGAAGTTCTTTGTGTGGCTCGTGGAGAGTCACACACAAAATGAAAGACATTAATAGCTGTGGGCCCTATATAGGATTGCGTACCACTAACATTCTCGCAAGAGCAGTCCTACCCGCGAGCTAAACAAAAAACAACCCTACTCGCGAGCGTGCGAAGCGAGCGAGCAACAATAGCCCTCTAGTTTATCTTTGTTATAGATATCTGTTACAATTTTTGATTTTTGCCCATTGTCGACGCACTGTGTCGATAAATTTGGCGAAAATCGGCGGCTGGAAGACTGCGACCCATTCCGTTTACGAGGAGTCACGACGCGGTCCCGTTTACAGCGAGCGAAACCCCCAGAAATTTCGAGGACGCGCGCTCGTAACGCTAAGAATTGTACTCGAGTATGGTCCATTAACCGGGGAAATATTTCGTACGTGAGCTCCTCCGACCCGTGCACAGAACGTATCTCGCGCATCGAGATGTCGGCTCTCGATACGACCGGCAATATACGGACAGCTTCGAATGCCGCGTCCCAGCTTGAATACGGAATGCGATTTTGGAACGTGTGTCGACGCCGGGCTCAAATTCGGCTACGAGAGATAGGGCAGCGAATGATCCCTCTTTTTTTTCTGCTTTCTTTCTACCTCTCCCTTTCTCCATCTCCCTCTCTTTTTCTCTGCAAGTCTGCTCACGGTTGTTGCTCGATGTTACTAGTTTTGTATTTGACACAACCAATTTTTGTCAGAAAACAGTAATGAACGGACGATCACGTGATACTTGGAGATATTAAACGTGCACATTGCGAAAGAAACTTGGCACGACCGAATTCTCAAAACTTTAACTCTCAATTTTGTCATAAAGTGGAAGAAGTGTAGAGGGCAGCGTGTTAGAAATTTTATAGTTGAACAATAAGGTCCGTCCTAGCGGGGGCTTTATCAGTGGCGTGGATGCGATCATCTCAGTGTCTGGGTTTAGAAAGTCTCGATGAAATAGTTCCTCCGGGCAACTCTACGCGCAGTTATAGCCGGATAACGTTTAATAGATGCGCCTTCGTATCGCCAGATACGGTTTTAAAGCCGGGCAATATGAGCGCGATTAGATCGGAGCGTGCGGGTTCACGAGGTTCTCGCGGCTAAGGAGATGCTAAAATGTAGTAAGCCCCGATGATCGACGGAACCGTGCTCGAGACATTTCCTACGGCAGAGGGAAGGCTTTCCGGAATCGATCCCGAAGAGATTAAGTCGCGAGCTTGATCCCGCGGTTTCACTCTGCGACGCCATCGAATTTTGTAATGCGTTCGGCTTCGCGGCTTTCGTTTGTTAGGGACAGAAATGAGCACCCTTCGAATAAAACATATACGAAATGGTAGTTGAAATAGTTTTCTGTGAATTATAACAGCAAAGATTGTTCTTTATATAAATAAACGGACTGTGTTTGTTGAGATTTTTGGCAATTATGTGCTTAAATTATTAAATTATGTCCCCTTGCTTTTCGTCTTAAATAAAACAATAATCCCGTGATACAAACTCGTGAGTCCTTAATTATATTTGTGAGAAACATTTTACTTTTCTCTGCACAAAATTCTGGCTGAATTAAATTTCAGAACTAACTGGAATGAATAAGATTATAGTTAAATTTAATTTTTACGAATGATATTTTTGCGGGGATGTATGAAAAATAATTACTGGAATTTTAGAATATTTCATGCTCTGAAGCTCATTTTACGATGAACAAATATAATTACGAATATCAAGAAATACATAGCTGCCTCGTAGAGAGAATTTCACTCACGTGGAGAAATAATTTACAGAAGTTCCATTTCACAAATAACAGCAGAAAAATGTCTTTGAAATAAATGTTTTTCAGTAAAATATCTATTTGATTTAGTATTTCCATTGATATGAAAGTAAGGGATTATTTAAAATTAATCGTAATAGATTTTAAGAAATAATCTAAAAATATGTTTTTACTGTTATCTTTTATCCTAGGTACTTCAAGACGATTTCGAAAGTACGTAGATTAAATATAAATATTTTTCAGATTGTTAGGGTGTGCGGGGATTCAATTAATAAATTTAATTTTTACTAGCTATTGGTACACATTCAACTCATCGCAACTTATAGTAATAATTAGATTGCGGATTTTATGCATTTATGACAAGAATGAATAGGTGTAATTCGAAAAAGTAAAAAGATTAAATGAGTTTAACAGTGTCGATACACTATTTTTAATGTATAAATGAGGAAAATAAATTGTTACTTAGCTTTTATAGATCGTAATTGATGTGTAAAAATTTTATTTTGCATAAAGATCCACAGTCTAGTAATAATATTGTAAATTATGTGCCTTCAGAACATCGGATATTAAACCAGTCTTAATTCTCTTTAGAAAATTACAGGGGTTCGTATAAGAGCAATGGGAATGAAAAGTGTTGCATTTCGCTCATTCGCGTTATCGTTATTCTCATTATATTGCACACTAGTTCATTTAAATTTTGTATTCTTTGGAACTGTGTAATGCATAATACAATGGGATAAGATAAAATTTCGTTTAAAAAAGAAAGATAAAATAAAACGACTGTATGTCTAAATACTAATGAAAGGCCATTAAAAGTCAATTGTATTGTACAACTACTGCCTCAAAAATGTATCGCGTAACATGGTGATAACGTGAAACTTAATTTGGCATTTTAATGTGTAACAGAAAAATGGGTGAAATTTTATCCCAAGGTTTTATACGCAAATATTTCTGAAAATAAGGGCTAATAAAATTATATAAAAGCTTCAAAATTTCATTATTCCGATGCGTGTAATAAAAAGCGTACGAAGTCTAAATACCTTTAGTCTTGTTAGTTTTCCAAGCCAGCACAATCCAATCGCTTCTAGCGCTCGGCGGGTTTCGTGTTAAACAACAATCTTCGATCAAAGTTCGATATTTGCGAGATTCCGAAGAGCAGCGAAACTATCGATAGAACGGCCGGGAATCCGGAGCAATTAAAAACTAGCAAACTGCTCGTTACTTGCTCGAACAGCCGGTAACTACAGTTAACTACCAGGCGCATCTCGCGCCGCGGCGGAAAAGTAGTCCGAGCCCGTGCGATCCTCGCGAATTCCCCGTTCGTGACGGATGTTGATCCCCGTCACGTGTTTATGGGCCGGTTTTCAATATCGCGCGAGCTTTCACGCTGCCCCGGGAAAACGGATTAGATTGCGTAAGTGAAATGGCCCGGGCTTGGATTACGGTGTTCCACGCGGGCTGCCAATTCAAGCGGACACGTGTCCCGGCGAGATAGTAAGGTAAACGTTTCTCGATCGGGATCAAGAATCGAGTATCGTCTAGGCACACGTATCAGCCCTCTCCCCCTTCGGGCGCTATTAGAGCCGACGATCCGCCAATTAGAAATCTCACGTGGTACCAGCAGCACGAGGCGGGCAGCACGTACGCTGCCACTATTACCATTGCCATTATGTGCAGCTACTACTATTACTCTCGCCGTTATTTCGATAGTCACGCAAGAGTGGCTCTCCATCGAGTGCCCGCATCCACTTGGCGTGCTCGATATGTACAGTACACCGACAACGAGAAAAGTTGCATGGACGAGGCCGCGTTCTCCCCGTCTGTTTTCAAGAACGGAATTCAATCTTTCACGATTTCATAAGCCTCGCAAGATTCAGTATAGTCGACCGTTTTATAAGACGATATTCTGAGAACGAGGTGGGGATGTAACGCGACAACTAAGTGGGGCTAGGGACGCGACAGCTTTCGATGCAGTAGGGTAATTTACCTATAACTGCGAGTGTACGTTCCACTGCGGTGTTTTTTCTCAATGACATTAAAACACGCAAAAATTAATATTTTGCCCTGAATAAGTTTGTACAATTCAATGAGAATGTATTCTCGTTGGCGATTTTAGGCCTTCATTTTATAACATTTTAAAAATCACCAATTGTAAGAATGTCTTACTTAGATCTTGAGGGCCACCAATTTTCTTTTGTATTCAGAGCACATCTTTCTTCCGTAAAATGCTTCCACGTATTATTATTTCATGATAAATTAGGAATAATATTGAAATAAAGTACGATCGAAGCATGATACCGCAGTAATCGCTACAGTTACCTTAGTCCTCCATTTTATAAGACGATATTCTGAGAACGAGGTGGGGATGTAACGCGACAATTAAGTGGGGCCAGGGACGCGACAGCTTTCGATGCAGTAGGGTAATTTACCTATAACTGCGAGTGTACGTTCCACTGCGGTGTTTTTTCTCAATGAGATTAAAACACGTACAAATTAATATTTTGCCCTGAATAAGTTTGTACAATTCAATGAGAATGTATTCTCGTTGGCGATTTTAGGCCTTCATTTTATAACATTTTAAAAATCACTAATTGTAAGAATGTCTTACTTAGATCTTGAGGGCCACCAATTTTCTTTTGTATTCAGAGCACATCTTTCTTCCGTAAAATGCTTCCACGTATTATTATTTCATGATAAATTAGGAATAATATTGAAATATAGTACGATCGAAGCATGATACCGCAGTAATCGCTACAGTTACCTTAGTCCTCCATTTTATAAGACGATATTCTGAGAACGAGGTGGGGATGTAACGCGACAACTAAGTGGGGCCAGGGACGCGACAGCTATCGATGCAGTAGGGTAATTTACCTATAACTGCGAGTGTACGTTCCATTGCGGTGTTTTTTCTCAATGAGATTAAAACACGTACAAATTAATATTTTGCCCTGAATAAGTTTGTATAATTCAATGAGAATGTATTCTCCTTGGCGATTTTAGACCTTCATTTTATAACATTTTAAAAATCACTAATTGTAAGAATGTCTTAGATTTTGAGGGCCACCAATTTTCTTTTGTATTCAGAGCACATCTTTCTTCCGTAAAATGCTTCCACGTATTATTATTTCATGATAAATTAGGAATAATATTGAAATAAAGTACGATCGAAGCATGATACCGCAGTAATCGCTACAGTTACCTTAGTCCTCCATTTTATAAGACGATATTCTGAGAACGAGGTGGGGATGTAACGCGACAACTAAGTGGGGCCAGGGACGCGACAGCTATCGATGCAGTAGGGTAATTTACCTATAACTGCGAGTGTACGTTCCACTGCGGTGTTTTTTCTCAATGACATTAAAACACGCAAAAATTAATATTTTGCCCTGAATAAGTTTGTACAATTCAATGAGAATGTATTCTCGTTGGCGATTTTAGGCCTTCATTTTATAACATTTTAAAAATCACTAATTGTAAGAATGTCTTAGATTTTGAGGGCCACCAATTTTCTTTTGTATTCAGAGCACATCATTCTTCCGTAAAATGCTTCCACGTATTATATTTCATGATAAATTAGGAATAATATTGAAATAAAGTACGATCGAAGCATGATACCGCAGTAATCGCTACAGTTACCTTAGTCCTCCATTTTATAAGACGATATTCTGAAAACGAGGTATCAGGTGAGGATGTAACGCGATAGTTAAGTGGGGCCAGGGACGCGACAGCTATCGAGGCAGTAGTGTAATCGTTAGACTGGATTTTATGCATGTATAACAAAAATATGTGACAATAACACACAGTTTTTATCTTAATAATTTTAAGGGGTTGAAAATAATGCGAAAATGTTCTAAGTTCCTTAAATATGTTTACTGTTTTGCATTTGACTTAGCCATTTTTGTTATAAATGCATAAAATCCGTAGTCACTTCCCCGTTACCTGTATTTTTGCGATTGTTGTCGTTTGAATATCACCTGTTACTTGTAATACGGTTCATAACACAGATGTACCAAGAGTAGCAACAGAACGTAGAAAAATGTCACTATTCCTTCACGTACATTCATACTGCTCAAAAATTGAGGAACAGTGTACATTTAGTATTTGACAAAGGAAAATCAATTCTTTTGAACATTGATACTTTGGCACAGTTGTTGCGATGTAATCTTTTAACAGGGATGTGTACTAAGCTTTCCAGAGGTACAGTTTACAGTGTAAATTCTATCGGAACTTATGGTGTTCAGTTTACTTCGCTCTGTACTCTTTCTCCCACGACGCATTATCGCCCTTGAGAACACTCGTAACCACTTAGCCACTGTGACGCATACATTCCTTGAAATTTTATTTCCCGGCCAAGATGTCGCATCCTGAGTTCAAAAATGCTCTTCTTCAGATTCCAGACCTGTTTCTGCATCGAATCTAAAAGTATTTTAATCGGTTCAAATTGATTATGATGTGATCCAACTTGCGCACGGGACGTACTGTTTAGCTTGACCATCTCAAATGTTTCCACTGTTTTGAATGATTCTACGGAACACATAATATAAAATGATACCTGTAATTAACAAGAGCTACTAATACTGGTAACTCAGCTCTGTATAGCCTCATTTAGAGGTTTGGATAAGCTTTTAACCCTTGTGTTGCCAATCGGGGACCCATTTACTGCATTTATTTCAACAATTTGCTAATGTTCCTCTAAAAATATTACAAGATTTCTCTGAATGTGCATTCTTTGCTCGCTAATATACCAATTCGTAGTCTTTAAACTAGAATTTGTGGAAATATATGTTAAACAGAAAAAAAGGTTTCAAATAATTTATACATTTCGGTTGGCTACATAAGGGTTAAACAAAAAAGATACTTGTAACTACCAGAATATCTGTTCTTTTATGAAGTATTGAAATTTGGGAATTGCGAATATACATTTAACAATACAGCAGGTTGCACATGTTCTATATCCACACAACATATTATTCGTCATGTGGACAAAGAAATATGGTTTTGGTGCTGGGGTCTTAATAATTTCGACAAAAACAAAATTATATCGACAAAGCCGAATAAAACAGACCATGGCAAGGCGATGAAAAAGTCGAACTAGTAATAATTTCCGTTGAAAGGTTTCCGGGTCGAAGCTGCACCGCGAATCCATTGCCATGGAACATCGCGATGACATGCATCGCTGAAGAAGAAGTAATCTTGGCATGGAGATCCAAGCCCGACCCGCGTCATATAGGCATTAAACGGAGAAGAAGCTATCCTGTGGAACGCGACGAGCTAGCTCGCCTCTATGTCAATGAAGGAGAATAAATAATGCCTGAGGATTCGCTCGGTTCTACGCACATACGTTCGCCGGAGCGCGAGGGCAGGGATAAATCCATTTTCTACCGTCGCGGAATAAGATATAAGTGTTATGTCAGCTTCGTCCCCTCGAGCGAGCTTTCCGCCGCTTCCGAACTTGCCTCTCTTTCCCTCTCTCTCTCTCATCATCGTCGAAGAAGCCGCCCTCGGCGAAATCCTCGGAAAGCTTGTTCGAGATTTCGAGGGTCAGAAGGAGCGCGAAAGGTTAGGAATATTTAAAAACAGAATTCCTCGAGCGACATCTTCCCTTCTGTGAAATCCACCGGTGAATACGATCGAGCATTTGACGGTATACGATTTACCGCATGGAAATTCTCTTCTCTTCAGTAGCTTGTCGGACAGCTGCTTGATCCCAAGGAAATTGCTAAAGCTACACTCACTCTCGCGATATCTCTCCATTTATAGAAAAAGTTATTCTAATTTAAACTGTGTGCCGTCTATTATGAGAGTGGCTGTATGTCCATATTGAAGCAACAACGAGTAACTTTTACATTGATGTTGCATGCGTCTTGAAAAAGTCGCCGCTTTTACCGTATAAAAGAAGAAGAAAGCAACAAGAGACAACAAAAAATCGCACGATGTTGCTTCAGTGTCATTAGTAGACTGCGGATCTGCGTGCAAAATGAAATTTTCACTCATCAATTGCGATAGAAGCCAAGTAACAGTTTATTTTCCTCATTAATCATTTTTATATGTTACGAATTTCATTTTTATCATAAATATTGGATTGGCAAGAAAGCAATTTCGGTATCTCAAAGTGAAATAAAACCGAATTTCTTTATTCAAACGATGACCTTTAATCAATAAAATATTTTCTTATTTATTCTTTTTTGCAAAAGATCATCGAACGAAAGAGAAAACATCTTATTCATTAGTTTATTGCTTGAATAAAAATAATTCGGTTCTATTTCACATTAAAATACCGAAATTACTTTCTTGCCAACCGAATTGTATATAAAATCCAATCTAATTAGCTTTAAAATATATACTGGTTATTTTTTAATATAGAAATAATACAAGATTTTTAGGCTTAGGTTTGTATGAATTACTTTCCTATTCCAATAATTTCGAGTATTCCCAACTTCAACTCGTTTCAACCACACAGTCACATTTCAAGTTCCGATTTTTCTTCATTTTGCACAGCCATTGTTCACGAACATAAACGTAACATCAGGAAGTTAGTTTAAAATCAATTGCAAAATTTGCCACCGAACAGACAAACAAACAAACAAGAAAGCGAGCTAATAAAAACGTGGTAACATAGAGAAGGGTAGTCACGATTTATCTCGTTTTTCGACGTTCGACGGCTTAAACTAAAGGGTCAGAAGATTGCACCTATCACAAGGATACGCAGGAAATATGAATGTTACTAAATACAAATAAAAATGTCACCACAAGAACGAATAATTAAGACCAAAATGTTCCAGCTGCGATTAATGGCAATTCACCGAAACTCACTTGTGTCTCGATTCGTAAGGCGCAAAGGAGACGCACGGAACGATCGTCAAAGATAACGAGGGCAGGTTTCCCCACAGCAGAAGTTCCTCGCGTCAAGGATCGCATCAGGGTCTATCCTCAGGCCAGGGGTTGAAGTGAATAAATTTAGCGGATGCGATCGTCGCATCGAAACAATAAATAATAATTCTTAGCAAGCGTGTCGGATCAAAGTCGACGCCTGGTCAAAATTCTGCCGGTTGCACGAAGATAGGGAGGGTATGGAGCAATTAAACCGATTAGCTTTCCCGTGGTTATCGTCGGGCCGTGGTCGTGTCCCGTGGTCAAGAGTAGTCGTAGATCGGAAAGCGCAGCGAGCTTGTTGTTTACATCTGCTGTCCGGGGCGAGTAAATAAACTTAATGGTTGCCCCGGTTCTCTGGATAGGGGGACGACACAGCGAACGAGAAGGAGAAATAGAGGGGCAGAACGAACGGGCTATTAATTACCGTCGAAAAAGGGCGGGAAGCAGGGGTTAGGGATTAAAGGTGAGCAAGGAGGAAACACGTGGCGAGTTTCCTAGCTGCTGGAGCTGTTGCGGTGGCACGACGTTATCACGGCATCGTGCAATATTGTAATTATATTGCCGCGCGTCACGACAACCGGTGTACCGTGGCGACGAAAAATACCCTCAGCCACGATTCGTCCCGGTGAATGACGGGTAGGTTCGGCTGATTACAGTAGTGCTCACTTGACTTGCAAACTTTGGGATCCGGAGGTCGAATTCTTGCGTTGTAGATTAGCGTTCTTTTCGAGGAAATAAGATGGCACTTGAAGTTATTTGAGCTTGTCGAGTTACCCTGTATAGCTCTGCGACGTCACTCAAGTTTTGGCTATAGCATTTCGCCCCGCTATGTATTACAGAAATCTGGTACCGCCGGTGAGCACTACTGTACGCGCTTTCCGGGTCGAGCGTGACTTACCTGCGTCCTCCTGAGCAAGGCAGCCTCACAGTCGAACGATTCGCCTCGGCGCGGCAGGAAACGCCTCCCTTCGCGTGAAACTATGAAACCGAGAGCCCAGGTGACCGGTGCGTCAAGTCAGGTCGGCCAGACCACCGTGATATCGTTTTTCACCCGAGATATCAGAAGCGTTATCGAGCCACAGCGATACGCGCTAATGGAGAAGGGTTGCTGACGAAAAACGGCGGGGAGGACACTCTCGGAAAGTCTGCGACTTTTCGATAGAAAGTAGACGGTATTTTGTGCCTGAGTGCCGGGCATTGTCTACAAAGAGGCTTTCGTTCGGAGCTCCCAGCGTAGAAATATTCCTCTTCAGGGTCTCTTCAGGATCGAAGGGGGTAGAAGAGCTGTAGACATCGATAACTGCGAGCCAAAGCGATTTCTCACTCGCCCGAACCGATTACAAACGGTCCTAGTGGTCTGCGGGTTTTCCTTCGCTGGTGATTACTCTGATTAACGAGTAGACTTTCTTGTCCTGGCAATTCTAGATTTGAGAGAAGTGGGATTAATTGCTCCTGTGCGCTTCAAATGCGCTAATATGCCTGCAAGTTATTTCACGTGCAAACATTGTGAAAGCGAATCGGACGATTAAGCCGGTTATTATTGAGTAAGAAATGTCTTTTTTGTGTCCAATCATGATCTAAGAAATAAATACTCAACAAACATGGAATGTGCAAGTCGTTTCGACTTCATTTCAACACTTACTTTTCAGAGTTTTTGGGGTATCCCAACTTATTAATTTTACTATATATTTTTATGCGTTCACTCCATCATTATACTTTCTGCAGCGAAAATATATGGGAGAGTCGTGCAGTACCGACCAAAATTAGTTTACGACTTTCCAGGTCAAATGGCTACACTTCCTTTACGAAAACAAATGAATATAACTATTGTGGGTAATATGTTTCGTTGCTACATTGGTCATTCGATTGTTTTCGCAGTTCTGACACATTTAGCGTGGGCATTGATATTTCGAGTGTTAAGAATTATTTTCTAGATCTGATAATTCGTTTCTCAGGTAAGTAAACGACTTTGTTGAATTATGTATATTATATCTAGTCTATTAAGTATAATTAACGGGCCCTGTTTTGGAATTTTCTTTGTATATTATGTATACCATAACCTAAAATGTTTCCTCATGTTTGTCGTCCAGTACCGACCATCCAACTGTCGTGCAGTACCGACCAATCAATCGTCGACCAGTATAAGCCAAACTGTTCTTATCTGTAAGTTCAATCTGTTAGCATTTGAAATGGAGTTAGAAGATGTTTACTTAATCTTTCTTTTACCTTTTCCCACAGAAAAATGTCCGAAATTCCAACGGAGAAAAAACCATCATCACCGCTCACTTTAAATATTAACGATAATTTTTCATTAACTTCTTTACCTGGTGTAACTTCAAATTTCATGGAAATAGTGAAATCAATATCTCCTAGAAACGACAATTAGAGTTGAAAACAAAAAAGAGAAGACAACGGACGCAACAATCCGAAATCTTAACTTCGACCGTTTTTATAAACGAAGTTCAGAAAAAAAGAACCTGACTGAAGAAAAAAAGATAAATGCGGAGAAAAGAAAAGCTGCAAGAAACGAAAAAGTCAAAGAAGCAGAAAAAAGAAAAGTTGAAACTCAAGTAAGGAAAGGAAATAAGGAAAGATGTAAAAACTAAACAAAAAAATGACATAATATATAAAAATATATAATTATTTTATTATATGTATAAATAAAATTTGAATAAAAATGCGTATTCTAACATCTAAATGTCTTTTTTTAACATTATTAATGATTTAAACTGAAAAATCTACTAAATACGTAATTGGTCGGTACTGGACGACAGTTCTTTGTTTCCTTCAAATTCTAATATCTTTATATTTACAAATAATGAATACTAATTATTAAATTTCACAAAATTTATTTCTGGCCTTTTATTAAGTTCCCTTTGTGTTACAAATTCCTTTTTTTAATTTTCATTTTTACCGATTCTAGTCCATCTAATAACAAGAAAACTTAGAGCGGCCGGTACTGCACGACTCTCCCCTAGTTGACAAACTATACCTGCCTAACGGTATACATTTTTTGCGAAATTATCATTCTATGAAATTTTATAGCTAAAAATCAACGTGTCCCAACCTTTACGGCAGTCGCGTAGAACTCTTTAAGAACACATCATAATTCTCGTGCCGGTTGCATAGTTCGTTTCCAGATAATTGCTAGAAATGCACGTCTAATTTGAATGGGCTGTCTACGGTGTCTAAGATATGTGAGGGGTTCACCTGTATTATCACGTGGTCGAGCACACGCGATAGGCGATGAGCGCGTTGACGCGACAACGGAAGCGTACTCGCACGCGCAATCGAGAACGCATAATTCCGTGTCTAGTTACGCGCCCGGTAATTATCGTCGGAGGAGTGGTGAGGGACAGGGAGAACAGCCGGCGCCTTATTTGCATTCTGCCGTCTCGAGGTAGCACGAGGAATTCGCGTTCTCGCAATACAAACCGCGCTGCCTAACGTCTCGTACCCGGCGCGTATTCCGCGCGGAATCGCTTGTCGCCGTCTGAGCCCCGAGATTTCAGTGCTTCTCGACGTTAACGCCGACCTCCTGGACGTTAATTACAGCGCCGGGCTGTAGGGCGTTTTGCGGTCTATCTTCCCGTCGATACAGAATTACGCGGGCTCCCTCTCGCATTGTTCGTGTTGTTTCTTCGACGCCGCACCGTTGCACTCGGCCCTCGCGCTCCTCGTTTTTCCTCTTGACACTTTATTGGCCACTTAACGCGTCGTTGCGCGTCTTCGTGTACATTAATAAATCCTTTTTTCTTTTTGAAACATCTGCGGATACATTGCCGATGTAACATGTGGTCGATAAGTTCTCGGAAACTTTCCCTTTTTCGTTTTTTTGTGGTTGTAAGGAAAAACGCTGCATGTCACGTTTGAAAATATCTGAGTTTATGCATTAATTGAGATTGTAGGGTATAGGATTCACGTATTTACCAGAGAAAGAGTCATGGAAACAAATTTGAAGGGCTCAAAAGACCGATGCCCTATGTTCAATTCTTACGATTACGATTTGTACAAGGTCTTCGAAGTAGGACTATAGATCTTTCATAGATTGCTACTTTCATATTTTTCTTCCTTTCAATATTTTACAAGAGAGTTGAGTATTGAGTGCCACATTTGATCCTGGAAAGAACATACAGTCGCACAGGGTGTAGAAATTGTTGAGATTTCTATGAAAAATAATGAATCTGTATAAAAATGAACGATTTCATTCGTAAATCCTTCTAGTGAAAGCATTAAATGGAACTTTCAAGTTCTCAGAGGATTATTCGCTTTGAACGTAAATAATAAAGAGTCGCGTAGAGTGCGTTTTGTGTTGTGTTAAAATTCTTTAAATTGGTAGAGAAACGGGCGGGAGTCCGTAAAACTTTAAGTAAACTAGAGGGCTATTGTTGCTCGCTCGCTTCGCGAGCTCGCGGGTAGGACTGCTCTTGCGAGCGGGTTAGTGATACGTATGGCTAGTAGGGCCTACTGCTATTAATGTTTTTTATTTGGTGTGTGACTCTCCACGAGCCACACAAAGAACTTCCCGATTCAATAGTTTTCTACTTATCAAAATGTTTGCTATATGGCGTCGCATTAAACCAATATCGTATGCTCGTTGCTCGCTTGGTTCCTTGTTATAGCATACTAATGTTACAAAATAAATTGTCTTAATTAGTTTTTCGCAAACGATACAACTCATCATTATCCGGGTTTGCAGTATCGATCTTGGTTTTCTTCGATACTATTAATTTAAATTTTCTTAAAATATATAAACCGCTCAATTTTGAAACTCTGCTCAGTGCTACATAAACATTTGTAAAGTTCGTATTTCTGATGTTTTAAAATCCATACATACTTTCTCGTATGTTTGTCCCTGACTTTTATGAATCGTAATCGCTTCAGCAGGAACCACTGGAAATTGACTACGTGTGATTTCTTATTTTTCTTCACTCGAAATATTTACTTGATTCGATATTTTTTTATTATTGGTGTTAAATTTTGATTTATATTTGCATTTTTCATATAATCACGATAACGAGTTCTTACTTTCACTCCTACTATGGCCAATTGAAATTCTAACCACAATATAGACGGAATTTTAGTATTTTCTTGAAGAGTAATAAATTTTAATATTCCGCATGCTCCATTAACCAATCCGTCTTCAACATCAATGTTATTAATTATTATATATTTTATATTAATTTTCAATTTAATCTCAGTTCACAATTCGTTTTGAACTGATTGTTTATTTAAAGATTGTAATATAAATGTTTTTGTACTTTCATCGATATTCTTTGAAAATGTATTCTCGGCGATGATTAACTCACTCTTGCATTGGAATAATTTTCGATTATTGTAAGCGGTTACATTAGCATTAGTTGCATAATTGGAAAAAAAGTATTTTTAATTAAAAAAAACAAGAAAAAATTTTTTTTTTAATTTTATAAAAATTTTTTTTTTAATTTTATAAAAAAAATTTTTTTTTTAAATATGTCTAAATATATATATATATATATAGTTACGTTTACTTTTTCGGTGGATACGCCTTTCGTATAAATTGCAATGTTTAATCAACTCCTTTCGAAAAAAACTAAAAAACTACTTGACCAAAATGGACCAAAATCTAATCAGCTCTAAGTTACAGCGGGGCACATCGATTGCATCATTCATCATTCTGATCGCGTTGTTACTTTTTCAGAAAACGTTAACGAAAAATTTGATTACATAGAAACGGCCATACGCACACACACACACACACACACACACACACACACACACACACACACACACATACGAACATTTTGCTGAAAATAGTCTAAAATGACTCCAATGACCATGAAACGTGAAGATCTGCTAAAAAATCGATTTTCGATTTTCGGGGTAATTACAATAACTTCCCTATAAAATCGGGAAGTTAAAAAAACTTAACAAATTTTTAGGTTTTTTAAAAATATTCCTTATTACGTCGTAGTACATTCGATTGAACGAAACTTAAATACTACCCTGTGGCAGAAATAAAGAAAGAAAAAAGATATGAAGAGTGGAAAAATTAACTTTGAATTCTGCAACGATATTTTAGAAGAGAAACATTAATTTACTTTCTAATGACATTTGTGAAATATTACTTGAATTGACTCGAACATTTAAACGACGCCTCGTAAACGCCACCTATTCAATTTTCTCCATGCTCAATAATTTTAAAACATCAGTTATTTCTCCAGGCACAAAATTCAATTTATGTTCCAGCAAATCGAGTGTACTAAATAGTGATATCACTTGCATACTGCGCGGTTATCGAAGGAGTGCCTATCTCGATAAATATTTCGCTTCCCGCTTCAACCAGCAAAGCCCTAAAACTCCACATTTCCGTGATTGTCGGTTCGCGAACGTGCCAAAAGATTCTACCCACAAAAGCAGCCACTCGAAAGCAGTGCATCTACTCGAAAGCCGTGCAACTTCCGCGGATCGAGCACCGACACTTAGACGGTCGCAATAAGCAATCGAAGTCGACCGTTACTTTTTCCGGAAGGAGATTGACAAACGGCTGAAGAACACGTCTGAATACTCGATCGCGGTAGTGCGGTCGGGAGAGCGCATGAGAACACGAAACAAAGATAACGCCGGTAAGGGAGGGCCACAATGGAAGTACTCGGAATTGAGAAGGAGGAGGAGGAGGACGGTATACTTGCATGGAGGATGCTCGAGCGTTCCTCGGGCTAATTAGCGCTCCGATTGCAAGGGAGTAAGGGAAGAGAGCTAAATATAGAAGTCAATTTCCTTTTTTCGACTTGCGACACCAACGATGGCGTCGAACGCATTCGAGTGGCCCTGGCAGACCGCGGGAGGACCCATTCTCGAGGCAATACGATTTCCTCGAACCGCTGAACCGCGTGACATTCGAAAACAGCCGGGGCCCTCGTAAAGCCTGCGAGTTTACAACGCCGGTCGATTCGTTCTGGATCGGTAGGATCGATTCCAGAAGTGGCTTTCTTTCTCTCTCTCTCACTTTCTCTCTTTCTCCCATCGAGATCGAGACAAAGAACTAATTTTCAAGCTTCCAGTCGTACTGCAATCCGTTCCGCGGGCCCGTGTCGCAAGATATATCGTGCGTGTTCGTTCCGTTTGACCTAGTGGCGGCACCCTGCTCCTAAAAGGGATTCGGCGCGTAGGAGGAGCCGCTCGAGGAAGGACGAAAGGGGACGAGACCGGCCCGTTATACGCGAATGGCTCACGGCTCACGGATTACACGACCGCTACGCCGCGCCGAGCAACACGCACATAGCTATGCACGCACGCACGCGGGCCGGTCCGGCCCGGGCCACGCACGGACGTACGCGGCCACGATGCGACGCAGCACGCACCCCGGTGATCCATAACGTTGTCAACTCGCCGCGCAGGGCCAATCTCCATCGCAGATAACGGTCGCGCGACCGATCGCTCGACGCGCGAAATGCTCACCCCGGAAAACACGATTCGGGATCGAGGAGTCTTGGAACCCGCTTGTTTTCGGCAGAGGTATAGGGTAACTGATCACCGATTACTGCGGTATCATGCTTCGATCGTACTTCATTTTAATACTATTCCTGATTTATCATGAAATAATAATATGTGTAAGCATTTTATGGAAGAATGTGTTCTGAATACAACAAAATTATTAGTGGCCCTCAAAACCTAATACAACATAACAAAATATTAAAAAATTAAATCGATAATACTTTCTACGTATTACTGTAACCCAGGGGTGGCCAACCTTTTACATACTATGCGTCAATTTTTTTGTCATACCAGTTCAGATGCGCCTTTTAACTCAAGCACGTTTCTACCTTCTTACGTTCATTGTTGGGGTTGGAAAATAGGGATAGGGCTAGGATCTGCTTCGCTTAGGGCTGGAGAAGGGATCACGCTACTAAATTAATTCATTTACGCCAGTTCAAAAGAAAAGACACAAGTTTATTGGATCACCATCTATAATAGTGAGAAATGATCTCTTGGACGAGAGGGCGATCGCTGTCATGAATCCCGCAATTCACATCCTAAAATTGTAAACTGTCAAAAGATTGCGACGAGCTGATGAGTAAGAAGACTATGAATTGAACTGAGAACACTCAGGTGTTGAAAATATGAAGATGGATTCAGTTATGGCGCCTACTTCAAAAGAATAAGTAGCCGCAAGGTTGCAATGCGCCTCCTGTAATCATTCAATGCGCCACGTTTGGCGGATGCGCCACAAGTTGGCCACCCCTGCTGTAACCAGAAATATAGTTCGAAACAGAGTAGAGCAATAATCAACTAATATTTAAAAATGACTAATAGTCTTTTGAATGTTAGTCACAGCAAAATAGTCATTAGTCAACATTTTTTGATTAGTTAGTGATAACTAGACTGCGGATTTTATGCATTTATGGCAAGAATGTTTAGGTGAAACACGAAACAGTAAAAATATCTGACGATTTGAAAAATACGATTATGTTGCCTGTGGCTTAATAAAATTATTAAGACAAGAAATAATTGCTTGTGCAGCTCCTATTTCTTGTAATTGACTTGGAAAACTTTTATTTTGCATAAAGATCCGCGGTCTTATTAATGTATGTTAATCGCACAGTAGTGACTGATGACTGATGATCAACTCCTAATTCACTAATAAGCAATACCTAACGTTTACTTAGAGCTGTGACTAACTATTTGCCATTTAGTTATCACTAACTAATCAAACAGTTTTGACTGATGACTAGACTGCGGATTTTATGGATTTATGACGAAAATGAATAGGTCTAATTTAAAATAGCAAAAGTATTAGAAAAATTTAAACATACTATTACATTATTCTCAACCTACTAAAAACAATAAGGAAGAAAATAAATTTCTATTTCACTCCAGTTTGGAGCAATTCCGCTAAGAAATTTTTATTTTGCATAAAGATCCGCAGTCTAATGACTATTTTGCTATGACTAACGTTCAAAAAGACTATTGGTCATTTTTAAATATTAGTTGATAATTGCCCTACTCTGATTGGAAGTATAGCAGCTAGGCATTAATTTCAATAATTGTAAAATAACAAATCTGGAACCTAGTCATTTTGATGGCTGGTGGTAAGTTTGGTGTTTAACGCGTTAAGCAGTCCATCTCCAGGAGTCCTAAAACATTGTGCGGAAGTATTTCATTGGATAGTTGAACGTATTCACCGTATTCCAACGATTCGGCTAATTTCGTGCCATCGCTAAAGGCTACTCGGCCGCTAATTACTCGATGTCACGGTATTCCTCACTGGGCAGAGTTGGTTCTTTCAGCATTGACACATTTCACATGCGACCGTCTCGATACTTTATATCGGCAGCTGGAGCCATTTCGATATTAGGATCGGCAGAAAGAAACCCGCAAATGGCCTCTATGGCCCGATTGGCAGAGTGCACGAAAGCTCCCCAGGTTCGAGTACCAGTAATCTCTGTAACTGATCTTTTTTTTCTCCCCTGTGACGGTTTTCAAAAGCGGAATTTCCTGTCGCCTCTCTTCCTCTCTGTTTCTCTCTCTCCATTTCGAGTTTCGAATCATTTCTCCTGTTTGTCACTGTGACCCGAACTGTGTACCCGGCCACAGCTATTTCGATATTAGAATCGGATTGATGGTATCCAAAGATGGATAGCTCGATCCGTGAAGTATTTGCGGAGTAAACAAAGGGTCACGATCAATAGAATCTCGTTTGGTACGAAGTAACTCGAATCACGAGCGAAGTAAATACTCTTTCATCTAGGCCCTATTAAATTATGAAAGAGCTGCAAGGGGTGGTCTTGAAGTTGCAGCTAATTCGACATCGACTTTACAGTGACGCACAAAAGCAGTCGTACACAACCACGAGGTTTATTCAATTTCATTTTACTGGTCTTTTGTAGCTTCGGGAAAGCACGAACCAGAGCGCAGCTCCACATTAAAAATATTATACAAATGCCACGAACGAATCCAGCAACAAATCTACGACACAATCATATAGGATGCTGTAATTTTAACATTTGAAACATGCAGATTATTTCGATAATATTTAGTTAGTAAAAATATTAAATTTTGTGTCGTGTACAGTTTTCTAAAAATCTGTACAAATTCTCTTCTTTTAAAATGAGGAACATAAATCTATCGAATTATTTTCCGTGGAAGCGTCTTTATAATTACAACAATTGTAAAATAAAAAATCTGAAACCGTTCATTTATATATGTATATATTTTATTTAGTATTCGTTCCATATACATACTTCTTCTCGCATTTATTACTGCTTGATACTTGGACCATGTCATCTACATGTACTCCGCGATATAAAAAATCCTCATCTTCTTGCTTGCAAAGTAAACATGCATCTTCTTTGCATTGATTAATCTTTAACTCCTTCCATCTCCGAAGTTGATGGAAAGCGCGCGTGGGAAGGTACGAGTAAAAAATGATGGACGTCGAAGCAAAAGATAACTGCACCAAGGGAATGTTAGATTCCGAGGGTGTCGATTCGACGATAGTACAGGGTGGATTCCGACAGCTTCCTAGATAGCTATGATACCGGCATGATACCGGGAGTCCGGTACTTTCTCTGTCGCTGTTTCCATCGCAGTGTGTCATCGTCCGCTTACACGCTCGCCGGCCCTCGTGCACTTGTGCATGCACGTAGCGCTCCACTTGCAAACACCGGCCATTCACCATTGTTATATTACTTGCTAACACGACATTAATACATCGGCCGAAGAATTATGAGGCCGCGGCATGGCAGCGACGAGGGGGAAGCGAAGGAAGGTCGGGCCGGGACTTTGAAAAATCGTCTCATGCGCTAAAAGCATCAGAGATTAAAATTAAATCCGGCTGCGTCGCCCTGCCCCCGATACAACCCCACCTGTGCGTGCTCGCCACCCCCGCGCAACCCTCGCCAGCCTGGCTGTGGGGGTTCGAGCCGGCGATTTTTTGTTGATAATTAAACGACGATAAATTACGCCCGCTAATCTCGCTCCATCGAATTCCAAAGCGAGAATTTTTCGCCGAATATTTCAATTTAATCTCGCTCCGCTCCACCCCGTTTCCTGCTCCTTCGTGTGTTCGTAAATTCTCGTGGAAAAAACGACGAGCGGCAGCCGCGCCGGAAGAAAATTAGTTCCTGAAATGCCGGCTAATTTAATTGGCAGGGAATTCCGGGAGCGCGCGGCTGTTCGATTAACCGGTTACTGATTGATGAGCTTCCGCAGCTTGTGCACCGGTTATTTTGAGTCACGTTATTGGGCTTGATTGGGTTAAATGCACGGGCGTTTCAAGCTTCTTTTTTTATCTTCCACTGTCACGAGGAAGCGCTAAACATTGATGCAGCTTGGTTACTGTACTTTAAATTGATCATGATTAATTGAGGGTTGATGAAAACTCTTCCGTGTTCAGAGATATTTCAAGCTTTCACGGCTCGGCACCATACAGTTCTCACTGCTTTGATTTTTGGGTTGGGTTAGGGATTTGCGAATTTAATCATTCATGTTTCCATTATATCCAGTGTCCTTAATTAAGCTTAACTTGATTAAATTAGTTTAGATTATTTGTTAACACTGAGCCCAGCGCGCGTGCCACAGCTGCCGTTCGAAGTGGGGAGATATCCCCAATCAGTTGGCTAAGCAGAGGTGGGCATTATTTGGCGAAAAAAGTATTTGAAATACTATTTAATATTTTGTTTTGCCTGAAGAAAATAGTATTTTAAGTAAGATATGGAATTTCGAAAATAAAATATTTCTATTTTAACAATCTGAAACACGAAATAAAATATTTTACTGTAAATCTGGTGTTAGAGTCTATCTTATCGTTAAGAAACGATTTACACTCATAAATTGTATTAAAGTCAAACCATTATTTCCAGCAATAATATTTAAAATTGAAATTGAAAATAAACATTTTCAAAAAAATTACTGCCTCAAATAAATTATTTTATTTTTAAAAATTACTGCATCAAATAAAATATTTTATTTTCACAAATTACAGCATCAAATAAAATATTCTATTTTCAAAGTTGTACGCATGCTTTAAAATAAGTAGGACTATTTACTATTTCCTATTTAAAATACTATTTTCCCCAGCTCTGTGGCTAAGTGTTAAAAGAGGTTTTATGGGAGAAATCTATAAATTATCTACGTAAATATTACGAATAAATAAAAGTAATAATGATTTAACACCAGATTTGCAGAACCCATCGCATTTGAAATTATAAAGTTGCTTTATGGGAAATTTATTAAATAAATATCTCCCGATGAAGCTAGTCGCAATGCTTGCAAAATGTTGGGAAAATAATTCTTGATGGGAATATTTATGGGATATTTATGGGAAATTTATTAAATAAATATCTCCCGATGAAGCTGGTCGCAATGCTTGCAAAATGTTGGGAAAATAATTCTTCCAGGACACGGCTAACATCCGGAAGCCATAACAGTGAGAATTTACTCTGTCTGGGAAAGGATGCTTTCAAAAGAGCGATCGTCCTTTTGCCGACTGTCGCTCGGAGGTTTTCGACAGGTGCGAGCAGAGTCGTTCGGAATTTAATTACAGTATCGCGGTTGGCTTTTTAGGCGAGCGACCAGGCCGAATTTTCGGCTAAGCCGAAATTGCCAGGTCGCTCCGCGTGCGGGAGCCGTGGCGCGCGGCCCGATAATTGAAATGCATTTTTCCGCCGGCTGGAAAGCACCGTGAACCGGTGTATTTAACACGGCGACCTTTTTTCTCGTTCGAGTAACACGGACACACCCGTCGCCGCAGTCTTTTACCCCAATTTCCAGAGCTAAAAGCCGCTGCAGTCGCGCGATGCATCCTGCGCGGTTCAAAGAGCACTGGCCATTTTTTCGCCGATGAATATTAATCTTCAATTTTTCGCTGGCAATTCGTTGCTCGTTTTTTTTACTAGATATTTTTGCGCACGTTCCCCAAGATCCGGTTCGTTTTGGACACCCGGTATGGTGCATCGATCTGTTCGCTGCAGGTCCCTACGCTTATCGTCCGCGCTGGACCTGCAGAGTTTTCCACTGCGTCGATGAAGGTGGCGGTAGCGTGCCATTTTTCGGGAAAGGGTTGAAAAGATGTTAACTTAAATGTTTTATAAATGCGTGGAATATTCATAGCATGTGCGGGAAGTCATTGTATGAACTAATTTATTAATTTGGGTAATATAATCAAGGCAATCTTCGGAATGAGCACTTGGAGTAATTCAATTTATGGTTCTTGTGTAAACTTTAACGCTCTTGGATACTTAATGTGGATTTGTATGCAAAATGAAAATTAATTTCAAGATGTGGGAGCTATATGAACATTTATTCAATTTCTTAATAATCTTAAGTATATGTGTATTTATAAATTTTGACTTACAATCTTATTGTCAACTGAAGCTTTATATCGACGAAGAGTTAATAAACGAAGGGTTAAAAATAAATGACAACTGTTTTACAATTTTTGTTTAGTTTACATATCTTATTGGAAGTCCATTGGAATATGGGTATATAATAAACAACTCACAATTAAAAATTAAATAGAATTTATTCTATTTAAAATATATGAATGCACCGTTGTGAGGCACTTCTTTACTATTTGACAGATTCGACAGAAGTGAGGATCACTCCAGAAAATAACAGACGTCGATCAAAGAAACAGATAAATAGAATATTATAATTAGAATATTAGAATAGAATAATTCGAATTAGAATTATATAATTAGAATTAGAAGAGATATTTTCCGTTTCACTTCGTAAACAAATTCATAGTCAGAGTCATGTGTACCATTTAAGACTAAATTATTAGCTCATTGAACCCAATACGAGGATTAATAAGTGAATATAATAAATTGTACATAAAGATGACAGCAACGAGGCTTAAAAATCTGCAACGGGTTTGACAACAAGTCCCGAAGCGAAAGCACCAGTCCATATTCAGACCATCTCTAGTACCAATCGCGGAACGTTAAGTAACTGGATGGAGGCCAGGGAAGAAGCGCCATTTGGAAAATCTTTGTATTCGAAGGGCGTCTCGAGTATTTGTCAAAGCTGAACGGTTTCGAGACGGCGCTTGTCACGGAATTCGATTAATCCAAAACCCATGATAATTGCAACAGCCGCTCCGCTAGACTCCCCGGCAGCGGAATCTGTTCGATGAGCCATTAAGAGGCGAGTCGAGCATCGATTTCAGAGGAAGATACTGTTCTTCCTTCCAATTCCGACGTTTCCGTAATTGCCAGTTCCTGTCGGTGAATCTTGCCGAGCGACGCGGTGGGTTGGGGAAGGTGGCAGGAGGTGGCTGTAGAAGCCCTGGGGTTTGGGGGATCGAGAGATCAGCCGCGTGAGAAACGAAAAGAAGAGAGCCGTCGTCGAGGGAGAAGGAGACGGGACTAATCCCCTAAGATGATCCGGCGCGAAAACAAATTAAAGATGATAATGCTCGGATAATGGGTTTTTGAGCATCGGGCCTGCTTCTGACTTCTCGTCGAACAGGCAATTTCGGTTTTCGTGGTTGCGATTCGGCGTCATCGCTCACCCCATCCTTGGCCGACAACAGACACATCGGGGTAGAAGACGCGGCTAAGACGAGCTTCGAGAGAAAAAAGAAAGAAGAGAGAGACGAGAAAACGTGGAAACGAAATTACCGAGGGATGATAAAGAGCGGGGCAAGGCAGACGACGCACCCTGCCGCTTCGCCGGAGACAAATATTATTGAGACGAGATTAATCGCTCGAGACGAAACCGCGCCGGTTCTTGGCGTACCAATTCGCCTGTTGGTGCCCATCCTCTTCAACCTGTTCTCGAGACTCCTCGTATCGGACACCTAACGCACCACCATTTCACAGAGGTCTGGTCGGCCGATCTAGCAGTTCATTAAGATTTTAGCACTACATATTTGGAAGCTTAAAGGCATAACAATCTTGTTCGTTGGCTTCGTTTTGACATCAGTTACAACATCATAAAGTCAAAACTACATATTGATATTTAAAAACAGACAAACAAACAAACAAACAAGAAAGCGAGCTAATAAAAACGCGGTAAAAATTAAAGGTGACCTTCATTTTTATGGAATAAAAATTTTTTGTATTGAAATTTGTAGACCGCTAAATATCGATGCACTTTTGATTGTTTAAAACATTTGTTTATTTCATTATCGGAAATTTAGTGTTGAACTAAACAACAATCCATAATATATAATAATAATAATAAATGTAGATTTTTAAATGCTTGTATAATTCTTAACAAATCGTATTAATTTAATTAATTTTTGTTATAAATGCATATAATCCGCGGTCTACTAACGACACTACAAGGTGTTCAAACATTGATTAATAAAGGTGTGGGAAAGGTCCACTGTCCGAGGATTAGAACGCGTTTGAAATCGTGAAGCCTAAGTACCGGAGACTGGCCAACAACGCGTAATTTCTGTTAACGTTAGCGAACAAAAGCGTCTTTTGAAAAGACACTCGGAGCTGTCTATATTACGAGGGATAATGTATGCAAGGCAACGCTCATTCGTACAGGAGAGAATAGGCTCAGGAGCATGCCGCACAATACACTCTCGACGGCTTTATTTCGATTCTTCGGTTTCTGGTTTCGCAGAAGATAGCATTCTCGAGGGGTGCATCGAGAATGCGGCCAAGGGGTTGGATGATCGGACCAAGATTCCCCTGCGGCCCGACACCTATTCAGTCGCGAAGGGAGCACAGCAGTGCCGGTGGCAGTTGCCGCCAAAAATATCCCAACTATTCGGGCCCATTAGCGACGAGCTTCCGAAATTCCGATATGATCCTCCGTTCTGTACAGACTCGGGACAATCACTGTG
Organism: Lasioglossum pauxillum; assembly: GCA_933228785.1. Lineage (NCBI taxonomy): Eukaryota > Metazoa > Arthropoda > Insecta > Hymenoptera > Halictidae > Lasioglossum > Lasioglossum pauxillum. The sequence goes on along the minus strand of OW121705.1, from coordinate 42,737,429 downwards.
TGGTTCTTCACCCAAAGTTCATGCCTCGACGCCAGACAACACTCTCCCACGGTCTGACAAAATCCAGGGGCGAGGGGCCGATCCACGCTCTTCCGGAATCGTGTTAACGTTTAATTTACACTGGAACAGGCAATTTTCTGTTACTTTTTCAGAAATAACAACATTTATTCAGAATTTCTGCGAATTTCGTCGTAAGTTATCACTAGAATTGAATTTAAAGACAGGAAAATACAATTTTGTCCAGCTGGATCATATCTCTCTATCGTAAAACTCGTTAAAGCTAAAGTTTCAACCAGCACACGACCAGTACGGGCCGCACGCGATGTAGAATCGCGTCGAGTATGACCGCAAACCGTAAACAGAATTTCCTGGAGCAACTCCGAATCTTTACAAGCTCATCGAATTTCCGCTGATTGTTCGAACGTTTCGTCGGCCGGTTTCGCGGTCGAAGGACTGGCCGGATGGACTAATTAGTAAGGGACTCTGAGACAGCCACGCGGGAGGCAAGCCAGAAGGAGAGCAAGAGAGAGGGAGAGAGAGGGAGGGAGAGAGAGCGAGAGCAATTTCCATCATCTTAGCCTCGTGTCCGCAGCGGTGAAATTCAATCTGAGCAGGAAGGCCGCCGGAAAATAATTAGCACGGCGAGCACGTCCCTTTAAGGTTCCTGATCCAGGGGGATCGTCGACGTAATCCCCCAAATATGAATATAATTTGCTGGCAAAGAGGGAGATACCGGTCGGACAGGATACGCGGAGGAAGCCGTCAGCGCAGCCAGCCCGTGGATCAACTGGCGGCGTAATTATGTTTCGTTCGCTGACAACCTGCCACCGATAATGAATATCAAAAGGCTGGACCGGGCTCGGGCTCAGTTTGGCTTTTTTCTCCCCCACCACCACCACCACCGCCTTTTTCACCCTCCCTCGACCGCCGCTGTCGCTGGAAAATTCGCAGTAGATCTTCCCGGGCGGCCGCGACGGAGAAATAAAATATTTTTTTGCCCCGTGGATGGATGCAAATCGACGCGCGGTTCGTCGGCAGAACGTTTTAATGCGTCACGCGTAGCCACTCGACGCGTCAATGCGTCCAGCCCCCGCGGCGCGGAATTTTCTCCGCCAGACTTCATTGTCTGAATCGTCGCGCGGGTGTTGTCGTCTTAATTGCGCCCGGCAAACGTTCGCGTTCTCGTTCTCGTACGTGTAATCCGTTGATCGTTAATTATTCGACTCGGCGCTACGGTTACATCCGCCGGTCTCGGCGAAACTCTTTTGTCCGGCTTCCGTGTATTGTTTCAATTCTCGCTCGTTAACCGTGCCCGCGTTACAATGACGATTTCGAGGCTACACTGCGAAGCTAGCGATATTTGTTGCCACCCCAAGGCACCCGCGGCCTCCGGTGTTCGCACATCTCAGATCTGCTCAAACGTGGTCAGATGGATTCAAGTTGGCATTTTCAAAAACTAATGGTTTCACCCTTGACTCGGCCACATACTCTGATCTTTGTTCTTGCCACATTGCACTCGAATCTTTTCCTAACTACGTCATCCTGAAATCCTGTACTCTGGTATTCTATCCCTTAAGGGTGTGGGTCGGATTTTGACCTTGGTCGTAGTATCGGTGCCCTCCGCATTTGTAGCTAAGAGCGCTACTGTTTTTAGTCACTGTTTTACCGATTCAGTCACTGTATTGGTAAAATATCGGTAAAACTGTGACTAAAAACGCTAGCGCTCCTAGCTAAAAATGCCATGGAACTAATACTTGTACCAAAATCTCCCGTATAGGGATCTACTTCGTAGATTTCGTTTGCTGTGTTTAAACACGTATAGTTTAACATAATAAAGGTTTCATTGACATTGTATGTGACCCTGAATTCCGGGATGCCTACATTTTTTTCTATAAGAACCCTAAATCTCTCGATATTTAAGAAAATGTATGTGTCTCGACAATGGCAGCACTGTCGCTTCGTCCAATATTTGTGAAACTGCGCTACATGCTGCCGAATAATGCAAATTACGCCTCGAAAACGCAAAAGTAGGCCATATAAGGAAGCATCCCGTAATGGTGGATCTTTTATCTAGCGATTGTGACTACGTAGGAGCCCCAAATGTGCGTTTGAGAGACAGCAAACGAAATCTACGGAACCCTTGCAATCTCGTGTACGTACACAGTATCTATCGGTGTGTTAAGGTACTACCACACTCGCACTCGACCAAGGTCAAAATCCGACCCACACCCTTAAGATTGAAAAAATCCGTCACTCATGTATAGAATCTGGAGACCGTTTTACCTCAACTCCAGAGTGAGTTTTCCATTTTCCAAATTCTGACTTCTTTCTAAATATTCGACTATCTCAGATCCACTGTCTATTTTACTGTCGAACTGCACCATTATCAATGGGTTCTCGGTTAAGTTACGGTGCACCTTTTAATAAACTGCGAATTTTGTGCAGTTATGACGGAAGTAAGTAGAATAAGTGCACTGTTACGTCCTAAGGTGGAAGTTTTAAAGAGGTAATTTTATTTGAAAGATCTAGAGAGAGATAGAGGATACAACGCAGTTTTCGAATCTACCTGCATTCACTGTCTTCGAGACAGCTCGATCGCAGTGGGACAAATGAGGGATCGTTCGTGCTCGATCGTATCCCAAACTGAATCAATCAATCCGCATGTGCGATCGAACGATCCCTCATTTGTCTAAACGTGATCGATTCGTCTCACAGTGTTCCGGAGGGCCGATCTAGCAGTTCATTAATATTTTAGCACTATTTGAAAGTTTAAGGGTGTAACAATGTAGGTCGTTGGCTTAGTATTGGCGTCAGGTACAGTATTATGAAGTCAAAAATTTATATTGATTTTTAAAAATTAAAGGTGACGACTTTTTATACAATTTTTTACATTGAAATTTGTAGACCGCAAAATGTGTTGATTAACTTTTGGCGAAAACATTTTTTTGTTCAGCTTTGGAATAAACAATAATCCATAATGGTATTCATAAAATGTTGATTTTTAAATGTTTGTACAACTTTTCATAAATCTTACTAATTTAATCGTTTTGAAGGTGATGGAGACAATGTGAAAGCAATATACATTCGATAAACATGAATTAACACTGAAGTATCTGTGACACTTTAAATAATAATAATTCCTGAAGACCGGCCGGTATAATGCTTGGCTTTTTTTCATTTTGATCTGACAGCAACATTTTTCCGCTGTAACGTTCAATTGCAGTAAAACTTTACGCGAGTCTTGAGGAAGATGCCGAAAATTAGCGAAAACCTCGAGACTTGAATTATCGATTGGATTGGATATTGCCGGTTAAGAGAGTTAAAAATGACCTTGGACCGAAGTCAACCGCCAATAGGCCGTTCGACAGCTTCTCAAGAGAAAAAGTTTCATACCAAGTTTCAACCCTCTACCTTTACCGGAAGGGTAGTTACTGGGAAAATTGGGTTATCGACTTTTGCTCATTTTCCTCATTTGTTTGCACGCGAAAGTTCCGGAAAAATTATTCGCTGAGAATCCTCGCGCGCGCGTTGCTTAAATTAAAAGCATAAAACATATAACTAAAGTTTTCAGCTTAAAAATTGCGAAACGTTCACTAATATGCATTGCCGTAACTGTAATAAATTGTTGTATATTTTTAATGAATTTTCCGATTTTTGCCATATTTTTGGTATATAATGTTCTTTCTCAACCCTCGTTCATCCCTTATTTTGCTATTTAATTTACCCCGCGCCGTAAAATTGATACAATGATATAGAAAGTGTTAAGCCTGTTTCATATTAATTAATATAATTCTAGTTTTCCATCACGATTGAAATTACTGTCAAAGTCAACACGTTTTTCAGAACATACTCGTACAATTTTGATTATTTCTACTTAAAAAAATAACCTGTACATCCCAAATCCTCATAAATAGGTGTGCAAATATTCGAATGCAGGAAGTTCCACAGTTCTTCCGAGAAAAATTGCTAAAAACTGCCTCGGAAGCTAGAACAGCCCGTTAATTGGACGCTGATCGCCCGGAGATGCTTTGATAAATAAGCGGCCGAAATTCCCATTCTAGAGGCGTGTCGGTTGAATCGAGAAGCTACCCAAAGCCACATTACTCTTCCCCGACTCGAAGTTTTAACTCGAACGCGACTTAATCTCACAGATAATTCGAGGCGTTTCAATCTCGACTAGCTGTTCCGCAAGTTCCGAGCAGCACGAATGGTAGGCGAAACGCCGCGGGCTGTTTCACGGTAGTTCTTGTATCTCTCGTGGAAGCGTGCGAGCCGTCCGCGGCTAATGGCTGTTATTTGGAAAATATCTAGTAGCTCCCTCCAGGGATCCGTGCTGGAATTTCCGGCGTCTTTCTTCGGAGGCGCTCGAAAGTGGAAGTTGCGGTGTACGGCTCGCGTTTCACGGCTCCCTCTCGAAGTCGAGGCAATTCGAAAGTAGGCTAACAATAAGCTGAGCTGCCGGTTCCGAAGTTAGAGAATGAAGCGGAGGGGAAAGGACTCTTTGCGATGGAAACGAGGAACGAATGGCTCTCGGTGCTCGTGCTCCGGACGTCCGAGTGGAAAAGTCGATGGATGGCCGGATTTGAAAAATTGTTCTGACCGCTCGCTGTTCAAGCATTCAGTTTTAGAGTCCTCGCAAACCCTTTTTCATCTGCGTTTCATCTGCTTCTCATCGAATATTCTTATTTCACCGCTTCGTTTATTATCGACAGTTTGTTACAATTTTTTGAGATTAGAGTGCCAATATTGAGGTTCCTCGACGCTCCATATTTAAGAACATGTCGCACCGCGAGAAGAACATCGACGTAACTCAAAAAATTATCCTTCTAACCAATCTTGGATAACTTAAGCAGGGGAATTCCATCTTGTAGCTCGCGAGTCATACGCGGCTCCTTCCCCGCTTAGGTTCTTTCCCCGCTCTTAGACTTTCGGAAGCATATAGCTGCAGATGTAGCTATTATTTTCATAAAGCTGCGACAACTACAAGCTGCCAAATAATGCAAGTTACGCCTCGTAAACGTAAAAATAGGACTTTAGAGGGCCATTGCGGCCTAGATTGATCGTTTATCTAGCGCTTTTGACTAGTGGAAAACCCCATCCTTGTATTATCGAGAAATGAGAAGGCGCATACCCTTGCAATCCTAGAACAGTTAACACAGTTACTGAATGTCTGTTTAAAGAACATTATGAACTTCATTAGATCCAAATACCATAACTTTAATTGCAATAGCTACTTAACCATTCAACGGAATTTAATTAGAATTTTGTTGTTCGTTTCTCCTGAAAACTTGATTCTTTTTTTGATTTGTGAAAGAATTCTTCTAGGCATGCGATGTACTTATTTTTAGTTTTATGCAAGATAAAAATTTTCTGCAATTCCAAGGCACTGGAACTGCATAAAAATTTGTTTTTTCCTTTAATAATTTTATTACGTTCATAATATTGTATTGATACTGTTCCTTTTACTGTTCTACTGTTCTATATTACCACGTTTTTATTAGCTCGCTTTCTTGTTTTCTGTTTGTCTGTTCGGTGGCAAATTTTGCAATTGATTTTAAACTAACTTCCTGATGAGCTAGAGACTTGAAATCGGTTACATATTTCACCTATTCCTCCCCGTTATAAATGCAGAAAATTTGCAGTCTATTCATACGTGATATTTTGATGACGCTCGTGGCGGTCGCTTCGCGTTTTCCTCTTTAAATGTTTGACCTAACGGGGTTTCGAAGGTCGAGAAAAAAGCATGCGGGTTCAAAGGCCCGTGAGAATTTTATGCCGGGGATGTGCGCGAGTTTACCAAAACGGCGTCGACTTCGTTGGCAAGTCCCTTGAATGCAGAGTGTCAACAAATTCTTGGGAGACTTCGCGCTCTTTCAATATTCAGTGGGGAGGATAACAAGGGCAGGAAGAAGCGTCTCGTTGTCTAGGAGAATTTCGAGCACCGGCCACGAGGCGTCCATGGTAGCGATTCCGCATGGGAATCGTTGTTTGTATACCTCGCGAACGGGAATCTCGTTTCCCCGTTGCAAGATGTCGCCACGATTTTCTCGTTTCTCCGGATCATTTACTATTCGCGTGCCGACGGGGTCCCCCGCGAAAACACCTTTAATAACTGCATTTATATTCCCGCCGCGTTTGAATCGACCCTGCCGGCTGCTCCACTTCGCCGAAAAGCCGCGAGCAGTCCTTCGAGGATGCCCTACTCACGTACCCGAAACACTGGCGTCGGCCGTGTATCGAAACAATATGTAAAATAATGAGGGTTCGCGAACAAACCTCGATACCTTGTTCCCCGCAGCAGGAGCGGAATTTATTGAGACAGTCTACTTTTGCTGGGAAATATACTCGAGCTACACGAGTCGATTTTCAAACGCGTGACAGATAGTTCGTAGGGAAATATCCCACTCCTTTTTATCGACCATCGTTCACGTTGGAGGGGTTCTAACTATCTCGAATTAAAAACATATTCTTTTAACACAGGTACGGGGTGTACAAAAAGTAATGGTCATCCGTCCTAGAAGAAACTTGCTTCAAAATTGTTTTTTACATCGATATATTCAGTGGGCGTTTCGAACCTCTGCATAACGAAGTATGTAGCTTGTATCTCAACTATTTCTTTCCGACATATGGTTTCTTCAAACTTCTTCTCTTCTCGACATGTACGAACGTGTTGGTGTAAAAATACTTTAAGAAAACTTTGCTTTGGTATGAGTAATTTTGTGGAAAATTTCTTTTACAAATGCTCACCGATCCAGACGTGTAGATTCACCCTTAGGATGGACGATCATTATACATTCTGTGCATGTTTGGCTTTTTTCTTAAAAACTTTTGTAAGAGAGTTTATCTTTCATTGAAATAGTAATACTACAGTTAGGAGCAAAATTGACCACACACACTTTAAGGCAGAATAACTTTTTTATGAATGGACCAAACGACTTCGATTTCTCTGTAAGGCTAGAAGAATTAGTTTAGTAAATAGTTATAAACGATCAGAAGTGGTAAAAATAGCAATTTTTCAAGATTTTCGGCCTTTTTACCACTTTTGATCGTTTATAACTCGTAAACCAATTAACCAATTTCAATGAAATTTTCAGAGCGTATACTCTATACGAGTTGATCAAACACATCTTTTAAATTTTCGTTATCTTCCCAGCTAAGAAAGTCGTAAAAATCAAATTTTACTATTCTTTTTCACAATTTTTAGACGTCATTTACTAAAGTAATTCTTCTAGCCTTACAAGTCGTTTGGTCCATTCATGCAAAAGCTATTCTGATTTAAAATGTGTGTGTTCGGTCTTGATCCAACTGTATATTACATTGTCGCATAAGATATTCGACATTTTGTATATTGAATGCTGTAAATGTTGTCTTCTAACGCAGACAAGCGAATAATTTTCATGACTCCGAAGTCTGGTTATACTTCGTTGTGCGGAGCTTCGAAACGCGTACTGAATAAATTTCCGTTTCCTCCGCGACTTTTTGCCGGCTGTCAAATGTCGACCACCCCTTCCGTTCTCAAATGTCTCGAACGGTCGCGAGTCACGAACGGATTTCCATTTCGCAGTTTCGCGAACGTAACAAACGCAGAGAAACCGCGACTCGCGAGACAACGCGACGACCCGTTGACGTATCGCTCGAGAGACGCCTCCGAGACGAGAGTATCTAATTTACATTCGTATCGCCTTCCGAGATAACGGGGATAGGACACCGTTAGCTCGCAGCTGTCAACCCCTAATTAGCCGTATCTTTGCGCGCCGTACATCCGAGCGATTCCGACATTTTCGTTCTGTTGGCACCGGTGTCGTAAGGTGTTTGTGCTCTACCGAGGCGTTAGGTAATCTAATGTCTGACGGAAAGCTGCTCACGTCAATTTTTCAATGGGCTGCGACATCATCTAACGTCCATTGTGTAGATTTTGTACGTCTTCCATTGGTTGGTGGATAAACTGTTATATTACTCTATATTATTATTTTATCGCTCTGTGAAACAACTTCTATGAAGTTCGAGCAACGTACATGTAATTTGAGAAGATATTGAAGAATACACAGGGTGTCTGAACTAAATCAGATTATTAGAAGGACTTTTTATTGGGTTGACGAGAAAGTAATTTCGGTGTTTTAAGGTGAAATAAAAAGCCAATCTTTCGATTCAAGCAATGAACTTTGATCAGTAAAATGTTTTCCATTTTGTTCGAAGATCTTTTGCCATGTTTCTGGCAGTTTCATAAATCCGCACTCATAAAACTTCAAATTTTCCCAAAATTGGGTTCTATTTCTTGTAAAAATAGACGTACAGAAGAACTTTTAAGCCATAAATATTCGTATACATTGATTCGAACACAATACACACTGATCAATTGGTAGGATCTCTAGAGCCTCACGGACGTGAGACAAATAAATACATTGGGTGATTGGTATACTCCTATATTTAGTGTGTGATGCGACTCGTCCTGTCGTTTAAGAAAATTCCGCGCAAGTGATAATGGGCTTCCGAACGTACTGTGCGTCGTGAATCATTCTTAGGCTTATAGTAAACGGCGTAAACGCACAGTGAGTGTCCACGGAGGATGCACATTCGTCATGGCACGCAGGTTACGCCGAAGAGCTCACCCTCCGGCGAGAGGGATGATCACTTCGCAGAGCCGATACACGGGAGCGTCTTTAAATTGCTGGAAGATATCAGGAGCAACACGCGTGCAGAGCCGACGGGTCCGAGAGAGACAGAGAGAGCGGTATAGTTGGGAGCGAGACAGCAGAGGGTTCGACAACGGGCTCGTTTGAGCGTGCTAAACCGCCGAGGTTAAACCGCAGTCAGTCGTCACGGACGAGCCTCGTAGGACCGATGCAGGGGAGAGGATTCCGATAGACAATGGGGGTGGTATCGTGGAATCGCGTCCTGGCACGCATTGTGCGGACCCCCTAACGACGCCCGATTACTATCCCCGACGGTTCGTTTCGTGGGGTTGGGAACGGTCCTGCGATCTCTCGAATTAAGCGACGATCCTCGCTCCCGCACTGCTCTGCACTGCTCCGTTTCGGGGTTCAGCCTAACCTCGCGTCACCGCCCCGAGGAAATCGTTTCGAAAACGCGCACGTACCCCGCGGGCTAAAGGAATTTATTCTACGAACGATTGCGCTGATAAAACCTGCCCTCTCGAGGTATCCTCTTGTCTGATACTGTATCGGTGCGTCGCCTGACCCCGATGTAGCTTCAATCCCAGCGAAAAGTTGGCAAAATAATCTCAAAAGAACACTACTTCACTTCGAACCACTGCTAAGGTGAAGTGCCCTAAGTCTGGACAGTCCAAAAGTGATACCTAAATCTGGACAATTGAATTTTCATGGTAAAATCATTAATTAAGAGATTAAATAATTATATTATATATTCTGAGACCTTAGCTACAAGTAGGTGTGAATATTATTTCATTGAGACATCAATTGAAATTTAAAAATGAATTCAAACTTCATCTGAAAACAGTATACAAAATAGTCTATTTACATGCGAATCATATGCATTTATAGTTCGAACTTTTGCTAGAAAAAAAGATATAATTTAAGCCCCCAGACAAAAAATAATTATCACGCATTATAACATTGATATTTTAAAATAAATTGGCAATCAAACTTAACGTAAATAATAATTATTAATCCAAACATTAGATGTCCAAGATTAGGACTGTTTTCAAATATAAGTACTCCATACTGGGACGCGATGACAGTAGCTGTCCCACTCTAAGCTTATACGCAATGTGCTTACGCCTGACGCCGGACACGTGTTTGTGAATAAAATCAACGCATTGTTTGCAAATTATTTAACTACATGTACGTATAATTAGTCTTCTATTAGCTTGAATAACGTATGTAGAAAATGTATTCCGGTTGTGACGTTAATAATACTTTATGTTTACATCTTAAATCTATCAGTATTACTACCTAACCTTAAAAGTTGTATTATGACAAGTTTTATTAAAACAGTAAGTGAAAATAAATATATATTTGGTTAAATAATACAATACTATAATCTATGATAAGAATACTACATATTACGCAAAGCATCTTCTATTCGTCATGCGCAACAGCGCCACCAACCAACGTTTTAGGTTATGTTCGCTCGATCAACTCGTAAATTGAATTTCTCCCGATATAGGCTTTACTTCTGTCCAGGTACTAGCTTAGATTGGATTTAATATGTCCAACTATAGGTTTGAATTATTCTTGTTAATACAATTAAGATATTAACCTAAACAGTTTTTTTTTATTTTAAATTACTTTACAAACTCTGAACTGTATGTTAAAACTCTTAAGAAATTGGTTTTGTTTATTTAAAGTGATAAAATTTAAAATAGAAAAACATGCTGTCCAGGCATAGGGCACTTCACCTGACTTGCCTTCAAACCAAACTGCTTTCCGTCGAGTGCGAGTTGATTATCTGCTCGGTGCGCCAGGCATAATGAACCGTGATACCTTAGCGAATTCAGCGTTCTCTGATTGGCTGTCCAAGGAAAACTATGATGCGTGGAATAGTATAATAGCAGCGCAAGTCATTGCCACCTTGCAAGAAAGTACGGCAACGTACAAACTAAATCTCTGTCCAATAAAACATAAAAACAACGCAGTTCTATCGATGACTTTACATCCCTGGTGATGCACCAGTTTTTATTGTGGCAAATATTCGACAATTTTTAACTGCTTTTCGCGTGTCATTTACATCGTATTGACCTATGCAAATAACCTCGTTTCGAAGAACACGTGTATCACATCATTTACGTGTAACAGAAGCATAAAACCTTCTTAGTGCACTGAACTACTGAAGAAATATTCTTATAAGTGGTAAGCACAAACGTTATTATGTTCTTATTGTTGGTTTTAACTATCAGTATCCACTTTAATAGAGACAATGGTTTCTCTACTATTTTTCATCGTGTCATGACAAAATTTTTTGTACTGGTTCTTGTTTTTGTATAGGTGCGTCTTTCACTCAATTTAGGGATAGGCGCACAGTAATTTATGTACATAAGTATACTAGGCAGTCGTTATCGTCAGCGACGTGATATTTTTACTCATGTACCGTTATATTTTATTAGGTTTACATAAGGAATTCAGCTATACCTGTCTACACTTTCGATTCTTTTCAATAAAATTTTTATAACCAGAAAACAAAATGTGGTGCATCTCTCCCGAAATTACCCTAAGACGTCTCTACAGCCATTAAAGGTATATAAATACATATATGCAGGCTGTTGCAGAAATGTTGTACTTCTCGAAAGTTATTTGAAGTAAGCTTTCCCTTTGCGATAATGTTCTCCGCGACTTTGTTAAGGAGCTGAGCGTAGTGGTGGCACTCGTTAGTGTTCCTCGGTAAGACCTCCTTAACAAAGCTGCGAAGAACATTTTCGTAAAGGAAGAAGTTACTTCAAATGATCCTCAGGAATCACCCCTTTCAAGGAAGTACAACATGTGGAAAATGTATCTTCCGAAATACCTATTTTCTCGACGCACAGTGGTCCGGGTGGCCGATCTAGCAGTTCATACGGTAAAAGATGACGTGTCTCATATCGGTATTTAATGCATCTACATTACTTTCTAAATGTCATTAGTAGACTGCCGATTTTATGCATTCATGCAGTGGACAGATTTAAACAATTTTAGAGCACCACGAACGAAATTTGTATTTATCTCTTGCATGTTGCAATTGAAGTAAACGATTTTTATTTTGAACCTAACAGTTCAGTTAATTTAATCGCTGGAAATTATAGAAATAAAGAACATTTCATATGCAGCGCCCTAATAGAGGTTGTTCAGGTGGTTTGTCTCCGGCGACTCTCCCTGTAGAAACGCAGGATAGATCGAGCAGAGACAGGAAAGGTCATGCTACCAGTCATCTAGTGGCGAGTCGGGGTAGTTGCCGCAGCCTGAACAGTAAAAACTGTACGATGCAGGACCGTGAAAGCTCGCAATCTCTTGTCTCCGGATGCTTGTCGGGTAGCCGCATCAACGCGAGCGGAGATCAAGACGAGCTCGCGTCGTAAAGGGTCTTAGGGGATCGCAGCGCCGGCTGCTCCTGGCACACCACTCCGGAATACGTATCGCGGGGCAGCGGTCAAAAATCTTGATTCATAGCTCGCCGCTGCCGATGGCGGGATTTATGGCCCTCTTCCCAGTTCTAAGTTATGCTCCCCGTTCTTTCGCGACACGGCCAGCGTGATCGCGCGACACACGCCGCATGCGAATCCGCCGTGACCTCCCGGCGATGAATCTTTGACATCCGCGCAGTTGCCCGAAGCGTACACGTTGGCACGAAGTTTTATTTATTAGAGGAGAACGTCGGTTCGAAAAGATGGAGACGGACATCTTTTCCCGGTGTTTCTTGAAAAATTACGGTTTTATGAGAGCCACATCGGACTTTCATGAAACTGTAGGTTTGTATTGGATGATTGCTGAATAAAACGCGAGCGATTATATTTTGAAATGACGAAAGAAGCTCTATCCGTATATTTGAAGAATTTGTTTGCAATTAAACACAGAAGTACTTCTTAAATTGCCAATGGGACGTTCCATACTAAATCGATGACATTTCCGTGGATTCATCGTCGATTTTGTAATATATTGTAGTCCATGTAAAATTAGGGGAGGTTTAAGTCATCATTCTGCCGCTTCAGAATTTTTTTAGAAATTACAGGCCTTCGAAGTTAACAATTTTTGTCCATTTTGGCGAAAACGGGCCTCTCTTATGAATTTTTATCTCGGGAACTGTTTGTGCGATTGAGCTACAATTTTTTTTGTTTTATTAAGAAATGATTGGGCTATTATAAAATAATTTTTTCATCCTCGATAATTAGCTTCACAATGTCGAGAAATGTAAATAAATTCTTTTTTGCGTTTTTCGATGATGGACCGGAGTGATTTAAATTTTGAGATAAATATGGTCATGTTCCTAGGAGTTTCCCCTTCAAAATGAGCCCTTCAGAAAGACGGAGAATTGATAATTGGCGTTACAACGAGCTGAAACAGAACGCGCCGTGTGCTCCGCTATTATGGCCAGTTGTGATGATGATTTAATCTCCTCCCGAATTTCACACGAACTACAGCATATTTCACCTAGAACAAAATCGACGATAGTCACGTCAAAAAGTGCAATCTTATTAAAATAAAGAGAAAAGGTTCGATTCTCACAGCCCGACTGAAAGACCGATGGTTCCACGTATCGGGAAGAAAGACTCGGTGGGAATAGCGCCAAATCGACTGTTGTGTGCGCTACGATCGTATCGTGTGCCTCCGCTGTATTTCTGCGCGTTGATCTGCCCGTGGAGGTTTCCTGATAGCATTTCCAGGCACGGATCCATCGTTATTCCGGCAGAGCAGTGCAATCGCTGGCCGGTTTTTCGAGCGTCGTCATGTCCGGACACCGGCTAGTCCGATTTGCGGAGGTGCTCGTACGCGAGTTATCTCGCGGCAGGAACGCGCGGAATTTCCCTGTAGCTGTGGTTCCGTACGTGCTCGTTTTCCGGGCGTCGTCGGCGAGGGTGTGCGTGGGAGTGCAAGAACGGGGATGGAAGAGGCAGTACGGTAGCACAGCCGCAGCAGCCGGAGATTTTTGCGTATCGGTACCCCGGGAAAATTCCAATTTATACCGGGGCGCAATAATTAGCCGGCGGAAAACTGGCGGCGGCCCGAGCTTTTTGCCGGGGCCTCTATCGCGATCGTGCGAATCGTCGAGTATAAAACGATCGTTATTGGCCATTATTATCGCGCCGCGTTTAATATAGACCAGCGGGGCGGAGCTGACACCGCCGCCGGCAAGGATAAGCCAATATACGAGCAGGCTTACGGTTAATCCCGCGATTTTTAAATTATCCTCACGAAATTGCGTCCCTGTAGGATAGAAGGCTGCAACTTCTGAAACTGGTAGATAGGGACGGCCGTGGGCGCTTAGTCTTGCCAAGTCCTGCCTGCTCGGGATCACGTTTGATCCTTCCGGGTATACCAGTCCCTTGAACACGGTGTCGCTGTTGCTCGGCACGCTTCCGCCACCGCGGAGACAACGAATTTCCAGCCGCACCTCCCATTCCTCTTCGTTCTCCAACGTATTTTCTTTTTCTTACTCGTTACTGCCCACTTTTCTTCGGGCTCTCCTTTTGGACCTACACTGCACCATGAGGAGAACTTAACGGACCGGTACACGGTGCTTCGGACGGCCGATCTAGCAGTTCATTTGGTAAAAAATGACTCATCTTATCTATGGTACTTTCCAAATGTTTAGCAATGCTGAAAATGAAATTAATGAAATTTAATACAAATTAGAATTAGGAGAAACATTTAAAAATGAGCATTTTGTGAATATGATTTTCGATCGAGAACATTACTAATTTTCTTTTGTAAACCCTGCCAAACCTATTTAATATTTCTAAAGGATTTTCTCTTATAATCTTGAAAATGCATACCTCAAATTTATTTCAAATTACAGTTCGTCTTTTCTTAAATAAATAATTCTTAATGAACCAATGAAAATTGTCGAAGTTATTTCCCTTTGGCATGAAGTTTTCCAAAATAGAATATTTTCAATATACTTTTCCTTGTATGATGCCATAAGAATCATTTCCACCTTCGTCCTTCTTCAGGAATTATTATTGTTTAATGTGTCACAGATATTAATGTTTATCGAAACCATATTGCATTCTAAATATCCATCACCTTCAAAAACGATTAAATTAATAAGATTTATTAAAAATGGTTCCAGTGTGGGAGGGGGGATTGTTGTTTATTTTAAAATTGAACATGATTTTTCAGTCCATTTTCTTTCACAATGTGTATGTTTAATACTGTTAAATAACACGAGCATATAAATACAAACAACGTGATCATCATCTGTTCATTAACGTTTGATTACTTCTAAAGCTTCCTTCTCGTCCAGCTGCACCATAGAACAAAAACAAAAGTAGAACAAGAAATGCCAAGGATTAAACAGTTAGTGTTTGACAGCTAGTGAATTTACCGAGAACATAAATCGTAAAACAAATAAGCGAGAGACAACGCGTAGATACATCAATAAAACGCTCACGTTGCTGCATTTGCAATGGAAATGATAACAAATGATAACGGATGTCGGTTGTTCGCTAGATATATTTGCCAAGTCCATAAAACGAATATAGATATAACACGTACAAAGTGCGGCAAACTGCGATAAATGAGTCCATACGTTTCCCATTTTGTTAGTATATAATATTTACACAGTACTAACAAAAAACATGGGTGTAATAAATCTTCACGGTGGTTTAAGCTGACTTGACAAATTCCACGATAACATTTGTCGCGGTAATCGTTCATTTTACTTTCTCCAGTTTAAAAGAGCGCATTTATTACTAGTTGCTGATACATATGTTAAACAAAGTTCGTAACAAATCAGATACATACATCATACTAAACAGTACGGGTGGGCGGGAATATACCCGAGCCTCGGGTCGGGTTGGAACCCGGGGAAAATACCCGCTCACCCCTACTAAATAGTAATTGGTGCATACAAAAATTATTTATTGACTCGAAGTCGATGTACTGCGCACGAAACAAACGAACGCAAAAATACTGTACTATACAGGGTGTTAAAAAAACCATTCAATATTTATATGGTATATCTTCTTTTTCTTAATATATAAAAATGGATGTTTGTATATATATGATTAATAAACTTCGAAACTGTTTGACCGATCAGCATGAAACTTGGCACATATATGTATTTTTTCATGGAGAAGGTTTGTACGCTATTCAATTTGTTGTAACTCGCCGCTGTAGATGGCGCAGCAAAACATGAACATCTATACCGTTGAACCTATTGCTATGAAAATTGGTATACATAGGTATTGGAGCACGAGAAATCTTCTATATAAGTGAAAATGTAAATGTCCGTTTGTATGTAATCGGTCATCTCCGTAACGGCTGAACGTAGAAAGCTGGGGTTTGAGCAATTAGACGCAGCGTTTCTTCAGCAAGGTTTATGAGAAATCAGCATGCGAAAAAGTCTATTCGTTCAAGAGTTTTGATGACTTTTTCCACCGACTACAACGCTAACTGCTTACTTCAAGTTATGTGAATGTGGCGCGTTTGGGAAAACACTGATGTATAATAATCGATATGGTTTCGTGTTTCATTTGCGAGATGCAGTTTAAAATAAAACATATAAATGTCACATCCGTGACAGGTAAAAACATATATTAAAAAATACTGAGCCACAGCAACGCGTGGCGAGGAAAGCTTTTATGGTATATATATATATATATATATATATATATATATCATATATGTATTATATAGAACACACTGTGCTGAGTAAAAAAGCCATAGTAAATATAGGTCGAAAGGGGAACCGTTTCTGAGATATAAACATTTTTGTTTGTTAACATCATCATTCATTTACTACTGGCCTTTCAATAGAATAGAAGTATTTATTTAATATATTATTCCATTCGTCTCAAGCCTCGTGAAAGCTAATGTCCATCTCGCCCTCAAGCTCTCGCCTCTCGAAGAAGTAGTCTAAACAGCATCCGGCGCGCTAATAAACTACGATTTACCCCGTTAGTCCGGCACACGCGTAAATGAAAAATCCGTCGACCCGAAAACAGGAAATGCAACTGGACCGGCCTCAAAAGCAGTGGCGGCAATTTTATTTACGCCCGTGGGAAATCCGACGGTCGCCAGAGCTTCGGCGTGTTCGAGAAGCGAAGGACCTCCTCGAAGAGGAAAGTGAGGCGCTTTGGTGAAACGAGAACTGGGCTGAGAGGAAGTAGAAAAGAGAAGCGCCTGGGATGTCTATCCAGATGGACCGGAGCTTCCAGAGAGTCCCGAAGACCGCATAAAGATGGAGGAAGGAAGGAACGCGGCTGGGTGCGGAGTACGTTGGGCGAGGATCTCCTTTGCCGGCGAAAGAAGGAGAGGGCTGGGAAGTAGAATGTGGTCGTAGACGCAGCGAGAGGGAGGGCCCGGGCTCGACCGCAAACACCTCACGTAGCATCGCGTAGATTAAAGCCTGTCCCGGCGTGCCGGTTGTGTGTGGGAGTGCGTGTGGCGAAAACACACGGGAAATCTTGCGAGTTCGCGGTCGAGGCGGGAACGAACACGCGGATCCAGGCCCGAGGGGGTGGCGCGCCGGAAAAATCAACTCGAGAAGTCGCTCGGATCAGACACGCGTTCCGAGGTCTTAGTCCCGTAAGCTGTCGCTCTTTTTTCTCTCCGCACCTCGGGATCATAGGGATACAGAACAGGAGCCGACGAAACTTTCCCAATTATCTCGTATTAAAAGCTCGTTCGATCGGGATCGGGAACGCTTTTGCTAGCTATCCCGGTCGTTCCTCTTTTTGCCAGCGATTTTCCGGGCTGACACAATGAGCAGAAAAATTGAATCAGTGAAAACAATTTTAGAAAAAATCTTTTCTTAATACGTATACTAAAATATCCACTAAAATATCTTTAGTAATACGTGCACTACTAAAGATATCTATACAATCGTTTCTTATAAAATCAGTTTTATTAATTTTCTAATAGTGAAATGAGGTTTAGTGTTAAGACAGAGTTCCATGGATTTTAAGAAGCATTAATATTCCAGTTCTATTACATTACATGAGAGTTGTGCAGAATTACAATTAGTAATTGCAATTAGAGTACAATTATAAAATACTTTGTAATTAAATTACATTAATTACGAATTACGATGTAATTAAATTAAAATTAAAAATTAAAGTATAGTAATCGAATTTTATTCTATATTTTGCCCGTAGTTTTTTATATGCAATTGCCTTGTGCCCGCTTGTACGTACATGTTTTTCGGCCACACCCTGTACAATATACAGGGTGTGGCCGAAAAACATGTACATTGTGTCTCATGACGTGCGAACACCATTTTTCGCTTGACTGTTCTGGAGAAGACTGCGAGATATTACGCGTTCGACCGGGATGCGTCGTCTGCTTCACTATAGCGGACGCCGCGCCGCACCGCGAGGGAGGAACTTCAATTTCGCGGAAACGCGGCACCGCGAAACGATCGCCTTTTAATCGGATGCCATGGATTCCCGGACCTTTACGATCGTGATTCATCGGAGGCGCCAGACACGCGTCCCTTCGGATTCGACGGTAAACGCGCTGACGAGGACGCTCGTATGCCCGAATCATGTTTTAATGGCCACCGTGCACGCCTTATTTGCATTTCTATAGGGCGATCCACTTTAACGCGCCGATCGCCGTGTGATCTGCTTACCATAATCGCGATAATCTGAAGAGACTGCGACTCCGGCCGCGGAAGCCGGTGTCGTTCTCTGTGTAGTCTTATTTCCGACTAATGAAAAATGAAAAATGTTTCGAACAAAGGAGAGTTGAACAATATTTAAACATCTACAGACTCTTCCATGCATAACATTTCGAAGAAAAATATTTTTCGACGAAAAGATAAAAATCCTTTTGTTTTTGTATATGTTAGCCTTCGCAAGGTAATGTGGGGTCTCAGAGACCTTAGCTTAAGATTTTTGAAAAGAATTTTTATATGAATAAAATTAAATCTGTTTACATTTTATCCTGTGTTATTCTTTATCCTAAATTTATTAAAAACGAGGCTATTTATGAAATTCATATGTCGGGGTCTAAGAAACCCCACCTTACCATGTATTTATGTGTTATTAGACCTTAGCTTGCGAGGGTTAAAATGCATTTTTGATTTCATAATGCTAGACCTATGAAATTATGACCTTGAGCTCATAAACAACGTTAAAATAGTTTTTTCCGACTTTTTTCGGGCCGAGCTATGTGGCTGTTCTGCTGATCTCTAATCAAACCATCATTGTTATCTTCAGATCAAAGTACAAGTCGCAGGAGTCGGATCGGAGAGCAACGTGGCAGGGACATGGAATTATACTTAGTAGAACGTTTCCTGCTATAAAAAAATATGCCTCCTGAAAACCGTCCCGGAACGGCTTTAGGTTGACCACGACGTCAACGCGCGGCGATGGCGCGACGTCGAGAGCCATAAACGCACGAGGGTTGCACGGCAGTAATTTTCAGCCGTAAAAGAGAGCTATAGGCAGGGGGTAACTTAGGCCTTCGTCCGCGTTACCCCAGTCGTTATTATTTTACTGGCTCTAAACGGCTGCCACCGTATACTTGAGGGCGTCGCGACGATCGAACACTCGGATCGCATGATCGCGAGTCGATTTACCTTCCAGGAAATGAGAAGGGACGTTCACGCGCGATAATGCGCTTTTCGACGAACAACGGGAGGGACTGTTACGCGGCCCGATCTTCGGGCGTGCCTTGCGAAACCCATTTTCCGAAGCGCAATGCATTAGGTTGTTGCACATGGAATGTCTAATTTGTAACGGCAACGTTAAACGAACACAACTTCTTTCCAAATGAACTTATCGATCAAAGTCAGCACCACTGTAATCAATAAGGTGAAGTGCCCTAAGTCTGGACAGTCCAAAAGTGATACCTAAATCTGGACAATTGAATTTTCATAGTAAAATCAGTAATTAAGAGATTAAATAATTATATTATATATTCTGAGGCCTCAGCTACAAGTAGGTGTGAATATTATTTCATTGAGACATCAATTGAAATTTAAAAATGAATTCAAAGTTCATCTGAAAACAGTATACAAAAAAGTCTATTTACATGCGAATCATGTGCATTTATAGTTCGAACTTTTGTTAGAAAAAAGATATAATTTAAGCCCTCAGACAAAAAATAATTATCACGCATAATAATATTGATATTTTAAAATAAATTGGCAATCAAACTTAACGTAAATAATAATTATTAATCCAAATATTAGATGTCCAAGATTAAGGCCGTTTTCAAATATAAGTACTCCATACTGGGACGCGATGATAGTAGCTGTCCCACTCTAAGCTTATACGCAATGTGCTTACGCCTGAAGCCGGACACGTGTTTGTGAATAAAATCAACGCATTGTTTGCAAATTATTTAACTACATGTACGTATAATTAGTCTTCTATTAGCTTGAATAACGTATGTAGAAAATGTATTCCGGTTGTGACGTTAATAATACTTTATGTTTACATCTTAAATCTATCAGTATTACTACCTAACCTTAAAAGTTGTATTATGACAAGTTTTATTAAAACAGTAAATGAAAATAAATATATATTTGGTTAAATAATACAATACTATAATCTATGATAAGAATACTACATATTACGCAAAGCATCTTCTATTCGTGATGCGCAACAGCGCCACCAACCAACGTTTTAGGTTATGTTCGCTCGATCAACTCGTAAATTGAATTTGTCCCGATATAGGCTTTACTTCTGTCCAGGTACTAGCTTAGATTGGATTTAATATGTCCAACAATAGGTTTGAATTTTTCTTGTTAATACAATTAAGATATTAACCTAAACAATGATTTTTTTATTTTAAATTACTGTACAAACTCTGAACTGTATGTTAAAACTCTTAAGAAATTGTTTTTGTTTATTTAAAGTGATCAAATTTAAAATAGAAAAACATGCTGTCCAGGCATAGGGCACTTCACCTTAGCTCTGTCTTTACGCAAAATAAGAACTTTTCAATTCAATTGTTGGGAAGTGAAATCTTAATAAGTCTACAGGGTGAGTCAGAAGAGAACATTTGAATATCTTTGTTGATTTGATTGATAAAGATACGAAATTTGGCGACATGGGAATTTGAATGGTATCGAACACATCGTCATCATAATATTATTCTCTTCTGTGCCTTTTCTCGGTATTTTCAAGGTCACTCATTTTTGTTATAAATGCATAAAATCCGCAGTCTAGTAATCAATGTGTTCTGTCAATGGAGTACAAAATTCTTGATTGTATTACAAAATTATTGATTGATAATCGGCTTTGTACTTCGAAGTGTACATAAGTGATAAACCTGTAGATTGCCATAGCACTTGTTTATCAGAACGCTTTATACTTGTCACAAGTATCGAGACATTACTGTATTCGGTGTGGGAACTGTTCGGTGAAACGTCGATACTAATTTCGGGACGCGGTGAAACGCGTCGCATTTGCGTCAGACTCGTGTTTGTTCCGGATACGGGACCGGAAACACGCGTTCCCAGCGAAAAAGTCTAATAAGCTTAATCGCACGGTCGCAAACGAGCAGTCTCGTGGAAGAAGCGCGATGCTATCGGAGCACGAAACGCGGGTCGCCTCGGCGAAAGTTCGCGGTGTGTCGCACGGAAGAAAAATTAATTCTCCGCCGTTGGAGCTTCCTATTATTTTAACAGTCTCCGTATACGATAAAGCTGTCCGGGGGAAGGGAGGCTGGAGGAACGCAATTATATGGCGGTTACGTGTTCGAAAAAATGGGGTCGTACACACGAACGACAGATACGTCTGCTCGCTCGTAAACAGAATTCCCTGTCCGATAGAAACCTCCTAAAGAAAGGAAACGACTGGCTGCGACTTGTGGAAAACTGGCAGCGAACGAAGGAAACGACCCACCTTAATCCTCGTACGCACTTACGCAAGAACGTGGCATGAAAACCATCCGGGATGGCCCGGCCGAGGTTGGATCAGCCTCCACCGGATATAATGGCCGTGAAATGGTCGCTTTAGTATGATTTACGTATCACTTACGCACGGCGATAATGAAAAGATCTATAGGTCCGAGAAATAACGGCCCCTAGTTGTGCCTCCTTACACAGAGTGTCTTTGTATTTATGGCGTACGCGATGTTCCGACGCGAAGCAGTAAGCCTGAAATATACAATTTTTGTTCTCTTTCACGCTTTATTTCTGAGGAATACGAATATCCATTGATATTTAAATTATATTCTATATTCTCGGCTTACTTTTCTTTATGCGCACTTTCTCTATTCACTGTGGTTATATCGTCCAATAAATTCTCAAATTCTATTTGGTTGTGTAATAAATTCCTGCGTTGTTTGTATTTTATTTATTTCCCGCAATTTTGAGTTTTGTTAGGTAAAGTATATATCTGTAAACCTATCTGCTTCAATTTTTCCAATTAATTAATTTTAACCAATTTTCAGGCTTTTTCAATGGATGTTCCAGGAAGGTCTATCGCTTACTGTTAGAAAACTTTATTTTATTAAATAAGATGACTTTATTTATTCAATGCAAATAAAGTTACAAAGTTGATTAAACAGTGATCGAAATGTGTATGAAAAAGAGATAAACTGTATCGAAATAAGGTAAAGCTAATTTTTTCAATGGATGTTCCAGGAAGTCTATTGCTTACTGTTAGAAAACTCTATTTTATTAAATAAGATGACTTTATTTATTCAATGCAAATAAAGTTACAAAGTTGATTAAACAGTGATCGAAATGTGTATGAAAAAGAGATAAACTGTATTGAAATAAGGTAAAGCTAATGCTGTAGCGTAAAAGATGCTGTGATGTGTTCCGTACTGTATTGGAACGACGACTGAGCTGGTTCGTCCCTGGAAAAACCTTTGGTCCCTTTTCTTAAGTGGGGGTTTCATGAACCACTTGGGCCAGGCAACGAAATCTCTGCTCCTCCGGGCTGAGTTGCACCAGAGCCTGTCTCTGTATAATATTATGGTTGGATTCCAACACTTACCGTCGCTAAAGATCTTCACTCCGTGGGCTTTACTCAAAACCTTGGAGCTTGAGTGCCACGCAACTTGAGTGAGATGTCAGCTGATGTTGAAAATGAATTTTTCTGTTTCCTGGAAGTCCATTGAAAAAGCCTGAAAATTGATTAAAATTAATTAATTCGAAAACTTGAAGCAGATAGGTTTGTAGAGCAACATAAAGACTTGCGAATGCATATACAGGGTGTTCACCTCGAAAAGTATGAAAGATATTAAAAAATTGTACAACACGTGTCCAAGTATTTCGAGGGGGAAAGAAGGGGAGTATCAGTTTTTTATTTGTGTTTTACACTTTTTTAATATCTTTCATACTTTTCGAGATATTCGGCTGGAAAATTTTCAAGTGAACACCCTGCATATACTTTACCTAACAACCTAACAAAATTGCGGGAAAAAAATAATATACAAAAACGCGGGAATATATTACACAACCCAATAAATCAAACTGTAATTCACCAGAGAAAACGTGTATTTTTCTACTTGCTCCCACCGATATTGATTCACGGCCATGAGAAAATGTATTCACGTTCATTTATGACGCACCAACACAATTACCGAACTAGTTAAAACGACCGGTCTCAAATTTCACATTTTCCCGGTGCTGAAATTATGAAATCATTTTATTGGGAAGTACCGAATAACATTCATTTATTGTGCTCATATCGTCATGAAAATTATACGAACTTGAATAAATGCAATCCTGCCATTATTACCATTCGAGGATTTTTAATAAATTTTTCATTGCCGTCAGCGATTTCATTCGCAAAGCAGCAGGTCATCTCAAGTAAAATCGTCGATTAATAGTTGTCCGGTTTGTTTTTTAAAACATCCTTGTCTTATAAACTTATCGATTGGCTTCCGCTAGATAAAGTTAATTAAATAACGGTTTGTACCTAGTCGTGTATGATTATTAGACTGCGGAGTACCTTTCATTTTTGTCATAAATACTAATAAATACACAGTCCGAAGATTGCAAGTCAATTCTTAGATAACACAAGAGAAACTTCATCGCACACAAATTACGCGATGCGCACTATGTAGTAACTCAAGTAGAATGAACGAGCGATTGGTCAGCCAAGCGAAACAAGGCTGGCGCAGCCCAGACAGAAAGACTTATACAAGGAACATCGCTCAATCGTGACTCACCCATTTTGATGAAAGTTTGCACATTTACAGATTACCCAAAAATATTACCACGTACTATTTTTTATCGAAACAAATTTAGGGGTGAAATTACCCTCAAAGTGGGAAATCGAAAACCTTTTCTTCTTAGTAACTCGTATGATGAAAGACACGTTTTGTTTTTTAGTTATAAAATTTCATATGATGAAACATGCACAAAACAATTATACCATTGGAAAGTTGCCAGCCACATTTTTGCTGCAGAAAGTAGAATGATAGCGCTAGGGAATAAAAAGTTATAGCCAATTTTTCTGAATGTTACGGCAAAAAATAATTTTTCCGTATAAGTTGGGTCGTCAATGTCGTATTGAGTATTTATTTCTTGATTCAACTTCTGTAGCACGTTCTTCATACAGACAATACAAAAATCTATATCTTCTGAAGTAGATTTTTTGGATGGCTTCTTTTGGTGTCGCTTTTTTTTCTCTTTATTGGCGGCTATTTCCTTCGCAGCAACGCTTTCTGATTGTTTTTCTCTTAATATCGAAAGAATATCTGATAAAGTCAAAATAGCGCTGATTATTTTACATAAAAAATACTTAAAACATTGTGTATATTCAAAACAAAGAAGGAAAGTGTTTGTCTCAACTTATATGGCACGAGTGTCTCAATCTTTACAAAAAACGCCATTTCGAAACATACAAAAAAAAAAACAAATTCACATCGCGATAAGTGAACAATTCTGCACATTTAAACTACATTAAATTTCGAACAAATTAAACAATCAGGGTTGACAAATTTTCAGTTGAAAACGAATTAATAAGGAACACAATAAAACTTTTTAGAATACATTTTTAGCCTTTGCTTGGCACAGCTACACTGAACACGACCTGTTGCTGTTAATTCTCGTGAAAAGTTTGATTATTATTAGACTGCGGATGTTTATGCAATTTTCAATTATTGTAGACAAATTTTAAGAAGGTGGGACCGAATCAAACCTATTTTCATTGGCAATAGCATTTGTAGATCCAAAATTAATACAAATCATACTAAATCCTGTCCAATTTGATACTCCAGTATTTTTCGAAAATTTTTGTAAACTATAAAAGTATAAAGATCCGTAGTCTATTGATTATAAACAGAAATATAGATGACAACCGTGACATTGTTGTTCCAGTGCAGTAATGTGGAAAAAAGCAATGTCCGAACCATTACGACAGTCTCTTACTGCGTTAGATCGCACGGCATACATTCCAGAACCGTCGAAAAGACGTCCGAATGCTTTGAAGTAGCACGGCACTAAGATATTTTCAGGAAACAAGTGAAATCAGATAAATGGAAACGCGCGAAGCGTGTCGCTTACGAACCGGACGGGTGAATCGCTCCGGGGAAAGCAGCGTGCGCCATTATATCCGCGCTCACGCTAAATCATACTTAAAGCTCCGCGCTCCCGTGGAATTCTTCCGTCCGACCTTCCACTCTATTTCCAACGGCGGCTTTTACTCTCGAGACCGCGGCTCCGGTAACGAGCCTCCGCATCGAGTCGAGGAAAAATTGGATTCCTGAAATTTCAAGGGTGGAATTTTTTAATACGCGCCTCTCGCGAATGTTACGTCTCTGGTCCCTTTCGAGAGAAGACTTCAAAGGGCTCCCGGGGCCCAGGGAAAAAATTCCTGATAAACGAAAACGAGCGAACGAAGGAGGGCTCGACTCCTGCGTCGTTTAATTGAGCAGCGTAATCCGTGCGACACGTTCAACGACTCGGCACACCTGTCTTGCAGGTCGCATGCACCTGCCTGACATTTTTCTTGGGGCGATTCTTCCGGTATCATAATTATTGAGGCAAAATTTACGCATTTGCAATAATGCACTATAAGAAAATTCATATAAAATCTATATAAATTTAATCTTCTTACTGTTAACTCTTTGCACTCCGAATCATTTTTCAATTTTATTGCCAACAATTCCCTACTATTTTAAGTGTTTTATTTGAAATCTACTTCAAAGGACAGTTCCCAGACTGCTACCTATTTTAAACAATTTTGTTTACGAATTATATTAAATATAGCTCTCAAGCTTTGTTGCAATTTATATTTGTGGAGCTTACATTTGTTTTTTGCTAAAAAATAAGAAATTAAATAAATACATATAAAATGTTTCCTTTACATTTTTCTTTCTCTGATGCTGAGTCACACTCGACAAAGGAGTGCAAAGGGTTAAAATAAAAAGAGAGTGTTAAAGGTTTATATTAAAAGAAAAGTGGACCGATGCCTCTGACAGATCTCGAAACGACAGTTTCGAACGAAAGCGCCATTTCAGCGGAAACCAGGAAGTCGAAAGATCAGCGAACATCTGGCTTTCCAAAATTCGTAATAAACTTCGTCGTGTTATCGCATAAACGCGTCGTTGTTGAAAATTAGCACGGGGAAACGATTGAAGAGAAGTCGAAGCGTTCGACTGCGATCCGCGTTGTTGAATGTCGGCCGAGGAAGAAGTCAGAGGAGGCAACACTTTCGAGGAGAGTTAGTTGTACGTGCCAGGTATGTACATATACATATACGTGAATCGTTGGTCGTCTTTTGCGTTGGTTCGCGAAGAACTCGAGAAGGGAGGGAAATCGAGGCGAACGAACGGCACGAGCAAAAGGGAACGGTAAAAACTCGTCCGCGGACAAGAAACGTGATATTTTAGCCGGTTGATGGGGGAGGGGCGAGGTCCGGGGGTGGCGATTAATTGCCAAAATAACTGCAGACACGAGGAATCGTTTAGGCTCGACTCTCGGAACATTGTTTACCGTGGATACAGCCGACTGGAATCTATGTCCCCGTGGACACGCTCGACATAATATACGGGGACAGTTACCGCCCTCGGCGACGTATATTACCCCCCACCTAAGTGGCGCTCTTTCGTTCGTCCTGGCGAACAGCTACGGTGAAATATTTCGCGTGGCTCGCGCCGGACACCAGCATGATTCAAGAGAAGCCGATCGATCGTTTCCGAAGCTCATCGACAAGAGAAAACGATCTGTCGCCCTTAAACTATCTACAAATACGCGCCTGAACGTTTCCGACGTCTTTGTGTTGACACGTTCGCTGTCGCCTCCAAAAATCCCACGGACGTAATTTAGTCATTGCAATTAAAACTGCTGGGTACTAATCGTTGTTCGAATCAATTTTTAAGAGACTCACAGCTATGTGAACATAAAATTGTGATAAACCAAGATTACCTTAAACGAAGTGAGAAAGACACAAGGGAAAAGTGTCCAGCTTTCAAACTTTCAGAAAATATTTAAACGTGTCTGTGACCGCAAGCGTGTTAATTACAAGCGTGATTACGTTCGCAATTTCCCATACGGCCAGAGGCGACCAGGTCAACTAGAAATCGATTCGTTCAATCGCAGTCTAACCTTTGACCCTATGCACGGCGAAGCTTCCAAAGAATTCGTACACCGTCCAAAAAAAAAGGGCAAAAACAATAACGTCGCCCGAACGGCACGCCGATTTGCGCGGAGCTTTATTTTCGTCTCCGTCGCTTGAGCAACACTGACTCGCTCCGTGATGCGATGGATTTATTCTTCGAGGACAAAGTAGATTATTATTATTATCTTACAACAACACAGATTTACAATATTATCGTTATTAGAAGGGAATGGACAATTTCTTGGGGCTGGTACCCGAAAATTTAGAGCTTCAGGTCAAGTTTTGATGACTCGGGTCGGTTCGGGTCAGAACCCGTAGTTCTATGACGTTTGGGTCTCCGAAAAATACAAATTTTCGGGTTTCCGACCCGATTTCGACTTCGGGTACCCGGGTATCACGAATTTTTGGGTCCCGACCCGAACCTAAGTGTGGTACCCGCCCATCCCTAATAAACACCATATACATATAGAGGATAAATATATACAGGGTGAGTCCGAAGAAACAGAACACCTAAATATCTCCGTTACTTTTCGTTGTACAAAAAGACTTCTTAGGACAAAGTTACACTGTTTGAAGGGCCACATGTAACGGTGTGAGGGAAAAAATTTTCAAGGTCATTTTTTAAGAAGATTTCGAGGTCATTGATATTTTTTTTAAATAGAATGAGGTATTTTTGAATACATCAATCGATGCAGCTGGACATTCGTTATAAAAAAAGTACTAAACCATGTATGTCGAAAAGTTAGTAGTTCCGGAGATATTTCAATTTAAATAACTCTAAAACACCATAACTGTCGTACTACGACGTTAGTGTTTACTTGCTAGTGTAAATTGAAGAGTGGAAATTGAAATTGAAAAATTGACGTTGAAATTAAAGTTGAAGGGTTGATATTGAAATTGAAGTTGATATTAATGAAATGAAATTGAAAAATTGAAGTTGAAATGGAAGAGTAGAAATTGAAGTTGAAATGGAAGAGTAGAAATTGAAGTTGAAATGGAAAAATAGAAATTGAAGTTAAAGTTCAAATGGAAGAGTTGAAGTTGAAATTGAAAAATTGAAGTTGAAAATGAAGAGTAAGAGTTGATATTGAAATTGAAAAATTGACATTGAAATTGATGTTAGCGTTTACTTACTTGTGTAACGTCTTAGTAAGACAGTAATGGTGTTTTAGAGTTATTTAAATTGAAATATCTCCTGAAGTAGTAACTTTTCGACATACATTGGTTAATACTTTTTTATAACGAATGTCCAGTTGCATCGATTGATGTATTAAAAAATGCCTCATTCCATTTAAAAAAATGTCGATGACCTTGAAATCTCATAAAAGAATGATCTCGAAAATTTTTTCCCGTACACCGTTACATGTGGCTCTTCAAACAGTGTAACTTTGTCCTAAGAAGTTTTTTTGTACAACGAAAAGTAACGGAGATATTTAGGTGTTCTGTTTCTCCGGACTCACCCTGTATATACCATGAACTATCTAATTCTCGAAAAATTCGAGTATATTTCTACAGAGAAAACGAGTGACAATATATGTAGAAATATTATATACACGAACTCTACACACCGCCCTGGCATCGCAGAACCACACGATGCTGCCACAAAAAACCAAAGAAATTTGATATGAAGCCTAAAAAAAAATATGATTTATTATTTATTTGTTATTCCTTTAAACCAAGTGGTTTATATAGCAAGTACAATATTATTACATTTGGCTTACATTAAATAGGTGTAACATTGTTTCTAAATTCTTACGGAACATTGTTTGAGAAAAATATAAATTATTTTCAGACCTTCCATATCAGATTTACATAAGAACGAACTAATACAAAGGTATATTTTATTATATCAATACTTTAACTGTCGAATCGCAAGTCTAAAACTCACCCATAGGCTACAGACTTAAAAATGTTATGATACATGTAGATACTGCGTTCATCATGACGAGCCACACGACTAAACGTGCACACGAAGGTTCTAAATTATCTAAGCTTTCTTGATTAATAATAGTCCGCGACAGCTTCGAGTAATCCGCAAACAAGAAAAATCAACACGCGGTAACAACAACTAAACACACGCCACCTATGGAAGCTGCAAGCTCGTCAGATTCATTCGAAGAAGGAGCCACGCAAGGTAGTTGCTGACAGAGATTAAGTTCGACGTTAGAACAATCCGGTGTTAAGACAACTGCGTTCCACATGTTTCCTATGTTGAACTCGCGCCTCACGCCCGAGATTAGAGGAACCAGATGCGACAGCGTGTTTCTCGATTCCGCCGCTCGAAATCCGTCGGACGACATCCCCGAAAAATACGGCAAAAAATTCCGAATGTGTGTCTCGCCGTAATTCGCGCGTGAAGCCCTGGCAGGCCGGCTCGTAGACAGGGTTTAAATTGACCGAAGAAAAATGTCAGGCCAGCCGGGAACCGAGACGGATATTAGCCGGAGCGACGAGCTTTTAACGTTGGAATTTTCACGCTCCAGCTATCAACCCCTCCGGCCGACCATCGTCGCGCGGAACGAAACATTCTCACGCTTCTCGACGCGGCCGCGCTCTCCTCTCCTGCGACTAATTAATAAAACTCTGTATCCCTTTTTCCATTTTTTTTTCCGGCCGTGATTCCCGCTCGCAAACTGCCTCCGCCCCGATACGGTCGCGGGCTTGCGCGCGGAATTCGCCCGTACGGCCGAGAGTGCTAAATGATGTTTTCGGACATCATTATGCCGCTTGTCAAGGGGAGGACCGCCGTTTGATGAACTCCGGCGGGAGGCGACGCGAACCTCGGTCGAAATAAGTAAATCGTTTATTTGTCCCCGCGAATTTCATCGCTTAACTTAACATGGACTAAATATACCGCGTTTCTTCGTAGAGTCATTTCGCGACAGATGCACCACATTTTCTTTTCTGTTTATACAAATTTTATCGAAAATAATTGAAAGTGCAGGCAGGAATTGATTAATTATTTATTTAAATCTCTTTAATACACATCCTGAAACGCAGAAACAAAACGACACGTATCGAAAGATGTATGATTCTGTGGATTTTATTCAAAAGTCATGCGAAACTACGACTTTTACCATTTTTAACCGCTTTTAGCTCGTGTGTATGTTCATCGATTTCGATGAAATTTTCAGCATGTATGTAACTACTATAGATCTACAAAACGTATATTTTAAATTTTCTTTCAGGGCCAAAATAAAAGTTTTAAATATGCCTTTTTTATTTTTGCATGTAACCTTGTAAATTATAATTGTTGGAAAATCTTTTTTGAATACAGAAAATGAGGTCGATTGGTACAATTATCAAAAAGTTATTCTATTTTAAAGGGCGCACGAATACGCTTTACACCCACTGTATATTTTCGTTTCACCCCGCAGCTGTAAATATCTGTACGGAAGATTCTATCCATTTCTAAGATACGTACTTAAATGATAGGACATACAGTCCCTGCTCACTTTATTAGACTCACCTGAAGAATTGGTGCTTTTTGAAATCCTATAAGGAATGCAACGCTGTTTTCAACCTATGGGGTAATGATGGGGTAATGATTTCGTACTACAAGGTTGCCTTATGGGTTGCCTATCCAAGTGTAAAATTTTCTTGCAAGAGCAAAAAGTCCCCCTTTTACCATGGCCCGGCAACTCACCGGACATGAATCTGATTGAAAATGTCTGGGAGTGCCTGAAGAGAGAACTGGCCAAAGAAAATATAACAACAAAGACCAAGTTGATAGAGAGAATAATCTATCACTGGCACCATAACGTTGCATTAAAAGAAATTGCACAAACTTGCATAGATAGCATGTCCAGAAGAGTTGCGGCTTTAAGAGCAGCTGAGGGCGGATTAACAAAATATTAGTGTTTTAAGAATTATATCGATCTATTTGTGTTTGTATCCATTGTTTTCGTAAAATATTAGGTCTATAACTTGAAAACCGGAATTTGACACTAGATGTCAGCACTTATGTATGCGCTGTAGCAAATCATTGACATACACGCCATTCCGAAGCTCTATTCATAACCTGCAAAATCAGTCAACAGTGTTTGATTTGCTTGTGCGCATCATATTTTTTTCAATCATGAAAAATTTTGAAAATTGGCGAAAGAAACAGCATTTGCGGGAAGTTTTGCAGAGTCACTTTTTTGCAAAGAAAACTGCAGCCGAAAGTCATCGTTTGCTCGTGGAATTGTATGGCGAACATGCTCTTGCGAAAACACAGTGTTTCGAGTGGTTTCAACGCTTTAAAAATGGCGATTTTGACATCAAAGACAAAGAGCGGCCTGGACAGTCGAAAAAGTTTGAAGATGAAGAATTGGAAGCGTTACTCGATGAAGACTCGTGTCGAACACAAGAAGAGCTTGCTTCTAAAGCAGGGTGAAACCATTACTGGACAGCTGTACCGAAAACAACTGATTCGTTTAAAGAGAGCATTGAAGGAAAAACGGCCAGAATGGGAGACCAGACACGAGACATTGCTTTTCCAACATGACAATGCTCGGCCACATGTTGCTCAACCCGTAAAAAACTATTTGGAAAATAGCGGATGGGAAGTTCTGCCCCACCCGCCATATAGTCCAGACTTGGCGCCTTCTGACTACCATTTGTTTCGGTCGATGCAGAATGCACTTTCCGGAATACGCTTCACTTCAGTCCAAAGCATCAAAAATTGGCTCGATTCGTTCATTGGTTCAAAAGATGACCGGTTTTTTTACGATGGCATCCACAAATTGCCAGAAAGATGGGGAAATGTTGTATCTTTCGATGGACAATACTTTGAATGACAGAATTGTACAAGATTTTCTTTAATAAACGCTCAAATTTCCTTAAAAAATTCCGGTTTTCAAGTTATAGACCTAATAAATATATGGAAAATTCATTGGTCATCATTAAGTGATATTTGCATAAGGCTGCTATACCCATTATTCATGGTAAAACTAAAAATATCATGATTATAGAGGTGAGTCTAATAAAGTGAGCAGGGACTGTACGTTCTCGACCACACATGGTACATCCAACCTGCGCGTTGATCTCGATCTCATCCCTAGTTTCGAGGTGCACAAAATAACAATCCCGTTCCGACGTCTTCCGTCTTTCTCGTTACCGGGCACGCTTCATTTCTGCCGTATTAAAGGAGAATTAAACAGAGGGACGGTGACGCGGCGCATATGAAAAATCACCGTCTGACTCCTCGCAGGGAAAGGATATTACGATTGTTACGTTTTTCCTGCTGGAATCGTAAATCTTCCGCCGCGACCCCGACTTGCTTCTCCAGGGGTTTACAAGTCCCGGCTTGCAGTCTCGTTTACGTGCAGAGTTTTCTCCGGCCGATAAGGGGACCATCCCGCGTCCTGCCGTTATTTTGCGATCCTCCAGTTAGACCAGGGAGCTTTCGCAAGACAGATTACATTACAGCACCGACAATATTCGAAACGACACTGCTTTATATTCGACGCCTATCGACGTCCAATGACAGCCGGATGACAAATGTTTTTCGCGAAAGCTAATGACTTTCTTACGGTTCTCGTACGTAATTCACTGATGAGAGGATCCTTCTCCAGCTGTCTCCCTTCAATTCATTCTTGAACGTATCGATTGTCAAACAACCATCCCTGAATAGTTCCACAGAGTCAAGTTGTTGCAATCAAAGCTGCAATGCTTGTCGCAACGATTGATTTTCTCGAATTCTTTTATATCATACAATTTCTAAGGAAGTTCAGACATTGCAGTCAACCTTACTTCCCTTACTCTTTATTACGCAAATTATTAACACCGTCTCATACCATCGAACAAACACAAAGAATTTAATTCTCAATAAAGCACTGAGCGTTTGTGCAATGAGTGTTTCTTGCGTAGCAAGCATACGTGAAATAGGACAATGATAACAACAGCTTCAGAAATTCCTGCCGAAGTTTAGAAAACTGGTTTTTCTTCGTCTTGTGGTTGTACTTTCGTATGACATGTAAATTGGATCTTGCGACTATTTTATTTGCATCATTGAAAGGCGAACACTATATTATGCAACTTGTATAGTGCGGATTTGTATGCGAACCACTACGTTTCTAGTTGCAACAGACAGGAATATTTTTGCATTCTAAGGAGGCTTTTACTTCTTCGTACTTCACCTTCTCACTTTCGTATAAACCGAAGCCGTCTAGCCGTGAAGCAAGATGTTAATAGCGTTTATCCGTTTCTTTCTGGTTTTCGTGTCTACCGATCGTCTAATTAGCTTCAGCTCGTTTTCGCCTTATTTCACGTTTATCGGATTAACGACGTCCCTTATTATACGGCATTCTTCCAATTTACACTTCACACCTCATTAACACCGTGCTCGGAGATATGCGTAAGAGCTATGCGTTACTATTATAATTATTAATATTCAGTTCAACTGCCGAAGCTGGAGGCGATCCATCTTGCTTGAGACCAACAGCTTCCGCGGCCAGCCGTCGCCCAATAAAACGATACCCCGCGATAAACCTTTCGAAGCCAATTAGGAGCTAATTGATTTTAACTGTAAATCTATGAGCCCGATTCCTCCGTCCTGGCCGGTTTCATGGGATTGCGGTTAAGACGGGGCTGGGGACTTCTGCCAAGCAGCCAGTTGTTCTCGATAAATTTACGATGACTACACTCCCTTTTCTTGCGCTCGTTCTTCTCTGTTCTCCTCGCGTTGCTGACTCTCGATCGTACCGCGTCATCTGTTTCCCCCTGTGCATCTCGCTTCTTCAAAACCTTTTGCCTCCTTTTCCCCATGGCTTCGCTCCCAGCCAATAAAAATCGCTTTTCGCTCATTAGCCGGAGAAACGAATCCGTTCCGAGATGCTTCGAGAAGAATTATTTGAGAAACTACTGCGGGCTCTCGCGTATTTTTACGTACCCGTTCAATCTTTACCATCGATCTTGCCGCATTTCTTTCGGGTCCGGTAGAGTCTGAGAGATCACGAAATTTCGCGTTCTTTCAAACGACTCGGAGGTCGCTTTCTTCCGTACAATTTCCCCGTTAAAATTAAACAAAGTTTGTATATCGCTCGTGCACAAGAAAAACGTCACAGCTCAAAATTATTCAGTTATTCAGAGTATTACTTAATACATTTTTATGTAAATATATACTTGTTTTTACTATAGTAATGCTAGTAAAACTATCAAAAGACTTTGTAGCGCTCTCCTGCAAAAATCTTTATATTTATGACATTTATGATAAAAATGAGTAGGTCTAATTTCTGACAGTAAAAGAATTTGAAGAATTTAAATATACTGCTATATTAGTTTTAACCTATTATACATATTCAACGAGAAATTAAATAATAATTTAGGTATGAAGTTTTTATTTTGCATAAAGATCCGCAGTCTATGACGTTTTTCTTATGCATGAGAGGATTTAGGGATAATCAGGACTTCGTAGAAGAAATAGCACAGTTTTGTTCGATTTTATGAAAACTTTGATACATATATTCATAGTTTTGTACAACAGAAACACGTGTGTGCACTTAAACACCTCGAACAGTGTTTTTCATTAAAAATGTGAAAAGCAGTGGTTCTTTGAAATTCCATCTCAGCATAGCTTACAGTTTATTGGTGCGAACGGTGCATACATGTTTTTACTACGTGTGCGGTGTTTTCTTCGCTAGGTCGAGAACATTGTAGAGCGAACGGTTGACGGAGGTGGCGGTTTCCGCAAAAGGAGATGCTTCCGGTGGCCCTTAACTGCGAACAAGAAGCGGATATAAGAATGCCGGGGGTTACCGGAAGGGCTCAGATTTTACGATACTCACCGCATCCTAGAAACGGAACGCAAACCTTGCCCGCAAGGCAATCGCTGTCCTTCTTGCAGGATTTATCCGCTTCCCGTTTGCGTCTGCTGTCTGGAATGTTCAAGGTTACGACCTCGGACTCGTCCTAGAGTTTCAAGAAAATTATCCACCATTAGACAATTTAATTCCAGGGCGAGGGTAGATCTATTGCTGTTCCCGAGGTAAAGCAAGAAATAGGGGACGTTGCGTCCGATCGGGGGATGAATGTATCCCTTTCCTGAGTTAAGGATGTAGCATACGCGCCGTTTGTTGCTCGAAGCAGCACCCAATTTAGATATTGAGAAAGTCGGGATTTTTAACAGTTTCGCTGCTACATCAGTGTACAGAAAAATTATACAAAATATGTGGAAGGTTACTTTTTCACGAAAATGATGATCCTTAAGTAGTTACTGTTATTTCTATGATGCTATTAATCTTTAGATTATTGTACAGTGGATTGCAGAACAATCCATAGAAATATTATTTTCGGTGTATTCTTCATTTGTTTTTATTCAAACAGATCGAACCTTCTATTCGACGACGTAAAACTTGAAGAATCAAAATGGGTTGTCTACCTTGTAACTAGGGATGTGATCAAATACCTCGGAAACAGGTTCGAACTTTGATTGATTGAATTCGAACTCTCTACAAGTACTTCGAAAAGTATAAACAGTATTCCTAAGTATACTCGAACCTATGCCAGATAGTTTCGAACCTTATAGAAGGATTGGTAAATGGAAGTACTACTTGCAATAATACTCGAATCTTGGCCGAACAGATTCGAAATTTTTATTAATATCGTACCAGAAATTCTCTGATTTTTCTAATAATTATCTTTTTACTTTTAAAATCAATTATGCTGTCCTTTAATGCTAAAGCAGGAAATATCATGGATAAAAGAAGAAGTAGGCTACCACCAAGTATTGTAAATGAAATACTATTCTTAAATAGTTACGAATTTAATAAATAAAATGCTTGAAACCCACTATGCAGTTCTGATTTCCAAGATTCGGGTACTACTTGTAGAAGATTCGATTCCTATCAACATCGAAGCACTATCTTTTCGAAACTTGTGAGTCTCATTCCGAGGTTAGATATCAGTTTGTATAAAATGAATACTTTTCAAATATAATCATTGAAACACTGTTGCTTTTAAGTAATAATCGAAACCTATGAAATGAAACTTGGTTATTGAAATTGACTCGGATTCGTGAGTGTATATTGAACTTGACCCCGTCCCTACTTGTAACTAAGGTGAAGTGCCCTATGCCTGGACAGCATGTTTTTCTATTTAAAATTTTATCACTTTAAATAAACAAAAACAATTTCTTAAGAGTTTTAACATACAGTTCAGAGTTTGTAAAGTCATTTAAAATAAAAAAATCATTGTTTAGGTTAATATCTTAATTGTATTAACAAGAATAATTCAAACCTATTGTTGGACATATTAAATCCAATCTAAGCTAGTACCTGGACAGAAGTAAAGCCTATATCGGGAGAAATTCAATTTACGAGTTGATCGAGCGAACATAACCTAAAACGTTGGTTGGTGGCGCTGTTGCGCATGACGAATAGAAGATGCTTTGCGTAATATGTAGTATTCTTATCATAGATTATAGTATTGTATTATTTAACCAAATATATATTTATTTTCACTTACTGTTTTAATAAAACTTGTCATAATACAACTTTTAAGGTTAGGTAGTAATACTGATAGATTTAAGATGTAAACGTAAAGTATTATTAACGTCACAACCGGAATACATTTTCTACATACGTTATTCAAGCTAATAGAAGACTAATTATACGTACATGTAGTTAAATAATTTGCAAACAATGCGTTGATTTTATTCACAAACACGTGTCCGGTTTCAGGCGTAAGCACATTCCGTATAAGCTTAGAGTGGGACAGCTACTGTCATCGCGTCCCAGTATGGAGTACTTATATTTGAAAACGGCCCTAATCTTGGACATCTAATATTTGGATTAATAATTATTATTTACGTTAAGTTTGATTGCCAATTTATTTTAAAATATCAATATTATTGTGCGTGATAATTATTTTTTGTCTGAGGGCTTAAATTATATCTTTTTTTCTAACAAAAGTTCGAACTATAAATGCACGTGATTCGCATGTAAATAGACTATTTTGTATACTGTTTTCAGATGAACTTTGAATTCATTTTTAAATTTCAATTGATGTCTTAATGAAATAATATTCACACCTACTTGTAGCTAAGGCCTCAGAATATATAATATAATTATTTAATCTCTTAATTACTGATTTTACTATAAAAATTCAATTGTCCAGATTTAGGTATCACTTTTGGACTGTCCAGACTTAGGGCACTTCACCTTAATACTCTTAAGCTCTGTTTACACTGAGGCAACATCGGGCAACTTTTTCTCGCCTCTTGCTGCCTTATTGTTTTTTGAGAAGGCAACAAAAGGCTTCAAAAAGGTGAAAAATCGAATGGCTAAACAATTTTGTAAAAAGCACGCGTGTTAACCTGCTGACAAAAAGACTTCCCCCGTAGAGGTTACTGATCCTTAAGGATGTTCTGGAGGTATATAAAAACGCAACAAAATTTTTGAAAATTTGGCAAGATATAATTCTTACTAAATTAATGTAATTACCAAAGTTTGGGTTCGATTCACTGCACCGTTTAAGAATTATAGCAACTTAAAGTTTGCACATTTTAACATGTCTTCTTATGGAGAATTCATAAAATTCCACTTCAAACTCTATTTAAACCTTGAAAAAACGCAACTAGAAACTTCAGTTTTTTTGTATATGTAGTAAAAATTATATAATTAATTATGTTCAAAATTTATTAGGATTCACTAAACAGTTACAGAGAAAAAAAATTATAAACTGTTACAAAACGTCAAATTTATCGTGTTGTCTCTTACTAGCATGGAAACGCGACAAGTGTAGACCACTGAATATAGTTACAGAGGGTACAGTATTCGCAAAAGTTTCATGCAAAATATACTCATGAATGGCTTTCATTGCCAATATATTGATGGATTTCGAATTTCTTGTACTTTTGTCTCCCATTGTACCTCCAGAACATCCTTAAATAGCATAAAGAATATCTGAAGTCCTAGCACGTCGGAGGCAAACGAAAATGGTCATCGGAGCCTAACTTTTGCTGTAGCAGGGGAGCTAATGATCTCCGAGTCGCCAACAGATCTACAGAGCGGCACAAGTTTGACGTCCCCAAGTTACATCCGGGTCGGTTTCAAGCGCGATTAAGGCTTCGAGAGAGCGTGGCGATATCTCTTAGCAAAGAATCGAGTCGGTTCTGGTACTCACTGAATCTCCACTGCGATCCCCTAAGCGGATTACGTGGACCTCTGGGTCGTCCTGCGGATGGAGGACCAAGGACGATTAGAACGTGATCGCGATTTACAAGAAACGACTGAACAACGCGTTTGTTCGGTATGGCTAGCTCGTATCTCCGTACCTTGTCGTCCTTAATGATGCACCTGGTGGCCGAAACGGCGCACACGAACAGCAGAACGAGAAACAGCCGGCTCATCTTCGAAAGCTACGCCTCGGGGAACGTTTGCCGATCGTGTGTCGCGAGCCGGTCTTTATACGCGAGAGAAAAACCGCTTTTGCGAAACAAACCGCGCCGCGCGCATGTGTTATCTTTGCCGTAAAGTCGCGGCCATTACCGACGGAAAAATTAAATTCTCAATTGCACCGTAGATTATGCGCGGTTCGCTCATGTATCCGCGTTAACGAGCTGGTTCGCGGAATCGTCGCCGTTGTCAGGCGGTCGAGCGTTTTTTTCGCACGGACATCAGCTGGGAATTCGCGAACGGAACGAAGATACTCGATATCGTAAACTGCTGTCCGGGGAGCCGCTGGTTCCGGTCGGTTCATTTTCGCGGCCGGTCTTTATCTAAATTGGAAAAAACAGAATAGCTCTGTAAAATGTAGCGCGGTGATTGCGCGCCACGGTTTATGAGCTGTTGTCAGAGGGTACGCGACGCGCGGCGCGAAATCCGCAAACCGATTCATCGATTGGTCATACGCCCGCGGATCGAATGTTGCGCGTTGTAGTTTGATCGGCGGAAACGCGACGAGAGAGACCAGCTCAACCCGTTCCCGTGATCCTCCTCGCAGTTCACCGTGGTAATTACCTGCGTTCATTAGGGCGATCGTGACAGCTGATCGATAACGTTACGCACTTCATTAAAATAATGCTGGATTATTCTACTGCTGTTTTGGCTTTAATGAGAATGCGGTTGAACCTCGCCGCAAATGATTTTAGTGTTTTCTGCACGGGTGTTTATAACTCTTTCTGCATTTGTGGTTTCCTGTGCTGACGAAATTTACCATTTGTGTTGCAAATTATTTTTCTTGGAAGACTACTTCGAGGTTTCTTAATCTTTGCGCGTTCGATGGTCGATTTAATGGGTTTTTGTACTGCATTTTGTCGCTTCGACAGAATCGGGCATTCGCGAATCATATTAATAAAATAAAAATAAAATAAAAATTGTCTGCATCGAATACAAGCCAAAGGAACCAAATAAAAAATTCTTTCATCTTTTAATGATCTTATTAAGCTGAAACTAATACACCGATGTTCTTAAATCTTTCTAATTTGTCTACTGCTTTAAATTGTACGTTTTTATTTTTGCCATGAATGCATAAAACCCGCAGTCTACTGATCTATAATTTATGACTAATATGCCCATGTTGTTTATTTTACTTGTAAATTTCCGAAACAGCAATAACGCGGCAAACATCGTTTTGGGGCAACATGTTTACTAGACCTAAAAGTAATAACTGAACTGTGGAGCTCTGCAATAAATATAGACTAACGATCTTTATGTGTTTATAACAAAAATGAGTGTACGAAACACAAAGCAGTAAAAATGTCAGAACACTTTAAGGATTCGGTTTTATTATTTGCAATCCATTAAAATCATTAAGAGATTAATTTCTGTACAGTTTCCACTTCTTACATTCGGTGTACAACAATTTCACATGAAAATGATCTGCAGTCCAATAGCAACAAAGACGGACCTTCGTCTATAAATATTTAAGCTGTACGTAATTAATTTTTTCTATTGATATAAGATTCTGATGTATATAAGATAAATACAAAAATTAATTTGAAACCACTCCCATTAAAAAAAAGTGACCCTCTAGTTTATTAGAGAAGAATCTGATACGTTTCAATGTTCTGACAATAAACGACTTCTTTTGAGATAACAATATTCGTAGCTGTTGGAAAACACCATTCCGGAGCAACTGCTGTTGCTAATACGTTTGAATATTTTCTTGCCAGTTCTACAATTCTCAGATGTTTAGCTTTCCCCGTCTTTCGTTTCCAGTTGCAGGGTTAAAATAGTAAATTAGAGCCCGTTCAGACATGGCGGAAACCGCGCGTTTTCGATCGCGTAGATAAACCGCGCGGATCTCATTTACGTGAGCGTCTTCGTATTCGTGCACACGTGTTCGCGCGATCGCGTTCCTCCGTGTCTTCTTTTTTAAACTTTTGTTTAAGAGCAGTGGGGAAAAAAGGTGTTCGGAAAAGGATCAGGCTAAAAAAACTAAAAAAACATCACTGCCGAGGACTCTTGCGAGACCATTTCCGCCTCCTGCTGCTCCAAAGATATAGTAAGTTCTGCGACCCGCTATCCGCATTACTCCAGTACTTGCATCTTCGGATCTCATCCACTCCTGTTCTTGTCCTCGGCTTCCCCCGTGTCTGAACAGGGTGGTGTCTTATCCTTGAATATCTGCTCATAGATTCGGCAATATCATTTCATTCCATTATTAAAAATGACGTTTACATTTATCGTTGCACCAACAACCACGAAATGTATGAAACTATAGTCTCGATACATAAATTAATATCAATGCTGTACAAATTGTAGAAATGAAAATGAGGATGCATTAAAGCAAGTGTATTTAAATACACGTAAAATAGAACACGACTAAAGTACGTGTATATAAATGCACGTGTGTTATTAATAAATGTTCAGCACCGCGATCTCTACTTTCTACCCATATTGTCACATTTGCCGTGTGCCACATTAAAAAATTCCGCAACGACCGCTCCACTGGATGTCTCCATTTTCTCAAGTGTTTCGCGCATCCCCGGAGCGGTTCATCTCGCCGGAGCAGCGAGAGCGGCGAGAGTCCGTTGTATCGACCGCGTTTCAGGCGGAATATAAAAATTGCTCGGCGGTATTCGACGTCCCTGTTCTACGTGACGCTTTACAGCCGGATGTCTCCGGGAGCGGAATTAATTATGTATGCCCCGCAGTGATGGTAGTTGCGGGACACGCGGATGCGCCGGGAGTTTCGCGGCCGTTTTAGCGTCGCGTAATAGTCCCGGTATTGGAAACTCATTCACCCATTCGGGCAACGACAACGGCAACGTTTCGACCCGGCAGCGTGTGTATGAATATGGTCGGTCGATTCGCGAATAACGAGAGCGCAGTCGAGGGACACGGTCGCGTTTGCATAACCGGAGACGGAGACGTCGTAGTTACGGGCGACTCGAAACTAGCGGCCCTTCGGCGGACACTCGACGTGACCGGAGGTTCTTTGTTCGCTTGATTACCGAACACCCTGGAGACTAGTCATTAGCTTAGCAAATAGAGAACGTCTCTCTCCCTCTATCGTCGTTTCGGGGACCGTCGCGTCGGCGACCTTCGTGGAGAAAGCTGGCGACGCGAATATCCGC
This sequence comes from Lasioglossum pauxillum, assembly GCA_933228785.1. Taxonomy (NCBI): domain Eukaryota; kingdom Metazoa; phylum Arthropoda; class Insecta; order Hymenoptera; family Halictidae; genus Lasioglossum; species Lasioglossum pauxillum. The sequence continues at coordinate 42,695,784 of OW121705.1, read as the reverse complement.
GACGCGTTCCCTCGTTAACTAATTGAACGCTGTTAATTTACTCGCGGCTATCCCAAAGGCGTCCCCCCTGTCGCCAACCTCCGCTATCGTTGTTTGCCCAACGCCTCTCTCGTATTGCGGCTGCAAAGCGGTCGTACGTCTTTCTTGTCATCGACACCGCTGACGAGAGGAGCGGCTTTTCAACCAGCTTGTGAACACCCGAGCTTCTTTTCGCGCCGGACTATTTCGAGCAACAAGCCCAGCGATTAGACTCGATCCCACAGCCGCGCGAATCTAAATGCGTCGACGAAAGACTCGAACGCCTAATCCGGGGAAGAAAAAGAGACGCGTCTCCGGGAAACCATGCGCGCGGAACAGGTCAAACGACGCTCGGCGATACAGCCCCCGTGGCCGCGCGTTGAACGGTCGACTCGTCGTCGGACACGCGAAAATAAATCGAAGGATAAGGCGTCGAATTCAGCAAGATCGTTCGTCAGTCGCTTATATTTAGACCGTGACTGTTCCCCGCGTACGCGACGACTATTTCGCCCGTCTCGCTTTCCCTACGCCGCTGGCCCTCTGGCTTTCCGAGGCGGTTGTTGCGCACTTCTTCCGCCTGGCGATCCATCTTACTCCCATCGCATCGGCGAACTTATTTTCTCGATATTAATGTCGCCGCGGAATGCCGATGCGAGGAGACGATCGAGACAGGCAACGTCTCGCGCCGGAGATTAATAAGGTCGGGCCGCGCGCGATGTACGGCGTCATTGCACATTTGCAGCTTCTTCTTTTGAAAAAAGATGATTACTGCGAAGCATACCATAAGCTTGGTCCTCGTGTATCGATCGCATTGTCCGCGGGATTGGTGAATGCGGTTAAAACCGGTTGCATTGTATATCACGTATCGTTCCGCGATATAATGACTCGCGAACTACAGCGAGCAGCAAAATTGAACCAATGTAACCTGTTCCCAGAACATCATTATTCATGACAACGTTCCGGGATCCCGAGGCTCTAATCCGACCTAAGACCCAGGACCTAACCCGACGTTTCGGGTACCCGCGCACACCCCTAAATAAGAGTCTTTCCATATTCCGCGACTGGCGTTCCTCCTGTTGCGCTCGGCGCGGCGTGGTCCATTAGCACCTGAGCTCGGCCGCAATCAAATATAGTCGACGGTGTCGTGTCGGGCTTGTTCGAGGGGAAACGGGCGTTTGTTGGTCGCGCTCGGCTGGCACTGGAATTAATATTTCATGCGGGCGTGAACTTTATTCCCGACTGTCTGGCCGACGAGCGGCAATCGGCCAGCCGAATCGAATAACTGGTTACAATTTCGATTGTCGGCGTAATCCGGTTCGCCGGGGATTATAAGTTAAAATTTTACAGACTGATTACGGTCGTCTCGAAAGGCTCGAAATTATTTAATATCGATGCCTCGCGCGCAAAACGGTGGGACCGGACGGCGCGGCGCGTGGTCCGCGATTCGTCGGAGGGGCGAGGCGGGACGGCAATGTATGGCGTGGCTGTTATTGATATTGATTTCGTTGGACGCGCGTATAAGCCGGCACGATTCGAATCGTGGGAAAGCAGCTTAATTGGGACGACTATCTCCCCAGTCAAAGAGATAGCGACCAGCATTTCATGATGCACTTACGTAACGATTAAACCGCGTACATAGGCCACGAGGATACGTTCGAGGCACATCGTTAACGATGAAACTAATGCGGGACGGAAATTGAGCGGCCTGGTCGATGGGATTCCCTCATCACGTTCCGAGGAGGCTAGGCCTCCTTCGCCGTGTGCTTCCTACCATCTACGTGCGATATCTCGGCGCTCTAATAAGGAAACCGCCTTGTCTTGCAGCTTATCAGTACATTGTATCGAAAGAGCGCCACCGTGATTGTCTCTAATCTGTATTACGTTATTAAATCGATTAAACCCGGCTGCCAGGCTCGGTGGCTGGCACAGCCTTTTCCCGGATTACTCGAACTTACACGGATAATTGATAACATCCAACGGTTCTTCCTGCTCGCGCACATTACACCGACGACGTCCTCCGCTATCATCCTCGATATCCTCGAGCAGCATCACGCAGTTTCTTGCGCTGCGTTCGTTCGCGCCGCACAAACCTGTTTGCCGGGCTCAAACGCCGTTGAATGTGGTCTTTCGATCACTCGAATCATAATTCGAAGTGGTGCTTGGCCGAGTTATAGCGAACGGGATGATCCGAATAATTGGTTCCTGTGGATCCAAACGTTTTCGAGGTTTACTCTAGCCTTCTTATCCCGGGATAGTATGATTGTATTCAATGAGACACGTGGGAGGAATGGATTGAGAACATTATTCATTCAATAGTTTTATATTACGAAAGCACGTCTCCGCAACTACTCCAGAGAATCGATAAACGCGTAAAATCCACGATCCAGTGATTAACATCGAACCGGGACGGCGCACAGTGGTCTAAAACGCGAAATTTAGTGACATTTTGCCCAAAAACCAACTGTATAATATAGATATCTGTTGAGTGTTTATTGCTTTCTGAATATCCATCAACTTCGAAAATGAAAATATTAATAAAATTTAATAAAAACCATTACTGTAACAAACAGTTAAAGTTGGAAGTTTTGAAGATAGCCTTTCTCATGGAAAAAATTGGTTTTCTTCTTTAAGATGCCCTAACGATCCTTTTTAATATTTTCCTTCCAATTTCTTTTTAAATGAAAGGTTTATCTTTAAGCTGTAACTTACGATTTGTCATTTGAAAATTAGTATTTGTAATGCATTAAAAATGTTACGCTAAATTTAATGAATAAAATTTGCAAAATTATCAAGACTTCGCAAGGAATATCTTTTGAGTCATAAGAGGTCATAGAATTTGACAAAATGGAATATTTTCAGCATACTTTCCTCTATGCAATCATGCAAGAATCATTTCCTAGCTCGTCCTATATCAAAAGTTATCATTGTTTAAAGCCGTCCGTGCGGTTGTGCGTATTGGTTCTCGCATCCATCGTCGGGACTCTGTGACGACTAAGAAACAGTTTAGACTCTATATGTATAAACACTTCAAATCTTTATGCTATGCTAACATTTTTTGAGCGTTATAGTCCATGTTTTCTCCTTTTTATTTAAATTTTGTTTTGTGCAGTTTATATTTAGTGCGTACCTCAGTATACTTTATGCATTAGTTCAGTATTACCATCGTTTAATACAGTTTATATTAATATACGAGGAGAATTAAGTATAATTTTCTAAACGGAGGCGTTCCGTACAAATCTGAATTTATTATATTTATTATTGTTTACATTTCACTTTGTGCTTTAAACAGGTACCATAGATTGTGAATTTATAAGGATCAGATAAATTTTCTCCGGAGGCTTTGGAAAATCAGAAAACAAATTTTATTCAAATAGCGATTTCTCAAAAATTTAGAAGAATAATATATTGACTAAGCTGAATGTATTCCGTTTCAAAAATATTTGCTAAAAGTTGTTAAATTTCTAAATATGTTCAAAAAATAGTAAAAAAAGCTATTAAATAAACAAAAAGTATACCGCATTATACATTATTAAAAAAGATTACATGTTAATATCCTACACCCCAAATTTCACGTCGATATCTTTCATAGCTTAAAAGTTATACCAAAATGTCACTAAATTTCGCGTTTTAGATCACTGTGCGGCGGTCTTCTAAATCTATTTGGCGTATTCGTGGCGGTAATAGATTCGCGTGTACCGTTGGAACGTCAGTGTTGGACCAACGCGTCTCCCAGAGAGATTTGCTCGAGGTCTAATCGACGGGAAGGGCTCTTCTTCTCCCCGATGATACCGATCGAAGGGCATACGTCTTCTTCGTTCGTCGGGACACGTCGCTTCGACGAAAACAAACTGGCCCCGTTTGGGAACGCGGTTCGGCACCCTCGAGCATCTCGCTTGCCGGATATAGACTAATTCCGACTGGCGTCCCTGGTTTGGTGACGTCTCATGGGAACAATATGGGGCTCGAACGAAAACTGCTCGTTCGATGGTGCGACTGGCATTGAATTCTATCCGTCTAGTCCACCAGCCCGCACAGACGAACCGCAGGACTCTTAATTTCACCATATGCCATCGACGCCCTTTTATCGCGCGATTCCTCGAACCGCGTCACGTTTGGACCCTCGGATGTTTGTGACACCTGTTAGTGCCTGTAGAAGCACAATTGTAAACGATTATTAATTCGATTGTTTATCTCATGTTTAAATTATTAACATCATCATCGTTAACATCATGATTAGAGTGCGGATGTTTATGCAATTTTTAATTTTCGCAGGCGAATTTCAGGAAAGTGGGAACAAATAGAATCTTATTTTCAGTGGCTTATTTTCAGCCTTTATATGTAGATCTGAAATGACTAGAAATCGTATTCAATTCTGTGGAATTTTAATTTGCAGATTATAAAATATTATTTTCTACGGCGACCCTCGATTGTTTGGGGCTTACAGCATGCCGGGATCAAACACGCATGGTAGGGGGCTGAACGTTAATTGGTATTTGCGAATCGTGATAACGGTGAAACGCTAAGGTGAGAGTGACACAACGCTAGGAACCTAGTTGACAGTCGGGTGACAAAGGTAAGCTTTTGGTAGGGGATGTTCATTAATAAGCGTCACTGGATTACGAAGGAACGGACAGAGATTCATTCTCATCGAATTCATAAGTTCTGTCTTTAGCCGCTCGTTAATATGTCACTGCCACACGAATCGTTTCGCGTTTGTTGCGCTTTGATGACCATTTTCACTGTCCTTGTTGTGTGGTGTGGTGCGTACCTATTACGAGACTGCGGATTTTTATGCAGAATAACAATTGAGCGGATTAGTTTCAAAATACGGGACGCATATGGACTCATTTTTGTTATAAGTGCGTCTAATCCGGTGTATCCTGATTACTAGACTGCGAATCTTTATGCAAAATGTCCTCCAATGATTGTGGACGGTATAGTAGATAAATAGAAATGAATTTCGTTCCTTAATAGATCTGTCAAATTGAACACATCATAATAATATTCTTAGATTTTTCCGATCTTTTACTGTTTTATTGATTACTGTATAAATTGTCGAAATGAAAAGTCGAATGGTGTACTTTAACCAAATATGCTTTTTATGCTAAAATATTTTGTCTGCCATTATATCTTATCATAGCTTTATTCTTCCCACCTCATTGTTTCACAAAATACGTAACGTTATTCCAAAATGATCGCAAACAGCGAACATTGTTCTCGAATTACCTTTGTTTCGCCGATTTCGGTGTTAGCTAACAAGGTTCACTTCATCATGGACACGCAGTTATATCGCAAACGAGACCATTACGCGATTTATCGATATGTTTCCAGCGCGCCTCCATGAGATTCATTAACCCATTAATGGCCATGTGACATCTGAGATTACCGTGACAATATTTTCTACAAAATTTGATTGAAAAGCTGTACGAAATGCGAGCGTAATAATATAATTAAAAATGTGTTTTCCCAGAAAACTACGATGTTATGCCGGTTTTCAGCTTTAGACTCTGTGCAATAGCTGCGTGTTTACAGTGTATTAACTACTAATTAGTTATCTGTGACAGTCCTTAAGCATTTTTTATTTTTCGTATCTCTAGATAATTCGAGCTCTCATTGTAACTTTTATCCAGCATCGCACAGTGGAGTATTTGCCTCGAAAAGTTGGCCATTTTGGTTATCTGAGCTCATGTAGCGTTGTCATGCATTGAAAGTAAAGACTTTTTTGTAGTACTGCTTTATCTCTTTGCCCGTTTCCGAAATATCGCTCGGCTATTAGGATCGTTTATATGTGACGCAGATGTGTTAATTTTTTCTTTACAGACTCTCCTTAAACAGGTACAGATTGTAGTCTTCAGCAATTTTTACTTCTTCAATGTTTGCTCGTTTAAAATTATTCAAGTTTGAAGATGACCTATTATTTATTTACTACGACATTTCGGGTTTTGCACATTGTTGTAGCTGACGTCAAAACGAATCCAATGACTCACTAAGCTGTGCATGCAAGTCTTAACATAATGCTAAAATAATTATGGTCAACTTTTCGGGTTGGATTTTAGTAAAATACTAAATACTCCACCGTGCGTCTGAACGATCATACTTCAGTCATAACTTCGTTAACTTTAGGAATTTTTATATAGGACTTTGCAGATATATTTCTGGTGTATTCTTTCAGAAAATGAAAAAGAAGTCGATCTTTCCAATCCTTCCACTAAAATACCCACTTAACAAATGACCGAAGAATTCGGAATATCGGGTGTACTAATGGATTAGCAGACTTTCGATATCGTGATCGCGAAAACATTCATTTGTCATCGCCGCGAATTCCCATAGATCAGCCATACGTGGGGGGGAAGAAGGGGGTTTCAATGGTGGAGCACTTGGAGGTACCCATAAATATACGCGAGCACCATAACCGTGTGCCACGGAGCTCGTGACTTAATCTGCAAGGGTATCTAGGCCGTAGCCTGGCCGCTGTTGCTGGATTTATGAGCCGATTCGGGTCTCGTGCTTTTAGATCTTTATTCTGTTCCCGCCCTCGCTCGCGATATTGTGGATCCGTGTGTCGTTGCGTAATATCCGCGATACATCGATACGCCTCGGGGCGCATTTGCGTAATTGCGCCTCACGTTTCCATTTTACCGCGCGATTTTTCGTGAACCTTCCCGCCGCCGACCGACGTTTCCAGCTAATGATCCGAAATAAATAAACGACGGGCGAGCGGAGTAATCGCGAGAGTGAACGTAATTTTAGGGATGCTCGCCTTTCGAAACTCCACTCCAGGGATTTTCAACGTCCCACTCGACCCTCCCACCCTTGAAAATCATTATTATTACTGCACGATGCAAATGCTTTATTTCAAGCTATGAAGGAGTCGCTGCCTCGCGAATATTATTCTCGAAAAAGAATAGAATGCCTATTTCATTTACGTTACTGTACCCTGAGAGTCTTTTGTTGGTCATTATGATACGCGAACCCTTACAGTAGTCGAGCAGTGTTCTACTTCTTTCGACACCACTGCATTTTTATTAAAAGGAGATTTTATTATTTATTTGTTATTGCTTTAAACCGAGTGACTCATTTAGCGAGTACAATAATGATACACGTAGCTTACCGATTATTGAGAAAATCATAAATTATTTTCAGGAGGAAAATTGTTCAGAATAGGATTAACTTCTTTTACGTTACTGCACACTGAGCGTCTCTTTCTGACACGCGAACCCTGACGTCTTATACATTAGTGTTCCAGTGATGTACAACCAGAGTTGGACAAAAATTTAATCAACGATTGACGACTAAATTTCTACTTCAATCGTTAATCGCGATTAACATTTAATCTCCTACTTTAGTCGTTAATTGCGATTAACGATTACATTCCTTTTAATTGTAATCGTCAATCGGATAATTGATTAATGATTAACAGCTGAAACTTCGAAATGAATTACGGAATCAAAACTGTATGAATACTGACAAAAATGTAAACTGAGCTTTTGTTGAGATATATTTCTGTCAATTCTCCATCTACGCTCTCTGTCTCTACTGCTTACGTAGTTTTCTCTAATTATTACAATTTATGGATAGATTGTATGGCGATTAACTCCATCAATCGATTGAATCAGTCTTCGATTTTTCGATGATTTCTTCTTTTAATCAACGATTGGCAATTAACTTCATCAATCGATTGAATCAATCGCCGATTTTTCGATGATTTCTTCTTTTAATCAACTATTGACGATTAACTTCATCAATCGATTGAATGAATTTTTTTTCGATTTTTCAATGATTATTTTTTAATCGTACGCATTAATCAATCAATCTTAATAAAAATTTTAATCGATTAATGCCCAACTCTGTGTACAGCTTTCAAGATCTGCTGGGTACAGGAGACATGGTTTCCAGAAAAAAGCATTTGAAATTTTAAGCTAACCTCGCTATATACAAATAATAAAAGGGAAATTTTAATGTGTGTTATAACAGCGCTGTTTTCTGAATTCTTCAAAATTCTAAGGCGGCGGCTCTAACGAAACCGGGCGAGAATTTCCGCGGCTCGATGTCGCGAAACGAAAGCTACACTGCTGCCGATTGCATTTCACTTGGCTTAGGGGTTTGCGGCCGCCGACTTTCCCGCGATCTCTGTACGCGGTTTAAAACGGAAATCCCGGATCGGTAGATCCAGCCGATTCCCGAAGTGAAGTATCGTGTTCGGATGTCTTTTGCGAAGCGCCGCGAACTTTTCGGCGAAGCTGCGAAAACCGCGGCTAGCATCGCGGGCTTAGACGCCACGGTGCACCTTTCTTTTATCGCGACACTCGTTGTCTTTTTGCCCGTTCATCGCGGCTTTCCGACTTACCACGGATCTTGCGAAACTTTGCGATTGCTCCGCTCAGTATCGAGCAACCTGCTACTTTCCGTTCTAAACTTTCCGCACGACGCTGCTGCGTAGCACGACACAACCTCGGAAGTGTGATTCACGCTTATTCACTTTGAATGTAAGTACATCGCGAATGAATCCTCCAGAATGAATATGGAAGATCAAAAGTATTTATACCCTTTCAATGATTCGATTAAATTCACTGATTCTCAAAATAGAAAAGTCATTTTCGAACTTTGCTGGCACAGATAGAGTAAATCCTAGATAGCACCCGGACGTCCTATGGACGTTCATAGGACATACTCGGGCTTTTAACAGGACGTTTACATGACGTTTGTAGACGTTTCCAAATGTTTCAAACTATTACATAACGTTCATACATACAGTGAGTGTAAAAAGTATTCGTACGCCCTTTAAAATCGAATAACTTTTTTATAATTGTACCAAACGACTTGATTTTTTTATAATCAATTAGAAGCATAGGTTGCCAAAAATTATAATTTAAAAGATTAGATGCAAAAATAAAAAAGGCATTTTTAAAACTTTTTTATTTGGGCCCTTAAGGAAAATTTAAAATATATGTTTTGTAGATCTATAGTAGTCACACATGCTGAAAATTTCATCGAAATCGATTAATATACGCACGAGCCACAAGCGGTTAAAAATGGTAAAAATCGTAGTTTTACACGAGTTTTGATCAGTTTCTGCTTAAAATCCACAGGATCGTACATCTTTCAACGCGTCGCGTTTTTTCCTGTGTCAACCGATTTCGATGTAATTTTCAGTATATGTATAACTAACATAGATATATAAAACTATTGTTTGTTATGCTTATACCGTTGTATTGCGGTATTTTTTCGCAATGAAGGAAATTTTTCCCGATTAGGAATAATATTAAAATGAAGTACAATTGAAATTTGATACCGCATTAACTCCTTAACGCACCAATTAAAAATTCAAAAGCAGTCGTTTTTCCACCAATTGTTTTTACACCAACAATATATTCGACTGTATTTATATAGGAAACCAAAAGTGCAGGTTTCACGAGTTAACTCGGGCAGAGAAAGATCGTTTTCTTAAACCCGACTTAACTCGGGCGAGTTCGCTAATAGTAAATTGATATTCAACATTTTTCGTATTGGATGTTGTAAATGTTATCTGTTAACGTAGTCAAGCGAATAATTTCCATGACTCCGAAATCTGGTTATACTTTCTCTTCCGACGAAGTACATCGTCCTTCGTACTGTCGACTTCCAAAGAAATCAGAAGGGAGAATCCCTGAAGAACTCCGGGCAGGTCAAAGCCGCCTTCATACTCGTCACATCATCTCCCAGCCCCGATGGAGGCAATGACCTCTAAGGGAGCGCTTTCTTCCTTAATTGGGCCACGCATTAATCCTCTCGAAGCTTCTGACCGCGACGATTTATTCGAGCGTCGCGGGGGCTGTAGCAGACGGACGAGAAAAGAGGGAGATAAGCAAGACGGAGGAAACGGAAGCGTGGGAGTACGCCTAGGATTACGAGGACTTAACCAAACGGTCACCGTCGGACAAGAAGATATCTCCGGACGTTTTATCGCCGAATGTCCAACCGGTGCTCCCAGCCCGCCCGATTGGATTAAAACTCGACGCGTCCTGTGGGCTTGTGCGAAAAATCAAATATTATCGGAGTTGAATTCGAGTGTCTTTAAATGGCAAAATGCAATTGAATTGTTGAATTCCAGCCTCTCAACCATCTCCTGATTGTAATCCTTGAATTACCGATGCCGGAACGTCACCCGTCGTGACTGAAAGCGAGTTGAGAGACTGAAAGTGGGGTTGACCGTTTAGACTAAAATCGTGTCCAAATCTGCCAATTGCTAATTGTTCGGAAAGCAGGAAAATGGTCCAAATAAAAACATCCCCAACGTTGTTTTGTTGCGATTCCAACATTCACGCCATTTCGAAACTCGTATACATACTATTGGGTTGGAAAGAAAGTTCGTGGCATTTCCAAATTAAGAATCGAAGATAAAATTAAGATATGTATTCATATTTTTATTCAGTAACACGAGAAGTTACCTCGAAAATGGCGAAAAGTAATAGAGCAGAATGGAAAAAGTGTTATTGAATAAATCTATGAATAAATATCTGAATTTTAGCTTTCAATTTTCATTTACAAACGCTACGAACTTTCGTTCCAACCCAATATGTAGAACATGACGAAAATGTAATTTCTCGTTCTCCATATTGAGAAGCTTCCTCAATCACAAATCCATTTAAATATACAAGTTCTTTCTCTATCTCTTTTCTGTATCTGTATCTTTGGATCGTTACGCCACATGACAACAAAAAAATCTTCTATGTAAAAGTTGCAGTAAGGTTCTCGCCAGCTTTGTAAATCGTGCGGTAGCTTTTGCTCTCATTCGATGCAAGTACCGCGGCCGCATCGTCTCCGCAATAATTACTAATATTTAATAAAGTCAGAGCGGCGCCACACGCTTTATTCGCACCGTAAAATTGGCGCGGGTAAGCCGCGCGGAATCGACGGAAAATATTCGAATATAATTAATGCCCGCGCCACTTTGACGTTTTATCCGTTTCCGGTGCCCGCTGCGCCGGCCACGGTTAATTAATAATAAGCGCTTAATTAAGCGAATGGATGAGTGCTTTTACTGATTGCGCTTGTGACACAAGCCGGGCTCGTGTCGCGCGTTTCCATACGGGGTGGATCGGATCAACTTGCCACTTAAGGCCAGCTATTTCCTCCCTTACCGAATCGTACTAATCGATTAGCTGGATTTATGAGAATAGTATCTACTTATTCCGTTTTATTTCCGGCCGGAGAATTGCGGATATGACATTACGAGACGTGTGATGTGACGTGTTTTGTTCTGGAACGTTGGACGTCACACGAAAATGTTATTGAACCGAGACTCTTCGTACAATTTTCCATATTTATCATATAAATCGGCATAGACCGACTTGAAATTTGATTATATTGCACCGAATGTTTATCTCGATGTTCGTTTTCTCAAATCTGTTTTTAAATCACTCTTTCATTTTATTAGATAAATCGTTTATTAGCTAAATGCTCATTAGTAATTTATTACTTCGTAGATAGAAGACGCCACACGTTCTATAAATGTTTACTCTTTCTCTCGCTCAATACTTTTTATCAATTAAAACTTCAAGACGTCTGTAACCTTCTTAAATAATTGACGAGCCCATGTGCTGACTATTTAAAGCTTCTTATATTCCTCGAATAAATATCTCTAAGTTCAAGATCCCTATTTTATGGAGATTTGAATCGTAGACCTCGTTTCACCGCAAAATTTCTCAAAAGTATAGAAGCGAATTGCAGTGATCAGAATCGATATTAAGGGATAACGAACGGTTTAAATCGACGGAATAAAATGGCCGGTTATTAGGATTGAAATGGCGCACCCGGTATGCAACGGTGCTCGCATGAGCGCCCATTTGCGGCACATTTTCATGCCCACTCGCGTCCGCGCGTCCTCCCGTCCGTGTCACTGTCACAATGCAATCCGCCGTTGAAACATATCGTTCAATTATTCCTAAACTAATATTTATCACCGGCAGTCGGCTAGCGGCGGCGCGTTTATTGTGGCTTCCAGCGCGCATGTTCGCCTCCGCGCCTGAAACATGAATGAGTAACGTTACGACTCGGCGAGATTTTACGAGCCGCGGTAACTTTTCGCGAGCACGAGCGGGAGAGAAGAAGAGAGAGAGAGAAAGAAAGAGAGAGAGAAGGAGAAAATCGTTAGAGAATTATAAAACGTTTCCGCTTTCTTGAACGAGGCCGTCTCGAAGAAGGACCAGGGAAAATCGCGCGGGGGTGGCTCGCTTTCGAGGGGGTTGGTGCTTTGACGTCGCGCGTACACCACTCTAGGGTAAATATCCCGTAGGATCGTAATCGAGCGACAGAAAGGCGCGTCCGAGGGGGCGCAGGGGTGTATCCGTCTTAATTGTCCAACGTGGTCGGTAAATAAGCTCTCGTTGGCTCGGCCTTTATCGCTATCCCCACGCGCCTCGCTCGGATCGAGGCGCGTCTAACTGAATTATGGGAATTAGCGAGCTCGGTGATTTGGCAAGGGCGGCGGAGATTAATGAAAGCATCCCGTAGACGATTCGGATCGCTCGTCTCTTGTCAACAAGTTGCTCCACGACGGTTTTCACTAGGCTTCATTCATCGCGACGCACGCTGGGGTATTTCGCCCGAAAAGTCGGAACAAAGTCGATTTCTAAAGTTTGTGTAAGTTGTAAAATTTTTGCTGTTCGGCGTAGTTAAAGATCTGAAGAATAAGACTTCAGTATTGTTTCTTTTTAGTTGTACACCCGCGAAGTACTCTACTTCATCGAAAATCATGAGATTTTATACTATTTTACCACGTTTTTATTAGCTCGCTTTCTTGTTTGTTTGTTTGTTTGTTCGGTGGCAAATTTTGCAATTGATTTTAAATTATAGCACACTTTGCGTTCCAAAATCGTCTCTGAAACGACTTTCTAGTGTTTTAAGGAAATTGTGTAAATCCTTACATTGCTGAAGCTTTTCAAATCGGTATACAGAGCAATTTCGCACAGATTTCATTTCGTTATCATCTAAATTAGTACAGTTATTAATATTTGAACATAATCAACCATTCTGTAAGTGTTTTTTCTCTTTCTGATATCATTACTTACAAAAGGGTTTAGTCCCGGATTTGCACAGATTGAACATTTATAATTAATTTAAATAGAAATGAGCATTAACAGTCGCAGAGCGTGTGTTTCCTGACGAAAATTTATAGTATGAATTTAAAAATTACATCGTTTCAACATAATTTAAATGCAAAAATAATTTTTTCCGATTTTTCTGGACAAATACCTCACTGTGCGATGCCATTCCAAATTAACAGTGCTCGTTGCGTAGTTTTATCTGCATAGTAGCTTCCTGTAGACTGTGGACTTTTCCCCGCAAGATGGTACAGTTTACTTTCACGTTGGCAGTACGGTGGTTGGGTAATGGTAAAACGTCGACTGCCGTGTCACTCATATACGCAAAATAAAACTTGTTAACATCAGTTTCAATTAACAATTGCATACATTAAGGACAATATTAATATTGAAAGTCTGACAAATGTTTTCCATATTTCTGCTATTCTAAATCCACAAAATCCACAATATACTCATATATGAATTGTGAAAAATGATTTTCATTCTGTGGCTCTAATAATTTTATTAAGCCACTTAAAGAAGATCATGGTTATGGAAAATTTTGTATAATAAAGCCGAACCTGCTCGAGCCTAATGCTCCATGACTCGTGCGAAGTGTCCCTTCAGTACTTGTACAGCAACAACCCCGATACGTAACAGTCATTCATCCGGATAATCTCTCACGTGATTAAACGACGACGGATCGTCGTTTCGACCGATCGACCCTTCGAGACCGTCACAGGATTTCGTAGCTCGTTGCGAGATCCTGTATCAGCTGGGCGATTTTTCTTAGCGTCTTAAGGCCCGGAGCGATAAAGAAACGCGTCGGGGATACAAGTTTTACAAACGACGCTGTCGTGCGTATTCCGCCAGGTTCGTGCATCGGCCGGCGATCCCGATCTCGAGATTAAGATCGAATTTCAGAGCTCGCCGTGGGAGCGGTGCGCGCTCGCGGCGCGATAATTAATAAACAAACTCATAGATATGCGATAGCACGCCGGAGGGCGAGCAGGTCGCGTGAGATTTACGACGGGGGTTGCCACTCTTATCGGCGATTAGAAACGCGAAAGCTTGCTGGGAACGATGCCCTTCGATCGCGATGCTCCCTTCCACCCTCTCGTTCTCTCTCTCTCGCTCCCTCTCTCTCTCTCTTTCTCACTCACCCTCTCTCCGGTCCGTTCTCCTTTCTGTTCTATTTCCGTTTCGATTCGAAAGAGCGACACCACTTAAGGGATGAAAAGGTTTTAACGGGAAAAGTAAGGAGAAGAGGGAAAATGGTTGGGAACGGGCGAAATTCGCGGTGAAAGTCTAGTTGTATCGGACAAAAACAAGGGTGAGTTACGATCGGAGGGTGCGTCGTCTCGCCACCCCTCTCTTCTTCTTCTCCTTCTTCTTTCTCCCGAACCTTTGTGCCCTTACGAACAGTGGATAATTCGAGCGATACATTTGAATTTCCCGCCATTACCCCTTCCTTCGTCGCTTCCTTTTACCCTTGGACCTCACCCTCGCCAACCCCCACCCATTCACGGCCATCAGGAATTTCCATTAGCTAATTACCAACTCGACGGATAGGTAGCTCCGACATTTTTGCTCCTCTTAACCCTCTCTCGATGGCTTGCTGGATTAGATTTTTTCCGTTGCGGCCATTGAGAGACAGGATGCCCAAGGTCGGTTCAATTAACATTCAATTAACACGCGCGTTATTGCGAACATTTTGAACGTGCCACACCGCGCCGAGAAACGTTAATACGACTTCGAGGTTCCTGTTTCGTGACCGTGGCCCCGCGAGCATTCAATTTCCACGATGTTTCTACGATTATCGCGGCGCGGGGTTCGAATGGAGGGCAGCTTTTATCATTTACACCGTAATTAACGCCCGCGTAACAATTAGTCGCGAGCGGGCGGCAGTCGCGTGGAATAAATTAAGGATATGCCTCGGATATAATTTATTGTCGAAATTCCTCGCGACGATTTGCGTTTACGACTCACCGTTCTAATTGGTGTTTTCTCATTTCTGTTCCAGGTAAACGACACGACAATGCGTCCAGCGTTCAGAATCGAAACCAACATGGTAATTATGTTAACATTTTGTCCGACTACCGGTCACTGGTCGCCGGCACGTGGCCAGAACTACAAAAACGAGCTTTCCGTTTCGGAGCCACAATGTCTAGTTCGTAAAGGATCGTCGCACAGCGGAGTATTTGCCCCGAAAAGTTGGTCAAAGTACGATTTTTCAAATCTTGCGTAAGATGAACAATTTTGGTTGTCTGAGCTTTTGGAATGTATGAACAACAATGTACCAGTTTTATTTTTTTTTATTTAGCTACTCATGCAGCGTTGTTATGCATTGAAAATTGAAAGTAAAGACTTTTGTAGTATTCATTTTTCTCTTGGCCCGTTTCTGAAATATCGCTCGGCTGTTACGGTCGTTTATATGCGACGAAGATGTTGTGTTAATTATTTCTTTACGGACACTTTTTAGACGAGTAAATATTATAGTTTCCAGCAATTTTCACGTCCTTATTGTTTGCCTGTGTAAAATTACTCACGTTTGAAGATGACCTATTGCTTACTGCGATATAAAGAAATATCTGCGGTTGTCAGGATGAACGCCGCACAGTGGAACTTTTTGTCCATTTCGGAGACAAAATCAAAGAACTTTCGATAGAAATGAGGTAGAGCGATGAAATTTTGTTTAAATTAAAGCTGAAACTTGGCAGAATATGGGAACATAGGAAGATTATGGTACGAACGTTTTATAATCTTGAGAAAATTCGTTAAACAATTTGTTCACAAAAATCGATTTCTTGTAAAATCCTGAAGTCGTAGACAAATTTTGAGACCAGATTTGAATTCAGCATGAAAAAATCTACAGGAAATGATGTATGGCATGTTATAAAAAAATTTTTTTCTACCCGTGGTATTGCAAAAACCACAATTTTTGTGACATTGTGCAAGTTTGACGATTTTTTTCAAGGTTAAAAAATGGTCGTACCATAATCTCCCTATTTTTCCCATATTCTGTGAAGTCTCAGCTGTCATTAAAAAAAATTTCAGCTCTTTATCTCATTTCTATCGGAAGTTCTTTGATTTTGTCTCCGAAATGGACGAAAAGTTCCACTGTGCGCCGTAAAGATGGCGTCTTGCCAACGAGAAAAATGGCACGTGCAGCGAAAAGAGTTTTAAACAGTTCAATCTAAAATGATCCATACACAACACAATTCATTGTACAAATCAGTCAATATTTAATCTAGTACTGTAGCTAATTAACTTTTCGAACTTTGAACGTCTCTGTGAACAACAAAAAGTTGCTAATGCTTTTGTGCATAGGACATCGGTTAAATTGCATTATTTTTTCGAGCCTTTCGAATTGATTTTCATGACTTTTTTCTGGTAAAAACCTAAATCCTACACTATAAAGTTCAATAAATGCATAAACTGGAATTTTTTGAAATTGTGACATGCGACGTGTTTCCTGACAATCACAGATATTTCCAAGC
This sequence comes from Lasioglossum pauxillum, assembly GCA_933228785.1. Classification (NCBI taxonomy): domain Eukaryota; kingdom Metazoa; phylum Arthropoda; class Insecta; order Hymenoptera; family Halictidae; genus Lasioglossum; species Lasioglossum pauxillum. The sequence goes on along the minus strand of OW121705.1, from coordinate 42,679,205 downwards.
TTCCAAGTGAGTCCCAATGTTCTTGAAAAGAATTGGCTGCCAAGATGTGCCAATACTGCGTTTACAATTATAATAGTTACGAAGATGTTTCAGGCACATCTGGCAGAAAAATGTTTCCGACAAAAGTCTGTGTTCAGTCATCTATAAATCCCAGTACAAAAAATTATAAAACAATTTTTTTAAATAAAAAATAATGGTCTACTTAATTTCTTAAATAGCACTATGTATTGTTTCATACATATCGTTGTAGCTGACGTCAGTACGAATCCAATGACTCACTACACTCTGCATGCAAGTCTTGAAATAATGCTAAAAACGTTATGGCCAACTTTTCGGGGTAAATATTCCACTGTGCGTTGTTTAGAATTGTAAAATATCTTTCACGACCACGTCCAGCACTGAGAAACTGACTTCAACAGGCCGGAAAAACGCGCGGTCGAACGAGAGTACAGTTAGCACAGTATTTCGGTAACAGGCGCGATCGGCGTGGAGATGGAGGAGGGAATGAAAATAAAGCGGAAAGAAGAATCGGTAGCAGCAAGGGGCTAAGTGGGTAACGTAATGGGTCTCGGTTAACGCGAAAGCGTTCGGCAACGACGGGGGAGGGTGTCGGCGACGGAATTTTCGCTATTTCCTACGGATTGTCTCAGGGACGTATTTCCCGAAGGGTGACCGTCTCGGTGGAATGGGTGGGCGCAAAACCCACCGTTCGCAGTAATCTTATTTGCAATATATTTCTCCGACGGAAAAAAACTGCTACTTAATTCGTATAGGGGTGGCGCGGGGTCAAGCTCGTCCGCCGGTGTTCCATCGAAAAATAGATAGTACATACTCTTAACGTGGTAACTCTAGCCGCGCGATCCCCACTGGCAGATTTATGATTTTTCCATCTATTTCCTGTTCGACCCCGACGCGCTCCTGAAAAATAGTTGCTCAGAATATCCCTCAATAGAATCGTCACTGATCTTTATAATTCAATTCAACCAATTGCGGTTTCTTTGTAATATTACAATATATTTTAAGCAAACACGTCAAATTGTTCTTTCATTAGGCTGGAAAGAAAGTTCTTGCGGTTTGTAACTATTAAATACAAATGCAAAACCGTAAGAACTTTCTTTCCGACCTAATATATTTTAATTCGACTGAATTTTTATCATATTCTATTCTAAGCAAATACATAAAATTATTCTTTTACACTTTAATTCGACCAAGTGCGTTTCCTTGGTAATCTCGTGTTTCAAGCAAGGATTCGGAGTCTCCCATACAAAGCCGCTAACGAGACCAGACTCTTCGTTCAAAAGACACTGTCGACTTCAACAATTTTTTAATACGAAACTAATGAAACTATTGTCTCAATAAAAATATAGGAATGTTCTATAATGTTCATTGTAACAGACAAAAATATTCCTTATCGGAAAGTGAACGGGGTCGATAGCAAAAAAAAACATGTTTTAATTTACGTTTCATCGTCTTGAACTACCGAAGCATAATCAACTTCAACAATTTTTTAATACGAAACTACTGAAAGTATTGTCCCAATAAAAATATAGCAATGTTCCCGAATGTTCATTGTAACAGACAAAAATATTCCTTATCGGAAAGTGAACGGGGTCGATAGCAAAAAAAACATGTTTTAATTTACGTTTCATCGTCTTGAACTACCGAAGCATAATCAACTTCAATAATTTTTTAATACGAAACTACTGAAAGTATTGTCCCAATAAAAATATAGCAATGTTCCCGAATGTTCATTGTAACAGACAAAAATATTCCTTATCGAAAAGTGAACGGGGTCGATAGCAAAAAAAAACATGTTTTAATTTACGTTTCATCGTCTTGAACTACCGAAGCATAATCAACTTCAACAATTTTTTAATACGAAACTACTGAAAGTATTGTCCCAATAAAAATATAGCAATGTTCCCGAATGTTCATTGTAACAGACAAAAATATTCCTTATCGAAAAGTGAACGGGGTCGATAGCAAAAAAAAACATGTTTTAATTTACGTTTCATCGTCTTGAACTACCGAAGCATAATCAACTTCAACAATTTTTTAATACGAAACTACTGAAAGTATTGTCCCAATAAAAATATAGCAATGTTCCCGAATGTTCATTGTAACAGACAAAAATATTCCTTATCGAAAAGTGAACGGGGTCGATAGCAAAAAAAAACATGTTTTAATTTACGTTTCATCGTCTTGAACTACCGAAGCATAATCAACTTCAACAATTTTTTAATACGAAACTAATGAAAGTATTGTCCCCATAAAAATATAGCAATGTTCCCGAATGTTCATTGTAACAGACAAAAATATTCCTTATCGAAAAGTGAACGGGGTCGATAGCAAAAAAAAACATGTTTTAATTTACGTTTCATCGTCTTGAACTACCGAAGCATAATCAACTTCAACAATTTTTTAATACGAAACTACTGAAAGTATTGTCCCAATAAAAATATAGCAATGTTCCCGAATGTTCATTGTAACAGACAAAAATATTCCTTATCGGAAAGTGAACGGGGTCGATAGCTAAAAAAAACATGTTTTAATTTACGTTTCATCGTTTTGAACTACCGAAGCGTAATCAACTTCAATAATTTTTTAATACGAAACTAATGAAAGTATTGTCCCAATAAAAATATAGCAATGTTCCCGAATGTTCATTGTAACAGACAAAAATATTCCTTATCGGAAAGTGAACGGGGTTTGATAGCAAAAAAAAACATGTTTCAATTTACATCCCATAGTTTCGAACTACCGAAGTAAACTTTAACAATTTTTTAAAACGTAACTAATGCAAGTATTGTCGCAGAAAAATATGGGAATGTTCCCTAATGTTCATTTTAACAGACATAAATATTCCTTACAAATCTCCCATACAAAGCACTTTGAACTAATTTTAATTTATTTTTCGCTAAGTTGACCGTGTTCCACCCCGTGCGTTCCGCACCGAAGTTCATGTCGCTCGCGACGGACAGCGGGATACAATGCAACCTTCCCCGGTGACGCGTGTACACGCGATCCGCGATCGTCCAGCAGGGTTGTAAACGTTCCGCTCATATCCCGTTCGACGGGCGCGCGCTCGATAAATTATTTTTTCCTTCTCTGTTTCGCGTTTACGACTCGCAGCCGCAGCAGCCGCGGCGGGTCGACACAAACCGCCGCCGATCCCCCGTTGTATCGCGGCAGCGCGGCGGCTCCCTTAAAGTCGCGTATTTCACGCGGCCGCTGATCGTCGTCGCGCACAATGCGCCCCTCTTCTCCTCTAATAACTCGACGGGAACCGTTAGGCCCCCGACTGACTTACGGCGCAAAGTTTTCGGCCACCGGCAATACGAGCCGGCGCGAAAACAAAGTTTTTGGAGAGACTCACGGAAACACCTCCCTTGGCTCTCTCTACTCCCTCCCCCGCCCCGTTCCCGCCTGTACCAAGCCAGAAGCCGTTTATGCCTAGTTCCTGCCTCGCCCCAGTTTACGGTGGTTTAATTATCGGCTGTAAATCAGGGGGTGCGCGAGCGGCGCAGGGCGAGGGAGGCTCGTCGATAAATCTCCGCGACTACTTTGCACCGAAATAACCGAGAGTGGCTGGCGAGACCCTGCGAAACCTCGTCCAGAATTGACTCGTACTCTTCTTAATTAATTTTTGTTAATTCCGAAGTTCGATTGATTGCGCCCGGATCGACGCGGCGAGGGGGAATTTCCGAGGGGCGGGACGCGCCAGGATTTCGCGACCAAATGGCGCTATTAATATGCACCAGGAGCTGCGCGGATGGAACCGCTCTAATAACTTCCTAAGTAATGATCAGGATGCCGAGTTTTAGACAGATTCGCGTTCCATCGCTTCGAAAGTAAAATGGAATTACAGGGCTCAGGAGCCAATTAATGTAAGTCCAGGAATCTCGTATCAATTTAGTTGCATTATAGCAGCTTAGTTCGACCCTTTTTGCAATTAAGCTTGTTTGCGTGTTCTACACTGCGTATCAAAAACTAGGACGCACCCTATTTTTTAAACAAAAACATACCCTATGAAAAATTGTCTATCTACGTTACAACAAATTGGGGAGAAGTACAAATTAATTTTCTTTCTCAATAGACCCAGTGCATTTTCCAATACAAAAATATATTTTCCTTTATTTCCTTTACTGGTTAACCAAAGTCAATATATAACACATACAATGTTGTATGAAATTTGATTTCAGTTATAATTGAATGTCATTAAATTGTGTTTTTACCATTATGGTATTTTCACTAGGTGAGTTTAAAGACACATTATGATTTCTTGAATTTACCGTGGTGTATCGATCTATATAACCTAGATCTCTGCCAAGACGATCAGTGTCGTGAAAACAGACATGGTGAACACACGTGTTTCACGAGTCTCACGATTCTCATATTATCATACTTAATCACACCTAAGCAAGTGAGTGAAAAATTGTGAAATTACATTTGTTTCCCTTACATTTAAACTTTTAATAGTTACTGCTTTTGAAAATTGTATGTCATTATGTATAAATTGATTTTATTTTCTCTTACAGACGCAATTCAATATAATCTTGAAAATGGTCCAAATCAGTGACCGAAACGTCGATTTACTTGAAAATTAGCAAAATTGCTTAGTTAATTTTTTGTTTTTTTTTTGTATTTAACGATCGAACCATAGCGCCGATATCATTAATAATTGTTAGACCCAGTGAGTTCAGAATGCCTTGACAATATTTTTAAATTCCTCTAATGAGTTTACTAGTTTCTCAGTTTTATCGTAAATGCATAAAATTCGTGTTTTAACGATTACCATAATCTCGTTTGCAGAAATCGATGAGCAACTGCTCAAACGGAGCGAGGCCCTGACACCCCCGTACAATTATCGAAAGCGTCCGCCCCCGGACGCTTAAAGCTCGCGAAAAAAGCCGACATTACGCCCATCGCTAAACTTTTACACGCCTCGGTCGGCGAGACAAATGAAAAGAGCGCCGGAGAGTATCGTCTGGCACCGTTAAGTCGTGAACAGCGGACAGGACCAACGAACACATTTGGCCGTCGTGAAAATTTTCCTGCGAGAGCATCACCACCGGGCCGGTGGTTGCCTCCGTTATTTTAAACCGTCCTCCACTTGTTCCGTCCTCTTCGCCGGGAAAGAATTGCTCCATTTTGAATCCCCGGCTGCTCGCTCGCGGGACTAAATATATACGCGCGGGTCTCGGTGTCAAGCCACGATCTCGTTTACGTACCGAAAAACTGAGAGGGTTGATTCACTGCTACGACTGTTCGGCCAACAAAAAATTGATACGTGTGTATTAGATGTATAATTAAGTTGCGGCGGTCAAGTTTGGACGGCTCTGACGGGAAGCACGGAATTAAAACACGGCTCAGACACAACATGAACTTGCAGCGTCCCTTGGAATGACTCAGGTCGCCATTTTTCATCGGTTACTCACATTAGAAGGTATCCAAGACGGTTAAAAATATCTGTACATCGGTAACTAATAGAATTGTACAGCTTGTTACAGAAAACGGTGGTCATCGCAGTCGAAGATATAGGGAACAATAGCCGAATTTGGACTAGCGTCTAACCTAGACGCAAATTCAGTTTCCGTTTCATTAAATAAATCACCAGTTTCGTTCGCGAACGTCTTCTATAGTCGGTGGAATAGGCTTGCTGATTTTAAAGAGTGATAAGCTTAACGTGATTTACTTTCCGTGAAAGTAAAGTTTACTTTCCGTAGCTAAGGCCTCAGAATATATAATATAATGATTTAATTTCTTAATTACTGATTTTACTATGAAAATTCAATTGTCCAGATTTAGGTATCACTTTTGGACTGTCCAGACTTAGGGCACTTCACCTTACAGAGTTGGTTTGGATTAGATCGGGGGGGGGGCGGCAAGGTAAGCGGCTCGCGGTGTCACTACAAACCAATATAGCGGCACTCTTAGCTGTCAAAGACACTGCAGATTGCTCAACTTTAAGCAAGCATTGATTGATCCTACAGGATCGACACTTCGATCTGCAGCCGCCCCAGGTACAAATCTACGGGATTACATACCAAATACATCATAATTTGGAGGAGAAAGGCATACATTTTGAGTCCGGTAAAGTAAAGAGCGATCGAAATATGAACTTTAAAACCACTGTCGATACCCAAAATTTTGCCCAAAATTGTGCCGCGCACGCCTAGTTGCTGCATAGAGGATCCCAAGCAAAGGGGCGAAACCAAAGTGAGAGCAACGAGAACGCAATCAGAACGATTCCATCCGACGATCAATGTTCCGGCAGCGTCCCAGCGGAAGTGGCAATATAGCATCCTATCCGAAGGCGGTCTAAGATTTCCGTTGATTAGAATCTCGCAGTGAACAGCGCGTCGTTGATAGCGTGTCCTCGAGAGTTCGCAAGCGCATCGCGCGTCCGATGCGTTTCAGCCACAGCCGCGTTATCTACGGGCCAGCTATAACCCGACCAACAAGCGAGATAAGGGAAGAGTTCTGGCGAGTGTAACTTTGTTTTTACGAGCGAAACTTCAACCCCGTTGTCCGCGGGCAGAGTCGCCGCGATTATTTTTGGCGTAAGAGGCTACCGGCTTTGCGAAAACATCCTGCTTTCGCGGAAACGCGGCGCGGCGCGCGAGTTTTTAGCGGCCACTTTAAACACGTGCCGACCCAGAGCGTTCCGCATCAGCACGACGCGGATTCTTAACGCGAATCTTAGGTCCGTGCAAAAGTTGTATAGCCTTTCTCTCAATTTTCCTTTATTTGAGCCGTTTAACCTTCTGCGGCCCAATGTGTCCCCTCTCTTTTACTTTAGTACTTGGAAATGATGCAGCTCAATTATATTCCTGTTGGTAGCGGTATTAACCCCTTGCACATTTTAAACATAAACATTTCTTCTCAGCTAGAATAATTTCATTTTATAAGATTTTTTGCATTTCATGGACATCAAATTGACATAATACTTTATACAATACTTAAATGTTTAGTAATTGGTTAGATACCAACATATTTAATGATGTAAACAATATTTTTAATAATGGCACAGAGCAATTTTTGGCAAAGTCGCCACTCAAGTGCTAAGGGTTATTCATAACTAGACTGCGGATCTTTGTGCAAAACAAAAAATGTTTGCATTGATTGCAAGACACAGAACCCAAATAAAACATTTTTTCTTGTCTTAATTATCGTATTAAACTGAAATTAATACACTGATCTCCTTAAATTTTTTTAATACGACCACTACTTTAAATTGCACGTACCCATTTTTATCATAAGTGCATAAAATCCGCAGTCTATTCATAACAAATAGGAAACACTAGAATTTTACTTACGTTCGATGTAAATATGACATTATTGATGAATGGGTATCGATAGAATCAGCAAGTATTGGTGTAACAGTCTATGTGGAGTCATTGCTAGTAATTCAATAATGAGGAATTAAGTAAAAGTTCTATAAAACGCAATAATATCGAAGGATGTTTCAATTGTATTTTATTTTATTCCTCATATACGAGTTATGTAATGAAAATTTGTAGAATCGCGAAGAGGATAGTAGAAGTCGCTTTGTCCAATATTTTAAAAACTGCACGCGCAAGGGTTAATTCGGAACAATAGCGAATAAGCTACATTAATAGTAGAATAGCAGTACCTACTCATCGACCATGTAATCACTTTTTACAGCTTCGCCTGCTCGGCGAGGTTTTAATTAATTACGCTAAACATTACGAATGTGGGAGAAGTAAAAAACATTTTTCTCCTCGCACACGCGAACAGGAAGAGGATTGTTACTCGACAAAGGAAAAGTTATCCTATTCAACGAAGTAGAAGATACAAAGCAGACAATATACAATGGTGCACTTCAAGCGTTTGAGCGCGAAAATGAAGTTTATTTGATTACAGAATCGCTTCTGTATTGACAAGCTCGACGTAGAACACGAGTAAACAGAAATCTGAATAAAAAAATGGAATTTGTAACGTTTAATAAACAGAAATTACATTAATTCCAGAGTGTATATCTGTTTACTGATTAATGAAATAAACTTCATCTTCGCACTCAAACGCTTTAAGTGCACCATTGTATATTGTCTGCTTTGTATCGTCTGCTTCGTTGAAAAGGATAACTTTTCCTTTCCATTTTCAGTGCGCCTTTCTGAACCCTTCACATTCAGTTAGTTTCTTTCCACGACCCATTCTTAATACTTCACTATGTTTTTTGATGAAATAAGCACAAAGGAAGATCGTGCACACTTTATCAATTACGTTTTCATTCCAAGAATTCTATTGAAATAAATATTGTTGATGCTATTCAGTATCAGTACATCATACATACAGGCATGTCAGAAGATGTTAACATATTAAAATATTTATTTTCTTCAATTTATTGTGTTAGGTCTATAACTTGAAAACCGGAATTTGACACTAGATGTCAGCACTTATGTATGCGCTGTAGCAAATCATTGACATACACGCCATTCCGAAGCTCTATTCATAACCTGCAAAATCAGTCAACAGTGTTTGATTTGCTTGTGCGCATCATATATTTTTTCAATCATGAAAAATTTTTAAAATTGGCGAAAGAAACAGCATTTGCGGGAAGTTTTGCAGAGTCACTTTTTTGTAAAGAAAACTGCAGCCGAAAGTCATCGTTTGCTCGTGGAATTGTATGGCGAACATGCTCTTGCGAAAACACAGTGTTTCGAGTGGTTTCATCGCTTTAAAAATGGCGATTTTGACATCAAAGACAAAAAGCGGCCTGGACAGTCGAAAAAGTTTGAAGATGAAGAATTGGAATCGTTACTCGATGAAGACTCGTGTCGAACACAAGAAGAGCTTGCTTCTAAAGCAGGGTGAAACCATTACTGGACAGCTGTACCGAAAACAACTGATTCGTTTAAAGAGAGCATTGAAGGAAAAACGGCCAGAATGGGAGACCAGACACGAGACATTGATTTTCCAACATGACAATCCTCGGCTACATGTTGCTCAACCCGTAAAAAACTATTTGGAAAATAGCGGATGGGAAGTTCTGCCCCACCCGCCATATAGTCCAGACTTGGCGCCTTCTGACTACCATTTGTTTCGGTCGATGCAGAATGCACTTTCCGGAATACGCTTCACTTCAGTCCAAGGCATCAAAAATTGGCTCGATTCGTTCATTGGTTCAAAAGATGACCGGTTTTTTTACGATGGCATCCACAAATTGCCAGAAAGATGGGGAAATGTTGTATCTTTCGATGGACAATACTTTGAATGACAGAATTGTACAAGATTTTCTTTAATAAACGCTCAAATTTCCTTAAAAAATTCCGGTTTTCAAGTTATAGACCTAATACGAAATGTGAAAAAATAGGTGTGCTATGTCTTTCTCCCCGAGTACATGATTCTTCGACTCTCAAAAGATCGTACAAAATTCCAGCAGATTTATTCTCGCGATTTCTGTGAGAAATCAGACGGGTTGGACGGTTCCCTTATCGCGGAGGATATTTGGCGAGTCTTAGACGAGAGAAGGATCGATTCAGAAAATCCGATAGCAGTCTCCGTGCAATTTAGACGGCCGTGGGGTCGCACCTCGTGAAAATATAAAGCGGCGTTACGACCCCGGCATCGTCGCGGTAAACCGTCAGGAAATTATTCGATGCGGCCTCAGACGCTCGCCGATCGATCCTCGTTCAGCGTGGCCCGGATAAAAAAAAGCGAAGAGAAACAAAAAAAAGAGGAGGAAAAAAAAAGAAAGCGGAAGACGGAGAAACGAACGGGCCGCGAACCCAGCTAATCCCGTGGGATAAGGCTCTCCCCATTGCATTAACATAGTCCCCGGGATGATCCCGCCTCGTTTGCAGGATACTCTAAAGAACGAGCTGATAAGGACCGACCGATCTCCGTGCCAAGGGCTGTGGACCGAAGCTCGATGCCAAAGAGGAGGGTAATTGTATTTGCATAGATTCGAGATCGGCTTTGCTTCGCGGATTAACGCGTCGTTTGACTGCAGTTAGTGATTAACAATAGTTACGCCAGTGAGTTACAGCTCGACGGGGACTTACGCGACTCGTTACCCTGTCCAGTATCACCCCTAATCAGCTTTTAAAAAGAACTAGCTGACCTGTACTAATGTGCCGAACGTTTTCACCAGCACGGCGTCCAGTATGTAATTTAGCAACGATCCGTTTCGGCAATAAGCGGTCGAGAAGAGTGCTTGCCTTTTTTCGGAATCAGCATCGTGCCCGCGCCGCTTTCGAAGGGATTTGCCTCGTCGGAAGGAGGGTAGAGAAGTCTCTACTTGCAGCTTCTTCCTTTTTTATCTCCTCCGGTACCCTCGCGGCTCGGCAAGTGTGTCGAGCAAGAACTCAAGGAGGTACTTTCGCGAGCGGGGATTCGGCAAGTTTATAAAATACCGCGCGCCAGGAAGAGGGAGGTACGGCGGTGGGGTTTGCGAAACAGGGAAAGATTTCACGACCCTTAATCTGCCTTGGATCTCCCGGAGTTCCGTGCACTGTCATTTCCTACTGGCACCCTATTGTCTTTAGGCTTATCTCCTCGAGATCGTACCCGGGAACGCTTCCACCCCCGGCCGGATCTATTGAGATTGCTGGACTATGTTTCGCGAGCGAAACGACGAAGATGCCGCTCCAAGTGCTTCGCTATTTGCGGCTTCGAATTGCCGCAGCTGTTTGCTGCTTAGGCTTGTTCAACTTCCAACTTTCAATACTTGCGCCATTAGTACGCTTCGGCTTTCCCGCGTTTATGACGGAAATGGATTGGTCGACTGTATAAACATTCGAAAAATTGAATGAATGTTATTTTCGACTTGTTAAAAGAGGAAATGCGTTTTTGTTTAACTTCTGCTTCTTACAATTGGCTTGGACAACTATTATCTTGCATGAAGTACTTTCAATTTAGCTTTGACGAAGTGCAAATGTTCGTCAGAGTCCTCAATGTGTGAATGATTCGTTATACTCTGGACCTCCGACATAGTATTATTTAATGTCTTATGTGCAAATCAGTGGCAAAGAATATCGGAGCACGAGATACACGCGAACTACATGATCAGGTGTGGCTCGAGCGATCTCTGCTGTGAGTACAACCACTTGTTTCAGGTTATGATAAAGTTATTAAACAGTAAGTCCGAAATGTTTGCCAGAAAGTTGGTTCCGGTGTCAATCACTTGGCCAACAACGGTTCCACCGACACCGAGTTCGGCGGCGCTGTTTATTCACCGACAAGTTGAAATTGCCGACAATGTTTCCATCGACACTCACTGCACCGACGCTAAATTCCGTTTACGTAATAATTGTTTAGTTAGGTTCCTATGTACGGTATGTACACGCTCTACGCATTGCAAGTAACTTCACAACTGTGAATACATTAGAAGAATTTCTGTTTTCGACTTATTCAAATGATTAAGTCGGGAAAATGTAGTTTTAGTGAGTATCTCCGACGTTTGACTTGGGAAGTTTTTATTTTGCATAAAAATCCGCAGCCTAATGATCTTTTTATTCTTTCTTTTTTATGTATTCGAAGGAACACTGTTCAAACTCAAACCAGCACACATTTCACACGAGAAGGAAGGATTTGAAAAGAATATTTTATGGCTGCTTCGCTCGCATGTGGAATTGGCATTAGGTTGTGGAACGAGCGAAGCAACACGTACAAGGATTGTCGTCGGTGAATTTTGATATCCGTGGAGTCTGGTGTCGGTGAAACCGTGTTGATGAAAGCAGTGTCGTTAGAATAATTATCAGTGAGATGAAGATGACCCATGAAGGGACGATCGATAACGTTATTGGCCGACGAACGGCACTGGTCGTCGACTCTTGACGATCTCCCGACCTCGAGGAAAAAAATGGACAGTCATGAGAACCACGCGCGGAAGTAATTTCCATGACGAAGAGGAGTTTCCAGTGTAAAGTGGAGCGAAACAAGGGTCACTGAAGAGACGAGGGAGTGGCTTCGTTAGCACAGGTTCCCCTTCTGTCCGTCTACCGGAGAGTCCTCGAGGAAAAGCCTTCGCCGATGACGATCGAATTTCGCTGCGCGAAAGTCCGGAGATGTTCGAGGAATCGATTCGCGGGGAATCTTTTTCCCTTGTCTTCCGAGAGCTGGAATCTCGAGGAGGCCACCTCGCAATCCTTCGTTACGAGGCCACCCGACGTGCTCGGAGGGCCCGAAAATCTCTTCTGAGGTCGGCTCAAGAAAAACGGTCCCTCGGCGAAACACTCGGAAACCTGACCGTTCGATGGCCGGCTGTCCTGATGAAGCACCCTTGTGAGAAGAAACGAGCTTTTTCGATGAACAAGAAATCCTGTCTTCTCTTTAAATACACCGACGTCGATTGTTTCGGCGCAAACAAACCCTTCCGGGCTGGCTGTCGCGCGGTGAGATATTTCACCCGAAAAGTCGGAAAACAATTTCACAATTTTTTACAATTTTGCTGTCCGACGTAGTTGAAGGTCTGAAAACTAAGGTTTCAGTATTGTTCCTTTAATTTGTACACCCGTGAAGTACTCCACTTCATCTAAAATGGAGAGATTTTATTGCGCGCTTTGCGTTCTTAAACAGTCTCCGAACCAGCGTTCATTCGTTCGCGATTTGCCAGTGTTTTAAGGAAATTGTGTGAATCCTTGAATTACAGAAGCTTTTCAAATCGATATACAGAGCATTTTCGCACAGATTTCATTTCGTTATCATTTAAACTAGTACAGTTATTAATATTTGAACATAATCAATCATTCTGTAAGTTTTTTTACAATTATATAACTTCACCGACGATTTTGTTATACTACTGGTTTGTGACAGATTTGCACAGATTGAACATTTGTAACTAATTTTAGTAGAAATGAGCATCAACAGGGACTTCACTACGTATTTCAGAATTCCTTCAGATTTTTTGAAAGCATAGAACAGTAAAAAAATCAATCGTGACCATAAATGTCCCACGTTACCTAGGGAGGGTTAAACGACAACATTATAAGGGGAGAGCAAAACTGGGTGAGATACCCCGGGATCATTTATGCAACTACTTCCGAGGAGCGTACGAAGGTTAAAAGGCATTCGATCGAAAAAGAGGGTAGGCGTTCGCGGGTGTCAGGAAACAAGGAGTCACACTAGGCAGCGTCTATTTCCATAATTCGATGCCGTTGTGCGCCACGCATAAAAGTGTCTTCGAGGTGAAACGAGGCGTGCCGAAGCAAAGCGTTTGTTGAATGGACGGCTCGCGGATCCTGGAAACGTAGCCAAAAGAAGAAAATCGAGGGGAGAGTGTCAGCTGAATTATGCACCCTGCAATAATCTTGGAGTGTCGCGCGTCGGTTCGCTAATATACGACGGTGTATCCGTTTTTACGGCGCGTCGCGACCGGGGATTGTCAAATCGTGTTAAACTCCCCTCTAATCGGTGATTATGCTCAACGAACCTTTCGCAGCAGCTCGCGCCCCGGTACTCTCGGTCCCCAGCGAGATTTAACGACTGGACCGATCGAATCGTCTGTCAACGCCGGGAAAAGAATTTATCGTTAATGAGAGAGAGAGGAGAGAGAGAGAGAGAACCGAGTCTGGAGGTGGGAGCTGGCCGAGGGGTATTAAAATTGAGCCACCATCCCAGCCGACACGATTGTCCCCATTTTTTCGCGTTAATTGGTGGCGAATTTGTCCTTCGATTCTTCGACGCCGCGCGGCTAATTAACCACCGGCGGAATGTAATTATTAATAGTCGGTTTAGGGGAGCTGCCTCGAGGGGTGGTTTTCGAGTCGACGGCCCTTTATAGTTGGAATTTTATACGTGTCCGATGAGTCGTGAGATGAGCCTCCAATGCCACTTCCGGTCCCCGATTTACAATGGGCTTTAATTGTCCGGAAGAAGCCTACGCACGAGAACGTTCGGTTTGCCTGGTGGAACATTTGTTCAACCGTCTCCTCTCTTCCTTCTTTATTTGGATTAATTCAACCCCTATGCACGTCTATTGTTACATTATGTTACGCTCGCTCGGACTGCGTGTGCTAACAACTTTGCGGTTGAGGACTCGCGAGGAGGATTAGCAATCCCGGAAATCAAATAAATTGAAAATTCTCTGTACGAGTGAAGGATATCGCCCACATTACAACCCTAACATTGAACCCCGATCAGAATTGCAAACTGCTTAAAACATTTGGTTGAAAAATCCATGGTTTTCGAGTAAATTTGTATTCTTTCAAGGGGTTGGGAAGACGAAAACTCTGAAACCACGGATCTTTCAATAAAATTTTAACAGTTTCAATGGAACAATGGAACGATATAATTATTGTTTAAACTGGTGTTTAGAAGCGCACATTTTTGCAAATAAAAATGTCACTTCAAATGATTTCAGGAACCGTACCGTTCAAGGTTGGACGACATTTGTGGGACATCCTACTTATTTGGGGAATTTCTAAATCAAACATTTGGAGTTTCCAGATTTCAGAGATAATTTCGCAGATTGACAGAAACATGGATAAGTGCTTGCTGTACTTGGTTAACCAAGATTGATTTCGAAGTCAAATACGACGAGAATTTATAAAATCTATTTCAAAATGCATCATCTAGTATTGCGAAGGGGAGAAGATAATCTTGTCGAGCGTAAAGCAACAAAACAAAATGCAATAAAAACAAGAAATTGAAATTTAAATCGTAGAAATTCAGCACATTGTGCAAAAATTGTCAGCTTCCATTTTTGTTCTGTTTTTTATATGATTTAATAGCCCTTTTGTTCTTTAAAAATTCGTATCTATTCTTCCACGAACAAACTCGATTTTTAAGCGGTCTAGTGACTTTTGGGCCACGTTGTATTGGTAAAGGATGAAAAATGTTGGGGAAAAGTGTAGGCAATCCTGTGGGAGCCGCATAAAAGTGTCGTCTAACTGGGAAGTGTTGTGTCTTTCGCGCGAAAGCGGCCGAGAATCGTGGGGGGATGCAGGTCGAATGCCGGGCGACGATTCGTGGATAACACCGCAGTCGATTAAAAGCCTCGGCGAGAGCTGGCCCATGCGAAGATCTCGCTTCCAATTTCGGTCCGCCACATTTTAATCACCGGTGATAACTCTTCCGATATATCGGCGGATTCCCTATAGTCGTGGCCGTGTTATCTGTCGTTTCCCTTCTCCGCGTGCAGTTCGCCGTCGGTTTCCTCGAGCCGCAACGCAATCCCACAGAAGGAAGCAATTCGGCATTGAGTTGCCTCTCTATTTTGGGGGTAGGGGAACGGTCGGTCTTTCAATATTTCGGTCGGCCATTGTGCCGGCCGCAGGATCGGATGAATTGTTAATTTTTACGGAGCGGCGCACAAAGTGGGGCAGTGTGTACCCCGAGCTCTCTCTCTCTCTCTCTCTCTCTCTCGACGGTGTCCCGTCTGCGTCGATATTCCATCGTATATATTATTCCCGGAGCCCAGCCGTGTTCGTCTGCATTCGTCTATATCCTCCGGGCATGGACGCGCTTCGATCGATGCGCCCCGCGCGCGATGCTCGATGAAAGGTCTAATTTCCATACGCGCAAGGTGAATTTGTATCTCGTCGGAACTCCCGCCACTAGCCCACGCTGCACTATACAGGGTGGAGTCACCTGGCGTTTTCACCTGAGACATCTCCGGCCCGTCGTTAGTATTCCTTTCCACGCGGCTCTGCCTTGCGTCGATGCTTCGCTGTGCAGATACTCAAATAAGGCGTTGTACAGGGTGCATAAAAAGTCTTGGAATCTACTGCAGGTTAGATGTTCTTTTTCTTTAATGACTATACAATTGGGTTGTGTAATAAATTCCCGCTTCACTGTGCGAAGGATAAAACCAGAAGAACGTCGCAAGAGCCAACGCATACAGAAAGGCACAGGATTCCCAATAATAATACGTGGCGCGCGAATTAAACCCATTCCAACATACAATTTAGATTAGGTATTACGATCAGTACGATAATTGCAAATATTGCGTAACGTTTTTAATAAATAAATGACGTAAATAATCGCGTTTAGTCTGAATTGCGAAGCAAATATCAGGTCGCTACGTATGAAACTCGACAATCAAAACACGAATTTGAAACACATTTGTCAAGTTTCATACTTGACCACCTAATACATAGTAGAAGCAGTTTTTACAACTTTTGTATTCGAGTACGTAACGAAAATTTAACAAATGTACTTTGTGTACGCACTTTCTCGTCTGATTAAGAACAACGGAGATATTTCAGAGAAAAACGTTAGGCGACTCACCCTGTATGTATACGTAGATATATGCGACGAGTTTCCTTGGTGTGCGTGTACCTGTGGCGAGGCCGCCGCGGTGGATATATTACTTGGCTACCAGCAGCTTTTAATTGACAGCGCCTCGACGTTCACCGGACCCACCGTTTACCGCGGGATTTCGCAACCGTCTGGCTTTCTTTATTCAAATAACCGACCGAACGGTCCTAGCGTTTTTGACTTGTTGCGTGGATATAAAAACGTTTTATACCTCCGCGCTCGCTGAGCCACCTCCATTCTTTCTCGTTAGCTACGATCAACGGGTGAATCGGACTTGACGAACATCGTACACCCGGAAATAGACGGAGATATTCGGGCTGCAGGCGAAAGTAAACGTACGGGAATGCTGCGGTGAATCTGCGCCTAGAAACTTTTTCCGTGGACCTCGATCGTTACACTCGTGAATTTTATTATTTTTAATAATTGGATTAACAATTAGAGGAAGATGTTAAATTTTGTAGGTGCGCAATTAGAAATGTATTTTATTCTAATAGCACAAACCGAAAAAATGTCTCAGTTTCCAATCTTTCTCCAGTGGAAGAAGGGCCGACTTTTATTACAGTAGAACTTCGATTATCCGTGCTAATTAGTGGAATATGATTGTGGGGTAATGCAACTACATAGTTTCAGTGCCGAACTTAATCCTTATTGAAGTGTGCAGTAGGTAATGTAACGTATGTATGAGTGAATCTGCGCCTAGAAACTTTTTCCGTGGACCTCGATCGTTACATTCGTGAATTTTATTATTTTTAATAATTGGATTAACAATTAGAGGAAGATGTTAAATTTTGTAGGTGCGCAATTAGAAATGTATTTTATTCTAATAGCACAAACCGTAAAAATGTCTCAGTTTCCAATCTTTCTCCAGTGGAAGAAGGGCCGACTTTTATTACAGTAGAACTTCGATTATCCGTGCTAATTAGTGGAATATGATTGTGGGGTAATGCAACTACATAGTTTCAGCGCCGAACTTAATCCTTATTGAAGTGTGCAGTAGATAATGTAACGTATGTATGAGTGAATCTGCGCGTAGAAACTTTTTCCGTGGACCTCGATCGTTACATTCGTGAATTTTATTATTGTTAATAATTAGATAAACAATTAGAGGAAGATGCCGAATGACTGTCTAGCCACGAAACGTGATGCATACTTTTGCAGTATGTCAGGTTTCAAATTTTGTAGGAGCGCAATTAGAAATGTATTTTATTCTAATGGCACGAACCGTAAAAAAAGTCTCAGTTTCCAATCTTTCTCCAGTGGAAGAAGGGCCGACTTTTATTATAGTAGAACTTCGATTATCCGTGCTAATTAGTGGAATATGATTGTGGGGTAATGCAACTACATAGTTTCAGTGCCGAACTTAATCCTTATTGAAGCGTGCAGTAGATGGTGTAGCGTATGAGCTGGTTTAACGCAAACTAATTCTTTGTGAAAAGTATTCAGACGTTAAGACCCCGTTCAGACACGGCGGAATCCGCGCGTTTTCGACCGCGCGATTTGAACCGGGCGGACCTTATTTACATTAGCGTATATGGATTCGTTCACACGCATCCGCGCGGTCGAACAATCAAAAACAAAAATCGCGCGGTCGAAAACGCGCGGTTTCCGCCGTGTCTGAACGGGCTCTAAAGAATTCGAACATCGGAGGCCCAGATAACACTGTCCAACAAATTTCAACTTTTTTTATGTTCCCTATTTACTATTGGGTCCTTCTTATAGAGTTTTTTGCGCTGATTCCGAATCTGTTTTTAATTTTTTTCCTATACACACAGTTTTTGAGGAACATGGCTTTGAAAAAAAAAACATATTTTTCAACTTTAAACAAATATTGTGATGTTATTATAAAAGATATTGAATTGTTCTTTATACCAGAAGATTCTGTAGACTTTCCCGAATACAGCGATATCAAATATTAATACATTATGAATGTTTAAATATGTTTAAACAATCATTAAAGACGGAGAGACACCACTTTTGCACCAATTTTTGAGGATATTTTTCAATTTATCTCAAAAAATAAGGGTTCAGCGGAAAATCGAACTATACCACTCGATAGAGCAGACTTTTATCTTGAGAAGCCACCCTGTCAAGTTTTGATCGTCGACGTTTTTTTCGAACCAGAAAGCAAAATATCTTCGCCCGACATGAGTTGCCGCCAGTGGCGCTCGGGACGAGATACGGCGCAGCGACGGGACACGGAGCGGCGAACGACCGTTGTAATGGCGAGCGCCACTGGCGGCAACTCATGTCGGGCGAAGATATTTTGCTTTCTGGTTCGAAAGAAACGTCGATGTTTCAAACTTCAAAGCGGGGTTTCTCAAGATAAAAGTCTGCTCTATCGCATGGTATAGTTCGATTTTCCGCTGGACCCTTATTTTTTGAGATAAATTGAAAAATATCCTCAAAAATTGGTGCAAAAGTGGTGTCGCTCCGCCTTTAGTGATTATTTAAACATCTTTGAACAATCATAATGTATTAATATTTGATATCGCTGTATTCGGGAAAGTCTACAGAATCTTTTTCTATGAAGAACAATTCAATATCTTTTATAATAATACTACAATATTTGTTTAAAGTTGAAAAATATGTTTTTTTTCAGAGTCATGTTTCTCAAAAACTGTGCGTATAGGAAGAAACTTAAAAACAGATTCGGAATCAGCGCAAAAAATTCTATACGAAGGACCCAACAGTAATTAGGGAACAAATTTGGTGTTGGGCAGTGTAATCGACGTTCTACTGTATCGCAATTCACGTTTGAATTCAAAATTGCGCTGCTATAAAATTTGAAAAGCTAACATGGGCCATTCTTCCAGACACATTCATTCATTTGTCCATTTCATGAATCTGCGAAGACTTTCTAAAAATCGAAAGAGGATAATCCATCAAGTTTCACGCTCTGTCGTTCAAAGAGCGAACAATCCCGAAACGTGGGAACAGCCCCGAATTGAAACAGTGTCTCGCAATTCGGGTAATCGTCGGCGTACACGATAATGTCAATTGCGACTGCCGGCTGTGCGGGGCTATAAAAATCGGAAGGCCTCCTATGATTTTGGTCCGATCATCAATCCACGCCGCTCTATCGCGGCCACTTGCTCATCGAGCCAATTTCACGGGACCTGGCGCGGGATCGTTTACGAGGCGCCTCGCCGCGGGTGTTATCGCAGTTTTACGCGGGTCGTTAGCCGATATTACGTGAAATCAGCGGCCACCGCGTCCTCGTAAATATCCACGGAGCTCGTTTCTCCCGCCGAAATTTCGACGATGAAGTCGCACGAGGCAGTGCATCGGACGCGTCGCGCTCGGTTTTCCCGGGGAACCGTGCATAAATCTTGTGGCGGGGCCTGCTGGAACGGAGCCCGGTGCAGATCGCGTTTCCGCGCGATGCAACTGCGTTTTGCGGGCTAGCGGTCCGGCTCGGCCCGACTCGAACCGACCCGGCCCGGAAATGGCTCAGAGCCGGGCAACACGCCGGCAAATTGATTCCTACGATTACGCCCGCTGCTTTATCGGCCCGGCGGGGATCCGGACGCTCGGAGATCGTTAACAAGGGAAGAAAAGCTCGGACACGCTCTCCGTTCCAGCTAAAGAGCACTTCGCCCGCCTCGCGAACAATCATACGCTTTCTCTCGGTAATGATCCGGGGATACTTAATAACCGGCGTCTTTTGTTGCCCGGGGAACGGTATCGCGGCGCAGGTGTCGCCTTTTGTTTCGTCACGCTAAAACCGAAAGCTGCCTGCTTGCCTCACGACGCGACGGAGCCCTGCCGACGCGGCGTAAGTTTGATTCACGCGAGATTGATGTTCGTCAGGGAATTTCGTTTTCAATGGATAATGATAGCGCCGCTAGACGGAGGTTTATAGCCGGTGGAAAGTGTGCAACAGATTTTCTGGATGGCACAGTAGTGCGCCGCTTCTCGGTAATGTTCTTTTGATGGATCTTACGAGAGATTTCTTTTAAACAACCTGCCGCATTATTTTCTTGCACGGTTCAAGCGAATAGAAGTTCCACGTTGTTAATAAGTTGTGCGTGTTGCTCAGCTTACAGTCGGTGAGATACTGTCTTCCGTTTGTTAACATGCCTTCCCTTGAATGTCTTGGCAACAGCCACAGATTAGAAACTATTGCAATGCTTTGTCTCCGTTTACTTCAATCCTGAAATGCTGATATGCATTGATATGCAATCTTCTAATCTTTGAGTCTATCTTTTGACTGATGCATTTCACATTTGTAGAATATCATATTAATTTCGCGCATGTCTTTATTTATATTAAACCATAATTGATACACATCGTAATTCTCACACATAGTACGGTATTCGGACAACTTGTAACATGTCCGCGACAAAAATTTTGTTCGTTGTGGCGATATTAATAAAATATTGGAATTATGAAGGCTATTGCTGACATAAATGACGGTCGCCGATGGCGATGGTATCTAACGAGTTGAAAATAAAAGCAAGACAGTAATAGGAACTCTAAAATCCGTGTGATTTCCAGATACCGTTAAATTAGCACGAAAGAGAGAAAGAGAGAGAGAGGGGGCGGGAGAGAGCTGGTCGCGGGATTGACCAGGAAATTTCATTTTCAAAGGATAACGACAGCGACGCAGAACGACGCGACGGTCCATAATTATTGGGAAACCGGGTAACCGGTTCGGTCCGCCACGAGAATCCCGCTGTAACGAGCATGTGACGCATGGCAGCGGCCGATTTAATTATCTTGGCCCCCGAAAGTCGATGAATTTAACCAGCCGGATGATTCGCGGGGAGACAGAAGGAAGTCCGATCCGAGCGAGGAGATTACATCAGCTTTCGTTGGACGGACTCGTAAAATTCCGGGACGAAATTAAGGGACGATCGAGTCGGAACTTTCGTCACGGGCTAATAACTTCATCCCTGTCGCTTGTATTTGTATAATGTTGTGGCGCCATCGTCCAAGTTAAATTGAAAGCCGTACCGCGTCGCTCTGGTTCTCGAGCCGAGGACAGACGGCGGTGGAGCCGGCTCTAATTACCCGTGTTATTTTTCCGAAGAAGTTGATGTTGATCGAGAGGAACATTTCCATTCCTGGCCAAGAATCTCGGCGACGGAAAGAGAGCAAACCCTCCGGCGCAGTTAGCGAGGAGCCGTCCCATGGGAGCACGCGTTACCCGCCGAGGCGAGGGTGGGACGTGCGAGAGATTTGTGTATTTTGACGAGTTTCGGCCTCGTCAGGACCGGATGTCTCCACTCGGAAGGCTCGAGGCGCGACCAGCTGTCTCTTCAGTTTCTCCCGGTGTCCCTCCCGATCCTCTCCAGGACGTCCCGTCATTATAAATGCAAATAACCGTGCATACCCTTTTTACCCCGATCCACAGTGGTACCAAATCGCCAAAACGTGGCTGAAACCTTAAAAATGAATTTTTTCATGGGGGGAACGTTGATTGTTAAGTTCGACACTATGATGACGTATCCATGGACAAACCCAGGTACGAAGATCTTACCGTACACGTGGGTCAGTGGGTGTCATGGGTGTGCGCGTTAGCTGATGAGCTGCAACCAGTGATGTCACTTTTTCTTGTTATTTTTTCCAAGTAAACTTTTTATGACATGTTTCGAGAAGCATTGACTTCTGTTGATTCTGGTCCTTCTACCGATTGAAAACAAGATAATAGGCAAGTATAATGAGCGAAATAAATTGAAAATCTGAATTATGTTATATTATACAGGGTGAGGCACCTCAGAATCCCACCGAAAATATCTCGGTTGTTTTTAGTAATATGAAAAAATGTTTCCAAAAGAAAATGTTTGGTTCAGCGGGGCAATTATTGTGACGGAGAAGTTTTTTTTCTCTGGGCCATCTGTTCCGATGTTTCAAGGTCATCGTCGTTTTTTTACCACGTTTTTATTAGCTCGCTTTCTTGTTTGTCTGTTTGTTTGTCTGTTTGTTTGTCTGTTTGTTCGGTGGCAAATTTTGCAATTGATTTTAAACTAACTTCCTGATGAGCTAGAGACTTGAAATCGGTTACATGGCTCAGAACTGGATGACAATGCATTATTCAAAAAAAAAATTTTTAAAAAGTCTATCCGTTTCGGAGATATAACAATTAAATATTTACCTTTTCACCCCCCCGCGAAACTACGTCATCGCGTTCAACGGTCGCCACGCCGCGCGACAGCGCTCCCTACTCCACTACCCGTTCCCTCTCTCACTCATCCTCACTCCACTGACCCGATTCGCACCGAAGGAGCTCAGTGTGCGTCAGTGTGCGTTTGAGCTCCGTGCGGTGTTTATAAAGTTACTACGTATTATTATACTATAATGTTTGTTTACCAATCGAAGGGACAGTTACACCGAGATTTTGGGTCGAACCTTTATCTTTGACATTTTACCACGGCGTTTCGATAGGATGCGGTCCCAATACCGTCTGAAATTTACTACATGTCTCTGTTATAATCTCGAAATAATGTCTACAAAAAAGGAGCAGTTCGTTAATGATGATTTTCACAGAGAAGTCGCCAAATCACCAGGTATGCCATTAAATATTTTACCACGTTTTTATTAGGTCGCTTTCTTGTATGTCTGTTTGTCTGTTCGGTACAAATTTTACAACTGATTTTAAACTAACTTCTCGATGAGCTAGAGACTTGAAATTTTAAACATAGCTCAGTACTATATGACAATGCAGTATTTAAAAATTTTTTTTTTAATTTACAACAGCCTACGCGTTTAGGAGATATAAACTATTAAAAATTTAACCGTTACACGTCCCCGCGCGACGACCGGTAGTGCCCACTCGGTTCCCACTCCACTGACCTGCTTCGCACCGAAGCAGCTCAGCGTGCGTTCGAGCTCCGTGCGGTGTTCACAAAGTTACTACGTATTAGTATACTATAATGTTTGTTTACCAAGCGAAAGAACAGTTACACCGAAATTCTCCTTCGAACCTTTATCTTTGACATTTTACCACGGCGTTCGTTTTCGATATCACGCGTCGCAATACCGTCTGAAATTTACTACATGTCTCTGTTATAATCTCATCAAAATGTTCAAAATCGATTATAAAATTTCACACATGCAAGACTAAAAAGCAGAAAATAATTATTTAAATAAAAATAAATTTTTTAAAAATACCACGTTTTTAAAACGGACTAAAAAGTATAAAATAAAATTTTTAAAAACGCCACGTTTACAAAACGGACTAAAAAGTATAAAATAATTTTTTCTAGCCCCATACAGATTCCTAACCCCTGAAAATTTGTGATTGTGAATTTTTAATAGCTAAGAAAATACTTGTAAGATTTAAAACGAAAAACGTGGGGCGCAAGATAATACATAGTAAGGAGTGTAGAGAGTAGCTGCCGTTGAGAAATCTCGTACAACACTTCATATCATTTGCAGTGCAATAAAGTTGTTAGTGATTTAGTGTTCATTCATCAATGGGTGTGTGATCTTTGATCCAAAATAGGGGATACATGTTTCAGGATTTTCTTTTTTTTTGCCATTTAACAATAATTATGCATAATGGAAGATAGTCTTGCACCTGGCGTGTGGAGGAATTCTGGCTTGTTTTATCGAAATATAAGCATTTAGTATGAACGTATATAGTATTTTAAACAATACCACTGGATTATATGTCGTTCATTATTTTATCAGTAGCTAAAGAAGGTGGCGCAGGTAGCAGCGTGACTGGTACGTATAGCCAATCGACTGCGAATTTCTGCTGTCGTTGGATGTTGCCTTGTTCTTATTGCTGTGATATGTTTCCATCAAAATGTTCATAATGTTCATAATGTTCATCGGATTAACCTTCATGTTTGTAAAAACGAATGTAAAAATAAACAATCAAGAAAAGTAAAAATAATATAATTATCGAATGTTTACCTTGATTATCGCCAGAAATTATTTGTTATGTGGCACTGTTTTACAAATCCGAAAGCAGTAGCCTTAACTTCCTAATATGCACGTTAAAAATATGGTTTTGACCCTCAACTTTGAGGGCTGTTTTCACCCCTTCAAAGTGGATGGTCGCCGATAAAAAAAAACACGTGTCAAATATTTTTCAAAGAACTATGAGTTCCCATAAGTTTCATCAAAATCGGATTTTCGCATCTGAATATGTTACCTTGTTAGCTTACGACGACCGTATTCATGCTTACCGTACTCTGCTAAGTACAGCTTGTCAAATCTAGCTGTGCGGCTGAGTGTCCCCCGCAAGGGGAAATCTTTGTATTTGTTTGCCCATTCCTATGTTTTGGTCAGCCGCACAGCTAGATTTGCCAAGCTGTAAGTAAGTTTCCCAAGCCAACTCGACCCCAAATTTTGGGCACCCCTAAAAATTGGAGGATCGCGAGTCGGGGGCATCCGTGGTCGGCGAGCACGGCTCGAAGCAATCGTCCTTGGTTCGTGCTCTTGAAATGCGATTTGCATCGGAGCACCGGCACGAAGCACGGCAAATATTTGTCACGGTTGTTTTTGGATCTGTGTGAAGGCGGTTTCCGATCTTCGGTCGGAAAAGTGTCCACAAACCGGGTCGGTGGCGCGTGCGCGACGGACGGCCGGTGTACGGCGTGGCGGCGCGACGGCAGGCGTCGTCAGTAGCGCGGCGTGCGCCGTCACACTCGCACGTTCCTCTCTCAGACCCGGCGCAATTCCCATGTAGTGCGCGTCGACGCACGTTCTCCTTAGAAATCGTCGCGTACTCGTCACTTCTTGCGCTCGCCGATTAAAAACCAAGACGAGAGAGACGGCAACGAGAAATTTTCACGAGGCCGAACGAGTCCGTAGATCTCGTCAAGAAGTGAAGGTGCACGCGCGTGGATCGAGAAAAGCGCAGCGTGATAGCACGGGCTAGTCGCTGGGAGAATTCATCGACGAACGGTGCGCGACCGCGGGGAGGCAAACAAAGGACGATAAACGTCGGCTACCTTTCCAGCGGGATTTTTGTCGGATTCTGCGGGATTGAATACGCGGGACACGCGTCGGAATAAATCGCGATAAATCGCCGGTCCGTGCGCTCTGTCCACCCGGCTTCCCCGCACGTGTCCCGCGGAACGTGCTTCCTCGTTTTAATCGTCTCGGGCTTATTACAAGTTTATCAACGCATCGGTCGCTTCGGAACCGTGCGATGATCGCGGACAAGTCACCTAACCGGCTCCGATTGGACGGGTCGCTCCGGTACGCGGTTTCGATCCTCGCTCACCTGCGTTGACGATCTTACTCGCGATTCGACGATATGATTCCATCTCCCACGGGCTTCCATCGTCGCTTCCCGTTGTTCGATGGTTTATTACGTCGCTGGTGATCGATGCCTGTTGGACAGTCGCTCTGCAAGAGCTGTGAGAAAGTGTTGTGAGAGTATAGTGAAGTTTACCCCGTGTCCCCGGCTGCTGAGATCATCTAGCTCGGAGCGATATGGCGACTGGACAGCAGGAGGGCAAGGAATCTCCCAGGTATACCCGATACAATTTCATCGCCTCGCTGTTCTTTATTTCCGATCTTCGTGAGACGGTATTGCGTTGTCCTTCGTGGAGATACAAAGCGGGGAAGATTTTTCAGGATCGCTGTGCTGGCTGATTTTGGGCCCTGAAACGTGATGGTTGTCGGAATTGAATTTTTATGTATCTCGTGCTGGCTCGAAGTATCGGTGTTTCCTGCGATCTGAAAAATGGTATCGCTTATAATTTGTCCTCCTGGAATGGTATATTTCTCTTTTATCTACTGGATAATTGCGTATGAAATGTCTGTCTTAAATAAAAAAATGTCTGTCTATTTCGATCGAGAAATACTGTGTCTGCAGGTCTATTATCTTAAGTTACAAAACTGATCTTTAAGGTCCTACAACGTTTATTTCAATGTGTCGATGAATGTGATTGTATTCTTTTTATCAGTGAAAACATAGACACGTTCACGATAGCAATTGTCTGATGTGTGGTTAAAGTGTGATAGTAAATAAACGCTTCATTCGTGGATAGTAAAAAACCTGAACACGAAGAACTATCAAAAATGTTGAATTTTTTAATTAAATCGAGAAACTAATTCATTAACAGAGCATGTTGATTGCAGTGGTGCTTATGTTATATTCAGGCTGCATTTTAATGCATCGTTAATTATGAATTTGATTGAGCAGATTTAATATGACAAATTCAATATCCTCGCTTGTGCCTAACGCTCATAACGTGCACACACAGAATTATGCGATCTAGGCAACCGAGTTGCGTGACACAACGGTATATGTACTCGTATCCCTATTATGAACTGCTAAATCGCGTAAAACATAAGAGAGCTAGCCGATCGACCATCATAGCGATTCTTGTCGGCCTAAAATTAACTTGTGTGTTGACTATAACGTCCGACTACTGACAATAATAATAGTTTCTACCAGACCTGCTATACAAAATTTATAAAACATGATTCTTTTCAATGTGTAATATCGAAAGAAATTTTGCGAGTGTAAATCTGTGCAAAAAGGTAGAAATTATCGAATAAATTCAGCACGTGGTAGCACTTAATAAGGGAGAACTAATAGCAGAATGTTGCGATGCGACGATAAAACAATTCATACCGGTGTGCCATCAGCAGTCCCTAATCGCCGAAATTCACATGACGCCACAGCGGTATTAGCGGTCGTTATAGTGTTAAACAATAGGAACTCGCAACTGCATCGCGAAATGCCTCCGCGATAGACGGTTCCGTCACACGAGTTTCGATTAACAATAATAAATACTGGTTACTGTCATCGCGTTCATCATTATCAGATTGATACGTGTACAGAGTCCGATTTTATAGAGCTGGAAATTTTCTTGCTAATTGATTAATACAAATTAACATTGCCTGGTAATTACGTCTGATTACCGTTTGGGCGAGGTACAACGTTATTCAAAACACATTTTATTTACCGAAATTCTATTAATATGAATTTCAATGGCTCCACTGTATCAAACAGCGGCAGCGTAAAAATCGCTTTTCAAATAACGATCCCAATGTAATTCGAGGCATTTCGTTAATTCGCGGTTGAAATCGCTGCAGGTATTGAAACAATTTATATTCGGAAATTCATAATTGAGAATCGAAGATAAATAACGTAGCAGACTTTCTTGCGAAGGAAGGTATAACATACATATTTGGTAGATTTTATTTGAAACTTCGAGTCTCGCTCGTTGTCATAGATAGGGCAAGGAGTTAAAAACTATTTTAGCGTTATTTATGGGCTCGAAGTCATAATAAAGTAGCTCGTTGAATTCGTCTTAATGCCAACTATAACATTATGTAATCAAAAATGCATTTTAACATTTCAAAATACATCTAAATGATTTCACTTTATGTCGAACAAATTTTTCTCCCCTTATAATGTTATTGTTTACCCTCCCTGCCTGGGACATTTATGTTCACGATTAACTTTTTTACTGTTCTATGCTTTTAAAAAATATAAAGAAACTCTGGAATGCGTATTGAAGTCTCTAGTTCATTCTATACGAAATATTTGATGCTGTTGATGCTCATTTCTACTTAAATTAGTTATAAATCTTCTACTTGAGCAAATCTGGGACTCATTCCTTTTGCACTATGGTCTCAAACTATTATCGAATGTAATGATACCAGGAAAAGTACTGGATATTACTCAATAGTATAACAAAATCGTCGGTGAAGTTACATAACCGTAAAAAAACTTACAGAATGATTGATTACGTTCAAATATTAATAACTGTACTAATTTAGATGATAATGAAATGAAATCTGTGCAAAAGTGCTCTGTATACCTACTTGAAAAGCTTCTGCAATGTTAGAATTACACAATTTCCTTAGAACACTTGAAAATCGCAAACGAATGAACGCTGGTTCAGAGACTGTGCAAAGCGTGCTATAAAAACTCTTAACTTTTGATGAAGTAAAGTACTTCACGGGTGTACAAATAAAAGAACGATAGGGAAACCGTATTCTTGAAACCTTTAACTCGTCGGACAACAAAAATGGTACGTCTGACGCAAATTTTGAAATCGCTTTTCCCGACTTTTCGGGTCGAATGCCCCACCGTGCGGCGCGTTAGGTGACTTTCCGCAGGCTACGGATGAAATTCTGGTCCTTGGATTCCTCCACGCGTCCAATTACCGAGATATCGAACGAATCCCTCGGATTACGTGGCGTTTACACGGTCTCCGGCCCACGACCGATGCATTTTTCCCGAAATGCGTCAAAATTAAATGCCGAACCGGTACGCGGCAACAGACGCAGCACGTATGCAAACGCCACGGCATGGCATGGCACGGTGCTCGAATACGGACGAGCGGAACGTATGCGTTCGCGATCGACCGTGTGCAGTTGCAACTGCACATTGCACACGCAGTGTACCGGCCGGACCGGGTCGGGCTGGGAGGCGCGGGACCCGCCGGAAATTGCAAACGAAACTTGAAATGCGCGCCGTCCCGCGTGTCTACCGGTCGACATAATAACTGATTAAAAATACGCAAATTGCCGCGGCGCGGCGCGTCCGTATCGGGAATCGGCGCGCGATAAACCGTTCGCGATTTCGACGCCGGAACACGCGGACGCCATCGACGTGCAACGAATTCGCGATGGGTCGCCTGTGACCCGCTCGCTATCGCCCACCCTCTCTCTCTCTCTCTTACAGAACACGAAGGCTAAATACGGTGGGGTGGAATTCGCGTGTAATCGAGGGTAACGTGAATGTTAAGCGCCACTGTATTATAGGAGGATTTAGGGTATCACAGTTCATTACTTTCTTTCGCGGAGAGATCCGCGACGGTTATGAAGCGGTCGAATTTATGGGGAGAGTTTCGAGGAAGTTTCACAATGGATCTGTTCACCTGTCAAAGTAACTACGACGTTTAACCCCTTGCACTACAATTTATTTTACGGTTGTTGCGATTTGTGTTCAAATTAACATAAATGTAAATATGTTTTTGTCTATCGATCGAACATAATCAACGTTTCGATCCTAGTTCGGATCTTTTTCAAGATTAATTTGTATTTATGCACAAGTGATATCGGCGCTACAGGTTCGATCAAAGATACAAAAATTAGCAATTTTGCAGAATTATAATTTCAACGTTTCGGTTCGGTTTTGAACCATCATCAAGAAAAGTCCGCGTCTGTGGAATTTAATAGACACTGTTATTCATTAACACAGGAAATTTTATGGTTTAGACAAGAGGTAATATACATACTTGCTAATTGTGAAAAAACACAGAATGAAGAGCGTAAAAGAAATGGTGCTTGTCAGTAAGAAGGTTTAAACTGTACTAGACTGTAACCGTTGTGACAAAGTCAAGGCGGAAAACAGAGAAACATCGTAGATCTAACTAGCCAATCCGATGTCAAGGATCCAGAGACACCAAATCAATGTTGGGCGCGAAATTCAAATTTTAAATATTCATCAACAAACTTCCAACCAATGTATTACCAAAAATTGCAAAAAGAAATCATTTTATGTGTGAAATTTCACATAACAATGTTAATGTGTTTAACCATATTTATAAAAACTGGAAGTCATTAGTTAGATTATTATAGAACATTAATTTGTATTGCGTCTGTAAAATAAATATGTTATAATAATGTTGAAAAACAGAAATTATTGAGTGAATTATTATTAGTGAGTGATTGAATGTAAACAAATATTGTTCATAAAGAGACACTCACTTGCTTTGGGGAACTAAATATATGATATTAGGTCTATAACTTGAAAACCGGAATTTTTTAAGGAAATTTGAGCGTTTATTAAAGAAAATCTTGTACAATTCTGTCATTCAAAGTATTGTCCATCGAAAGATACAACATTTCCCCATCTTTCTGGCAATTTGTGGATGCCATCGTAAAAAAACCGGTCATCTTTTGAACCAATGAACGAATCGAGCCAATTTTTGATGCCTTGGACTGAAGTGAAGCGTATTCCGGAAAGTGCATTCTGCATCGACCGAAACAAATGGTAGTCAGAAGGCGCCAAGTCTGGACTATATGGCGGGTGGGGCAGAACTTCCCATCCGCTATTTTCCAAATAGTTTTTTACGGGTTGAGCAACATGTAGCCGAGCATTGTCATGTTGGAAAATCAATGTCTCGTGTCTGGTCTCCCATTCTGGCCGTTTTTCCTTCAATGCTCTCTTTAAACGAATCAGTTGTTTTCGGTACAGCTCTCCAGTAATGGTTTCACCCTGCTCTAGAAGCAAGCTCTTCTTGTGTTCGACACGAGTCTTCATCGAGCAACGCTTCCAATTCTTCATCTTCAAACTTTTTCGACTGTCCAGGCCGCTCTTTGTCTTTGATGTCAAAATCGCCATTTTTAAAGCGTTGAAACCACTCGAAACACTGTGTTTTCGCAAGAGCATGTTCGCCATACAATTCCACGAGCAAACGATGACTTTCGGCTGCAGTTTTCTTTGCAAAAAAGTGACTCTGCAAAACTTCCCGCAAATGCTGTTTCTTTCGCCAATTTTCAAAATTTTTCATGATTGAAAAAAATATGATGCGCACAAGCAAATCAAACACTGTTGACTGATTTTGCAGGTTATGAATAGAGCTTCGGAATGGCGTGTATGTCAATGATTTGCTACAGCACATACATAAGTGCTGACATCTAGTGTCAAATTCCGGTTTTCAAGTTATAGACCTAATAAATGTGCGACACGTGTGTTGCGCCCGTCGAACATGCTAGTTGTCAAGATACTGATGTACGTACGTATTTGAACTCGATCTAGGTTATATCAATCGATACAAGGCGGTAAATTTGAAAAGTCATAATATGTTCTTAAATCCACTCTTACGGATATACCTTGATGGTAAATCGTTATTGAAATTCTACTTTTGTTGGTATCAATTACATACATAAATGTGTATGCAACAATCGGAATCCAAGAATTTATTGGTTCCAAAAAATTCCTAAATGTTAATATAAAATAGCATTCAAAATCAGAAGGTCAAATTGGGGTGACTTAAGTTCATACCAAATATTCGTAAAATGTGACAAAAACGTTTTTCATGTCAAAAGTAAAGAAAACAATTGAAAAATTCTTTTCTTCGACGCAGATTTTGAAACATTATTGGTGTCTACGAAATGTTTTATAACACAATGTGCATTCAAACATAATGCTATATGTATTGTGGTTAAATGCCTGCAAAAATCTGATACCCATCTCGGTCATGAATAGTAAATAATGAAGCTTCGGACCAGGACGAAATTACGTAAAGCGCTTAACTAACATTGCATAATAAACTCTAAAATTCATAGGTTAGGATATAATACCTCGTCTGCATCGCTCATGTTTGCCATAGATGAATGATTCATGCATGATGCCGTGTATTGTATACAAACATTATTCATGCTCTAATAAAATGAATCCTTGATGTTCGATGAATAAAATATAAACAGAACGAAATTCGGTAATGTTGTACAAGGATCCTAAGAATTAAAAAATAAATATGTAAACACGATAAAATCCTTATGAAACAAATCGTTGCTTTCAAACTTCTATGTATTTACAAAATATTGTTCCTATCAGTCGAAACGAATTTTCTGGCGACCATAATTCAGCAAAAACCAAAACCCGCACTGGCTGTCAGTCGACAAAATCGATTCGCATTTCCGCGAGAGCTTTTTTGTCAGCATCGACCCCGCTGGATAGGAATTTTCTGTCGTAGAAAATATTGTTTGCAACAACGTCGGCCAATTCCATTAGACGGGGGCCCGACAACGAGCGACAGTTCCAAGGATTTATGCTGTCTGCACTGGTGGTCGGAGCTGTCGCGGTTCGCATAGGGTAAATGTACCTATTACTGCGGTTGTATGTTTTACTGCGGTATCTTCTCCCAATGAGAGATTAAAATACGTAAAAATAAATATTTTGTCCTGAATAAATTTGTACGATTCAAAGAGAATGTATTCTCATGTTCGAGGCAAACAAAATTGTCAATCATTCCCATATTTTTATAATCTCAGAATTTGAAAAAAAAACATTCTGCAGAAAAGGTACAAATAAGACCATTTTTCTTCTATCTCGATCATTAAAGTTAAAAATTAAATCGAAAAGTAATGAAGAAAACAGTAATAAAAATAAAAAGCAAAGTAAATTAAAGCGCACGAAAATATCTACTTGTGGAACTGCAAACTTAAGAAATAAAGAAAGAATGGAGATTTTAAGAAATAAAAGGAAGAAGACTTGAGAAAGAGAAAGAAGTTTACATTATAAATATAATTGTGAAATGAATTGTGAAACTTCATAATTTTCATAATTTAAAACAGCTTCAAACTAAAGATAATAAATATTGCTTAATTATATTATACAACAGTGTTAGGGTTAATGAAAGGTTTATTCATTTGAAATGTAATAAATAAAAAAATTATTTGTTACTGTACTAAGGATTTATTTAAATTATTTAAATTAATGCCTAGATTCTTAGTTTGTTTTCGTACGCTCTTATGTTGTTTTAGGTTTCGATGGCCAACAATTTTTTGTTGTATTCAGTACATCATTTTTACGTACTATTATTCGATGGTAAATTAGGAATAATATTAAAATAACGTATGCTCGAAGCACATGCTACCGCAGTAATCGGCAGTTACCCTAGGTGTAAAAGGAAATGTTCGCGGCTCGGTCACACATCCGCCTTAATATTCTTCTTCCACATAAATTTGTCACGGGGGATGGAATAATTGCACGAGTGCAAGACGTCGCAAATACCGCGCGTACGCGTTCAAGTGCCCTAAACATAGCTCCGGAGATGTTAATTCGATTCCGACGCGGCGGCGGCTGGACTTTCAGTTTCATCGTTGCCGGAGTTTACTCGGACTTTGCGATAAATTAAAGGTGTTGCATCAATTCCGCGAGCTTGATCGCCGCTTGCGAGGGTTTCCTTGATCGCGAGCGGGTTGTTGACTGAAATGAACTATCCCAATTTTCATAAAGGAAGTTTAGTAGATTATGTTTCGAAGTACTCGCCATCATTTCGTAGTACTTCTTCCCATATAGTTGATAGATTATACAGGGTGTCTCAGCTGAAGGAGGCCATCTAAATATCTCCTTTATTTTTAATGGCACAAAAGATATTTATGGCATAATTTAAATGGAATCGATAAATTAAAGGTGTTGCATCAATTCCGCGAGCTTGATCGCCGTTTGCGAGAGTTTCCTTGATCGCGAGGGGTTGTTGACTGAAATGAACTATCCCAATTTTCATAAAGGAAGTTTAGTAGATTATGTTTCGAAGTACTCGCCATCATTTCGTAGTACTTCTTCCCATATAGTTGATAGATTATACAGGGTGTCTCAGCTGAAGGAGGCCATCTAAATATCTCCTTTATTTTTAATGGCACGAAAGATATTTATGTCATACTTTAAATGGTTTCAAAGGAGGAATATCATAGAAGAACAATTTCTTTTCTCCTGCTATTTTTTCATAGTTTTTTCAATGTCATCGTTATGTATTTATCAGGAAAACTTTTTTTATTCCATCTTATAGCGACTGAAGAAATGCATTTGAATATGCTCAAGTCATTAACAAGATGGAATCAAAAAAAGTTTTTCCGATAGAAAATAACGATGACGTTGAAATAACTATGAAAAAATAAGCGGACAAATAAAAATTGTTCTTCTATGATATTCCTCCTTCGATACCATTTAAATTATGTCATAAATATTTTTTTTGTGCCATTAAAAATAAAGGAGACATTTAGATGGCCTCCTTCAGCTGAGACCCTGTATAGTCTACCCGGAAACAGAGGGCGGTTTCCTGACTAGCATGGCTACCTGGGTATGAAAATGAGAGTGTCGAAATTGTTGAAAATAACGTTGTTCGTCGGCTGAACAAACGAGTAAAGTCCTGCATTCCTGAACGGTTTCTTGATTACGAAGAGATAGATATATTTTTCGACCGCGTCAATGGAATTGTAATGTTCCCCGAACGAATCGTGTTAGAGTGACCCGAACAGATGATACCTGGGTATGAAAATGAATGTCTTGAAGATAGCGTTGTTCGACGACCGAACAAAAGGGTACAGTCCCGCATTCCTGCGGCTGGAGATCCAGAGTGGGGACCGGGTCGGCGAATCGAGGCCGAACAATTCGACGTGAAAACGATGACGGTGACGGGAAGGAACATCGCGAAAAATCTGTGGGTCCGCGCGATATTGTGAGGCGTTCCCCAGCGCGGAATTCTCGGCTGGGAACTATCTAAGCCGGCGCGGCGCCGCTGTGGAATTTAATCTAAACACGAAGACGCGAGTAATCTCGGGTGTTCGCCGGATCGTGAAACACCGGGCAAACAAGTTTTCCTTTTCCATGAGGAGAGAGCGACATGCGAGGCACCAACGATCTTCGTCATTTTACCATCGACGACGGGGGTGACCTGTGACCCTCCATAACCCCCTGTCTCCTTCGTCACAACTTATTACGATTCAGCGTCACTCCCCCCCTTCCCCAGCCGTGCGCAAGAAGACTCCAATATTCCGGATATTGTACGAACCACGGCAACCGATTATTTTTTCTTCTCGACGTTCTTTTTCCCCCCCGCCCCCCTTCCCCCTCCTCTCACTCTGTCTTTTCTTCTTCCTCTTCCACGTCTCCTCCCTCTCACTCTCTCACGCTCTCGCTTTCTCGCTCGCTCTGCTCTGCTGCTCGTCCGGTTATTACGAAACTCGCTTTCAACGGAGGCTGGTGGCACTACCTATACGTGCCACGAGAGAAAAATGTCGGATGTATGCCCGTAGGGCTTTGTCATTTTCGTCGTGGGCTCTCTCACAGCTTTTCCGCGCTTTTCTGCGCGCCGCTTTCGCTCTCGGACGCCGACGGCGAAAACCCTCTTCCTTCCTGGCACGCCACCGGCAATGAAAATACGCGCTTCTTTATTTTTAACGCACGGTATATATTGGCAAGCCCTTTGTGCGGCCTCGTGCCCTGCGCGCCGCGCCGCGCCGCGCCGCTGCAGCGTCTCGAGCCTTCGCATCGCGAGGACGTCGAACGCAATTCCCTGGATTCGATTTCCCGCTGCTTCGGGAAGATAGGAACGTCTGATTAACGTTTAGACTGTACTTACCGTCGCGAGAATCCGTAACCGTACGAGCATTCGTTCATTTTTGCCTCGCGTCGTCTCTAATTGGATGTACTTGCACTCTGCGCGAACCCTATCGAAGACGATACTCGAGAGAAATTCGTATTATACGAGATAGCGTGACCTGTTCAATGAATGAGCACTTACAGGGAGAGATCACAGTGGTGGGGTCGTCGATTTTAATGAAACACTTTCTGGTGGATCTAGAGCAAAGGTAAACATACTTCATTTCTTAATAATATCTTAACTTTTCTATCTTTCTCGAATCTTTCTCGAAAGATCGATTTTTTCCAACATGAACCAGCTTTGCTTTTCGGAATGATATCAGAACAACAGAGTGCCTATGTATTATGTTCCAAAGAAAGAAATGCAGGATTTTTGTTCCTTTGTTTTAATTGCAATTTTATATCAATTTACCTTAACAATTTACCTTAATTTAATGAGTTATATGTCATTTTAGAGCTTGTTTTGCGTTCTATTTAATTATGCATTTGATATTTAATTTTATTCAAATTTTTATTAAATAATTTGGCTTTTATTTCAGGCAGCACTGCACGGTGCATTCGTTGACACTTCCTTCGCCCCATACTTCGTTGATATTCCGAGCCGCTTGAGCGGCCTAGTTTGAACTCGTAGAAAAAAATGCGAAAATCGCGTTTTGACATCCTGGAATAAAAGCCAATTAATTTAATAAATATTTGAATAAAATTAAATATCGAAAGCATAATAAATAAAGCGTAAAACAAGCATTAATAAGACATATAACTCATTAAATTAAGGTAAATATTTATTGGTATAAAATTGCAATTAAAACAAAGGAACAAAAATCCTGCATTTCTTTCTTTACAACCTAATAATTCATTAGCATTCAGAAAGTGTTTATACTGCTGAAAATATTTATGTTCGAAATGTTTCTATGAAGCACTGTCCATTTGCTGCACAAAATATATATCTACTTACACTATTGACCACCTCACCAATAAATAAATAGCAAGATTAGAAAGAAACAAAAGAAAACATTTTTAAAGAAAAGAAGACCTAAAACTCCAAATAAAAATAAGAAATTGAAAAAACCCATAAAAATGAAATAGATGATATAATATAAATGAAACAGATATGGATCATCAGATCCTATGTATCAAAACCAGATGCGTATACATATCCAAAGGCGTCAATAAATAACATTTTGAAACATGTTTCATATACCTATCGACCTTTTAACTATGCTCGTGATAATTGAAACCCATTCGTTACGATATTCGCTTCTCAGTTGCTAACGCACGGTTTCAATTTGGAATAACTAAAACAAGAAGTCGTCGAAACAACTCGCGATATTCATTTCAGTAATGTACGCGTTGTATGTTTCATACCGCGTCGGTGCATTGAAATTGTTAATTTATTTTGCCGAATAAAATGTGCTTGATGCGTATAGGGGAGAACTGCTGAATTTCGACTGGCTCCTAGATTAAAACGCATGTATCTCGGAAAAGAGAAATATTTTCGGCGCTATCCGCGGTATTAATTAACTAATGAATTATAAATGCGTTTCGCTGTAGCCATCTATTTTGAAAAAGAGAAATTTTCGCAGTGTTGGGCGTGGTATAAATTAACTATGAATTATGAATTCGGAGCTACATTGTGCGCCGTTTCATTATTTCTGAATGCTGCAAAGAAATTTCATTTTTAATTTCGAAGTAAATGACGCAGCTTATCGATTTATCTTCCCGTTGTATTATTTTCCTTTTTATAGCGCCATTTTGATAATGGCAGGCATACGACTGTTTACAATTTGTATAGTATTACATGACGTACTGTACTGCACATGACATAATCTACTGCAACGTCAGTACGGTACTACAAAATAATCAAATTACATTAATAATGAAAAAAAATACTTCTTGGATCCACTGTATATCTTCACATCTGCTCGTTCTGAACAGACCACGTATTTTGGCGTCGTCGCACAGTGGTCTTTTCCAGCGATTTAGCTAGCCAAAATTATTTATAATGTTTAATGATTCCACAACATTCTCAAATCATATATAATATCATTTTTTATTTGTTTAAGTATTTTAAAAACATTTTTTAATACTTTTTCAATATTTTTTGGTACGTTTTTAAGTAAAAAGTACTAGTTTATATTACACTATACACTAAATTAAAATATGATAGTTCTAAACAGTGTACAGCAAATACTTATACATAAAATATTGTGGATCAAGGCCAATTTTCAATGTAATTTCACTTTATTATAGCACACAGTACACGTTTCGCTCGAGATCATTCGCTTCGGATATTTCCTAAAAGACTGATACAATGAGGCAAAACTGCATTCGGCATTCTAGTGTTTATAAAACATAAGAAGATCGTTTCATTTTGTCTTTGTCATCATCTAGTGTTTACGTCTGGAAAGCGTGCGCGCCCGAAACGCAAGGGCCGCTAAGCGCGATAAACAAAATGCTGTAAAATGAACGCGGGCAGACTCGGGCAACTAATTTTTGTGTTGCTGTAAGCCCAAACCTTTGACAATTACAACCGCGCTTAAAAAAATTCCCGGACGTACCCTGATGTACAATATAATTACTCATAAAGTGTTACAATCGTAACAAATCTTATTTACATACTAATCCTTTTGAAATGTAAATAATTACCAAAAGATATGCAATAAAAAGATACAAAATTGTTGAAAGTATAGTCCATACTTACTTGCAAAACTTTCATACTGGAAAAAATGTGTACAACTTACTTGAAACATATAAAAACTGTCTCATCGAATTTTAGCAGCAAGACACGTACTACGAAAGTCTTTAACTTCCGATGAAGTACAGCACTTCATGGGTGCCTTAATGATAAAAAAAATATTAGTACATTGTCCCTCAAATTTTTGAAATCGACTTTTGGCCAGCTAAATCGCTGAAAGGGGCCACTGTGCGTCGTTGGGACCAGAAAAATGGGCGTCACGCGTAACGATCTCGAGCAGCAATCGCGTAACAGGTTTCTCCTCGGCTCGAAAATCAATTCTTCACGGCAGTTTCCGGGACTTGTGTTCGACGAGGGCGAGCAAGGTTCCGTGGGAAGCAAAGAAGAAGAAGAAGGGTGGTGTAGCCGAATTGGGCGGGGTAGAAAGGAGTACATGACGGTCGCGGACCAAGAGGATTTCGTTAACGAGTAAAGGGAACGGTGAATTTCATTGGCGAAACTCGTCATACGTGCGGTTTCACGCGTGTACCCGTGGTGCCGCCGTGGGCTTTGTACCCTTTGTCCGCTATTTATTTATCCCGGTCTAGCTGGCGGGGCTCGTTGC
This sequence comes from Lasioglossum pauxillum, assembly GCA_933228785.1. Taxonomy (NCBI): domain Eukaryota; kingdom Metazoa; phylum Arthropoda; class Insecta; order Hymenoptera; family Halictidae; genus Lasioglossum; species Lasioglossum pauxillum. Next base: position 42,640,643 of record OW121705.1, on the reverse strand, counting down.
GAAGTTTTCCTTGCGGATGCGTCTCGTGTTTGTTCTACGCGCGCCGTCACTCCCTCCTTAAAGGATCCCGTTCATCCGTACGTACGGGCAAGTTTGCACAGCCCCCGATACATTTTCCCTCCCTTCCCTCCGGGAGAAGCGGGCCGCCGCTCCCGACGACGCGGCGAAAGGAAAATAATAAATCTAATATTAATCCTATATTCCTGGCCGGCCCGTCCTTTGATGCTCGCACACAGGAGCTCCTTTGCCTCGTAGGAGGAGCCTCGAATTTTCTGCGAACGGTGCTCCGAGGGCCGCCCTCCGCCAAATAGGGATAGAAAACGCTGAATCTCATTTCGTGGTAGGGGGGAGGCGGTCTGGTTGCTTCTTTTTCCCTTTTTCCGCCACGTTCGTTCCTCCTTTTTTGTTCCAAATTCCGGCGGACCGCAGCTCCCGCCGCGCTCGGCCCGAATGAATTCTCGTTTCCTTTTTTTTTCACCGTGCCGCCGCGAAGATCCGTCCGGTAACGTGTCACATAATACGTATTTCGACGAGTCTTTTACCGGGCGGTTTGTGACTAACGAACGATTCTTCGGCGGCAGAAAGGAAACTGTCTCGTCAGCGTCAGCCTGAAAGGACGAGGAAAAGCTCGTCGCAGGGCCCCGCCACGAAAATTGCGCTTCGCTCGCACGCGCGAAGAAGCGAGACGGGGCCGGTGTAATTTGTTTTCAGCCGCTGCCTCCTTTGCCTATTCCTTCTGTTTTCGCCGTTCCCCTCGTTCACTCGGCCGGGACTCGTGTCTCGTGCCTATTTTCGAGTGCCAGCGAGCTAATGAAGCCCGTCCGAACTGCCGCAATGGCCTCCATCAGCGACTATTTTCTTCACTGTAGTCGGCCGCGTCCGATCTCCAGATTTCCAGATTTTTCCCTTCGAGGATTCTCTCCTCGCGTTGTTGTAATTCCAATCTTCTGTCGTTCTCCGTCGTTTTACCTGCGTCAAACTCACCAGTAATGGTGGAACTAATAAAATTCCCCAAATTAACATAGCTTTTATCGAATAGTTCGCAGTTTTGCTACTTCTTGCAGGGTAAAATAAAAGTTTCGAAAATATCATTACGAAACTTCAACTCAGACTCGTAGAACAAGCAGATGGTAGTTGGCCGACTGCGGTTCTTGTGCATGTTTAGCTCGACTTACCAAAACTTGTTCCACTAACACATTTAACCCCTTTCCACTGTAAGAACGAGTCAGACTTGCGATGAAGATTTCAAACAGAGTGTAATAAATTTGAATAGTACTCGATAATTTTCAATGGAAGTCGGATTTTATTCTTCTGTTATTAGTAGACGGTGTGAATCTTTATACAAAGTATGTTTAATAGGTTGAGAATATTATAATAATATTTTTAAATTCTTCTAATATTTTTACTGTTTTAAGTTACGTCCACTCATTTTTGTCATAAATGCATAAAATCCGCTGTGTACTTGTTAGTAATAATGCAAGAGGTTAACAGCAAACCTAGCACATTTCCATCCACTATTTTCCAGATTACAAAGTTACATTCATCGGAGTCAGTACGGTGAACAGATATGTACTATCCCTGAAGGGTTAAAATCCTAGAATAAGAACCGTGCAAAGTCGAAATAAATTCAATGCTGTCATTTCGCTAAAGCAACATGTAGCGCTCGGTAGATTTGGCCTCGAGGAACATTAACAAGATCTCTATCCACTTTGGACCACAATAAAATCCCACATTTTATTCCGCAATCGTGATCTACGTGTATCCGCGCCGTTCAGCGGCCGAGTATAAAGCGGCCAGCGAGATCTAGCCCAAACGGCGCGCGGATTAGGGGAACGTTGAATCGCATACTTGCAGGGCAGAGCTCGGCTCGCGTTATCGCGCGCAGGTTGCAGCACGCGAGGGTTAATCAGAAGTTCTGCGAAGTGCAAGTCCAAGGGAAACGACCGAAAGAATTCAAGGTCCTGGCAATTGGCTCCACAAATCGTCTCGTCCGTGCTGCGGCAGGTGTTCGCGGCTGCAAATCGCGAGTGCAGACGGTCGGATCGTGCGTCAGGTTCATACGGTTTAATTAATTACTTTTCATTTCTGCGGCAACGAAAGTTTCCTTCCGGGAAAAACCAGCTGCCGGGACTCTTGGCGGCGCGCGACTCCATCGCTCGTCTCTTTGAAAATTAGTTTGAGCATCGCGGCCAAACGAGGGCGCAGTTCGTCGGGGGCGAACGAAACTCGTGCATAATGACGCCAGATTGAAAAAGTTTGTCGGTTCGTGCTCAAACGGGCCGCGCCGCGGCGGCCCGGGGAAGAGACTTTATTCTTCCGCGGCGAACACCGCGTCGCGCAGTTCAGCCGGCTTAAATAGAGGTTACGCGCGATTATCCTCTTTCGCCGCGTGCCGCAGCTTTTCCAGGTGCTCTGGCAACTACCACGGAATTCGACATTGCCCACAATTCCGAGGTACACTTTGTGAAATCGCGGGATCCTCCTTTTATAGTCCGCAGCCAGAAAAATTAGTGCCAGTCACGAATGTTTGGATGTTTTTGTGCTTTTAGCAAACTTGAAAGGTCTAAACGGAATGTGATTACTAGACTGCGGATTTTATGCATTTATAATAAAGATGGGTACGTGCAATTTAAAGGAGTGGTCGTATTCAAAGAATTTAAGCACACCAGTGTATTAGCTTCAGTTTAATACGATAATTAGGACATGAAATATCTTAACTGCAGCAAACTAGAGTGAAATAGAAATTTATCTTCTTGGTTATTATTAGACTGCGGATTTTATACATTTACGACAAGTAGCGGACATTTTAAAAATATTTTATAATTAAAGATAACTAATTAAAAGAAGAATACAATTTTTATTTGGCTCGTGTCTTGCAATGAATGCAAACATTTTTTATTTTGCATGAAATCCGCAGTCCAGTGATTACTTAATTACTATAATTGTAGTTAATTTTATTTACTATTGACACATTACCTACCGGCGAATATCTCATAATTTTTAAAAGTCTATGGTTGAGGACTTTTTGATATTGTTCAACAGCAGTTTCACTTGTGACCGAACAAGTCACCTCCATCACGAATAAATTATTATTAACCAGTATACTTAACCAAACGAAGCCATTCGGTTCCATAGATAAACCAGCTTTGCCGAGCTAGAATGCCAATTCTGGCCCCTAACTCCGCCAGCTCCGATTACTCGCAATTGGAAGAATGAAAATGACGCACAATAGCTAGAAATTGTCAGCCAGCTGAATAGCAAACGCAACGGAACGAAATTGTTCCGTATTTCCGACTCATCTGAATTCACGGAGTACACGGGCGCTCATCTTAGGAAAAAAGCAGTTATCATTAAGAATACATTCAAGCGCCGCAGGAAGCGATAGCCACTTGTTCCGAGAACGGTGCCTTGACGCTGTTCCTCTGGCGTCGAATCAGCCAGCGGCTGCAATTTCCGTAACTACTTTGCCGTTTCGTTCGAGAAATTAGCTTCGACTGCGAGAGCGTCTCGGATAAAGAAAGCGAATCGCGTGACTCCCCGTGTTCCTTCTTTTTCTCGCGGGGGTCGAGTCGACTTTAATAACGAAAAACGTGAGCATAGAGGCCGTAGAGGTCGTAAAAAATAAGCGCAGAGAGCGGCGTTAATTACAGTCGCTTCTTTTATTCGGGGGGGGGGGCAGTCCCTCGCACACAATGCGTATTTGAGAGCAGAGCGAAGAGGTTAGGATAACAGGCGGCCAATGAGCGAGGGGACGGCGAAGCGCGCGGTAAGAAGACGTCGGTGAAGAAGCCGAGGAAAGGTGGAGCCCTTTTCGGGCCGAGGTGTGTCGGCGATAGAGCTTAAGGGAAGAGCTTTTCTTGGCCGAGGCGCAGACCTCGAGACCCTCGTCGAATCACCTTTGGGAGTCGATCGAGCCCATTCTCGGGTTAAACCCGGACGCGGACTACCGATTACGGACTTATTTATCGGCCCTATTGTCCTCTCTTCTTCCCGTTCCCACCCCCTCTCTCGATCCCCGGCTGGCCTGCGAAGCACGCGTCAAACGCTCGAGAGCTTTTCTTTTCTGTCGCGACATATTACCTTTCACCTTCGGTCGAACCGTTCGCCGCTTTTCTATCCGCGTCGGTTTTCGAGTTCCCGGCAATTTGTCAATCCCCCTTGGCCGAAGTGCTGCCTTAAATCAACGTTATCTTTTGCCGCCGACCGAAAAAAGTCCGTCCGCATTACCGTCAGGATTCGAGCTTATCAGTGATTTCCCGGCCGCGGGGAAAAATAGTTTTCAGGTTCGGCTAATTGCCCATGGTGGTCGGATCGTAGGCTCGAACGATGGGTTCGACGTGAAACGGGATTAGAACCTGGTTACGGGGTCTTACGAAGAACATTGAGCGAACGTCGCTCACCGATCTCGATGAATCTAAAAAGATTCTCGATTAGCTTAAAAGGTTTGATAGGCAGCGGATAAAATACCTCTGGAAGTGGGGCTTAAAATACTAGGGGTGAAATTATCGAAGCGGGGGTAGAGAACGGAGCATCGATCCGAAATTGGGGGAAAAATGTATACCCATTTGGTGGGTCTTACCACTTTTAACCCTTTGCACTCGGACCTATTTCCGCCCTTTTTTCATTTTATGGATATGCAATTGATATAATACCTCATACAATATTTAAATGTTTAGTCATTGATTAGATACCAACATGTGTTTAATAATGTAAACAAGATTGTGGATAATGGTAAAGTAATTTGTAGTGGTGACTCTGAGTCAGCCGTCGACTGCTAAGAGATATAAGGCGGCTGCTTTCTCTTGAACAAACTGGAGCGCGTAACAAGTATGAATAAAAATAACGCACCTGACTAGTGTGACGCTTACTCGAGAGAAAAGTGAAGCCGCATAGGTACCCTCATCCGCAATACGTTGGAACAGCCATTTTCCCTAGCCATCGTCACATGAATTGCTGGCTGGAGCAACGTTGGATGTGAGATATTAGTTTTTATTGTTCTCCCACCAAGCTCTCCTGTAAAAATTGCACTTTGTATCATTCAACTTTGTTCGTTATTGTTAATTTAATTCTTGAGTTGTTGACTGGAACAACTTTGAATGATATAAAGTGCAAATTTTACAGGAGAGCAGGATTTGATGGGAGAACAATAAAAGCTAATAGACCTTAAGTAAATCTTATATCAAAATTAAATTGCTCGGCCGAGCATTTTGTTGTTTGCCGCTACATCTCGGCCCACTCGAGAACAAAGTGACGTCGCATAGGTACCCTCGTTCGCAATACGTCGAAAATCGTCCCGAGCCATCAACTTTTAGCGAAAGAAGACTATAATGCTAGGAGGTGTAGTTTTTTGACGGGAATAGCTCGGTGGAAGCTTCGGAAAGCCTTCTTTTGGACAGAAATTACATCTCCGGCTTATGCACAGTGGCTAGATGAAAGTCAAATCGAAACGTAGATGGGAGAAGAGGATAAGTCCGCCGAAACGGCCAATGGCCTTTCAGCCGGCGTATACCCTTCAACCCCCTGGAAAACCGATATCTGACGAGAAAGGTGTCTGCGGCACGTTTCTTCGCCTCCCGGTGTATCTAGACGACGCGACGCAAAGTGCACAAAAGCGACGAAATGCCGATGGAAATAACGTTTTACAAGCCGCTCCCGATGTACGTCCATTTGTATACGTTTCCAACGTGCCCCCCCGCACGTCTGGACGATGCGTGCAGGACCGTGGGGTGCCAATCGATGGGGAAATATAAAGTGTGCGGACCGAAACCGTAAGATATAGAAGAACATTGGAAACGATACAGGGGAGAGCGTCTTATAGAAAAGGATCTTCGGGTTAAACTCGAGCCGACACAAATCACGTTTTCTTCCTGGCTCTTTGATTTATCGAAATCCTTGGTCCGGACGCGCCGCGGATCGACTGACCGAGACAAATCGGATTAGGCCAATGTGCACATCGAGTATTTTGTTGGGAGTTGTTTATTAGGTGGTTGAATTCGATCGATAGTCGAGAGATCATTGGAAAAAGTGGATAACAATCTGTCTAATGAGAAAAAGAAAAACTATAATTGGATATGTGGCGGCTAACTTTCTACACCCGCCACAAGATGGACAGATAGTCAAAAACCCCATTCCCGCTACTACCTGATCCGTCATCAATCCCTATACAGGGTGAGTCCGACGAAACAGAACACTTAAATATCTCCGTTACTTTTCGTTGTGGAAAAAAACTTCTTAGGACAAAGTTACACTGTTTGAAGGGCCACATGTAACGGTGTAAAGGAAAAAATTTTCGAGGTCATTTTTTTATGAGATTTCAAGGTCATCGATATATTTTTTAATGGAATGAGGTATTTTTTAATACATCAATCGATGCAGCTGCACATTCGTTATGAAAAAGTACTAACCTATGTACATATATCGAAAAGTTAGTAGTTCACGAGATATTTCAATTTAAATAACTCTAAAACACCATTCCTGTCGTACTAAGACGTTACACAAGTGAGTAAACGCTAACATCAATTTCAATTTCAATTTTTCAATTTCAACTTCAATTTCAATATCAACTCTTCAACTTCATTTTCAACTTCAATTTTTCCATTTCAACTTCAATGTCTACTTTTCCATTTCAACTTCAATTTCTCTTCTTCCATTTCAACATCAATTTTTCAATTTCATTTCGTTAATTTCAACTCCTCAATTTCAATTTAAACATCAAATTTTTCCATTTCAACTTCAATTTCAATATCAACTCTTCAACTTCAATTTTTCCATTTCGACTTTAATTTCAACTTCAATTTTTATTCTCCCATTTCAACTTTAATTTCAACTTCAATTTTAATTCTCCCATTTCAACTTCTATTTTTCAATTTCATTTCGTTAATTTCAACTCTTTAATTTCAACGTCAATTTTTCAATTTCAATTCGTTAATTTCAACTCCTCAATTTCAATTTCAACATCAAATTTTTCCATTTCAACTTCAATGTCTACTTTTCCATTTCAACTCCAATTTCTCTTCTTCCATTTCAACTTCAATTTTTCAATTTCATTTCGTTAATTTCAACTCCTCAATTTCAATTTAAACATCAAATTTTTCCATTTCAACTTCAATTTCAATATCAACTCTTCAACTTCAATTTTTCCATTTCAACTTCAATGTCTACTTTTCCATTTCAACTTCAATTTCTCTTCTTCCATTTCAACATCAATTTCTCTTCTTCCATTTCAACATCAATTTTTCAATTTCATTTCGTTAATTTCAACTCCTCAATTTCAATTTAAACATCAAATTTTTCCATTTCAACTTCAATTTCAATATCAACTCTTCAACTTCAATTTTTCCATTTCGACTTTAATTTCAACTTCAATTTTTATTCTCCCATTTCAACTTTAATTTCAACTTCAATTTCTACTCTTCCATTTCAACTCCAATTTTTCAATTTCATTTCGTTAATTTCAACTCTTCAATTTCAACGTCAATTTTTCAATTTCAATTCGTTAATTTCAACTCCTCAATTTCAATTTAAACATCAAAGTTTTCCATTTCAACCTCAATTTCAATATCAACTCTTCAACTTCAATTTTTCCATTTCGACTTTAATTTCAACTTCAATTTTTATTCTCCCATTTCAACTTTAATTTCAACTTCAATTTTAATTCTCCCATTTCAACTTGAATTTGTCATCTTCCATTTCAACTTCAATTTTTCAATTTCACTTCGTTAATTTCAACTCTTTAATTTCAACGTTACTTTTTCAATTTCAACTTCAATTTTTCAATTTCAATTCGTTAATTTCAAATCTTCAATTTCATTTTCAACGTCAAGTTTTCAATTTCAATTATTCAATTTCAACCCGCCAGATAGCCTTACCGATGAGTCCACTAGCGGGTCTAGGACGAAACGCTCCCCTTCCTTCGCAACAACACATCTTTGCAGCCGCCAAAGATACAATCAAACAGCAATTTTGATGACAGTACGGTAGCTGTATATGCTAGACACATCTAAGGGCTGTTTCAGAGCCCGAAATTGAAAGCAAACTTCCAGAAATCTTTCCATATCGTAAAATTCAACATGTACACAATGTTCCAGCAGCCCTTAATTCATCCAAAGGTAAATATACTCAAAGAATGTAGGATGCGGGTAAAGGTGGCACGGTGGGGAAAGATCAAATTGCAAAATTCCTCCGGTAGTTCGTTCCTCTTCCGTGTCCCGCGCGATGAACACTGAATCACTTTCTCCGTGATTCGAAAGCGGCCATGAATCTTCCTTGGGAATTCATTTTCACTCCGGCCCGGGGGCAGCTTAATCGGGTTGCCGGTACGGGACGAATGGGATAGAAGAAAAGACGCGGAAGTTTCTTAATTATGCTAGTGCGTGGCCCTCGGGGTAAGACCTTCTCGGACTGCAAGCAGTTCACGACTACCAAGACGACTACGACGACTGCGACGACGAGGACGACGACGACGACTATTAGGAGGACGTCTCTGTTTCGGCTTCTCCGTCTCACCTCGCCGAGACTCTCCTCTACGTGACGTGCACACTGAACGTCCGATGTTCGTCGCTCGATATATACCTTCGGGGTTTTTGGTCTGGCATCCCTGTTCCACCGGGACAGCGGCCATCCCTCCACGTTCTGCCTCGTCCTCCGAGCTGCTTCTTCTTCTTCGTCATTCGCCCCATGGAGCACAGCCGCGCTGCGGGGGGCAGACCGATATGGAAATAAGATCAATACCATTGTTTCGCGGTTTGCACCGCGAAATTGGGTCGTATTTTATTTGCCGGGAACCCATCAAGACGCACGGCATCCTCGTCCCCTTTTTCTCGACGCTGGGGACACCCCCGAACACACCCCTGATTTATTGATCGTCAATCGCTCCGCTCCTCCTTGATATTCATGATACGATTGCTTCCAGCCTATTTTCCGCGGAGCAGCAGATCGTTCCATTTCTACGGACCGGTCGTATAAAATCCGTTCTGATTACTACCCCCGCGCGCAAAACGGCTCAACTGCAGTCGGCTTTGCCTGAGAGTCCGCGGCGTAACACGTTTTTCAGGATTCCACATGTAACGCACGTTCTCGGTATTAGATGTCGTCGGGGTAGAAGCGGGAAGATATGTAGCGCGATTGTAGGATAAAGTAGAATCGCGAATGGGGTGGAATCTCGCTGGATAGTTTCGAACGTCTTCTCTAAGCCAACTGGATTCGAAATTTTTACGACCTGGTACTTTGGGAAATGCGTGTAAGCGATCTTTTCAAGTACGATCTCCGACGGGCAGATCTACTCGTGATCTTTCCGCACCGTGCAAATTGGGATCTGTTTTTGAATGAAAATAGTGCGTGAGTCTGATTGTATTTATCTCGCTGTACACGGTGCTTCAGCGTGGTCGGTACAAGCGAGCACGAGGTGATTATACGTGCTAAAATAATCGTAAGTAACGCGAATTTTTTAAACATTCAGTTTGAAAATTCGCCGATTACGCGTACTCGCGAATAGGAATCGGCTGACGCGTCTGGCCAACCAATTCTACTTCTCATGACCGCCAGTACCGTGGTGAGATGACAAGATGAGCCCCGCGACGGCACAGAGGCATGAGGGGTCCATCGTTCTGCATAGTATTGGGTTGTCCGGAAAGTTCGTGCCGTTTTTGAAGGAAAATTGAAACGCTGCACATTTAAATTTTGGTATGAATTTATTAAATTATATACGTGCCATTCTGTTCCACAACCTTTCTCCATCTTTCAGGCGACTTGAAAGTTCTGTCTTTTCAGAACCTCTCAGGTTTTTCGGCGAAAAACTTGAAGTTTGTTCCATTAAGGGGATTTTGTAATGATCGAAATAGGTGTAAATCTGGTGAATATAGTGGGTGGGGTGGAACATCCCAACCGAGGTCCAACAACTCTTGTCGAGTTGTTAAAAACACATGAGGCCCGATTCATCAGATTTTTCTCCGTTAAATCGGGAAATTTATACATCAAAACGGTTTGTGTAGCCAAGCTTCACAAAATGCTCGTGGATGGTGGATATTTTTAACATTTCTGCTAATATACGGATAGTATAGCGTGGGTTATTCTCGATCAGTGTTTTAATCTGATCTGCATCTGTGGTGGAAGGCCTACCCGGGCGTTCTTGGTCTTCAAGGTTAAAATCACCAGCTTTAAACCTAGCAAACCACTTCCGCACAGTTCTTTCAGCTACAGCAGCTTCGCCATAAACAGCGCGTATCTTGTTTGGCGCTTCTGTGGAATTTTTGCCTTCCCGGTAAAAGAAAGGCATTAAATATCTATAATGTACTTTGTTTGCTTCCATATTCAAAGGCGTATAAAACTGACAAAAATAAATGAATCGTAACCAAAATTTTTTCTAAATATGCCTGAAGAATATATGTCACGCTTCGGAAGTTCTTAAGTCAGATACGAACAATGAAAAGAAAGTGCAAGAGAGTATTCTCGGTAGAGCTTGGGCAAACGCTGCCTCAGAGTGCGCACAGATGATTAAACCGTCACGCGGTCACGAGTGTCTTTGCAATTGGAATATTTGATTAACAATTAGGCGTAAGGGACGCCGGCGGCACGATCTGGTTGCGACGATAACAGCGGCAACGACGACGTCACACGCTGGATCATCGAATTACCGGGAAACCAGCTTCTCGCGAGATACGTCGTAAAATCTAGATGAAAATTACGGGGAAACGAGGCGCGCTACGTGCTCGGCATATTATTCCGTGGCTGGGGTGGAAAGAGTGACAAGAACGCACGGAAGGTGGGTGGTTGAATAAAAAAGATGAACAGAGAGGAGGCGGAGGAAGGGAGGGAAGAGAAGAGAGGCAGAGGGTGACTATCGTGTCTATGCGTATTACGTTATGTCAAAGCCGACGCATCCATCACACAGTCGCTGACACACGGACTCTTTTTCCTGTAGCGGCGTGCACGTGGAAACACGAAACGGAGACCCTCCTCGCCTCGGCTAGCTTCATGTCCCTGGGGACGGTCGCGGTGTCAGACGCAACACTGACGTGACCTCCAAGATGACGCGTTGCTCCACGGCACTTTGAGGAATATGCGTGGAAACGTGATTTTCCAGCCACAGTCATTTCTTTCGTGTCGGCGGCCTATTTTTTCACACGCACTAGGCTCGCTTTTAAGGGTGTGGAAACGGCTTGAGCGAGAGTACTTCTCACACTCAGGTACTTCTAGATACACTGCCGCTCAAAAGTATGTTGACACTTACCATGTTCAAGAAATTTGTGATATATAATGTATATTTTTATTATCAAACAATATTTGTTGCTAAAGTCTATTATGAATATGTATGTAATGTATTCTAATAGTACCAAAATAAACAATTTAGTTATTGAATTTTCATAAATAAATAAAAGAAAAACTATGGGATCACATAGATAGATAAATCCGATAACGATGTCCCAAGTTTGAAAAACATTTGTGGGAAAGCAAAATTAAAATGTTTTCGGCGCATTGGTTCGATCAAATGTTACTATTTACACAATTTGCAAAATAGGCACAATAATTTGTCTCAACGTTTCGATCTCAATTTAGATCATTATCAAGAGAATACCAAAAAATGTATTGTATCTGTAATGGAAATTAACAAAACATTAATCATTGCATTTAAGCCAAAAAATAAACTAAAATATAACATTTTTTTATTTTAATATAACCATCCCAAATAAACAAAAACTGAATCCTTTTTTCCCCTAATAAAGAAATGAATTTGTGGGAAATATTAGAATCTGTGTGGAACCTTATTGAAAGCGAAGTAATGAAAAAGTTAATAGCCAGACTACCACGACTAGTAAACGCACGCGGTGGATATGTAGACGAAAAGAAAATATAATTATTTTTTATCATTATCGGTGAGATATTTAATAAATTATTATTAAAATATGTTCTCCAATACTGTACGAACTGAAATACATACGAGATAATCAAATTTACCAATGATATCATAACTTTTTTCAGGTAGTTATAAGAATTAAGGAAGTGTCCACATACTTTTGAGCGGCAGTGTACTCGAGGATCGCAAGGGTTCGGGTCTGACAAACCATTTCTGGATAATGCACATTTGAGGCCTCTATGTAGTCACAATCGGTAGATAAAAGATCAATCTAGCACTGAAGTATCCCAAGGTGCCTACTTTTGCGTTTTCGAGGCTTAATTTGCAGTATGGTCGGTTTATCTTAGCCAGTCCGCGACAGTCCGGCAGCACCTTATTACCCTTTTTTTATTAAGGATGAGGGGGAAAATGCCATTACGCACACCCAAGACCGGGGGTAGTGTGGGGCTCGGGCCGCGGTTGCTCGGCGTACCCATACTCTAAAAACCTCAACCTCATCCGGTGCTGCTCCTCTACTATCTACTTGACCCGAAATATGGCTTCTCCAGGGACCTACTGTCCGCATTAACTCCTGGAGAAGCTAGCTTCAGGCCCGACGACACACCTGTTCTTTTCCTAGCAGCACCTAATTTTGTATCCAGTATTTTCTTAAAAGGTAAAATACTGAATACAAAACCAGCGTAATAACATAGTATCTAGTATTTTCCAAAAAAATAAAACCAGGGTAGTAAAATTCTGTCCAACGGGCCGGACTGGCAAAAATAAACCGACCTTTGCTCGGCAGCATGTTGCGGAGCCGCGAGGAGCAATGTGACAGGTGACAGTGCTCTCGACTATCGTGCCTGTCGACTGATACGTTTTCATAGAACTACGACAGCCACATGCTGTCGAATAATGCAAATTACGTCTCGAAAACGCAAAAGTAGGTCACCTTGGGATACTTCTGCGCTAGATTTATCTTTTATCTAGCGATTGGACTACGGAGAAGCTCCAACTTTGCATTAGCGAGACGTGATTTCGCGCTTGCAATCCTCGTGTATATGTATCTAGTGGTGTGTGTGAGTATGCCACCGCACTTTCGCTCGAGCCGTTTCCACACCCTTAAGGTAATCCTCTAAACAATTTTTCCCTGTATTATACCACGTGTTAGTCAAATCAAGTATGTAAAAGTGTTCGTGTAAACTTATGTCCGAACATGATGTAATGAAGAATTGTAAGTAGACAGTTCAGCAGCGGTTGTGGGCAGAAGGAGTTAAGTAAAAATTCATTTCACTCCCTAATAGTTTTTTACATCTGAAAACAACACAACATTATTTTTAGATTTTTCGAATTTTTCACTGTTTTATATTTCATTTCGTGTGTTATGTACACACGACTGAAGGTCAGACCGACGTCGCAACGAGTGGTAGAGATTCCCAAGCTGTAGGTCACGTCATGTAAACAACAACTGTCTTGCAGTTAGGTTAATGTAGTTACGTGAATGCATTGTGGTCAGTCCTCAACATCCTTGCATTTGCATTTAAAGAGAACATTTTTTAGTAAAACTGATATACAGCATTCGACTATTTACAACTCTCTTTTTGTAACTTGAAACAGAACGGTAGTAACGAGTTTTTTTCGACGTGTCACGCATGTTTACATCTGGGGATGTAAAAATACAACGCAAACTGGACAGGCCGGCGCGAGCTAACGAATATGACAGCCGTGGCTTTCGAAATTTCATTCTTCTTCGTGACAGTGTTTATACCACATTATACAATAATTATGCAAATTATGTAACTCGCATAGAAACCATAATATCATGGAAACGATGATGGTGAATATTCGCTGAAGTCTGTTTCTATTCAAAACGAAAGGTATTTCATCCTCTTAGAGCTTCTTTGTACGCAAGCATGAAGAACATTTTTGCATTATATTAAGGATGACAATACCCTTTTCCCATGCTTAGTCTCATTACTCACAATCAAGCACCCTCTTTAATCTTCCCTCACCGATTCATTCACTCGTCGTTCACTCTATTATATTTCATCGCGACGTCGTTACACCGTAATCGTAATTTCTCACCGGGAACATCAAACGGAATCCTGCGAGAATTAACAGGATGATTCGAAGCGGTCGTGATCATCGCTGAAACAATGATAAGCGAAGGATTCGACAGACGAGCGTGGAATTTCGCGTGTGTTTCACGAGGCAAAGGTTAAAACTCGCGTCGAAACGGCTTCGATTAACGAAGCCGCGGCGGCGCGGCTCGGTCCCTTTGAAAAATGAATTACGAGCAAGGGCAGACGCGCCGCGCGAAACGTCGCCCGACGATTTTAATTTGAAGACCACGGAAGGCTTCGTCGCCCGTGGGCTATAATTCACGCAGTCCGCAACGCACGCGACGCCTCGAGAGATATTTTAACTGTTCGAAGTTCGCCGCGCGTTTTCTCTTTCGTTTCGCCGCGCTACGAAACTATGAAAATAAAACCCTAGCGCGGTGCTCCTATCTGGAACCCTGGGTTGACACTGCCAAATCACCGCTGCCAAACGATCACCCGGAAAAGTAATGCTCCCTCTTGAAACAATCCGTTCGAGGAGACAAGCACGCGACCGACGTCACCTACCCGAAGCCCGCGTTTCGGACGTGCTGGACAAAATCACTTTTCAAATTCACTTTTCGAAAGGGCTAATTGAATTTCTTCTGTGCAGTGAAACCTGTATATTTGCAAAATGCATACGATACTAAAATTCAATCATCATTTGAGAAAAAGATTCGACGGAAGTGGTGTTAAGGGATGTTACACCAAGATATGTTCATTTTTATAAAGACATTGTTTATGGAATTAAGTACTTCATGTCAATTTATACTTGATTAAACCTTGTGTAGCCAGCCAGGTACCCGGGCAACCATTTACTGCACTTCTTGCAACGACTTGTTAATTCTTTCCTCTAAAAATATTACGAAATATCTCCGAATGTCCATTCTTTGCTCGCTAATATATTAATTTGTAGTCTGAAAATGAGAATTTGTGCAAATATGTTAAATACAAATGGTTTTAATTCCACTTCTTTAACTCCACTTATTCCATACAAAACGTTTATTTCACTTTTGAGACCTTAAGCTGTGAAATCTGAAAGTTTTTGGTACCAGACATGTGCTCTTTTCGTCGCGAAAAAAAGGTTACAGACCACTTTACGAGGTCATAATGGAAACATGCTATGAGGGAAAGTCTTTGCCGGACAAACAAAATGCGCTGCGTATGTCCCGAAAAGTTGGCCAAAACTATTTCAGTATAATTTTAAGACTTGCATGCACAGTGTAGTGAGTCATTGGATTCGTATTAACGTCAGCTACAACAATATATAAGAAAAAATACATAGAGGCATTTAAACAATTAAGTTGACCATAATTTCTTATGGAAAAAAATGTTTTATAATTTTTTGTTGATTCATTTATAGATTTATTTATAGATGACTGAATACCGATTAACTTTTGTCCGAAACATTTCTTTGCCTTATTATCGACTCTGCTTGAAAAATCGTTGCAATCATTGGGCATTTTTAGTGTGACCATACATCGCAGTACAAAAAGTAATATAAAAGCCGTATTGGCACATCTTGTTAGCCACTTCTTTGTGGATTCTCAACAGGAACCTTTACAGTTTGCAATGGCGGAAAAAGAGCATTGGAACTCACTTGGAAGCCTAAAAATTACTTTTCTTGAAAATTCTACAAATGCGAAATATCGCGGTAATTGGTCATCTTCGAACTTGAATAATTTTAAACAGACAAACAATAAGTAAGTGAAAATTGCTGAAAACTATAATGTATACCTGTCTAAAATGTGTGTGTAAAGGAAAAATTAACACAATATGGAACGGGCGAAGACAAAAATGAGTTCAATGCTTAAGAACGCTACATGAGTAGATAAATAAAAAATGAAGCTGGTACATGGTTGTTCATATATTCTAATAGCTCAGACAACCAACATTTTTCATCGTACGCAAGATTTGAGAAATCGTGTTTTGCCCAACTTTTCCAGACAAATACTCCATTGTACGCAGGTCGGCTTGCCAATTTCGTGCCAAACGGATCGAAACTTGTTCTCCGGAGTTAGCGTCTGTGTCCATCGTTAGCATTCGTCGTGATCCAACAGGACATATCGTTGCCAAACGATCGAGTCGAGGAAAGTAACGGTCCGCAGCTAATCTTCTTTCTCGCCGGCCGGATCCGACGTGGTGATTTTTGGCAGAGATTCACAGGTAGAGACAGATTGGCCAGACGAAAGAATCCACCTTTGTCAGGGCCTGTTAACAGGCTGGTCGATGGCGACTCGGATTATTCCCAATTATTTCGTGTTCGTCGCACAGCTCCGCGACAAATTGCGCGGGCGAGTACCCGCACGCGGCCGGCGACAATGAGTCGCGGGTATTACGCAAACGAGTCGAAAGGGGTGCCGGTTGCGGGGATTGTTACTTTGCAACGGGCCGCGCAAAAAGAGCCCTCGAGAGTCGCGTCCCTTTGAAGCCTCGCCTCGCCATTATCGGCGGCTACTCGGAGGTAGGCCGATCAAAAATAAACGTCGCAATGAGACAGACTCGCACACTATGATTCTTCGGGATCCCCTCGCGAAAGAGGAGGCTTCGTCCTTCTCCTTTCTTCCTTTTCATTTAGCCGTCTGGATCAGCTGGCGAGACTCGTTCGAAATTTACACGCATATAAACATTAGTTTATAAAGGGTTATGAAAGAACTGTACAAGTTTCAATTGAAATAAAAATATAACAGTATGTGATGCCAATGTACTTTCTTAACCGACTTCGAAAAAAGAGGAGGTTACTCAATTCGATCGATTTTTTTCTTTTTTTTCGCTTTTTTTCTATGTCAATCGCGACGCAACCTTTTGCATCTTGTAGAGTATGTCCCCGGGGTGGTCCCGTTAAAACAAATTTCGCATTTTTTCATTCTTTGCGGTTTTTATTGCAAATAACCAAGAATCCTACGGTGTTCTACAAATTCTGCTCGTTCATAAATAAATAAAAAAAATTAAACCGACTTCGAAAAAGCGCACTAAAAAGTATAAAATAATTTCACGAACTTTAATACAATACAACCTTTTCGGTGGCAGCGCAAAATTGAAAATTTTCGACACTGGAAATTAGGAAAATCCTTAAATTCTTCTACATGCTTTCACATATTAATGTATCTTCTTCTTCCCACCTACTGATTCTCAAGTTCACCATACTCCAATGAAACCATAATCAGCAACATCTGACATTTGAAAAATTTTCAATTTTGCGCCGCCTCCGACAAGATTGTATCGTATTTGAGTTCGTGTGTATTTAAATAAATTAAATGGAAATTATTTCATACCTTTTAGTGCATTTTTTAGTGCGTTTTTTCGAAGTCGGTTTAATTTATTATTTGGTATCTGACTTTATGTTTTAAAATTAATTTTATTTAAATGGACGCCTCTGGAATTGTTTAAAACATCAATTCGTGAACATTCAGCACGTTGATATTTTTTAATTCTTCTTATCTGTTCACTGCTGTAAAATGCGCTTACCATTTTTGTCATAAATGCATAAAATCATCCTGCTAATTATAGATAATAATAAGAGCATAGCTTTGAGGTCGTGTACATGGCCATTCACAGTAAGCTCGTTCACACACATAAGTGGACTAAAAATCAATGCAGTTCTACTGTATGCATTTATTATGGAAGTTAAAATAGCTTAATGAACGAAAATAAGATGGTAAAGATGCGCCCCTGAAGAATTATTCAACAAATTGATGTCTTTGGATTGGATATATACTACATATTTTAAAAATGACCAAAAATTTGGATAGAGACCTAGCGTTGACCAACTCGCTTCACATAAACGAGCCTGTATAAATCAACGAATCGTCGTATCGCGTCCCGCCGCGCCGATGCGATGAATATTTCAAATTTCATTATTGTATGCGGGGAGGCGGTTCTTGCCGCGTTCCGAACGAACTCGTCGGAAAAAGTAAATGGTCGTGCATCAAACAGGAAGTCGGGGAATGACGGCCAGGCTCGTCGGTAATAAACGTTCCTGTCTCACGCCACGTCGGGATGCGGCGCGTCGCGACGCTACACAGGGCACGCATCGCGACTAATCGAGCGCGGGGGCCGCGTGGTCGTATGCTCCTTGCGAGACCAACGCAAGGAACGGGAAGAAGCAAACAGGGTTTGAGGATGGGAACGGTTGTTCCGTTCTTCGGGAATAAGGCAACCGGCTGAACGAGCCGTTGGTCTAATTACCGATGCAAACGCAAAGGGAGGCCACGCAATCCTCTTAGCGCGCGGGCCGCGTTGAACGTTCTCTTCTCCGCGTCGCCCCGCGAGATTACTCGGAGCAACAAGCGAGGAAAATCTTTGTTGTCCGGTAGAGAAACGCGCGCGCGCTCGTGTGTGTGTGTGTGTGTGTGTGTGTGTGTGTGTCTGTGCGTTAGGCAGACGGGTTCCGGAAGGAGATGCCGGATTGGGAGAGCGGGGGCGGAAGAGCGAAAGCTAGTACGTAAGCCTTCTCGAAACTTGGCGAATACTTGGCTGGAACACGAAACTTCTTGCACCAAGTGAATGTCGGATGAAAGACGGAAGGGATAAGACGGGAGGGAGGCAGAGGAAGCCAGAGGGGATCTTCCGCAAGAAGTCGAGGCTCGTTGCTCGCTGGGATTGGTTTCCGTTCCGACGTTCCGGGCTGCGTATGGACAGCTCGAAGTCTGTCTGTACTCGCGCGCTTCTCCTCGCCACAATTTTCGCTATTGCACCATCTACAACCCTCGGCGCAGCGGGGAGCAGGGTTGTACACTCTCTCCCTCTCTCTCCCTCTCTCTCTCTCTCATCCTTCTATATAGACGTCGCGCGGCTGTCTATTTGCGTGTCTGCACCACACTCGGACGTTCTTCGATCTTCTGCCGCGTGCGTTTCCCGAAGTCGATAGAACTTCGCGCTTAGGCGGGCTTGTTCGGGCTCGCTTTTGCTCTCGCGATGGGATCGGAATCGGAGGAAGTTAGTCCGGATGCACGGTTTGCCCAAGGAGAATTTCGTGGCAGCGCAAACACCTCAGTCGGCTCGTGCCCTGGGAACGTTCCCAATAAACAAGCTTCTCCTTGGGGACGGTCCTCTTATCAGAAGTATTCTAGCGAGGGTATTCTGGTCGAGAGTTTCAAAAAATACATCCTCGCTCTTAGATGTGTTTTCTTCACTTTAGAAAGCTAAGTTGTCTCGCGTAAGGATACAGATATAGTGGACCGGTGAAGATCGAGGATAGCAATGAGGTGAACATCGCGGTGAAATAAACTATACACAGCGTGATTCTGGGATCTAGGGCAAGTTACTGCTGCTTTTTAAGTAAAAATAGAAAAAATGATAGAGGAAAAAATCGTAACAATACATATTGCCCACTTCTCTTCGTGATGTTTCGTTGCGGCAAAGATTAAAGTTAAAATATTATCAGCAAGATCTACCAAGCAACAATATCTACCAAGGAGAATGATTTGGTACTCATAGCCCCACGCCCCACGCATTGGCCACCTCGTTCGCCGAATTTGAATCCATTGGACTTCTTTCTTTGGGGTTATCTAAAAGATAAAGTGAATTCACGTCCTTTTGTATCGGTTGATCACACTGTCCAACACCAAATTTGTTCCCCAATTACTGTTGGGTCCTTTGTATAGAGTTGTTTGCGCTGATTCCGAATCTGTTTTTAATTTTTTTCCTATACGCACAGTTTTTGAGAAACATGACTTTGAAAAAAAAAACATATTTTTCAACTTTAAACAAATATTGTAGTGTTATTATAAAAGATATTGAATTGTTCTTTATAGAAAAAGATTCTGTAGACTTTCCCGAATACAGCGGTATCCAAAATTAATACATTATGATTGTTTAAACATGTTTAAATAATCACGAAACGCGGAGAGACACCACTTCTGCACCAATTTTTGAGGGCACTTTTCAATTTATCTCAAAAAATAAAGGTCCAGCGGAAAATCGAACTATACCATGCGATGGAGCAGACTTTTATCTTGAGAAACCCCGCTTTGAAGTTTGAAACGTCGACGTTTTTTTCGGGCTGGAAAGCAAAATATCTTCGCCCGACATGAGTTGCCGCCAGTGGCGCTCGCCATTACAACGGTCGTTCGCCGCTCCGTATCCCGTCGCTGCGCCGTATCTCGTAAACATGTTTAAATATTCATAATGTATTAATTTTGGATACCACTGTATTCGGGAAAGTCTACAGAATCTTCTGCTGCAAATAACAATTCAATATCTTTTATAATAACATCACAATATTTGTTTAAAGTTGAAAAGTATGTTTGTTTTTCAAAGCCATGTTTCTCAAAATCTGTGCGTATAGGAAAAAAATTAAAAACAGATTCGGAATCAGCGCAAAGAACACTATAAGAAGGACCCAACAGTAATTAGGGAACATAAAAAAAGTTGAAATTTGTTGGACAGTGTTATTTAAAGGAGCGTATTAAACTGCGTCGAATGCAATGATAGAACATTCGAACACTTCTTGCAATACAGTACGTTTCTGACACAAAATGTCAAGTATCTAGTGAAGTATTGACATTTCGATGACCTTGGGTTAGTACTTTTATACGTATATAATAAAAAGGATCGATTGGTTTAGCAACAAAAATTGTAATTGCACCTGGCGGATGCATCGATGCATCCACGTAAAATAAAGATCATAAGGTACAATTTACTTTAAAAAGAAGCAGTAACTTCTCCCAGTTTCCAGAATCACCCTGTATGGAGGAGCCGTGAGCAGAGAATAGAGGTGTACATGGAAACAAAAATCACCGCACTGCTCTCCTCTCCTCTACGCTACGCACGCCTCGCCGCTCCACTATATCCTCGTACTTAGAAAATTCTGATTAGCGGGAACAGGAGGGAGTGAGCAAGGAAGCTAGCCGATGGTAGCAGAGGCGCTTGCCTCGCGTGTATTAACTCGAATGGAAACGGTCTGACGGCTGATGGTCGAAGGGGTTTCAGCCATAGCTTTTGAAGTCGCATAGTTCTCAGTGCTGGCACGCAGACGTTGCGTGTTCAGGTGGACTCGGCCGGCCTCGGGAAGGGTTCGAGGGCCGTGAGGGGTTGGATGCGTGCAACTGCGACCGGTTGTCGTCACGTACAGCATCGAGTACGCGAATAGTTTGTAAATTAAGACCACGTTGGCGTACCCGACCAACGGACGGGTCTCGTGGCGACTCGGTCAATTGGCAGTCATGTTGCGGCACTCCAGCCATTGATTCGGCCGTTTCTCGCTGCCGGCAAGTGGTCTATCGAGTGGGTTCTAAATGGACTCGAAAAAGTGGGACGAAAATCAGCGTGGATTGAAAACTTATTCGCGGATAATAATATTGAATGTTACCTGTTCATGTTTCTAGATGAATGTATCATTCTCGTCAAGTAATGACTTCGCGTTATCATCCATCGCGATAAGCTCTTGTAAGAACTCTTGGCTACTTCAATGCATTCCAAAGAAGTTTCATACAAGTCGTTCATTTATAAGAAAAGTGACACAACTCAAAATACATTTCTAAAAAAAAGTGTGATAATAAATATATGTGCGTGACAGTTAACACAGTATCTAAACAACAAAAAATTGTTTTACATCTCTAAGTTGGAGATATACAATAGAAATAATTGGCAATTTTAAGTAATTTTGACATGGCTTTCCTGTTAAATTTTCCTTTTTTACTTATATCACTTTTCTTATAAATGAACGAAGTATTTGTGTTATGGGCTATATTACGAATTGCATGAAACAATTTTCCACTTTTGTCATGTCTTTTATTGTCCCATTTTTCACACTTCTCGACCACCGTGCGACGCTCCCCGAACAGCTCTTTGTTTCGTCGAGGCAAGAAGCCGCATCGGAAGAAGGCGGTATCGTATCGCCGACATCAAAGACGCTAATCGATCGATTCGATTTTGCACGGGAGGACGATATTATTTTGAAACAGTCCTCGCGATCGGGGAAATTGTATTATACCGGGGATAATCGACAAAGGCATATTAAGCTCTGTCGGTATATCGTTTATCTCTCTTTTCTCCCTTCCCCTGTTTTCCTTCATTCGATCCAACAAAAGGAGAGGCCACGACGACCGCAATCTGCGGACGAGGGTGGCCCTCTGTGTGTTCTCTGCAGACCGATCGGAAGAGCCCCGGCTACGAGTAGCGAGACGGACGCGATGAAATAAAGGAACGCGCATTCACGGTCTGCCGAAGATGTAACTTTGATTATGCTCGGGTTCCACGCACAATTATTGCCAGCCCGATGTGTTCGAAATGCACGGCGGATCTCGGGCGGATATGAAGTACCCCTCTTTGCGGTTCAAGGAACCGCGAGGAGCCCCGTAGTGCGAAACTGTTGTACGATCGCGCCCGTGCCTATACTTTTATGAAGACAGAAGGTGTCCCAGTTTTAATGGAATATGATCTTCGAATTATTTAAATTATGGCTCACTTTGCCACGCTTATATTTGCGTATAATTATACACTGATGCTGTAAAAATATAAACTGGTGTTACTCTGAAAGTTCAATGCGAAATCAGCATTCTTCCGAATTGAATGCAGTACGTATATACAGGATGAGTCGCCTGATGTTTGCACCTCAAATATCTGTGACGTTTTCCAAGATACATATGTCTTGGGCACAAAGTTGAGTGGTAAAATGGGGCTCACACGACACGAAAAATGTTTGTCTTTATGTGACTTTTTTAGAGATACAGTAAAGTCGCGTTTACTGTCCGCGATCGGGTACGCGATCACTGTCCAGTGCCTACCCTCTCCACTGTCCTTCTCTAAGTTCTTCTTTCTGTTGAACTCTCGGCGCGGTCGACGCAGTCATAAAGCAAAATAATGTCGGTATGCGATCACTGTCCGTGCAGAGCACAGGCTGTTGGATGGTAAACGCGACTTTACTGTACCAAGGTCACCTTCGTTTTCTAAAAAGTCGCTTTCATTACGAAAACGTATAAGATTTAAAATTCGAATGCAGAATACGTTTATCACGAGTGAGACTTGTAGACAACATATTAAGGTCCTTCAATGTTATTGGATGTTTTCAAACATCCTCTAACCGATTATGTTTCCAAACGCGATTCCGCTGAGTCTAATTCAATGATTGAAAGGTGTGATATGATAACTGTTTACTATAAATGTGGACAAAATGCAGTGCAGGCCCGATTGCTTTATGAAGAAAGGTACCCTGAGCGAACCACTCCTTGTTGGCAGACCTTTATTTTTGAATACTATTATTATATTATTTTTCATTGAATAAGATCAAGGGGATTTTGCACCCTATTATCTATATCGTTCTGTGGATTCATCTGTTGTTCGAAGACTACGTGACTATCAGGAGTTAACGAATAAGACGAACAAAGGACGGCGGGGCAGGTGGCAGCAAAGGAAGCAATTCTATTACGGAGTCAATTCCATCTGGATTGATCCTGGCTGACGAGTTATGAGGTCGGATGCGTCGGTGTGTCCTGCGTCAAAGAAACCAATAGTTCCCGGCCGTTGATTCGAGCGATAGCCAGTCGGAACCGGTTCAACTCCGCGTGGCAGACTCCGCGGTGTCCGTTCGTGAAGTGAGCACCTGTCGGCTCCCATTTGGCTTCAACTACTCAGAAGCCGGCCGCGGCTGACCGCAACAACGTCTATACTACTGCCGGTTGCGGCGTCGTGTTACATTGTAGGTGCGGCGCGCCGACCGAGTGGAGTAGATCCCGGTAAAGTCTGTCCGACCGACTCCTTAGTCAGGATCTCCTGGGAGATGGACGGCGTCTCGGCAGGTAATTGCACGAAAGCCGGCGAGCAAAGAGAACGAACGCCGCGCCTGGAGGTGGGAGTGGAGCGGAAAAGTGTATTATCGGGGACGTCCCGGTACCAGTCTGCCTCGGCCGAGCATTAGAGATATTACACGGGGTCCTGCGTAGCATTAAGGGTCATGTTATATTTCGCGGGCCGCGACGGGGGCAAGTCTTACCAGCCGGAATTTCCGCAACTGCCGACGGAATACTGCGGCGAGACAGAGATATCCCACTACGAATGATTGGGTACAGGGTGTGCCAAAAATTTTGGACGATACATGCGTATGCTATCTACGTATGAGGAACATCCCTTACTATATTAGGTTGTAAAGAAAGTTCGTAGCGTTTTTCAAGCAAAACTGTAGAACAAAATATTTAGTCTTGTACATAATGTTTGTTGGAAAGTAAAGGAGGCTTTTCAACATCTGCACCACGATAGTGGCAAATGAGGAGAGCGCCCACCGATTTGCAGGATCGCCCTTTTCGTTAGGGTTTTGTTTTCTCGATGCCATCGGCCCCGTTGCGATGCCATCGATGTACAGTTAATGCTCTGACCACGCAAGCGACGTGACGTTCTTGTTTTCTTCTATTCACATATATTCTTTTGTAAAGTGGAAAATAAATTATCTTATATTTAGTTAAATATAGAAGCGTTATTTTCAATAATTTTATTCTACAATGTATTTGCCACTTTTGTTCTATTACTTTTTGCTATCTATATGATACCTTGAAGATTCCTTGCTTCCAGAAAATGGCCTCTTTCTGGGAGATAAACTGGTCCACGTGTCTTTGCAAGCTTCTAAGGAGTCGAATTTTTTTCCATTCAGAAAATTTCTGTGGAATATTTTTGATTTCTGTTCTGATTACATCGTCATCAGCAACTGAAGGCCTACCAGAACGTTCTAGGTCCTCTAAATTGAAATTGCCGCTTTTGAAGCGAGTAAACCATTTCCGTACGGTACTTTCTATAATATACTGTTTCTGCAGCATTCTTTCCCTTTCGAAAATAAGAAATCATCAAATGGCGAAAATGAATCTTATTTTCTTCCATTTTTAAACTTCTATTTGATACCTGTAAAATTGTCTAAACCAAAAATGACTCACATATGTCAGAATATGTATACAACTCTTTTGTTTTACTCACACATCGAACTGACACACGCTTTCGGCGCCACCTACTGAAAAACGCTACGAACTTTCTTTACAACTCAATATTTTGTACGTCGAAGCTTTTCGAGATATTGACCTTTCTGCCAGGGCAAAGGGTGGAGCCGGATAAAGGGGTCAAATGTGCCCTCAAATCAAATTGACCTTTCTTCATACCATTCGACAGAGTCCCTAAAGAAAACCCTCTGTGGTAGCTTTCTTGTCGGTACACCTATCACAAAATAAAATCAGTAATTGTTTAAAAATTGAATGTGCAGTCAAAATTTCGTAGAAACAAAAAGTAGAATGTTCGTGAATTTCTTAATAATTTTGTGTTAAGCAGAAAGGAAGGAATGATTCATTAAATCGTGCTCGACTCGTACTCATAGTGTTTTCTTTATGGTGCGACGTACGAAAGAATTGAAGATATTGGTATTTCCACTCGTCGCTTTTACGAAAGGTTAGTCGTATCTATCATCAATATTAGATAATTGCATAAGTTCGTGCCCGACTTGAAAATAAAATTCAATGATTAAATTTTAAAGATTTGGTTACAGATCGGTTAAATTAAAATTGAAAAATGGTTAAATCTTCTACAATTATAAAAGAATGGTAACTATATGTATAATTGATTAATAAAGTTGTATTCTTTAAAATAAATAATTTATACATATATATATATATTTTATTAATAACAATAATTAATATTTATATGAAAGAAAATAATAATAATAATATAAATAAATTATCTGAAAATTATATAAATTTTAATAATTAATATAAATTGAAACATTTATAAAATTGGGGGTTTTTGCTTAGGTAAAAATTATCTTTAGAAATGATAATAATAACTTGGTTGGTGCATTAAAAACACTAAATAATAAAAAAATGAGGAAGCTTTTTTAGAATTAAAAATTATTAAAAATTAATTTTGTATGAAATTTTAATTATGTAATTTATAAATATTATTAAAATTAAAATATTCTATATTATTTGAGGAGTTAATATAATAAATTTTAAAATATTATGAAATTTTCGTTAAAATTAAAATATTTTATATTATTTGAGGAGTTAATATAATGAATTTTAAAATATTATGAAATTTTCGTTAAAATTAAAATATTTTATATTATTTGAGGAGTTAATATAATAAATTGTAAAATATTATGAAATTTTCGTTAAAATTAAAATATTCTATATTATTCTATATTCTATAAATTATTATAAAATTTTATTTTCAAATTATAAAATAAATAAATTATAAAATAAATTGTAAAATTTTATTTTCAAATCGGGCACGAACTTATGCAGTCACCTACTAGATTTTTACAAATTTAATTGTGGTTGTTCAATTCCGGCAACGGAATCCGCGCATGGTGGCACATACTTCGCGGCACTGTGCACTTTCCAATAAAGGCGATGGAACTGTAAATATTAGTCGCGGAGCACGATGATGGGCAACGACACGAAATTTCCCAAGCTTTATGCCGCGCGGGTGAGGCCCGCGGGAGTGGAGGACGGCTCGGATGTGCGGGAAAGTATCTTTTATGGATAATACGTTTTAGTTCGCGTTCAATAACGCCGGGGCGATATGAGGAACGATAAAGTTGCCGGGCGCGCGGAAAGTGGGCGTGTTCCTCTCGCCGCGGCGAGGAAAAAATGGCAGTGTCGTCTCGTCCTCGTGACGTTTTATCGAGTTTGCCGGCTGAAGATTAAGCTGATGGAACGGCGAGGGAAAAGTAGCTGTGCGCGGGACCGAGGACGGGGAAGCAGCACTCGCGTAGATACTCGCGGTCTTGGATAAAACGGGAGAGAATAACGGGACGCGAGCGAGGAGAGTTTATTGCGAGGAGATAAAGGTGGACGTCTGACGGTCTTTCTTCGTCGCATTCGTAACTTTCTGCAGGTACGTTTCGCGGGCCAGTAGGCGAACGTTTAGGTACGACGCGACGGGAGCGTCCGGCCGTAAACTCGAGCGTCGCAATCGGCAGATATCTCGAGCCCGAGTTTAGTGCGCCATGTCACATGCCACCGGGACGTTCCGTCATATTTAACGGTCCCGTCAGCGACCGGTGACGAGACCTCGACGTCAACGTTCCCCGTTGGCCCACGGACGATTGCGCTCCCGAGACGGAGCAGAACAACCGCCGCCCCGAAGACAAATGAAAGTCGTTCCTCCGGGGACCGAGCGTGCTCCCGTCTCCGCGTATCGGTACAAACTTCTTTTCGGATGGCTGACGAAGCTCTACCTCCGCGCGGCAAAGAGACCTGTTAACAATTTCATCAGACCACCCCGTGGCCAACGAGCCGTTTGCGCACCGATCTATGAAATGGAATTTTGAGTTTATACGCGGGTTTCGCAGCGGAAGGGTTCGCGGAAATGGGATGATCCGGGGATGGCGTTGTACGCGGAACTGTCTGGGGAAAGGTGATCAGTGGAAATTAACCCTTTTCTCTCGGAGACATCTCGTGGAACGCCTTTGTATAAATTAACTCAACAGAATTTATTCAATAACGAGAAAAGCACAAGCAAACCACGTCTTTACGATTTTAATGTAACACGTCAAGTGAGGATCAATCCGGCTAGAAAATTGAACGATACTATGAACAAACAACCAACGGTTTTATAAACAAACTGGAATAAAGTGAAATTGAATCGTTTGTTCCACGTTCATTTAAATAAACGTGTACGTAAAATACATGTGAAATAACGATCTCTAGTTTTAACCCTTTTGGTACGCATGACGTGTTGGTTATATTAGGCCCACGTGTTTGGTCATTAAAACAGAAAACAAATAATATAATTGAATATCAAAGGATCAGCACACATTTTTATTTGAACCGTTGTTGAAGACTTTAACCCTCCGAGTGCTGTGCCGGAGTCATTTTTGACCGGGAACATCGAAATTGTCATTCAAGTACTCAATTTGTGGCAATTAAAGTAACTGAATAACTGTTTCATTGAGCACATCAAAAAGACTAATGTGTCTACACGAGACATCATCAACAGTAAATTTTTAAAAATTATTGATTAGAGCTGTGAAAAAAAGTATAAAAATCGTCCGTTGTCCGAGGGTTAATGTATGATCCAAAAGAATTATTTTTCATGTTCTATAAAATCATCATCAAAGAAGTATCAGTTCATTTGCTTCTCCGTGGAATGCGAATGAGAAAATTCAAGTGAATATGAATTGTTGGAAAATTCGGACTCGCATAAGTTCGTCCCGCTTAATCGCCAGCAATCTATCTAAGTCCCCTGAGAACGGACATCCGAATGGTTTGCTATGTCCCCTCGCACTGAGAGAACATCCGAGTGCAAAGGGTTAAATTGCTGATGGAATTTAGAGGGTTCCAAATCCGATAAAAGTTTATGTAAGGTCGAATTTATTGCAGCGCAGTTTTATCACCGTTGATCTGCGAATGTTTCGACGACTGCCGGGTATGAACTGCGCCCTTCTCGGTAAATGTTCCGACATTTTGCCACCGTTGCAACCGCCTTCATTAGACCGGCGGCGCGGCGCGATGTTGCACCGCCGCGACCGCAGATGAAGGTGACTCGCACTGCCGCGGCGGAACGTAACATGGTAACCTCGAACTGAGTAAACTTGTAAGTGGAATTTGACGCTAGGTTCTGTCTTGTATACGAGATTCTAACGCGCTTGATGCTCTGCTCGATTCGTGTGATCTTATACTCGCGCACCGATGGCATTAGCACGTCCATTATGCGGGTTTACAAGATGCCTTATTTAATGCTGAAGACGAGTTACGCTATAATATAAATTTCCAGTATTTTGCAGAGCGTGTATGTAATTGAGGAAGCGTTAAGAAATTATTGAAATATCTGAAATATTACATAGCGTAAGGTGGAGTGGGGTAAGTCCGTCTACGAGGCAAGTCCGTTAATTGGTTATTTTTATTATAATATGAACGAAATTTCTCTAGCTTGTATTTATTAATGTAGTATAAGTTAGTATGAACTATTCTACATAGATGTCGTCCAAGAATAAAGGTGTTTTCCTTGCTTAAATCAACACTGAGAAAAAAATCCTGTCGAAACAAAGAAAATATATGTTGATTCAATAAGATGTACTAGATTCAATAAGATGTGAATAGTGCCAATATCATATGAACTTATTTTAATATTTAATACTATTGAATTTCAATAGCAAAACTCATTTTCGCGAATCATATAAGCCAATAGCTTGACCATGAATGTTTTCAAAAAAATAAGATATGGCCTCAAACCAATTCCCAAATTTTTTTAACAACATATCTGATTGAAGGAAAAAGAGAAATATTACGAATAATAATATACGGTATTGAATCAAATAATATTTTCAATCATTTCATGATAGACAATTCAAATACATCACGATTTGCTTCTAAATTTCATACTATTGAAAAGAATACAATTGATATTCATCGAAGTCAAAAATTACAATAACACGCGTGTTATTGAAGTAACTACTTTTTTTTCTCAGTGAACCAATGCCAAACGTTAAGTTTTTACATACCAGACTGAAAAGACGTCAGTTTAAAGTCCAACTTTGCAAAAACTACTTACTTTCATTGATTGTCTCTAAAAACTTTTTATAAAGCAAGTCCAATGAAGAAATTCGAAGATTTGACAAAGTTATTACTTTTTAAATGCGGCAATCCGGATAGCTGGCTTATTACGAAAATCTTGACACTACGTTCTTTCCAGATTGCTTTTCTTTTTACGATCATCCTAAACCCACGGATTCCCAAGAAGATTTTCCATCTGCCAGCGGAGTTCTTATTTAATCCGACTTACCATTGCTCAATTTATGAAAAATCCAATCTACGAAGAAGGAAATTATAATAAAACCTGATGTTATTGGAGCTTTTCATTTTCCGTGCGAATACTTCTCGACCGGTAGAATGTATAAAGTAGAACTTTTGTAAGTATACTTATAATTTTCGAGAAACTTGTCGCGTGTATACTTCGTGCTACTGCACAAATATAGTTAAAAATGAGATATTTCTATCGAGTCACGTCGCGCGTCGCCGCGAAAAAATCAGGGAGGCGTGCCCATTTTCCAAGAGCTTTAACTGTTGCGCTTCCTCGAACGAAAGGATTATCCGCGGATGTTTTAATTCGCCGTCGAGGATCGTGGCTTATCGAAATCCTGGGAGTCGCAGACCCCTCTGCTAGACAATTTGCATGACATTTCTCGGCAGCGATACCCCGCGAAACTTTCCGCAACGACGCGGCGCGGCGCGTTCTATCCGCGGGAATATTTCCGTGCTCGCATCCACAGCGATCGCTCCGCCAGACTGTCGATAACGTGAAATATTATGACGCCTTCTACAGAATGCGTGACTTCTCTCCCCCGCGAGTACGTCGGCGGAGTCCTGTGTGACATTTTTAAGAAATTCCTCCCCGTATTACCTGCCCGGCCCTCCCTGTGCTTTCCCCCCTTAGCGGCGTTTTCTTGCCGCGTCGCTCCCGGCTGACATTATGCTAACCAGACTCCGACCCTCGATATTTCGAGGCTTCGGCGCTTTCCTTGATCTACGAGGCCGGTTTTCCCTCCCTCGCTTGTTAACGTGTTCGCGGTAGACGAAAATCATGCGTCTGTGGATCAGCCCTCCGTGCTCGCGAGCCTACTCCCGCCGGGAGTATTCGTAAAATCGAGTTGGAAGCGGCTTTGCCATTTTCGATTTGTTATTTCGGACCCGGGACCCACTGTTTTCCTTCGCTCGGCCATCGCAAACACACACTGTGGCACAGCCGCCTCAGTGGACCACCCGATAGGACAGCTGAACATCGTATAGTTGTGAACTTCACGTCGAAGTGTCTTGAAAGCAATATTTTTTATTGTACACATTTTATACTCCCTCTGTCCCATAATGATAGAAGCAAGTGAATATTTAAACGGAAATTATTGGCGAATGCAAATGTAAGTTATGTTGTAGCGCGAAATTGCGAAGCCTTCAATCAGAGTCAACGTTTCATGACATCTGTCATTTGTTTTGACACATCTTTCAATTTTTAGGTTAACCTAATTATTACGAATTATAACTATTTTTCTAATTTCATCCGCTGATCGAAATCAATTGTTTTATTTCAGTTAAATATCAACTCATTGTAAAAGTAAGATGATAAAGAACAAGTCATGCTGGAAGTAATGAAGGACAATGGCTCCAATAATTCTAAGCTCACGCATATAGGGAAGGCGACGTTTCGCAGCCAAGGGAGCCTACCTACAAGTTTAAAATGCAGCAACGAAAAGATTGAAAAATTCAGAAACTATCTGAACACTCAAAATAAAAATTAGGAGTAATGTTTTTAATTTATTGTTTAATGTAATCTAGTTTTTTGATAATACATGTTGGGTTCTATATTTATTTTCTTTTGCTACTATTATTATGGGACACATTAAATTCATCAAGTGCTACTACTATTATGGGACAGCGTATATTTTAACAGAAAACCTATTTATCTTTCATTTGTTAGGCGTCTTCAAGGTTATTTGAAGATCAACTTACGTTTTTCAAATAAGAAGCTATACATTGAGTAATGTTTTTAATTTATTGTTTAATGTAATCTAGTTTTTTGATAATAAATGTTGCGTTCTATATTTATTTTCTTTTGCTACTATTATTACGGGACAGAGTATATTTTAACAGAAAACCTATTTATCTTTCATTTGTTAGGCGTCTTCAAGGTTATTTGAAGATCAATTTACGTTTTCCAAATAAGAAGCTATACATTGTCGTATAGATTCGCATGCTACGAGGAAAATTATGAAACTTTTATAGAAAACATTTTCTTATCAGGCTTCATGTTAAAAAGATATTTAACAAAATATTGATTCATTTGAGTTTTGCTACTCCCAAATTGAAGAATAGAAAATTGGGTGATACAAACGAAACTTTTTCCATGTTTCTGGTCACATTAAATGATAACATAATAAAAACTATTTCACTTTTCCACACCACTTTTATTACACAGAGAATTACGAAATCACTGTAATTCTGTCGTCTGTCTTTAATGTAAATATGCAGCACATTTGCGATATGGAACGTGTGTATTTGCATAGATATTAGAGATCCCTATTTGACGCGTATTTCACGTACATGGACTGCAGTACGTGTCATTTTACGTACACGGGATACACGTGACTATCACGTATATTTAAATACACGTAAAAAATGGTACACGTACACCTGTACACTTAATATTGCGGCTGAAAACAATAAATTTGAATTTGAGAAGAGAAGTATATTTTGAAGATAACAATATGTGCACTAGCATAAACAATACAGATATATAGTGGTAAATTAATCTCGCAACGCGTGGTTTCACATAACGAATCGTGTCTCTCTTTACTCTTACATGCTCTCGTGTTCTCACAACTACATATCGCTGCTCCGGAAGTATAATGACACAACTGCAAAAATTGAAATTTTACAGGACAAGCGAAAGAAAAATAATTCCAATTTGTCTCAATAGAATGGCCTATAAATTCGGTTTAATTCTTCTATGAGAGTAGTTTATAGACATTGTGGGTTGTTATTGCAACTTTTAAGTTATTTCAATTTATAAAATAATAAATACGAGCCTCACAGTAACCAGTACCATGTAAATACGTCATTGTTCTTCTGAAAATGCATCAAAAATTTTACAGTTGCGTCATAATACTTCCGGAGCAGCGATATTCTCTCCCTCTCTATCTCTCTCTCTCTCTCTCTCTTCACGTTAGACTCACTCAGCGTATGAATCCACGTTCAAAACTACGATTTCTAATAGTTATCCGCAGTCTATTTATCAATTTATATTTATTCAAATGAAACGAATTTCCCACTCGATAGTTTTAGGTATCAGCAAACCTACCGATTGCATTTTCGAGTCGTAGCCGAGGGTAACCGATTAGATAGAAGTAATGCGAACGTAACCGATGGAACAGCGAAAGCGTTTCCGGTTACGGCAGCGATTCAGCTTTCATTTCCGTTGGAGTGGATAAAGAAATAGCTCGGGGAGATTTATCCGCAACGTAACGACCAACGGAACGCGAAACACGCGAGTCTCGCGACTAGCATTTCGCGAAGACAGTGGGGAAGTTCGTTTAAACGGAGCTGGCAAACGGAACGCGAGTCTTCGTAGTCGGAAAGCTGTTTCTGCAAACCCATGCGACCCCCTGCTAGTCCATATTTCTCTCCGCATGGCTACGGGACCGTGCGCGCAAATAATTCTTCCGGCAAGTTTCCGCGAACTTGCGACCGCCTGTTCGCTCCTAGGAGTATTTACATAGTCATCCTGGATGCGCACTCGTGCGACGAGTTCGTCGAATCGTCGATCTTGCGGCAAACATTAATTCGTTGCGAACCAGACAAAGTTCGCCGGATCGTAAATTAAGTGTCTGCGGATTTAACGAGCGGAGCGTCGATCGGGGAAAAATCGACGAGACGCCACGGTTCGGTGATCAGGCGTGGAACGTAAATCAAAAACGTTATACTAATTTTACGACGGCTCTTCGAAATGTCTGTGTCGTTCATTCTCAAGTTTGGCGTTTGAAGCACATTTCAATATAATCCTGATTACGATCGACTAATTTATTTTACGATATGCAGTGGATTTAGTAATCGCGGAAATGTTTTAATAAAACTGGGTTACTTGCAATTGTTTGAGAATGAGACCATCAGATTCTCACAGAACGCATTATACATACATATAACCGAATATTCCTGTGCAAATGACGATTAAATGAAATGACGTAAATTATTCTGCTTGAAAATATTTGCACAAACAATTCACGGTTTATATTCCTTCGTTTTCGTTTGACATTTTCATTTGACCAATTACTATTTCATTTATAATCTCATATTTTCTTGAAACGCGTTTAATCACAATAGGATTATGAGGAAATGAATTCATCCAACGTTGTTTGACGTTCGCAGAATAAACCCTGAAAAATTGATAGCATAAACTGAAGGTACGATTACCATAAATATTTCATTTGATTTTATGCATTTATGTTAACATTGAATCGATATAAAAGAATTTAAGAATACTGCTATATTTTATTTTCAACTTACAAAAATTATTAACTCTGCTGTACAATTTTTTTCGTCGTTACTAAGATTAAAATTGTCTCAAGTGGATAGTGTTTACTCAGATTACGAAGTGTCATACCAGATCCTTTCGAAACGTGTGCACATTTTATCAGATGTCTTTAAGTATTATATTATATTCAGTTTACAAATATTCAAAGACCATGCAATAAAAAGAACCATATTATCGAACCACCACTTTTTCCCGAACGTCCGACTTGTCGTTGAATTATACTACTGAATTTTCGATAGATTTCGGCCGCCTGGCATTCCGTGGAGTTGTACTACTGAATTTTCGTGCCACCTCTTTCGCTATCAAATTCTCCTAATACAAAACTCAATTTTCGAGGAACAAATCCATTGCTCATGGATTCCTCTGAAAAATCTTCACATTCTTCAGCGATGAACAGGTTTCAATATTCGCTCACAATTTATACTTCAAATTGTCTCAATTATTTGATGAAATAGATTTCACAGTATTCTTAATTTGTTCAATGAAGATTTAAATTCAAAATGAGTTTTCTTAATTCTATCGCGCGCAATGTGGTATAATATACAATAATTCGATATTAATTAGTAATTATAATATCTGATATTTTATTTCTCGTACATTATTAGAGCAAGTATAAAAAGAAATTCAGAAAATGTATGTCATGAATTATACATGATTGATTTTATCAATCGGCTGAACCACCGGACGTGATAAATACTTGTTCTAATTGGAATTTTTATTCATCAATATCGATATTCTTGAAATTGCTAAACATTTAGAAAGTAATGTAAATGAATTTAACACCGATATGAGACAAGTCATTTTTTATCAAATGAACTGCTAGATTGGCTGTCCGGACTAGGGCTGTAACTTTTCCGAAGCTTCGAAGTCTTCGAAGCTTCGAAGGATTCGAAGGAACGAAGGGAACTTCGAAGTTTCGAAGTTTCGAAGTTTCGAAGTCTTCGAAGATTCGAAGCTTCGAAACGTATCAAGTTGTAACTTATGAGTTTCATACCATGTCACGGTTTTTGATAAATAAAAATATTAACTTTCAGTCACCGGTGACTACGGTGGTTTGAAATTCGATTCTTTGATTCTCATCGCCTTCGAAGTTCCGAAGTTTCGAAGTTTCTGAAATCGAAGCTTCGAAATTCGAAGCTTCGAAGCTTCGAAATCTTCGACCTTCGAAGGAAAGTTACAGCCCTAGTCCGGACCACTGTAAGACTTGCGGAGAAATGCAATCTCGGAAGAAGGGTGTCATGAAAAAAGGACAAAGCAAAAAGGCTCGTCAGGGCCTGATAGTAGACCTTGTACAGGCCCAAGCGAGACCTGGGAAAACGTAGAAAAGTAACGGTCAGGACTAACCAGATCCGCGGGAAGCGGAAATACGGAATAGAAAGAAATATTAAGAGGAATGCTTTCCGAAATTAACAATGGCGTAATGTAGCGTCAAGGCCGCCACAGAACTAAGACCGTCACGGGGAGCGAGACGTGCGGGCTGGTGAAGGGGGCGTAGCCTTTGAAAATGCCTCGTATCGAGCAGTTAATTGCCAATGCAGGGTTGAAACGAGCGAACGCGACAGCATTCCGAAAAGAGAAAATGGCGGCAGTCCTCATTCCTTCGCGATCAGATCGGCCGTCGAGGCATTTATTGCGCGGATAGAATTTTATTGAAGCAATATCGAGTAACTTTCATTTGTCAGCAGTGACGATGTCCGTTGGCTGTCGGTTCCCATCAAAGCGAGCCAGTCACATGTCGGCGGGACGAATAAATTTTCGATAAACCGACGTCGACGGTCGACGATCGTTCCGATTCCGCTGTCCCGACGACGCGTCGGCGCGTATCGAGTTTCCGTCGCCCAAATAACGCTGAAATATGCCAGCCGGGTGACAGGAACACGTCTCAGCAGGGAATGCTTTAAAATAAATCATATACCTGCCGGAAGTTTCCGTTGATATCCAGGTGTTATCCCGGTGATTATCTGCTCCTAGCAGATCAGAACGAAGGAAGAAGGGACCACCGCTATCGATCTCGCGGGACAATGACCGCGGTCGTCCGAAAATTCGTGGAAGAATTAACGCTGGCTCGGCGTGCGACGTTAATACGAAAATGCACTTCTTCACATTGAATGCACCGACGCAAGGGCTGCAAGATCCGGCGACCTTGACACGAAGAAGATTCGACAAGCCGTTACGGTGCGAAGATCGTCTGGTATCGGGTGGTTGTCGTCGGTGATTTGCCAGGGTACGTTCGCCGATAAATTCGCCAGCGAGAGATTCGCACCAGCGGCAGCAACGCGAGCTCAGCTCGGCGCGCGTTGAAGAAAAATGAAGCGAAAAACGCGGGGAGCGTAGACGCGCGACGGGACACCGGCAAAGGCGGAAATTGCGGGCTACAGATGGACCGAACCCCTTGACGGTCCTTCACCGAACCGTCTCTTTGTGATCCTGCGGAACGCGATGCGTTTCATCCTGCAGACACATTACGCTTGAATTGATAAGAACGAAACAGAAAGGACTGTGCACCGGCTGAGGGAACACGAAATGGCGGGGGGTGGGATAAGGGGTGAAGACGGGTGACGAGAGAGAGAGGGGTGGATGGCGAGCATCACCCCTTCCGATATACGTATATACACGCGAACTCGCCAAATTGATGCATGGAAAGGGGATGGCGAGGCGGCTCCTCGTCCATCAACGGCAGGATGCGTCCGGGGGTGAGGGGGGCTGGTTGCATCTAGCGGGGAGGGTGGCCAGAGACGATGGCGTGGGTTCGCGGCAAGTGCAATGAAAACCCCCCCGTGTATTTATCGGCCATGCCGAAAGGAATGGCGGGACGGGAAAAAATAGCGAGAGAGCCGCGTCGAGCCGCGTCGGGGCCAGAGAGTCACGAAATGAAACAAGACGGGGGTGGAGCACGGCGGGGCGAGAAAGGAAAGGGGTGGAAAAACCAGAAGGGATTCGCGAAAAAAGTAATCCCGCCGGGGGAGGGCCGTGAAATATAGTTACGCGTCCGCGTCGGTCGGTGGAAACACGGGGCCCGGCCCTCTCCGCGGAGAAACAGCGTGACGGCCGATCGGTTCATTTCACGGCACGTTACACGCGTAATTTTCGAATATTGTCCTGATTTATTCGCCGTATTAACGTCGGCTCTTGGAGGAACCAGCTCACGTAGACGATCTCCGACTCGACCCCGGCATTCCCTCCCGACGAACCACCATAAATATTCAAGGAGGAGGCGGCGACAACGAGAACGATCGGGAAAAGGTGAAGCCGGGGGGCGCGACGCCGAGATGATCCGCCGGCGCTCGAAACCGTGGAAATCTGATTTGTGTTACGGAAAAGTTTGATTGCCGTTACCATCGCGGAGGGTCGCCCTTCGACGTGGTTTTCGCCGTCGAAATACTCGACGCGGAATACTCGATGCTCCCGCGAAACGTTATCGCGTTACTCGAGCCGTCTCATCGACTCCTAACGCGGGGAAATCTAATTTTCAGGCTCGTAAACCCGCGGCTATTCAGATCCCCGGGTGATTGGTGGTTTACGAGGTAGCCCCTCAAAGGGAATACCAACTGTTAAGCTGTTATATGTACATCGAATTCTGCCGACCGAACCCCCGCGTCCCACTATTAACAATTGATGCGCCGAATAAAAGTCATTCGGCCCTGTTTAGCGAACGAGACCTACCGAGAAAGGGCCATCGATTGATCTACTTCGATCTCTATGAGTTTTGATAGACAAGTTTCTGACGATATACAGGACATCTTAGGTTAGTGGACCGACAAACTCGGTCTTCCATTTTCGGGCTTGATTTTTTATTCTAATGATACTATATGTAGTTTCAGAAATCTGAAGAACGTTAACGTTAACGTGCAAACTGTATTTTTAGCTAAACTCGATTCCCGGTAAGAGCAACCTCATGCTTCGATACGATTAGTCGACACGCTCATTCTATGAACGACACGAGGTTACTCTTATGGTAGACAGTATTTCGATATTTAAACTTGTTAGCAATAATAAAAAGAATTCGAAGGACAGTTGCGGAGAACTGGGAATTGGTCAGGACTTCAACGACACAGTACGCCGACGAAGAGCTAATTCAGTTAAATTGTATGGGATTTTCGTTAAAAATATAATTGACACTTTGATGTACGAATTCAATGGAGTGAAAAAGTGTTCCCTCAATATTAAATCGAAACACTTCGACGCTTAAGGGGGTAGTTACACCTCGGTTGCAACTAG
Organism: Lasioglossum pauxillum; assembly: GCA_933228785.1. Classification (NCBI taxonomy): domain Eukaryota; kingdom Metazoa; phylum Arthropoda; class Insecta; order Hymenoptera; family Halictidae; genus Lasioglossum; species Lasioglossum pauxillum. Next base: position 42,602,501 of record OW121705.1, on the reverse strand, counting down.
AATCTTACTAGAAAATATGGGTTTGCAAATGTTGTCGTTGGGAAAGCAAATGTTGTCCTTATTTCAGCAAATTGTAGGCTGGGTGAGGACTCATTGTAAGGAGGAAGGTTTGACGCAGTGCGCTCTGGTCATGAGATTAACGAGATTATGTTTAATATGTATAATATGAGGGTCCAAAGTAGAGAAAAAATCTAGAAAAAAACTCGCAGGTTTCAATGCATTTTTCTGTCTCTGAAAGACTTTTTGACTGCCCTGATGACCAGAGCGCACTGCGTCAAACCTTCCTCTTTACAATGAGCCCTCACCCAGCCTACAATTTGCTGAAATAAGGACAACATTTGCTTTCCCGCGAACCCATATTTTCGACCCAAAATCTAGTAGGATTCTAGTTATTTGCTAGTTATTTGCTAATTTACTAGAATCCTACTAAATTTTGGGTCGAAAATATGGGTTCGCGGGAAAGCAAATGTTGTTCTTATTTCAGCAAATTGTAGGCTGGGTGAGGGCTCATTGTAAAGAGGAAGGTTTGATGCAGTGCGCTCTGGACATCAGGGCAGTCAAAAAGTCTTTCAGAGACAGAAAAATGCATTGAAATCTGCGAGTTTTTTCTAGATTTTTTCTCTACTTTGGACCCTCATATTATACATATTAAACATAATCTCGTTAACCTCATGACCAGAGCGCACTGCGTCAAACCTTCCTCTTTACAATGAGTCCTCATCCAGCCCACAATTTGCTGAAATAAGGACAACATTTGCTTTCCCGCAAACCCATATTTTCTAGTAAGATTCTAGTAAGATTCTAGTTGCAACCGAGGTGGGACTCCCGCCTTAAACAGTGCGACTTCGATCCTGCTCTTGCCAGTGCGAAAAGAACTGTTTCGAGAGCATCGAGGCAAAAGGGAAATTATAGCGACAGCTTCTATAAACAGTGCGACTATTTCGTCGGAGCAGCGGATTCGACACACGTGAATGGGAGTTTGCGAGGGTCCGCAAGACAACGGCGTGTATCGTCCTCCGTTTGTTATACGCGAGAAAACCGGCGGAAGCAATTCAATCAGAGCTGGTAGCGGCGAACAGCTGAGACACTCGGCCTCGTTCCACCCTTGGCTCTCTCCAACGAGCTTGTTCCACGATCGTTTCGCCCGTTTCTCTGCGTTTCCCGGTATGATTTACGACGCGGGAACCGCGCACGTACAACGATGTAAGTTAAACGGTCCACTCACGCACGCCGTTTCCTCAGCCCTTCGCGGATTTACCGCGTGGCGTGCTGCCCGACACGGAAAAACTGCATCTGCACGATGCACGTACATCGTGTTCTTCCCACCGGAAGTCTAAGATGAGTTTTCCTTCGGTGCAACGTGCCCCGACATACTCGAATCTCGACGTACAACCTTCTCGTGACCAGGGATTTCTACCGGGTGTTCTTCGGAATCCGAATCAAAACCGAAATACTAAAATGTTACTTCCTATAAAGTCTTGCGTTATTGCTTCAGGCACGTTTAAAGCCGCTCGCATTGGTTAATTGGTCTCGGAACACACGGAACACACGGCTTAAATGAAATTCGTGGAGGCCTCGTCGAACATTCTGTGCTTCGGGAACCGCAAACGCAAAAATCCCCATGGGAAGCGTCGTCGTCGACGAAAAGCGCAAAGGGCGCGTTGAGTGTCGAGAGGTTCGACGCGTATAATTGCGACGCGCGGTGAAAATTGTCGATCGGGAAACCAGATGGATGGTGGACGAGCGATTTTAGAAAAAGAGAGGGTTGCTTTTGATTATCTTGGACCGTCGAACTGCGGGCGTAGACGCGACGAGTTGAAATTCGAGTGGCAGAAAGCATGAGAGAAAGTGAGGGAGTGGGTGAGAGCGAGCGGCTGAGTGAGGTGGAGAAGGACAGAGGAGCCGGAGGTAATGCGGGAGGCAGGTGAATACGTGGCCGGGATTTTTCGCGAATCGATTATGGCAATTCAATCAAGGACGTGAACGCGAGGGACAGGGATTTGTCGTTACGACGCGGCGGACGTTGGGATGCGGTTTATCCGGACTTTCATCCGCGCCCTTTCGGATGTTCTCCATCCATCCCATCGGAATCCTCGGTGTTTTCTTTCCGTTTCCGGGCAACTGGATGGCGGAGAGTTTGAAAGAGACTTTCGCACGACGAGAGAACGAAAAAGAGAGCTGGAGAGGAAACGGTTACCGACGGGATTGCCGAGTTTTTCGGGGCACCTTGCGGCTTGAGTGGAGATTAGAGCTACCGGAAATTGAAGAAATTGACAAATTTTATTGCGGAACTAGTGGCCATACAAACGCCGGACTGGATGTTCCGTGTGGTTAAGGGAGTAGACTCGTTTTTCCGGGATGGTGTTTTCAAGAGTGATGTTTTCAGTAGTCAAAAACGCTAGATAAAAGATCGATCTAGGCCGCTATTGCCCTCAAAAGTCCTATTTTTTCGTTTACGAGGCGTAATTTGCATTATTCGACCGCGTAATTCGTATTATTCGGAAGCCTAAAACTGCGAATGTAGCTATTTCAGTAAAGAATAATGCAAATTACGCCTCATAAACGTAAAAATAAGACTTTCGAAGGCGATCGCGGCCTAGATTCATCGTTTATCTAACGCTTTTGACTAATGAAAAATCCCATCTTTGTATGGGATCACAGCCTTGCAATTCTGGAAACGAGTTTTAAGCTGTAAATACTCTGTTCATGCTTACAGAGTGTGCAATATTAACACTAACCTACTCCGAAAAATATTAAATCCAGGTCCAAGTTTTTAAAAAATTTTTATATCGTGTCAGATAAAAAGATCGTGTTAACATAAAAATTCTTAATAAAGTAATGGCTTACGATAGTATAAAATCTGGATACTTTTATATATTTAGTTTATTAAATAGTATTTAAACTTCGCTCGTGTAATTCGAATGAAATGACGTTTATATCCTGACATTTTCTAAACGCGAACGAGTTAATCGATCATATACCCACACCCTCACGTTGCTTATTATCGAATCCAAATACACAATAGTGAGTAGATTCATTGTCCGTTCATCAGTCACCGTGCTGATTAATTTTGACCTATCGCTACAGTTTGTCAGGCACAACTGTGTATTTCACATTAGCTACCAGCTAATCTATAGTTACATAATGCAAAACAATAGTGCCCGTGCGCATTCAATCAGAGTGTAAATAAATGATCACTTCAATCACAATAGAAACTATAACTATATTTAACGTACCGCGAAAGCTACGCGTCAGCAATAACAGTACAAAATTCCGCGTTGGCTGGCTCCGTCATCGCGAGTACGACCCGGTGTCATAACTCGCGGAGCTAATTAATTTTAATTGATCCGGTCATTGAATCTCCTCGCGTTCTCGGAGTTCTCGTCTCGCACGTGCTTTCCATAAGTCTATCAGAAGTCTTTTCCGCGGACGTGTCCACGTTGAAAGCACGGCGGACGATAAGGAGTCGCGAAGTCGACGGCGGCCCCCTTAATTTCTGAAATCAAAGCAGTTCTCAATTATTTTAATCAGTTCCCGTCGGTCGAGCGAGAAAGCTCGTCGTTGACCGTTGCGTCGTCTGACTCGGTCCGACACGCTCTGAAAAATGTTCCACGAAAGAGACGAGAGGAAACAGTCTTTGGGAAGTGGCTCTAAAGAAAAACGCGGCATCACACAGGTTCAAAGAAATTGCGTTTATGCATTACTTAAATTGTAGAATGCGAAATTTACAGTGACTTGCATAGGCGATAACTTCTTTAATAGTGGACCATACGACTTGGATTTTTTTTCTAAATTTACAGAATACGTTTTGTGATCTGTATGGCAGTTATACGTTCTGAAAATTTCAGAGACCCCAGCTTCAGAATTTTGAAAAGAATTTTTATATGAATAAGATTAAATATTTTTGTTTACATTTTGTCCTGTGTTAATCTTTATCCCAAATTGATTAAAAAAGAGGCTATTTATGATATTCATTTGTCGGAGTCTAAGAGACACCACCTTACTATGTATTTATGTGTTAGTAGAGCTTACCTTGCGAGGGTTAAAATTGGTTAGCGTTGCAACAAACCACAACACACTTTAATATTGTACAATAGCGGACTGAAGTTTAAGACCGCTCTAAAGAAGACGCTAACTTTTTAAATGTTGTACTATACGATTTGAACTTTTTTGGGAAGCTAGAGCAATTAGTTTACTGAAGGATGTGAAAAGAAATTTTTTCAAAAATTGCAATTGATCGGAATTGTTGAAAAAATACTAAAAGTTGAATTTTCAACTTTTTTATGTGGGCCTATATTGAAAATTTAAAAAATACGTTTTGTAGATCTGTGTCAATTAAACATATTCTGAAAATTTCGCCAAAATTGCAATGAGCTACAAACATTTAAAGATGGTAAAAATTGCAGATTTTCACGATTTATTGCCGAAAACTTGAAAATCTGCAATTTTTACCATCTTTAAATGTTTGTAGCTCATTGCAATGTGGATCGATTTTGACGAAACTTTCAGAATATGTTCAATTGGCACAGTTCTACAAAACGAATTTTTTAAATTTTCAATATAGGCCCACATAAAAAAGTTAAAAATTCAACTTTTAGTATTTGTTCAACAATTCCGATGAATTGCAATTTTTGAAAAAATTTCTTTTCACATCCTTTGGTAAACTAATTGCTCTAGCTTCCCAAAAAAGTTCAAATCGTATAGTACAATATTTAAAAAGTTAGCGTCTTCTTTAGAGCGGTCTTAAACTTTTGTCCGCTACTGTATGTATTCGTAAGTTATGTTACGATTTTAAAGAATACCTCCTTCGAAGAACGTTTGCTGGACATTGTGCATGTTGAATTTGCTCTTTAATTAGTTATATTTATAATCAAAATGTGTTATCCCATATGAAAAGAATGATAATTACCTTCAACTTTCGGAAAATATGACTACGAAAGTATGACGAAACATTTTCTTCTATCACTATGAACAATAGGGATACTTAGCATTACAAGGAAAGACGAGATCGAATTGAAAAATAGAAAAATCGAAGAATCGCGATGTTCAAGTTCAAGTTGATGAATCAAATTCACACGGTTACAATAGGATGTCATTCTCGGATAAAGAGGGCTCAGATGATCTTAATCATAGGAATATCTCTAAAGTGAAAGCACGTGAGATGCAGCATTTTTTCCGAGAGGCGGAGATATATATTCTTGGTCGCGGTGGAAGCGCTCGCGTGCTCGCATCCTTCCCGAAGTTTTTAATTCCTGCCGGGCGCGGTATCAGACGCGTCGGAGTAGGAGATATGCGACCTTACTAACGGCGGCCGACGTTTAAAGCGCTTCGCACCATAATTTCCTTGATTAAGCCGAGATACGTGGCGAGTTGCCAAGCAATGATGGGGGTGAGTGTGCGGGGCGATGGGGTGGACGACGGGGGCAGAGGGTTCGAGGCCGAGGGCGCGAGTGTCCGCTCGGCTCGTAAATAACATCGCGAATTAAGCGTGTAATTTCCGTGCGAATTACGAGCGCGCGAGAACGTGCCGCCATCGCGTCGGGACGACCCCCCTTCGTGCTCTCGATACCTTTGGTCGCTAAATAAAAAATAGAACGTCGGACGAAGGAACGGGGGGTGGCCGAACGGGAAATTTATGATCGCAGCGACGACACCGGCCCTGACGAAGTCCGTCAACGTCCAGACACGGTCAGCGGGCTGGTGATCGATGCCGTACCAAATCCGATTACACGAGAACATTTTTGCAACGACTGCGCCGTCGTTTTAATGCCTTGTAACTCATTCGCTTTGTCGGCCTCGCTCGGAATCGATGCCCGGCCACGCCACAGCGCAACGGCCTCCGTTTAAGCAACGCGATTCGATGCCCGATGACAACTATTGTTTCGGAATACTTTCCCGATCTGTCGATCGAGAGGGATTCGTCTGATCGGACGATTCGACAAGCGATGCAAACGATCGACATGCGAGCTATTAATTGCGGTGTCGAGTCCGGCGTCCGTGGATTAACGGTTGACACCTTCTCTGATTTCTCTACTAACTATTTCACCCTTGGAAAGCATCCGATTGATCTGTCTCTCTTTTGCAAATGCGCTACGCGCGTAGTGTTCGCACACATGTTCGTAATGATTATTGCTACTTGTTTAATAATTAGTATCAATTAGGGGAGAGTCGCGCAGTACCGACCGCTCTAAGTTTTCTTGTTATTAGGTGGACTAGAATCGGTAAAAATTAAAATTAAAAAAAGGAATTTGTAACACAAAGGGAACTTAATAAAAGGCCAGAGATTAATTTTGTGAAATTTAATAATTAGTATTAATTATTTGTAAAAATAAAGATATTAGAATTTGAAGGAAACAAAGAATTGTCGTCCAGTACCGACCAATTACGTATTTAGTAGATTTTTCAGTCTAAATCATTAATAATGTTAAACAAAGACATTTAGATGTTAGAACATGCATTTTTATTCAAATTTTATTTATACATATAATAAAATAATTATATATTTTTATATATTATGTCATTTTTTTGTTTAGTTTTTACATCTTTCCTTATTTCCTTTCCTTACTTGAGTTTCAACTTTTCTTTTTTCTGCTTCTTTGACTTTTTCGTTTCTTGCAGCTTGTCTTTTCTCCGCATTTATCTTTTTTTCTTCAGCCAGGTTCGTTTTTTCTGAACTTCGTTTATAAAAACGGTCGAAGTTAAGAATTCGGATTGTTGCGTCCGTTGTCTTCTCTTTTTTGTTTGCAACTCTAATTGTCGTTTCTAGGAGAGATTGATTTCACTATTTCCATGAAATTTGAAGTTACACCAGGTAAAGAAGATAATGAAAAAGTATCGTTAATATTTAAAGTGAGCGGTGATGATGGTTTTTTCTGCTGTGGAATTTCGGACATTTTTCTGTGGGACAAGGTAAAAGAAAGATTAAATAAACATCTTCTAACTTCATTTCAAATGCTAACAGATTGAACTTACAGATAAGAAAAGTTTGGCTTATACTGGTCGACGATTGATTGGTCGGTACTGCACGACAGTTGGATGGTCGGCACTGGACGACAAACATGAGGAAACATTTTAGGTTATGGTATACATAATATACAAAGAAAATTCCAAAACAGGGCCCGTTAATTATACTTAATAGACTAGATATAATATACATACTTCAACAAAGTCGGTTACTTACCTGTGAAACGAATTATCAGATCTAGAAAATAACTCTTAACACTCGAAATATCAACGCCTACGCTAAATGTGTCAGAACTGCGAAAACAATCGAATGACCAATGTAGCAACGAAACAAATTACCCACAATAGTTACATTTATTTGTTTTCGTAAAGGAAGTGTAGCCAGTTGACCTGGAAAGTCATAAATTTATTTTGGCCGGTACAATACGCCGGTTGGTACTGCACGACTCTCCCCTAGTAGTTTATTTCACTTTTAATTTGCATTGACACACGCTTTCATATGATATAAACAAATTGAAGGCCTTCTTTATTTCCGAGATAATAGTGCAAATACAAAAAAATTACATACTCCATTACGTTGCTTGCATAACACAGTATTACTGTTTCTTCTTTCAGTTTTTTCCTATTTTTTTTTATTGAGCCACTGAAACCTATTATAGGTTTATTTCAGCTTTAACAATTTTTTACAGTAGTATTGTTATCTGTCCTTTATTATTGCTGTGGAGTGATACAACTCCGCGTGTACAGTGTTGACTAGAAACTGATAATGAACGACTTCGGTTGGGTCACACCAATAATTTATTATCTGCAAGAAAAACGCTGGCTGGTGATAGCGTGAACACCGTAGTCTGTAGAAAATATTTGTACATACATTTATAACATTACTATTTACATTCTGGCAACTGTTTCGTTAAAGCATTGTTTCCTGTTGCAAATATGGAATATTTGCAATTTTTTGGTTACGATATACAATAATATACCGAATCTGCTTAATTTCTGAGTAATTACATCGCTAACACATCAATACCAAACAACGGATCTTTATCACCATCCAAAGAAGACAATGATTCTTGAAACCGTTCGCATCGTTTCCAAGGTAAACTTAATTATACGTTTCGAGTTCCTTAAGCCATGCAATCAGCCCCAAAGATTGACCTTTTTCTACCATTGTCTCTTCCTTTTTATTTACGGTATCGTCGGTGATTATCGATCATAGGCACCCAGGAAAATGACCTTTCGCCGAAGATTGAGAACGCGCGAGACCCAGTACGCATCTGCTCCTAGTGATTGATGCGTAGATTGCGTTTGCGCGACGCGCACCTGGGTCTCTCGAATCCGCCACTTCGTTTTCGGATTCCCAAAGCATTGCGCGAGATGAAAGAACCGACTTATTTTTTTCTCGAAACAAACTATTCTCAGCGCGGCGCGCCGCGCCGTTCGTCGAGTATTACATTTCTCCCGCTGGAAAATGTTCCAAAGTGTAGATGAATCGAACCGACAATACAAGATAGTCGGATGGTTGTTAATTCCGTGTTGAAGTTCACTCCATAACACTCGGGAGCTCGAGTTAACGATCTACCCGACACGAACAACGAGCACGTCGGATAAAAGCGTTCTACGTGTTTTCAATAAATATTCTTCCGTGTTACGGGCGAACAATATCCCTGCGGGGTTCGTTCCATCTCGAGCACTCAATTGGCACTCTTCTACCGGTCCTTACGAAGTTATTCTCGATTACAAGTATTACTTTTCCATAGGCGAATCGATTCTACGTGGTTCTTCAACGAAATTACTTCGCCGAGGGAAACGTATCGAGTTGGCAAAGATGTAATGTATCTTGCCAGCTTCTTCGTTACGGGAATTTCTCGCAGCACTTCTTGTCCGTTCCTCTCTCTCTCTCTCTTCTTCTTCGCGAGACGGGATAAATATTAAGAGAATTGATTAAGTAGACTCGCTAACCGGAGAAGAAAAAAGTGTCGCATGAGCGTACGTACTTTCCGCCAACTACATTTTCTCGATCGCGCTGTTGACTCTGGCGTCTGGCTATCGCAAAGTATCCGAAGTTTCCCTCCAGCTGGAACTTACTTTCGCCGTTTAAATATTTGACCGAGCAAAATAAGTTTCTCGCATTCGCTCGGCTCCCTCTGGGACCGATCGATTGGTCATCCAAGAACTGCCGCCAATTATTCCGCTCGGACGATTGTCGTCGTTTTCCTATCGGCGACGCGATTTCGAAAAACGCATTCGCCGACGAATATCAAGCACGTAGCACACTGGTCCGGGCGGTCGATCTAGCAGTTCATTAAGATTTTAGCACTATTTGGAAGTTTAAGGGTATAACAATGTTGGTTGTTGGATGTTTTTTAAAATCAGCTACAATATTATGAAGTCAAAAACATATATTGATCTCCAAACATTTTTTAAAATATTTTTGTATTGAAACTTCTAGACTGTTAAATGTCGATTAACTTTTGGTTAAAACATTTTTTTGTCTCATTATCGGAACTGCCTGAAAAATTACGTCCAGTTTTAAAATAAACAATAATTCATTTTCGTATTTATAAAATGCTGATTTTTAAATTCTTGTACAATCTTTAATGAAACTTTTTAGTTTAATCGTTTTTGAAGGTGATGGACATTTAGAAAGCAATATTCATTCGATAAACATTAATATCCACTGAAATATCTGTGACAATTTAATCAATAATAATTCCTGAAGAAGGACGAAGGTGCGGCATCACACCAGCAAAAGTATACTGAATCAATTCCAATTTGAAAACATGCAGATCTATTTAGAACTCAAACGATATGCCAAAGGGAAATAACTTCGATAACTTTCATTAGTCCATTAAGAATTACTTATGTAATAAATGACGAACTGTAATTCCAAATTTGAGGTATGCATTTTCAAGATTTTCAAGAATGTTCTTCATTTAAAAGAAATTGTTTTTAGAATTATTAAATAGGTTTAACAGGGTTTACAAAAGAAAATTAGTAATCTTTTCGATCGAAAATCATATTCACAAACGTGTTTATTTTTAAATGATTGTTCTAATTATAGTTTTCATTAAATTTCATCAATATCGACATTGGAGAAATTGCTAAACATTTAGAACGTAATGTAAATGCAATGAATACCCATATGAGACAGACGATATGAAAAACCTAAGATGTAAATGTGAACTCACGAATTTGAATAAAGAAACGTCGAAAAATAACTGTTTACCTTGTTATTTTATTAATCTTTTACCATTATACCAATTTGACACCGAGGGACAGATTCAGTTCGCGAAATGAAGGACGTATGAGGTTTAAGCTAAAGATATTCCCCAATTTTCGCCACTGTTCGGCGTCAGGTGGATCTAAAAACCCGTGCCGTTCAACGAGAACGATACGCGTGTTCGTCGACCGTTCGCGAATCCGTTCAATGATTCGTGCGTTGATGTTTCGGTTCGTGCAATCGCGGCGTGCTGCCGAAACGGGGTGTTCAAATAATTATAGCGGGCATAAAAGTCAGGATCTCGACGAACAGGAGCCTATCGGATAGCGTGACGATCCTGCGGTCCACACTGAGTCCGACAGGATGGGGTTCGGCGATTTGCTGTTTGCGAAACGAGCTATTTTCGGTACCAACGCCATCACTTCGTCAATTCTCGTTGATGAAAGACTGTTAACGAATTAGTGTCGATCATTTTTACTACAATCAGGCTGGAGCAAATGCAATGTCTGATTTTAGAATGCAAATGTACCGAGTAGACCGCGGATTTAATGAATTTGATAAATGATGATGCTGGAGAAATCTAAACAATGGAGATGGAAGTCTTATGAATCGACAGCGGATTTTATGCATTTATAACAAACATCGGTAGGTGTAATTTAAAACAGTAAAAGTATTAACCATATCAAGAAAGAAAGTACATTTCTATTTCGTTCCAGTTTGTTGCAATTCAGGTAGAAAATGTTTATCTTGCACAGAGATCCGCTGTCTACTTATAAATGATGAACGAAATCGACTAGAACAGGGGTCGGCAACCTGCGGCTCGCGAGCCACATGCGGCTCTTTGGATGTTTTTTCTTATGAATAAACATATTAGTTTTTTTTAATCAAATAACTTTATTCATGCGAGTACTATTTATTGTTGGCAAGAAAATATTTTGTGGCTCTTTAAAAACTTCGAAATTTTGTAAATTGTAATTTTTGATTCTTCCGACTCAAAAGGTTGCCGACCCCTGGACTAAAACATTCCATTTCCGTCATAATACAATCAAGAAACTTGTAGTCCGGCGCGTTCGCGTCCAGCACTCACGAGAAGTAGAATTGGTCGGCCACGATCAGAGGCTTCAGCCGCTTCCTATTTAACAGCACGCGTAACCACTTAGTTTTCAAACTCGATTTTCACGAAAACGAAGCATGAGCCGAAAAAATTCGTTTATTCTACTTATTTTGCAGACATAGTCAGCTCACGGCCGCGTGTCCTGAAACAACCTGCATGCACAACAGTCTGAACCAACCGATTCGCTTCGGCGAATGTTTTATCCAGCACGATCCTCCCACCGAGATCCTCGTTAAAAAAGAGAAAAAGTGTCACGCAGTTCCCGGACCTGGCATCCGAGTATCTGCTCGCATAGCGGTCGTCGCGAGACTATTAGCCGAGGCCCACGGTTGCTCGCTGGGAACGACGCGGATTATTCGGGCGTAATGCGGCCGGAAGTCGTGTGGACGATGCAGGCGCCGGGGAACGTTGATAACCGGACCGTGTCCCCCTGTCCTCGGCCCTTTCTATTTTTTATGACGCCCCGCCACGGTGGTCGCAAAAGCTTGCACGCGCACGCCGCAAAACGAGAGGGCTGGCTCGCGCCGCATCGGAGCGAAAAGAGGTGCCGAGAGCCCAGAGAGAGAAAGAGAGAGAGAGGGAGGCTAGGCTCTCTCGCGCGACTCGGCCGACTCGCTCTCTCGTTGGTATTTCCAATTTCACAGAGCGTGGGTTAACGAGGCCCGAGGGCTGGAGAAGTTAGGGCGACCGAGCCCCTGGAACGTCCTCTGTCCCCGCCAAAAGTGAGCCTCGATGGTCCCACTGTTACACCTCTTCACCCTCTCTCTACCCCTATCCCCATCCCCGCGGGTCCCTCGTTGCGTCCCACACCCTCAACCAGCACCCATTTAAACGCGGTACCCTGTCGCGTACGGGGTTCCGGCACATTACCTTCGCTGATTACCGGCCTGCCCCGCGGAGTATGTCACCCAGTCACCCCCGAGACACATACCTTCCGGAATCCTGCGACCCTTTCCTACCGTTGCTCCCGTATCTGCGGAGATAGGCATCGCAGGAAGCGTTTGAGACGAAGGAACCAACGAATGAACGAACGAACGAACGAACGGTCGTCTATGTTCTCCGTTCTCCTGAGATTTAAACGGTGTTCCTCGTTCTTGTCCCGCCTCGCCTCCCGTCGCCTTGTCTCCCGACTGATATTGGATTCCACGCTATAAAAAGTTTATTATACACGCGAGCTTGCATGCGCGCCGGTGTCTCTTAACCTCGAGCCACGGATTCTGCCGGATATTGAAGAATTTCGGTGGCCCCGGTACCCCGCCACTCCTCTCCATCCACGCGATCGTTTAATTAGATTTTTCGGATGCGTCTGCGGTCTTAACCCCTTACACTATAACCAGTCAGACTCGTGATGAAGATTTCGAACGTCTGTAGAATCTTAAAGTTGGATCTTTTATGCTGAGATTGAACCTATTTTGAACGACGAGTATGAAAAGTTGGAGAAGTTCTAGGGTTGAGAAGAAAACTTTACTTCTCTCGGACGAATAGTTACATTTATATTGTTAGAAAAATATAAAGAGAAATAAAATATCAAATATATTGTACATTTTAATTCCAATCTTCAAAGAAACGCGTACAAAAATTAACGAGTTTCGACCGAGGTTGATTACTTTATTAGTTTTTTTAATATCCGTGCAGGCCAGTTTGAAACACAGTTTCGAGGATTTTCCCTTTTTTAATAATAAAAAGAGTTGAACGGGAAAAGAACCACTTGTACTTCAAGACTGTTTATGTACATCCCAGAAAGACCTTGTCCTATATGCATATACAATCTATATTGTTCAAAAAATATTATAAATGAAATGTAAAAAATAAACGTGTTTCGTCTGTAGTTGATTACTTTAGTAGTTTTATAGTTACCGTGCAGACCAGTTTGGAAACATAGTTTCGAGGATTATATTATACTATACATAAGGAGAAGAATTGAACTAAAAGGAACTATTTGTAGTTCAAAAGACTGCATACATTCCAGAATACAAGCCCCCATAATACAAATTCACTTAAAAAATTATGACACTTGATAAGAAAATGAGATCTGTAAAATTTTTAAGTAATAAGACAAATGCAACCCGCGCATTTGAGTTCATGTTTAAAACTTTTAATGATTTCACGTTATCTTTGTTCACGTTCGTGTCCCCTTATTTTGAAAGTAACAGCGAATATTTTTTAGTAATCTTATAATTTCCTGTATGTATAATAGCAGCAGTTGTACAATTTTCAATAATGCATTCAAAATTATTGAATTTTACCGTTTGATTTTGTATGGAACGCGACGTCTGAGTTACAGTACGTATACAGTAGGACCTCGATTAACCGGATTCCGATTATAAACAAATATGCGATTAAATATGATTATATTATGAAAGGAAATAAATTTTCAAAAATAGAAAAATTATTTTGGAATATAATATACATTATAATTATTTAAGCCAGTTAATCGAGGTCCTACTGTACTTACTTTTTGTGTGGAGAAAACTGTTCTATTATTTTTTTACATTTTTTACAATATCCACATAAAGAAAGTAAAAAGCGAGAAATAAGCTAAATATACAATTAGATATTTTATGTGTGGCAAAGAAAAAAATTGTATCTCAAAAAATAAGGTCCACTAATGCTTATTCAGCGAGCACGTCACCCTACGTGGAAGAAATAATCGATTCTACAGTGAGAATATGTTTGGTTTACAGAGCAGCGCAGAAGTTAAACCTTTCGTCGAGCCCGCATCGTCGACGTCGCTCCGGGGACGAGAACATCATCTCGGACGATTTGCCGATCTTCCCGAATGGATATGCGGCTTTGCTTCTCAAGTCGCCGCCGCCCGCGCCGCCGGCTCTACTGCGGAGGATAGGCGTGAAAGAGCTGACCGGAGTCGGCAAGGTATGTTCATTACCCCCGCTATCCGTTTCCCGTATCGCAAGCTCTTCTTCCGCCAGCTCTGCTAATTAACGTCATGTATTCGCCGGCTAGGAGAGCGCGGCCATTTGTCTGTCCCTTGATAGAATTTCCACGCGGTTTAATCGGCGGACAGGAAAGCGTAATCCGGTCTGCGGGCCGCCATAGTGCGGCGAGGATGCGTATGCGCGTCCGTAGGAAATTCACAACTTCTAAACGATTTCGTTTTTCGCCTCTTATGCGCTCTTTCAACACATTGATCGCACGCTCAGCGATCATAAAAATTCGGTAAAATCGAGGCAATTTATTCGATGAAATTATCGTAGAATTAAGCAGATAAGATCTCTGGTGGTAATTAATTCTTCGATTCTTGTATAGAATAATTATTATTTATCACTAGACTGCGGACCTGTATGCAGAATAAAAACGTTCTGAATTTATTGTGGGAAGCAGGAATAGAATTAAAATTGATTTCATCCATTAATGACTTTGTTACATTACGATATTCTTAAATTTTACCAATTTCTTCACCTAACCAATTTCTTCGTAAACGCATAAAGATCCGCAGTCTATTTATCACATAAGAATTACATTTTTAAGTTTGAGGAAATAATGCTGTCAACCGAATAAGGGTGACAGGCAGCGTTAGATCGAGGAAATTGAAGAAAAATAGTGGGACACATGCTATAGTTAGAGTGACGTCACGAAGCTATAGTGTAGTCTAACCCAGATAGCGATGACGTGCTCATGCTTTGGGAGGGGACCCTATCGCGACCCTACAGTATGGATCGTGACGTCACTATTTATCCCCGCATTGATGGAACAGTTCTCGAAACGTGACGCCACGTATTTGCTCAGAGGGAATTTTCTTAATTAGATTAGTTCTTAATTAGATAATGCATTTATTATCATCAGTTACTTTTCGAACATTTAAAATCGGTTCTCCAAAATATGAAATCGGTTTCTAAATAGGTGTTTAGCTAACTAAATCGGTTTCCGATTCGCACTGTGGAGCGGACAAGTCAAGAAACAGTTCGACTTCCGGACGGCTGGTTTGTCCCCCGCTTATCGTAAATTCACGCGCGTTCGATTCCGCTGCGCGGAAGAACGTCGCAAGGTAAAGTGGCGGTCTCGGATCCATCGTATCGCATTCCGTTCCGGCGCTTGTATACAGGGTGGACCACCTAACGGGATCACCTCAATCATTTTCGCAATGATCAAACATTATTTTATCACGTATGATACGGTTTCGAATGATCTTCAGGATGAAGATACACTCAACTATTTTTTCTACACGGTAAATATGTTCTTCACCACACCGTGTAAAAAACATGAAAAAGAAGAAACAAAAACCCAACTGTATAAGTTCTGAGATGTTCACAGTGAATCCAAAAAGTATTCGAACATAAAATTTCTGAGAAATTGGCGATAATTAACCTGTTGTAATTTCGTAAAAAACTATCACAGAGCAATAAACTTGGACTCACTTTGAAGCTTGAGGATCCTACATTCACAAATCCCTATTCATTTTTCTCTAAGATATTTTTCATAAAAAATGGTATGACTTGAAACCTTTGTAAAATCATTAACAAATTTTTTCGTGAATGAATCTTCAACAGATTTGGAGATTGGAGTCTCCTCTATACAATGACATCTTAAAAATTGCTGTACGTTTTTTTTTACTCTTTTATGGAAGAGAAATGAGGACATATAGTTTATTTTTCTGTGAAGTTGGCTGTACATCTTCCATTTAAGCATTAATAAAACGACTAAGAAAATTGTACATAAATGTTTGTTGTTTTTACATCTTCCATTTAAACATTAATAAAACGACTGTAACAATTGTACGTCAAATGTTTGTTGTTTTTACATCTTCCATTTAAACATTAATAAAACGACTGTAACAATTGTACGTCAAATGTTTGTTGTTTTTACATCTTCCATTTAAACATTAATAAAACGACTGTAACAATTGTACGTCAAATGTTTGTTGTTTTTACATCTTCCATTTAAACATTAATAAAACGACTATAACAATTGTACACCAAATGTTTCATGGCATTGAAGATTCATTGACGAGAAAAATTGTTGAATGTTTTCAGAGACATTTCTCAAACTGAAAATTCATGGCGAAAATAATCGAGGTGATCACGTCAGGTGGTCCACCCAGTATACACCTGCGTGTGTGCTCCCTGGCTCTATGGAGCGGCGCGGCGCGCGCGGAAATCTTGGTGGGCCGATTTGAAATGCAGATGAGCGTCTCGCGCCGCTATAAGCTGCGGCTGCTCCTTCTCCTCGGTCTTCCTCTTCCTCTTCCCGTTCCCGCTCGGATTTGCCTCCCGCGCGACGTATCCTTCTGCCCGCGATCCTACGCTTGAATATTCCTTTCGTACCGGATTCTCGGATTCGTTGGTCGCCCGTCGAACCCGGTTTACCCGGAGATCGATCGTCATCCTCGCGACTATGTCTGAATCGCGGTTACTCCAATGCCACCGCCAGCTACTTCCGGTGAGAACTCTCCGAGTGGAAGTGTTCTCGAATAGACAAGATTAATGATCCCTGTGTTATTACGACACCCTCGACTTCGCTGATTTCTTAGACACGTCGACGAAATTCCATCCGTTTGCCACTTTTGGGGTCGTACGTTGCTCGACCTAGTCACGTTCTGCTTCTCCAAACATTACGTTAATTATTAGAGTGCTTTTCGTGTAAAGTAAAAATTGGAAGATACTGGAGACTTTTCATTCTCTCAAGGTGTTTGAGAATAGGATGGTAAATTACTCAGAACCGAACTTGACGTTCACAATTGCTTTATTCCCTTTGTAGGGCCTCGTCGATCACCACAGAACTTTGTACAACACAGAATGTATAACTGAGAAAAGCTGTTTACAATAAATGTATGTATGAGAACAGTTGCTGTTCGATTATCCCTTGAGCAAGGGATCCGGAGATGCTTTTCAACGGAAGCCGGTCAAAAGACGCGCAGCGTTGCGTTAGAAAACCGAGAGAGAATGTATTCGCTAAGACTGGTCGTTAGAGAACTGATGATCGATCGATCAGCTGGCCGGTAGCCGTCACCGTCGATAGCGTGATTGGCGGATCGATAGCGCGATCCGCCAATCTGACTAGAGCACCGCGGTAGATAATCGATATTAATCGATCGTGGTAGATATCGACGGTGTCGGCCAATGACTCTGTGAGTTGACGATCGATCCCAGATCTCGTAGCGACCAGTTGACGAGCCAATGATACGCCGACGCTACCGACGCATTCAGCCAATCCTAAACACAAGGAGAGGTCACAGTAATGGGGTCGCCGATTTTAATGAAACTTCTTCTGGTGAATGTAGAGCAAAAATAAGCCGTCCCATGCCCGAACGTTTTTGACAATACTCATTGTTTGTGAAGATAAATAACATTTAATATTGTGATATCCAGAAAATATTTTGGTGTACTTCATTTCGCACAGGATTTACGTATTTACCAGACGAAAGGTTATTAAAACAAATTCGGAAGGCTCGCAAAAATCATGCAATTTTACCGATGTCCCGTGTGAAGAATTCGTGATAAAAACTTTAAACGACAATAAATTAAAAGGACGATAGCTTCTTTAATATCAGATTATACGACTTGGATTCTTTTTTGAGAAATTGGAACAATTGATTTACTACATGGCGTAAAAAAGGAATTTTAACAAAATTGCAATTGGTCGGCATTGCAAAGAAAATAATAAAAACTCTGTTTACAACATTTTTGATGTAGGCCAATATTGAAAATTTAAAAACTACATTTTGTATATTTGTGTCGATTATACATATTCTGAAAATTTCATCAAAATAGATGCGGAAAAAAACTACAGGCATTGCAGGATGCAAAATCCTTAGATTTATTTCAGTTATAAGCTGATAATCGGGGAAAAACTGCAATTTTCACCGTGTATAAAAGTTTGTATCTTATTGCAACGTTGACCGATTTTGATGAAATTTTCGGAATATGTATAATTGACACAGATCTACAGAATGTATTTTAAAAATGTTCAATACAGGCCCCCATAAAAAAGTTGTAAGCAACAATTTCTATTATTTTCTTTGTAATTCCTACCAGTTACAATTTCTTCAACAATTCTTCCGTCGCTAATGACCATAGCAGTTGATGCGACGTTAAATAAATAATGATGATGATGATGAATTCTTTTTCACGGTTTGTAGTGAACTTGCTCCAACTTCTCAAAAAATATCCAATTCACTGTCGAAATAGGGCGTCACTGTGCCTAATACGTTGTTCGCCAAATCGGTTGCCCGTTTCCGCGATACAAGCAGCTGAACGAAAGCGTTCGAGTCGCAGAGATTCCAGGGAGTCGCGGGCGCAAGTAGGTATTACGCGATACTCGTTACGATGCGAGACGCGAAAACCCGCACGGAATGAAAACCGCTCGCGGTCGCGCCAACCAGTCGGTAGGATTGTTGGAAAATAATTCATCCGAACTAAGGGCTTATTGTTTACCGGCCGGTAAAGCTAATTAAAACGGGGCGATGATGCGGAGGAGGAGAAGCTCCCCGGTCCGCTGGAACGGTGTGGTTCAGGTCTGTCCCCTTTAAAAGACGGGCCACATTGTTTTGCAAACGGCTTTATAAGCAACCGAGTGCCGGCTTTCGTTTGTCTTTGCTTTCTCTGTTCCTTTCGTTTTCTCCGCTGGAGGATTCCGCTCGGAACGCAAAATTTTCTCGGAGCGGGGTCTCTTTGTCGCTTGTACCGCGACGCGGAAAATTCAAGAAGATTGTTGGCATATTGGAACAGCGTTGAACATCATTTTTATACAGTCTCTGTAAAGTCTTTGTAAACTTCTGTATAGTCTTAAAAAAACGCGTTTAACTTGTGGATTTTACTGTGCGAGTTTAGCGCAACCCAGAGTGTCACACTCGTCAGTCAACTGATCAGCTTCTGGTGATTAATTCGAATTAATTCTTGTCTCATTCATAAAAATAGAAAAACTAACGCGTTGAATTGAATTTATGCAAATTGGCCCGACTAGATTACCAGTATCTATCAATTTAACACCCTAATCGATGATTTAGCCACATGAAGCAAACAAAATCGTCCTCTAGATTGAAAAGTTAACTTCTGTGCCAATTGAGTTTGCCAATTTCGGTGAATCTCGTTTATTCAGCTTCTGATTCGATAAATAAATTACTCCTACGGTGGTCTGATCGTTATCGACTCGGTAACCAACGATTTCAATGGTCGAAGCATGTTCAAAAATGATTTTCCTCAAAGATCACGACTTCAAACGTATTTGCGAGTTTACAATTTAATGAATATAGAATCCGACGTTTCTTATAAAAACTCCATCCACTTCATGCATCCTGTGACATTTTTACGATTCAAAATTGATCGTGCTCGGTTAATTACGGATTAATGCTCGTCAATGGGGAACAGAATTGCAGGAAAAGTCGGCTGAATTTTTAACGCGAGTTTGCCAGCCAGGTCGTGGTTAATCTGTCGCGGGCGAGCCTGGAACGCAATTGAGCGAAAGTCGATCAACCTCGGAATTAGACTGGCAACATTACGGTTATAAAAGCACCGATAGAGGCCAGAGCTTTGCGGCCGTAATTATCGTCTCTGTGACAGACGGAGCGCACGCGCGCTCCAGTCGAGTCCGTTTCGCTGGCCACCTCACAGACAGTCGAATGTTTAGTGTCTCTATGAAGAGAGTAATTAAACCCGTAACGGTAGCGCCTCGAATACTAGCCAAACGCGGCTTTCCTTTGGCTTTCTGCTCGTTTAGTCGCGAACGGTCTATGTTCTGGCGGACGTTACAGCGTGCCCCATCCCCTGAGCTCTCGCATGTGCGCGTTTTACCGGACGCAAGAGATTTTAGAGCTTCTAGCCCCGTGTGTCTGACTGTCTGCACGCTTGTCCGTCGCCGCTCCTAGTTTTCGGGCCACGCTGCTGCCTGCCTCGGCTTCCAATTTGGCTTCCAGTCGCTGTTACTGCACCGGCTCCCCGTTTCCATGCATCGAGCCGATGCAACACGACGCGATGCGGCTTTGGTTTCGTCATTTAAGCGCAAACTTTTGTCCCGACCGGGCAAAGTGCTTCTCCTTCAAACACGCGATCCTACGGTCCCCTCTCTCGTTCGATTTTGATCCCATTCCGACGTGCATTCGACGAGAATATTGTACACACACTCGCCAACCTCAGGAATTGAGAGCGAGCAAAGTTTACGGCGGTCTGCTTATCCTTCGTTCAGCCCTCAGTTTCGCAACCTGATAAGGAGAGGTCACAATCGTCGATTTTAATTAACCTTTTTCTAATGAATCTACAACGAAAATAAACAGACCCATGTCCGAGCGATCTTGACAATAGTCATAGTTTATAAAGGTAATAATCATTTCTTGTCAACAAGAACGCCGCATGTCACATATTTTCACTTTCAAGATATTTCCGTTTAACGTTTTGATCACTAATGCTTTGACATAGGGCATCGGTTAAATTGCATTATTTTTTTGAGCCTTTCGAATTTGTTTTCATGATTTTTTCCTGGTAAATACGTAAATCCGATAGTGTATGAAGCTCAATTAAGACACAAACTAAAGGGTATAGCCGGATAAGCATGGGCCAGCGGTCCCCGCTCCGATTTTCCTGATTCCTGTCTTAAAACATCGTTTTATGTCTAAAAAAACATTGTGTACAATTTCAAATGTTTACCCCCACCGATAGGGGTGATATTGAGGTAAATTCCCCCGCACTTAAATGCAATTTGCTCTAAAACGAGAAAAGTTATCGACATGGGATAAACGGCAAATAAAAGATATAGATACACTCTATATTTCAGATTTTTTTCAGAATTTTTTGCTAATTATTTATAGTTGAAAATAATTAATTAATTTTTTGGGAATTTTTTTAACTATCTTCCCCTGGGTTGACACCTACCAAAAAATTCTAAAATATTGCTATGATTCTAACCTATTTTGTAAAAAAATCTCAGAAGTGTCCGTTTGGTGGAACAGTGTCAAAAAAAATAAAGTATGCCGGCGAACGCTCGGTTTGATCAGTAACGACGCAGCGACCGATTCCCCTTGCGGCGGCTAGTGACGGGAGCGAACGGGAAGTCGGCGCTTGTACGGAAAAGCTGATACATGTAAAAATGCGACTAAATCTTCTAATACATGATTACAGTTAGAAGTCTAAACAATTATATTCTAGACAATAAAAATCGTTTAGTTTATAAATACATATAAAAAAAAGAAAAAAACAAGAAAAGCGCCGACTTCCCGTTCGCTCCCGTCACTAGCCGCCGCAAGGGGAATCGGTCGCTGCGTCGTTACTGATCAAACCGAGCGTTCGCCGGCATACTTTATTTTTTTTGACACTGTTCCACCAAACGGACACTTCTGAGATTTTTTTACAAAATAGGTTAGAATCATAGCAATATTTTAGAATTTTTTGGTAGGTGTCAACCTAGGGGAAGATAGTTAAAAAAATTCCCAAAAAATTAATTAATTATTTTCAACTATAAATAATTATCAAAAAATTCCAAAAAAAATCTGAAATATAGAGTGTATCTATATCTTTTATTTGCCGTTTATCCCATGTCGATATCTTTTCTCGTTTTAGAGCAAATTGCATTTAAGTGCGGGGGAATTTACCTCAATATCACCCCTATCGGTGGGGGTAGACATTTGAAATTTTACACAATGTTTTTTTAGACATAAAACGATGTTTTAAGACAGGAATCAGGAAAATCGGAGCGGGGGCCGCTGGCCCATGCTTATCCGGCTATACCCTTTGTTTGAAATTGTGACATGCAGCGTTCTTCAAAGATATGACAGACTCAATTCCAAAATCTATCTACATGGTCCTAGATTTTTGTAAATTTTTACATTTCGCCACAAATCTTGTATTTATACGTTATATTGTATAGTGTAAAAATAACTACAATATTGGAATTAAAGATAAGAAATTATAAAATGATACTTCATACAAGTGGATTCTCATCTCTTACGTATTCAAGGCTGCGTGTTACATCACACTGAAAAATATACAGAAAATTGGCGTTGCGGAGAATGTTGGAAGAGCTACAATGAAGATGTAGAGGAGAAGACTGGCAGACAATGAACTGAATGTAGCTTTTCATTGCTTTCGGAACCATTGTCCGCGCCAGAATTTAAAAATGAAGTTGGTTACAGTGCGATGAATGTGCGAGTGGTTTTAAAAGTACCTGAAACAGTGAATATAAAATTGTGACTTGAAATAACGAATTTTTGCTGAATTCTACGTCGAGAATTTTTTAAAAACGTCAGTCAAAATGACGCGTTCTAGCGTTTCTAATGAACGATTATGGAGATTGTGACAATGCATTCACGAGAAATTAGTATTACTTTACTCTCGATCAAATAATTTGTGAAAGGGTTAATTATTTACCGTTTCGTTTTATTTAATGTTTTACCATGAAGTTTGGTGCTTTGTCGAACCCAGAATTCGAAGGTCGGATCACGACTGGATTAACGGCGGCTGATTGTATAGTCGAACTCCGGAGAACTCGTTTTTTCTTTACCGGTTTTACGACGGAACAAATCGGTTCAAATGAAATATTACAACTAGTCTGTGAATTTTGCAATAAACAAATTTTAGAAAAACGTCGAACACAGTGTCACTCGCACGTGTCATCGAGTTAACAACAGTTTTGAATTCAACGTGCAAAAGGGTGATCTTGATCTGTGAAAGACTAAATTTAATTTCTGGAAAGATGAGTACCTGTGAAGGAAGAATTGGCCAAAATTGTTCGCTCTATACCAGAGAAAGACCAAGCACAACTAGAAATGAACTAATGAAATCATACAGTATTATGTAGCTTCGAGATAATCCGGTTGGCGGATGCGATGAAGACGTCCGAGTCGATTCGTGTGGCAAAAGTTCCGATTTTCGGCGAATCTCTGGCCAATCTATGACCCGTGTGGCCCCAATCTGCGAAAGAAAAACCACGATAGATTGAGAGAGGGTGGTCTCGCGCGACAGATAGGAAGATCCCAGCTGCGACTTCGTCTCCGACAAACGCAAAGTCAATAATCCATCGCAGGTGGGGGGAGAAAGGAAAGGGAAAGGGAAAGGAGAGCGTGATTTTTATGGGCTCGTACGACCGTGTACCGGTTATTTTCTCTTTTTTCTCAGAGAAGATGGCTAGCCGGACGGCTGAGCAGAACAGCGAACGAGAGAAAAAGAGAGACAGAGAGTGGCAGAAAGAGAGGGGAAAACGCTCGGAGTCCTGAGCCGCAGGATCGTGGGAGCAGGACGAAATGAACCGTGATCGCCGGTGGTCGTGGTTCCCATCCGGGAAACAACCGGGAACTCTCTTACGGACCCGATCGGGTCTAAGATAAAGAGACGGGGGACGCGGGCTCCTCTCGCAGACGTATTCCCGCTACTCGATCTCGGCCAGGAACAACGGCCGAGGAAACGAATGCCGGGAAATGAAGTTTTAAAGCCGAGCCGAGTGGAACACGAACGCGATTGAGGCGGAACTTGTGCCACGCCGAAGACAAATAACGGCAATATTTTTTGGGGTTTGTTTCCGCTGAGTACGGGGAACGCCGGCCCCCGAAGAAACAGTTTCAAGTGTTCTTTTACATCGATTGGCTTACTGCGCGCCCCCTAATTTGGCACTGTAGTCGCTCACAGGCCAAATCCATTAACCACCCTTCGAGTTTTTGAATATTTTCTCGACAAAACGCTTCATTGTTATAAACAGTTTTTCTCTTCTGAAGAGTCTTACTGGCGTGTCCGACTATATCCAGACTTATCTACTTTATACATTCATTCAAGAATTTTCTGTCATTTTGTATACATGTACAAAGGTTGCCTAACTATTGGACTTACTTTTTTTTTGCGTTTATAATAATTTACGATTCTAACATATTAAACAACATTTTATGTGACTGTATAGAGCGTTGTTAAGTCCAAGATTGCTGCTGGTTCAAGAGCAATCAAACGCTCTGGGTTGCACAAGAATGCGTACACGAATCGCACACTTGTCATGAACTCTTGGAACGTCCAAGGTTCAACAGTTCAAAGTTCAGTTCATAACACAAGTTCAATGAAATTGTTCGTAACGAGATCGAAGAAAGTTCATAGAAATAACGAAAGGAAGTTCATAAAAATAACGAAAGAAAGTTCATATAATTAACGAATGATAGTTCACATAGAGTTCATGAGTTCACAAGATAAAGTTCATAACCTGGTTCGTAATGATGTTTCGTAACAAAGTTCATAATAAAGTTCGTATTGATGATTCGTATCAAAGTTCATAAAAAAGTTCGTATTGATGATTCGTATCAAAGTTCATAAGACAGTTCGTAAGAAAAGTTCATGAGACGGTTCGTAAGAAAGGTTCATAAGAAAGATCGAAAGAAAGTTCATAGAAAGTTTAGAATAAAGTTCACAATCCACTTCACAGTTCAACTTCGCAACTCCCGTTCACAATTCAAGTTCGAATCCGAATGAATACTTTCTAATAATACGCTTTGTAACGTTCCACGAATTAATATTCCAAGGTACAAGGTTTGTACGATTCTCTCGAAAGCTCGTAAAGTTCTGCCCGCTATTTCTCCTACAATTCCCTAGCAAAGTTCGGGAAGAGATCGTTTCTTTGGTAGGGATAACCAAGGGACCAATCACCAGTTCGGGGCGTAATCCAAATTATGTGGTACGCCTACTAAATCCGTGATTTTGTTTCTCACGCAATCCTCGTAAATAAAACAAGCCTATGAACAAGGGTCCCTTGTTCAGGTATCTGTCCCCAAACTGGTGTCGCCTTTCCGCTGAGTGTGGGCCTGCGATGCGTCAGTTGTCATTGACTGGGGGTACGGCTGGTTTGTTTTCCCGAAACGAAAGAGGACACTTAACTTTCGACCGTACCCAAGTCCGTAACTAATTCTAACAAGGGGAGTCCACGGTAGACGGGAAACGGATTTTCCTGAAACTTGCAGTATTTGAAGATGACGTATCCAAATGTAATTTAGCAAAGCAGTAGCGCGCACTGCTCAAGATTTCCCGAGAAAATTGCGTTTGAAAAATCGGTTTACCCGTTCATAAGGAGTTCGCGTTAACCTATGAACATGAAGCGCAGTGGTCGAGGGCGCTACGGGAAAGACTGGTAATCAGTAGGTCGCTGGTTCGAGTCTTGCTGTCGACATTTTTGTTTTAATCTTTTTTTTCAGTTTTATTCCTAAAATTTATGAAATGTACCATTAAACAATTATTTTTTAAAGAAGTTTTATCCAGGCAGACTCGGTTCATCCAGGTAAAGGACAACCGGAAAACCCAACAATGTCGAGAGGTATAAATAGAAAATAATATCTTTTTCAAAAATAAAAATAACTATTCACAATCAGAGAAATTTTTATGAATGTGAATGAAGTGTGTTTTCCGATAGAACTTCTGAAAACGGCGTGCTCTTGTACAAACGCTCCGTTTATAGTGTGTGCTAGATGCCGAAAAAATTATTGTTTCCCATGCTTTTACGATGGGTATCATTCTGGGTCGTGTCATACTAACACGTAATTTTTTTTTTATTAATAAAGAATGAGTAATAATAAAGTAAATATAACACTGTATTATTTTTATGTTCGATTTTTTTCAATATCCACAAATAAAAAACATGCATTTTTTATTTAAAAAATAATTGTTTAATGGTACATTTCATAAATTTTAGGAATAAAACTGAAAAAAAAGATTAAAACAAAAATGTCGACAGCAAGACTCGAACCAGCGACCTACTGATTACCAGTCTTTCCCGTAGTGCCCTCGACCACTGCGCTTCATGTTCATAGGTTAACGCGAACTCCTTATGAACGGGTAAACCGATTTTTCAAACGCAATTTTCTCGGGAAATCTTGAGCAGTGCGCGCTACTGCTTTGCTAAATTACATTTGGATACGTCATCTTCAAATACTGCAAGTTTCAGGAAAATCCGTTTCCCGTCTACCGTGGACTCCCCTTGTAAGAGCTAAACACGCCAATAAATAACTCGAAACTGACAATGTTCCAAACGATCGTGGCACAGGCCCAGACACAATGTCTAGACAATTCTAGACAGTGACAAAGGATAAAGTGATTTATATTTTGTTTTTACCACGCAGAATTGTGCGGCAATTTTTCTGCTATACAATTGAGTCGGCAAGAAAGTAATTTCGGTATTTTAAGGTGAAATGGAGCCCAATTTTTTATTTAGGCAATGAATTTTAATGAATAAGATATTTTTTCTCCTGACGGATGATCTTTTGCCAAAAAGAATAAATAAGAAAATATTTTATTGACTTAGTTCATCGCTTGAATAAAGAAATTTGGGTTTATTTCACCTTAAAATACCGAAATTACTTTCTCGCCAACCCAATAGAATTTCCAAAATTATTTGCAATATTGAGTTTCGTGTTATTTCTTATGTTTCTCGCAATTCTTATGTTACGTTCGTTCCCCTCGCTATTGGCGAGCAGAAATTGCAACGCGGGAAGAAGAAAAGCTGCAAAATATCATTTTGCACACAAAGTTCCATGATACGGGGAATTTACTGGAGCTACGCATTTAGCTGATGAAAACTGTATCCAGAATATAGAAGTTCATCAGCAAATTAACCTTCTGCACGCGAAGCCATTTTAACACTAGAACCCGAGGAATTTCATCCAACCTGGAATCTCTTTCATAGCGAACACTTTCCTCCGTTTCATGCGTGTCTTTCAAACATTACTGTTAAGCGCCGCTTCGTTCAGCCGTGCTAATGACATTTTCTATTAGACGTATGCGCAACTAGCTATTTTGTGTTGCGCGTGTACAAAATTAAATTACCATATGCGACAGCAATTTAATATAGCAAACGATCTAAAGCAATTCACGGACATGAAAAATAGAAATTAAGTGCACCATGCATCGCGTTTCCGACTGAAAATTTAGCTATGTAGTTATATATGTAGAAATACCAGCAGCTTCAGGAAATGTAAAAAATATCTGGAAAAAGTAATATGAAATACAATTTCAAATTTTTTACTTCACGATAAATTTATCATTCTATAAATTTTTTTCTTAAATCTCATACTATAACAAAAATTGTGCAACATCTAGATCAATTTAAAGCTATTATTCACGATAAATTTATCATTCTATAAATTTTTTTCTTAAAGCTCATACTATAACAAAAATTGTGCAACATCTAGATCACTTTAAAGGTATTATTCTATTACTTCGCGACACATCCGATTCCCTTAGACTTTGTTATTTTCAGAAAAATGCATGGGTAAAGCACAAACCAATTTCGTAACACAGAAATTGTCCCCAGTTGTAAAGTGACTTCAAACAATGCTTCACAGCGGCGAATCGAGCGCGAAGCGTTTATTTCGTGCATCATAGTTTACCGAGTCGTGGTTGATCACGCTGTATGGTCGTTTAAAAAAAAAATCACCTCCGTCCCATCTCCCCCATACTTCGTTAACGAAGTTTGTTAACAACGCGCGATGAGCTTCTGGTCGAGTTCGTTCCAATCAGACGCGGTAATTCGTTTCTCCGTCAGATTATTTCGACGACGATTCGAAGCCCGATCGAATTTTAGCGGCTGGATCGTGAAAGGGGGTGAAAGGGGGATGGAAGCAGCCCGCGAACCCGTCGGCCAATCGGAGTCTGTCGGCTGGGGAGATAGATTTATAGGGGAGAGAAAGTGACCGTGGACGCGAGGCGCGGAAAGTTTTCCGGGAAATCATTTCGCTAATTCGAGAGAATTGATGTGGCGGGTTGCCAGAGGGTCGTCTCCCTGGGAAAAAGAAAGTTTTATGGCCCGTTCAATACGTAATACCACTTATTCCCCTCGATTATTCGTTTATCAGCTCGCCATTCATCCAGCGTCCTGTTTCCGACGATCTAAACACTGTCTTCCCTCGTTTGTGTAGCGCGAGATTCACATAGATGGAACTGTCTAGAATTGTCTAGACATTGTGTCTGGGCCTGTGCCACGATCGTTTGGAACATTGTCAGTTTCGAGTTATTTATTGGCGTGTTTAGCTCTTAGAATTAGTTACGGACTTGGGTACGGTTGAAAGTTAAGTGTCCTCTTTCGTTTCGGGAAAACAAACCAGCCGTAACCCCAGTCAATGACAACTGACGCATCGCAGGCCCACACTCAGCGGAAAGGCGACACCAGTTTGGGGACAGATACCTGAACAAGGGACCCTTGTTCATAGGCTTGTTTTATTTACGAGGCTTGCGTGAGAAACAAAATCACGGATTTAGTAGGCGTACCACATAATTTGGATTACGCCCCGAACTGGTGATCGGTCCCTTGGTTATCCCTACCAAAGAAACGATCTCTTCCCGAACTTTGGTAGGGAATTGTAGGAGAAATAGCGAGCAGAACTTTACGGGCTTTCGAGAGAATCATACAAACCTTGTATCTTAAAATATTAATTCATGGAACTTTACGAAGCGCATTATTAAAACGTATTAATTCGGATTCGAACTTGAATTGTGAACGGGAGTTGCGAAGTTGAACTGTGAAGTGGATTGTGAACTTTATTTTAAACTTTATATGAACTTTCTTACGAACCGTCTCATGAACTTGTCTTACGAACTTTATTATGAACGTTGTTACGAAACATCATTACGAACTTTCTTGTGAACCTTTTATGAACTTTTTATTATGAACTCATGTACTCTATGTGAACTATCATTCGTTAATTATATGAACTTTCTTTCGAACTTTTTATGAACTTTCTTTCGTTATTTTTATGAACTTCCTTTCATTATTTCTATGGACTTTCTGTGATCTCGTCACGAACAATTTCAGTGAACTTGTGTTATGGACTGAACTTTGAACTGTAGAACCTTGGACGTTCCAAGAGTTTATGACAAAGTGTGTGATTTGTGTACACATTCTTATGCAACCCAGAGCGTTTGATTGCTCTTGAACCAGCAGCAATCTTGGACTTGACAACGCTCTAAACAGGAACTCATCAATAATTTTGTCTTTATGGCAACAGCATCTACGCCTTTTCCTTAATCTCTCGCCGTACTTTGACGAGCCAGACTCGTGATGAAGGTTTTTAACAAAGTCTAGCAAATGGGAATGTTACGCGTTTCATTTCAGATGAGATGAAATTTTAGCCATACAAAAATATACATTTTCTTTTCCCTTCTACGACATTTTTGTGCATAAAGACGTTCTAATCACTGTAACTGTAAAAGACATGGTACGGCAAGGGGTTAACCACATGCACTACTATTTATTCTGTGGTTATAGTGATTAGAAATTCTTCATCGTTCAGAGTTTCAAAGAGAGAAACATACAGTTTATATTTTTGGTATACCTATGTTTTCTCCAAGGGCTATTGTATAGACAACAACAAAACAGAATTTTATTTCGTTTTACAGAAAATTAATACATATTTATTAGAATCTTCTCTGTTCAGAATCTTCGTCACGAGTCTGACTCGATATTGTAGGACAAGGGGTTAAGTGAAACAATTTTCCTAATGTCCACATTGACAAATTGTAAGATTCACGTTTTTCGTGTTCAGCACATGTTTCTCAAAGTACACTCTATAAAAAAAGAGTCCTATAATTTCGATCATTTTTCCTTCAAAGCTTATTGTGCTCCAAAAATGCATAAATGTTTGTACAAAATCTTAATGCAAACAGCTCGATAGTTCTTCTAAAAAAAATTCCTAAAGCACGTTGAAAAATCAATCTCGAAAACTAGAATACCTTGATCCTACTTGTCTGGCCCAAAATGTCGGAAAAAATTTTAGCGTTATTTATGGGCTCAAGCTCATAGTATAGCAGGTCGTTGAATTCGTCTTATAACGTTAACTATAACAATAATGTTATAAATAGTAATCAAAAATACATTTTCACATTTACAAAATCAAGATGATTTTTATTTTTTGTTGAAAAAAATTTTTTTTTGAAATTTTATATACATTTGTATAGAAGTTTGTAGATGTTTCAATACTGTTCAACTTTTGTTCGAAACATTTTGTGGTTCCATCGAAAAGCTTCCACCGTAAATTATGTTGAAATGATGCAATTTATTATCTTAATACTAAGCATGTAGATCACGAAATTTTTTAATAAGTAAATATATATTTTAAGATATTTTTGAATTCTTACTATTAATTTTCATTGCGAAACATAGGCTGCGATTGTTGATACTCATTTCTACTTAAATTAGTTATAAATCTTCAACTTGTGCAAATCTGGGACTAATTCCTTTTGCAATAAGATCACAAACCGTTATCGAATGTAATGATACCAGAAAGAGCACCGGATATTACTCAATAGTAATTACATAATCGTCAATCCATATATAATCGTAAAAACACTTACAGAATTATTGATTTTGTTCCAATATTAATAACCAGACTGATTTAGATGATAACGAAATGAAATCTGTGCGAAAGTGCTCTGTGTACGTACTTGAAGAGCTTCTTACATTTAAGAATTTGCAAAATTTCCTTAAAGCACTTGAAAATGCTAATGAAAGAACGCTGTTTAGAGATTGTTTAAGAACGCAAAGCTCTAGAATCTCTTAAAGAAACAATACTGAAACATTATTCGTCAGACCTTAAACTACATCGGGCAGCAAAAATTTTACGACATACGCAAAATGATGAAATTGACTTTTTTCCGACACTTTGGAACAAATTCCCCACTGTGGAGCGGCTCATTTCTCGGAAAGTGGCGTCGTCTTGGACATTGTTCGTTGAAAGTGAAAGAAGCCGTCTGAGGCTCATTGCGGGGCGAGGATCGATCGATCGTCGTTATCCCGTGTCCCGGAAATAGTCGCGAGGACATGCGCAATTTGATCGAGGAAGCTGCTGACCAGGACGCGCCGTGGTCAGCGGTTTAAACCCGCGCGTTTGCCAGGGTTCATTGAAATGTCCGGTCTTAGGCGGGTTGCTCGGTCCTTGGGAACAAGACGAAAGGGATGCTGGACACCCTCGTCGCAACCCTCTGACCTCAGAATACCTAATGAGGACTTTTGATTTTCCTCCGAGCTGACCGGTTACCCGTAACTCCACGAGTCTTGGCCAATTGCGCGTGTTATTTGCAACGACAAGATCATCCTAAGCTCTGGGAATTGATGAAGGTAGGGTAGTCCGGCTACATCCGGCTACTTTGGGTTACTCCTGAATGTCCGCGAAGGTGTCGTTGTCATTAATTTCGTACGGGAACTGTCTGTAAAATAGTATCTAATCTCTTCTAACGATCAGGATCAAAGTTGAAATGTTGTTTGTTCAGAACTGGGATTGATATATCATCTCACGAAATTAAATGTTCATGATTTCATTGTTTAAAGACTTGCTCTACTGAAGCTGATGCACAGCAAACTATTTTTCATTGCAGTTGATCTTCAACGACTTTTAATAATTCTGAAACAATGGTTGTACGCACGTTAAAACCATCTACTAGGCAAAAAAGCATATCGGTTCATTGAAATAAACGAAGCAGTTACGATCCTTCATATTTTCAGCTTTTTGAAGTTAATAAAGAGGGAAAGAAATTTCTCTTTGGCAGCAGTTCCTTGTAATTGATGTAGACAATTTTTATTTCCCACAAAGATCCGCAGTCTATTTATTACATAACTGTTAGGATAACTAGATCAATTCGTGTGCACAACTCTCCTCATTTCTTACAGTGTGTGAATCGAAATTAACATGTGATAATTACCCAAGTGTAACACGCCGATTGTAAAAAGTATTCTTTTCATCTGCAATGATGTTTATCTAGGGGTTGAGAATAGCCCTTATAGTTGGAGGTGGAAACTTTATTTTTGCTAATATCTCGGGAACGAGAGGGTCTAGGGCAATGATTCTCCTTTTAAATTTGCATATATTCGATCAACGAATGCAGTCATATAAAATGATTTCAGCAACAATTATTTGTTTAATCAATACTTAGAAAATTCATCTTCTCTTTGCAATATTTCTTATTACTTGTTTTTTTTTTAATTTTGCATTAAAATCGGCGATAAGTATTGTCATAAACTTAAGGGGGTAGACTCATTTTTCCAGGATTGGAAGATGGGGTTTTTCAGTAGTCAAAAACGCTATATAAAAGATGAATTTAGGTCGCGATCGTAATTTGCATTATTTCGAAGCATACAGCTGCGCATGTAGCTATTTTCATATAGCTGCGTCAGCTACATGCTTCCGAATAATGCAAATTACGCCTCGTAAACGTAAAAGTAGGACTTTCGAGGGCGATCGCGGCCTAGATTGAGCTTTTATCCAGCGTTTTCGACAATTGAAAAATCCCATCTTTGCAATACCGAGAAATGAGAAGGCGCATCCCGCACCCTTGCAATCCTAGAAACGAGCCTATCCCATTAACGGAAGTTTTTTACAATTATCTCCGAAACGATGGGTACATACGGTAGCGGACAAAAGTTTAAGACCGCTCTAAAGAAGACGATAACTTTTTTAATATTGTACTATACGATTTGAACTTTTTTGGGAAGCTAGAGCAATTAAAGAAATTGCGAGATTTGAAAAGAAATTGCGAAATTGTGAAAAGAAATTTTTTCAAAAATTGCAATTGATCGGAATCGTTGAAAAAAATACTAAAAGTTGAATTTTTAACTTTTTTATGTGGGCCTATATTGAAAATTTAAAAAATACGTTTTGTAGATCTGTGTCAATTAAACACATTCTAAAAATTTCGCCAAAATTTCAATGAGCATCAAACATTTAAAGATGGTAAAAATTGCAGATTTTCACGATTTATTGCTGAAAATCTTGAAAATCTGCAATTTTTACCATCTTTAAATGTTTGTAGCTCATTGCAATGTGGATCGATTTTGACGAAATTTTCAGAATATGTTTAATTGACACAGATCTACAAAACGTATTTTTTAAGTTTATCAATATAGGCCCACATAAAAAAGTTAAAAATTCAACTTTTAGTATTTGTTCAACAATTCCGATCAATTGCAATTTTTGAAAAAATTTCTTTTCACATCCTTTAGTAAACTAATTGCTCTAGCTTCCCAAAAAAATTTCAAATAGTATAGTACAATATTAAAAAAGTTATCGTCTTCTTTAGAGCGGTCTTAAACTTTTGTCCGCCACTGTAGCTGCGTCAGCTACAAGCTTCCGAATAATGCAAATTACGCCTCGTAAACGTAAAAGTAGGACTTTCGAGGGCGATCGCGGCCTAGATTGAGCTTTTATCCAGCGTTTTTGACAATTGAAAAATCCCATCTTTGCAATACCGAGAAATGAGAAGGCGCATCCCGCACCCTTGCAATCCTAGAAACGAGCCTATCCCATTAACGGAAGATTTTTACAATTATCTCCGAAACGATGGGTACATATATCGGGAAAGTTGTTCGGAATGTTGACCTTGACAACATCTGACAACAACTGGATCCCCTTTTGTCAATATTTACCAAATCGGCGTGTTACGCTTGATTAATGTCCCTTGTCAGCTACACGCGTTCTTACTAGAAGCAATGACCAGATGCCGGCGTGAAAGTTGCGTTGGAGTACGAATCTAGTTTGGCTAAAAATAATTTGGTAGCCAGCGTTTAATTCGATTTCGCGCGATCCCGGTTTAATAGAGGACGATAACAAGGTCTCACCGATGGGGTTATTTTAATAATGAATTAATTCGAGGGACGTTATAGGCACCGGGAAGACCGACATAGGGGGTGTTTGTGGACGGTCCGCAGGGACCCGGAGCACCACGTGGGCCACGTGGTACCCACAGGATAATTGGAGGCCACTGCGGTTTTAGGGACTCTCCTCGAGCCCCTTCCGGACCGTTCTCTACGGAAACCCTTACGTACGAGGCTTGTATGCGTGGCAGTTCGACTGCTGGTATTATCCGGATTCCTGATTCGCTTTGCTGCATAATAATTAAGGATTTCGCGTGTCGTGAAGCGCCGTGGCACCGCAGCTTGCGCGCCGCCGCTGTTTGCCAGACGAAACCTTAAATCGAAATCACGTTTACATCAACATTCGAAGCCAACTAACATTATTAAACAATGGTCATGCGAATTTTCTTTTACCCTCGCAATAAATGAATGTCCAAAGGCTATTGTATAGACAACAACAAAACAGAATTTTATTTCGGTTTACAGAAAATTAATACAGATTTATTAGACTCTGTTCAGAATCTTCGTCACGAGTCTGACTCGATATTGTAGGACAAGGGGTTAAGTAAAGCAATTTTCCTAATGTCCGCATTGACAAATTGTAAGATTCATGTTTTTCATGTTCAGCACATGTTTCTCAAAGTACACTCTATAAAAAGAATGTCTTGACGCCTGGATCAATGTGGAATTGCGTTGGTATGCGAAATTCTGGTAAAATAAATTCATTCGTTGCGATTACGGTTTGTTCCCGAGTTCCTCTTCTGAACAGACTGATTTTTATTGTCATTATGGATACACAGTACAGCGCAATAACATTTTTAGTTTCGTTTTTCTAAAATGCGAAGAGGTTGTTAGTTATATCCACAGATTAGTATGCAGAATAAAAATTGTCTGCATTAATTACAGTATATGTACAGGAGCAGCATAAACACATCTGTGTATTTCTTTTCTTAATACTCTTAACCATGTGGAAATGAGATTCTCTGCTTTGAATTTGATCTATTCATTTTTAATAACCACGAAATCCGCACTCTAGTTATGAACGTTCCCCGACTGCGGATAATTATACGTGTACACGTGGAAATAAGGGAAATAGAACGTTACGTTTGCATCGCTGAGAATTATTAATGATACTTCATTTCTGTTACAAAGAACTCTTCTGGTTGTTGGTATTATTCCGGACTTTGTGGAACAACCTGCGAACGTAGATTATTCGTAAATGTTCAACGAGTGTGCTTCGATAATTTTTAAACGGTATTTAAAGCGAGTTGTCGGCGTATTTAGCGTTAATGGTGTTCAGTTAACTGTAAATTTCATTTCCGCGTTATTTGCCAGGACAAAATAAGGAAATGATCGAACACGCGTGGCCGGATCGTGCAAACCGGATGGACGAGGAACGCACGGGAAGCGCGATTACGCATTTTGACGCTCGTTTTTCAACGCTGCGGCTGCGAATAGCGCGGCCCTACTCGCCGCGAGTCAAATATATCTTGGCACGATGACGATCCGGTGGCCAGAGAAGCGTTTAATTAGCAAACGTGCTTTGATCTGATTTCAATGGAGGTGAAATTAAATCACTAGCCGAGAGAGTGACAACGACCAGGAGTATGGGGCGCGGAATTATTTTGTTGTCGGCCCGCGGAATTAACAATCTGAACCATGCTTACGTTTTTCATGGATTTTCCTCTACTCTTCGCACTTATTTTACAGTACAATAGGATTCCTCGTTAGGCCTCGACGACTTTATTTCAGTAAGAAATCACGCGTAGCGCGCTTGTCTGACTATGCGCCGAGTTATCTACTGCTTGGAGATGACAAGAAGGTCCCTGAGGGGGCGCACAGTGGGGAAAAGTGACTTGCCTCGCTTCAAAAAGGAATAACTTTCGATAGAAATGAGGTAGAGCGATGAATTTTTTTAAAATAAAGCTGAAACTTTGCAGAATATGGGAAAAATAGGGAGATTACGGTACGAACGGTTTTTAACCTTGAGAAAATTCGTTAAACTTTCACAATTTCCAGAAAATGTGATTTCTGCGTTACCACGGGCAGAAAAATTTTTAAAAATTTTTGCTATATATCATTTCCCGTAGATTTTTTCACGCTGATTTCAAATCTGGTCTCGAAATTTGTCTACGACTTCAGGATTTTACAAGAAATCGATTTTTGGGAACGAATTGTTTAACGAATTTTCTCAAGGTTAAAAACCGTTCGTACCGTAATCTCCCTA
Organism: Lasioglossum pauxillum; assembly: GCA_933228785.1. Lineage (NCBI taxonomy): Eukaryota > Metazoa > Arthropoda > Insecta > Hymenoptera > Halictidae > Lasioglossum > Lasioglossum pauxillum. The sequence goes on along the minus strand of OW121705.1, from coordinate 42,566,456 downwards.
TTTTTCCCATATTCTGCAAAGTTTCAGCTTTAATTTTTAAAAAAATTCATCGCTCTACCTCATTTCTATCGAAAGTTATTCCTTTTTGAAGCGAGGCAAGTCACTTTTCCCCACTGTGGGGCGTAGAGGCAAGAGGGGTCTATTGTTCTGCATAGCAGTAGTAGTGTGTGTGTGACCGCTTCGGCCAATAGAAGGCGCGCACCTTGCAAGCTAACCAATCGGGCGTGCATTCTTGTCTACGTCACCGCATTCCTGCCAGGGACCTTCTTGTCATCTCTCAGCAGTACTTGGTAGCCATCTGAATCATTCGATGCGTGTGTCTCGACATGTTTTACTTGCGTGAAACTAAAAATTTGTTTAATTGATTTTCAACTACGATCTGTACGTTCATATTATTGGATATACACTGCCGCTCAAAAGTATGTGGACACTTCCTTAATTCTTATAACTACCTGAAGAAAGTTACGATATCTTTGGTAAATTTGATTATCTTGTATGTATTTCAGTTCGTACAGCATTGGAGAACATATTTTAATAATAATTTATTAAATATCTCACCGATAATGATAAAAAACAATTATATTTTCTTTTCGTCTACATATCCACCGCGTGCTTTTATGACCGCGTTTCCTAGTCGTGGCATTCTGGCTATTAACGTTTTCATTATTTCTCTTTCAATAAGGTTCCACTCAGATTCTAATATTCCCCACAAATGTTTTTCAGACTTGGGACATCGTTTTCGGACTTATCTATCTATGTGATCCCATAGTTTTCCTTTTATTTATTTAAGAAAATTCAATAACTAAATTGTTTATTTTGGTACTATTAGAATGCATTACATACATATTCATAATAGACTTTAGCAACAAATATTGTTTGATAATAAAAATATACATTATATATCACAAAGGGTACAGCCGGATAAGCATGGGCCAGCGACCCCCGCTCCGATTTTCCTGATTCCTGTCTTAAAACATCGTTTTATGTCTAAAAAAACATTGTGTAAATTTTCAAATGTCTACCCCCACCGACAGGGGTGATATTGAGGTAAATTCCCCCGCACTTAAATGCAATTTGCTCTAAAACAAGAAGAGATATCGACATGGGATAAACGGCAAATACAAGATATAGATACACTCTATATTTCAGATTTTTTAAAGAATTTTTTGCTAATTATTTATAGTTGAAAATAATTAATTAATTTTCTGGGAATTTATTTAACTATCTTCCCCTGGGTTGACACCTACCAAAAAATTCTAAAATATTGCTATGATTCTAACCTGTTTAGTAAAAAAATCTCAGAAGTGTCCGTTTGGTGGAACAGTGTCAAAAAAAATAAAGTATGCCGGCGAACGCTCGGTTTGATCAGTAACGACGCAGCGACCGATTCCCCTTGCGGTGGCTAGTGACGCACAGTGGTAAATGTTTCGATTTTAGGTGGACAAAATTATTTTTGAATAATTTATATCCTCTTGATACTTGATAATTACTATTATGACATTTATTTTTTTGTTATAAAGGAATTGAACATAAAAATGATAACAAACTGATATTTTTCTTATATTTATATATTTCTGACTTATAGAAGGTAAAGTCTGTGAATATAAGAAAATGACCTTAATATAATCACTCTTTTTAAAAATTATAATTACAGTAACTTTATTACATATAATATTCGTATTACAAACTATAATTAAGCGATCTAATCGGATCGGATTTCTCAATAAGTAGCAGGTTGTAGCAGCTAGTTTTTCTTCGACATTGTTAAGTAATTCATATAGATAAAATATACAAAAATATTGCAACTTGAGTATGCTTGAGTCAAAGTATAATCTTACTTTATTAACTCATTCATAACAGAAACGCTTCTGATTATAGTTTATTTGATTTACTTCCTCCTTTTAGTTTTAAACTAAAACGAGAAAACATAAATTAGTTTAATATGCACTTACTTTTCATTTTTCAATGCACGACACAAAAATTCACCGCAGTTTCGGAACATTCAACTAGTTGTTAATGGATGAAAAATGGAAATAATGAGATATAATGTTAGAATTATTTGGTTCAGTATGTCTAATAATATATTTTCTCAATTAGATATGTTTTTCAATAATTGAGAAAAATTATTTTTGTCCAACTAGAATTAGACATTTTACCACTGTGTGACGGGAGCGAACGGGAAGTCGGCGCTTGTACGGAAAAGCTGATACATGTAAAAAAGCGGCTAAATCTTCTAATACACGATTACAGTTGGCAGTCTAAACAATTATATTCTAGGAAATAGCTTACATTGAAGAAGAAAAATACGTGTAAAGCTAGTTTGTTGCTGTCAAGTAACAGAAAGAAGAAGCTTCTCACAAGTATGTTGTATGGTCACGGTGTTAGAGGTTCTGCTCGATGCTCTGGAGGACTCCACTTCGAATCCTCCTCAACTCAACTTTTCTTGTTTTTTTCTTTTTTTATATGTATTTATAAACTAAACGATTTTTATTGTTTGCACTTCAGTATTCTATAAAACAAACATAATTATTAATTGTATGAGTTCTCGCGTTTCGCGATGGTAAGTGTCCACATACTTTTGAGCGGCAGTGTAGTACCTTGGTACTATAAACGAAGGGGAATCAGGTATTTCCCAATATTCCAAGGATGAGGGGTTTTCTACGAAGTGCATTGAAACGCCTAACGTTTTACCTTGACAATTTCTCAGCCGAGTACCGAAGAGTAACGAGAGAACTTTCAACAATGAACTTCATCAATTTCGTCTGCGTTTCATTCGTCGGAGTTAATCGGTTTGGCAAACGAGCGGCTCGTACTGCATCGAGACTGCAGCTACCTTTTCAACATGCTCCATCCACGTTAAGATCGCGATCCCAGCCGTCGGAGCCGACGTTTTTTCTCCCGTCTGTTAATTCGAATTCCCGCGACCTCGTTTCTGCACCGGGCTCGGTGCATCGCGACACGTTTAATTCCTGCGCGCGTTGTCTCTAATTGAAATTACGACACAAAAGGATGCTCGGGCCGCGCGCGAAAGGCATCCCCGCGCCTTTGGAAAGCGAAACATTTCTGCGCGTTTCATTAGGAAGCCCTTCATTCCGCTCGACAACGGTGCGGCGCGCAACCCGCTGGGAGAAATATTTCAAAATGAATTCCTGTTTAATTCAACGGGCCCGGCCGAGGAACCGTTTGGTCTCCTCCCCGTGCTTGGCTCGAGCCGCGCCTAAATAAACCAATTATTAATTACAGCGCGAGCCGGTAATTCGGGCCGGAACGGGAAAGGAGGTAGGCCGGGAACAAAACAAAGCTAAAAAAGAAGAGCTTCACTGATATCAGATTCGCGGACGGCGGTGAAACGAAGGAAAAGGAAAAAATACGAGTTGATAACTTCGCGGCTCTGTACGCGCGTCCATTTCGAACGGCTACGATCGGAGGACGGCCGACAGCGAGCGTTATTTACGATCGCGCGCGAGTATTTTCCGCGGCCGTTAATTGCCGGTGACGTATCGCCGGTTACAATAGCGTCGATCCCGGTCCACGGCCAATGAAATCCCATATTCGGCTCCCACGGCGCGGCGCGGCGTCGCTGGACAGGTGTTGCGCCTCTCGTATGTATCGACTTCGCAACACGGTGGGGATTGCCATGCGAAACGCGTTCCTGTGTACTGGGTGTCTCGATACAGGTGGTACAAGCGGCACGAGGTGATTCTACATGCAGCAATAAGGGAAAAAGAACGAATAACGTTTCTTCGATTGACGCTTCGTTTTCGACGAAATGGTGCTTGAATGGTCCACGGGCACGCGTGCGATGCAGCTGGACATTCGTTATACAGGGTGTCTCAAAATTCCTCCAGGACCCGAAAATGGGAGGTTCCTGAGATCATTTCAAGCGACATTTTCCTTTGAAAAAATGTCGTCCACGGCTTCGTTAACGAGTTATTAACGAAAAACACGGACCAATGAGAGCGCGAGCTAGACGCGTGCAGCCCGGCGCGCCGGCAGCCGAGTGTCGGTGGCACGCCGCGATGTCACAACGAACAAAAGTTTCTCGATGATGTGAATCCTCGCCAATTTCGATAAGATTTGGATATGTTGTCAATACCGTAATTCTGAACAATATTTCTCTTTACAGTCTTTGTCGATCGGCTTTAGTTTACGAGATAATTGTAAAAACATGTAATTGAAAATCGATCGATGTATTATTTCTTGGCCAATCGTGATGAGCTTTGGATATGTTGTCAAACCCATGATTCTGAACAACATTTCCCTTTACAGTTTTTGTCGGCCGGCTTTAGTTTACGAGATAATTGTAAGAACTTGTAATTGTAAATCGATCTCCTCGCCGATTTCGATGAGCTTTATTCCATAGGAAAAAGATATTTAAAACATCGAATAAATAACATATTTCAAAGTCATCGAAATCGGGGAGGACCCACATCATCGGCAACTTTACCCGAACGAGAGAAGAAGCAGAAATTTATTGAATTAAAAACTCACTTATTCAGCCGTTAATCCATTTGCTTATTACTCCGGTGAAACACAAAACATGGACCACCACATTTTCACACAATTTCACACAATTGCTGAACACTTAGCACACTTTTCTAATTCGTATCGATAGCGAACGAAATTACATACTCCGACGCGGAAAGAGATCCATGCTCTTCGCGATTCCGCGCGAAACTATGCTCTCCCAGCCTACAATGTATTCGATGAAGGCGTCGTTTAAAACAAATGAAATCGTTCCCAAGGAAATATTGATTTTTCGAGAATCATATGGTATTGATTTTTCGAGAATCATATGATTCTCGAAAACATCGATTCTTGACGAACGAACGATGCTATGGACAAAATATTTCGTGTATCTTTATTACTGATATAACGTGCTATTATCCATTCACAGCATCGTTTCTTCGACATCGCGGAAACGAGATATCTCGTCGATTGTAGTTTCTGTGCGCCTCTGAAAAGGACTAATTAAAAATGTTATAAAAAAAAATTAAATCGACTTTGAAGAAACGCACACATGAACTTAAATACAATACAATCTTTTCGAAGGCGGCACAAAATTGAAAATTTCGAAAATTTCGACACTGGAAATTACGAAAATCCTTATTTAAGTTCGTGTGTGCGTTTCTTCAAAGTCGGTTTAATTTTTTTAAAAAAAAACGTTAACGAAGCCGTGGACGACATTTTTTCAAAGGAAAATGTCGCTTGAAATGATCTCAGGAACCTCCCATTTTCGGGTCCTGGAGGAATTTTGAGACACCCTGTAGAAAAGTACTAACCTATGTATGTCGAAAAGTTAGTAGTTCACGAGATATTTCGATTTAATTAACTCTAAAATACCATTACTGTCGTGCTAAGATGTTACACAAGTAAGTAAACACTAACGTCTTAGTACGACAGTAATGGTATTTTAGAGTCATTTAAAATTTAAATATCTCCTGAACTACTAACTTTTCGACATACATAGGTTAGTACTTTTCTATAACGAATGTCCAGCTGCATCGATTGATGTATTAAAAAATACCTCATTCCATTTAAAAAAACATCGATAACCTTGAAATCTCATAAAAATGACCTTGAAATTTTTTTTCCCCTTACACTGTTATATGTGGCCCTTCAAACAGTGTAACTTTGTCCTACGAAGTTTTTTTGTACAACGAAAAGTAGCGGAGATATTTAGGTGTCCTGCTTTATTGAATTCACCCTGTATTTAGCATATACCTTGCATACATCTTGCATATATTTTGCATACATTTTGCATATATCGACATATTACAAATGCATAAAGATCCGCAGTCTAGTTATGATCGACAAAGAAATTCGAATCACTGTAATCGTAAATTAAATCGTTGTGCAAGGTGTTGATAAACAACTTGTGGAGGCTTGACTTCAATACTAGTTGTAATACATAGTGTGGGCTACGTGTTAAAAGATGACTTGTGAGTCGTTAAATAAAGACATATTAATCGGTAACAAATTACTATTTACTACAAAACGGTACATTAGTTAGCAAATTGACTATCACGTCGGTCATGTATGGAAGACACGAATCAAAGAATTGAAGAATTAAAATCAAAGAATTAAAAGAGCAATCACTGGGATCAACTCGAACTTTTCGGTTTCGATTTGAATAACTCGATTACTTTGATGTTGTGGGACTTTTCATGGCTGCAACTTTTCAGTCAACGTGGTAAAAAGAAAGCTGGAAATATCGTGTGCACTAAACTCCTGAAAAATTATGCATTTCGGTCGCTTGTGTCGTATACCTCGCTCCATAGAAATTCTATGGCCGATGGATTCGCGTCGTAACATGATTCGTCCCATTCAAAACCGGTCCCTTTCACAGCAGCTCTCTTCAACTTTCCTCATCGTTTTTCACCTCGTCGGCGGAGTTTTGACGCTGGCCCGTGTAACATTCGCTCGCCGCTGATCGGCGGAGTTTCGCTATACTTCCTGAAGGAATTTCCCTGATCGCCGGCAAACTGGATTCCCCGCCGCGTATCGTAAAACAAGGAATGCGGTGCAGGAGTTCCAGGGCCGGTCGCCGCGGCCTCTGTTTTATTCAGAGGATCGCGCACCTGTCGTAAGTTTACACGTGCCGGGTAATTTCTGAGGGGCGCGCACGCGACGATAGGTCTACGGCATTAGCACTTTCCCCGGGCCCGGCCGAATTTATTCGAGACGAAAGGGAAAAAGAACCGGCGAGAATCGGCTTTAATATCCTCCGCGCCGAATATTTCACCCCGCGAAGGAATTTCTAGAGTTTCGTTACGATACGCGAATCTACCCCAGAAAAATGTTCGCGCAATTTTCACTTCTCCGAGGTATACAGTCTACGAGTTAGTCCCCACGATTTTTTACGCAATCTTGATAGACTGACATCAACACAAAAAATGCATCGAACATGTGGGATTCAGTTTTTAATAGACTATATGATACGGTAAATGTGATTAATCCGGTTTTATGCATAATCAAACAAAGTATTCGTACACTTTCTACAAACTGATAACTTTTTTATAATTGTACCAAACAACATGATTTTTTGTAATCGATTAGAAGCATTGGTTTACGAAATGATATGCAAAAAAGATTTTTCAAAAATTATAATTTACAAGGTTACATGCAAAAATAAAAAAGGCATTTTTTTAGCTTTTTTATTTGGGTCCTGCATGAAAATTTAAAATATATGTTTAGTAGATCTATATATATGTTAAATTTTCATTAAGGACCCAAATAAAAAAGTTTTAAAATATGCCTTTTTATGCATTTAACCCGGCTACGCTTATCGGGTCCATTTGGACCCAAAGCGTTCTTTGCGCGCTTATAACTTCGAAACGGAAATAATTAATTAAAATCCTTCTTCCACTTAAAAAAATATTGAAAAATCCTTTTTGAAATAGTTGTAATAGAAATTGTCACACGTAAGGCATTTAGGGTCCAAATGGACCCTTAACAACTTATTAAGTTCCTTTTTTTTAAAGCGTAGCCGGGTTAACCTTGTAAATTATAATTTTTGGAAAATCTTCCTTGCATATCGTTTCGTAAAACAATGCTTCTAATTGATTATAAAAAGTCAGATCGTTTGGTACAATTATAAAAAAGTTTAATTAATTATATTAATTAAATTATATTGGTTTTTAAAAAGTATACGAATACTTTGTACACCCACTGGCATATATTGCATCATTAGGAATTTGAGAAAAAGCTTTAATTTCAATGAAATGTCAAGGTTACCTTGACTTTTTTAAATTATATATGCTTGCGTAGCCTTGTGGGCGATTACTAGACGAATTCAATGACCTACTATACTGTGACCTTGAGTTGAGATCTTCAACTAAGAAATTGGTATCGAACAGCAACTCTCTCCTTGTGTAACAAAGCCAATGGTATCATTTGTTTCATTTCTTCAAAGAAATGTGAATCTTTCTTTTAAAAAAATCGATACAATAATCAATTACAGATTGAAAGTTGCCGTATTTGACTTATCGAAGTACATCAGTCATTGACGCTTTTAAGCTTCCAATTTATCTGGAAGCTGCACGCTGTAATTGTAACATCTGTAGAGTTTTCCTGCGAAGCAAGATAAATTGTTAGGAAAACTCTGCTGACACTTTATTAATGCGGCTTGGATCCTCAACCTTGGGAAGAAGTCATCAATTTCAAACAAGAACTTATTCATCACTGTGTATTATGATTCTTGTGGAACAAGATTTTATGATTTGAAGCAACCACGCTTTCACGAAAAATAACAAATAAATTGCAAAATCACTCGAAAATTAGGTAATTATTTACGAAGAGGTACTCCTCTTCGAATTTGATTTAATGTTATAGATTTCGATGGGTAAACTTTCCTTACGGGACCAGAAAGTTTTGCCTTTCTCCTACAAATAATTGTCCATTTGGTATGTCATCCAGTAGATTTGAACGAGGAGATCTGAGAAATCGAAGTTCAGATCGTGTAGGATCAATGGTTCAAAAGTTATGGTTGCTTAAAATTGAGCAACTTGCGGTGTTTTCGACAGGAAAGTGCACCGTCATGTAGGCAAAAAATTTATGGTCCCGTGTGGAAAAGAGCAGCCATTTCGACATTTTGAACAACTTTCTTCTTTTCACATAATAGGAACTCTCCTAGTATATAAAAAATAAAAAGTTCCTCAAAATGCGTGGCTGCATGACATACTTAAATGTGATCAAAATCGGAGAGGAGTGCTCGTATGTAAATAATCACCGAAAATTACATTATATCATTTGATAGAGCTTGATAGTGAACCAAAGAAGCATTCACACACTTTAATAATATTAAATGTATGCAGCTTTTATATAACCATTTATTGTTCAGCTCTTTTTTAATCTCAATTTAACGGAGCACAAAATATAAGGTAATTCAGCTATTGTCCGATATTTTGATAATACACGTTCTAACAAATACACTTATTCATCGAAATCGAAAAGCTGGAATTTCCGGTCCCGTGTGGAAAAGAGCAGCCATTTCGACATTTTGAACAACTTTTTTCTTTTCACATAATAGGAACTCTCCTAGTATAAGAAAAGTAAAAAGTTCCTCAAAATGTGTGGCTGCATAACATACTTAAATGTCATCAAAATCGGAGAGGAGTGCTTGTATCTAAATAATTACCGAAAATTACATTATATCATTTGATAGAGATTGATAGTGAACCAAAGAAGCTTTCACACACTTTAATAATATTAAATGTATGCAGCTTTTATATAACCATTTATTGTTCAGCTCTTTTTTAATCTCAATTTAACGGAGCACAAAATATAAGGTAATTCAGCTATTGTCCGATATTTTGATAATACACGTTCTAACAAATACACTTATTCATCGAAATCGAAAAGCTGGAATTTCCGGTCCCGTATGGAAAAGAGCAGCCATTTCGACATTTTGAACAACTTTTTTCTTTTCACATAATAGGAACTCTCCTAGTATATAAAAAGTAAAAAGTTCCTCAAAATGTGTGGCTGCATAACATACTTAAATATCATCAAAATCGGAGAGGAGTGCTTGTATCTAAATAATTACCGAAAATTACATTATATCATTTGATAGAGCTTGATAGTGAACCAAAGAAGCATTTACATACTTCAATAATATTAAATGTATGCAGCTTTTATATAACCATTTATTGTTCAGCTCTTTTTTTAATTTCAATTTAACGGAGCACAAAATATAAGGTAATTCAGCTATTGTCCGATATTTTGATAATACACGTTCTAATAAATACACTTATTCATCGAAATCGAAAAGCTGAAACCCATCATTTCGATGAGTCCAGTAGTTCCATTGTTAACCCTAGGATTAGAATCCCCGATCCATTTTGATCAGGCGTTTCAAAAACATCATCCATCTACTCTGCTATTGTCATCTCGCGATTCTTCCGTTTTTGATCTACCGATGTAGTATCGTACGTTGTAACTGTCAGGAAATAAAATATGGTTGATATATATCTACGATCTTTATGGCAGTTTACGCTGCGCCTTAAGAGCAGTGAACGTTTCCTCGTGAAAAAATACACAGGCACAAAAGGACGGGTCGCGTGCATCGGTTTGCACAGCCGGTCGGATCGTTTTACGATCGCGCCCGCGAAAATTCGGAGCACCATGTGCGCTGGGGCAACAGAAAGAGAACACCTCTACAGCCATAAATCAACACGGTTGCAGCACCATAGATTTTTAGCAACAAACCGTCTACAGCTACAATCTCTTACCAAAACTTTACACCGCTCGATAACAGAGTTCGCAGAGTACTGTTCAAACACAACGATCACTGCCGCAGTAAATTGATGGGAGGGGCGATACGTTCAAAATTCGGTGCGATAGAAAAAGAAAGAACAAAATAAGCTGTAAAACGTGTCATACCCGATAAAGGGAACGTGAAACACGGAGTACATGCTAATTTAAACTGTCCAAAGCCGTTATCAATAGTTAAGTTTCCGAATATACATATATTCCCTAGTAGCACAAAAATATTGGATAAATATTTTTGAAGCCACACTTTTTCATATGAGAAAAAGATTTCTTCCTAACTTATATAAAAAAGAATATTTGTTACTTAATGTAAAATAAATATTGTATGTATATTTGAATATTAAAAACAGATTGAATCCCTTTTTGATATTATATGAATGTGTATACAATATCTTGTGCTGCTAGGGTTGTCTTTGATGAAAGCATTGGAATTTAATTGCTCCTTCCAACCGGGCTTTGTAATTCAAATTTCAATAAACGAATCGCGGTACATGCGGTATAATAACTATTGACCATAAATGTGTACGCGCTTAATAGAAAGGATCAAAACTTGCGAAACTGATTAATCGGTGTAGGAAATATTAATTAGAACGAAGGAAAAATATATTGTGTGCAACGAAATTTTAATTAAAACACATACACCGTTCGCGTGTTCACGATTGTTTGGACAGTTTAATTTCAGAATTTAATTTATTATTTTAATGTATTACCGTCTGAAACTATCCACGAAGCATTAACTAACCAGTATACTTTTTAGATAAATCGTTCACTGAGCTATTGTAAAACTATTGTGTTTTCACAGTTTTTTTCATATCGCAATGCAAAAACTAAATTTCATGCATCGTTTGCAAGAAATGGGAGTCAGATAGACATTTCAATTTTTGTTTTAAATTGCAGTCACTCAGCTGTAAATATATAATTGTATAATGCTATTCATAAATGCATAATTGCATAATACTATTCATAAATGCATAAACACTTTGTAATAAACAATTTCATACCTTGTACGCTCCAGTTTTCTCACGACAAAGTAAAATGCTGAATTCAAAAATCAAGTTGAATTGAAACGCAAAGTAGGAGCGAATGAAATATCACCGACATCAGAAATCTGTTGTCGAGAATGCAAGGGTTAACGAAAACACAAAACGCAAGAAGCAACCCGTAACTTTTTCACGTTTCGAGAGCAATCGTAACCGGGCCAAAATATTTAGCATCGTGACGGTCTCGTAAATCATTACCGTCGGTTCCGAGGGGAAAGTGAAAGAGTCAGTGACAGAAGACACCGGGATATGACGCGTACCGCGTGTTCCATGCCACGCGTTCGTCGACGTTAGTTCTGACAGAGTAATCCGTAAAGGAAAGCTACCCGTGACGAGCCTCCGAATTATTTGCCCGACCAAATGTGTATATTTTTACGGAAGCGCGTGTCTGCCCCGTGGCACCTGGCGCGTGTCAGAAACAACGATAACTAACGACCGGTGGCTGCGTTTGAAGTGAAATTTTTGTTCGTCGGTCAAAGAGAAGTTTATTGTTGCTGGCGTTCTGAAACGGATAGCGGCGATAAGTGTCGACGGAGCTTTCACAGTGTCAATAATCCTTGAAAATTTTCGGATAATTCCTCCGAATGAAACCGGTGCACAGTGGTCCAGACGCACAGTGTGTCGAGTATATGGGAGTTCGGGAAAAAAGTCGTAACTCTTAAACTATGCAATTTTCGAGTAAAGTACCTTAATACTTTTTGAAATAAAATGCAAAGACGAATCGATTGGTATAAAAAAAAATTTTTTTTTAATTGTGATGACCATGTTTCTTATGTTTTTTTATTGCATAACAAGTAGTAGTTTACAATTTTAATGAAAATTTTAAAAAAAGTACTAAACTGTATACATTACTTATTTAAATCTTCATAAGGTGGAATTAAAACTTAGGAATCTTTAAGAAAAATCCTTTATTTTACCTCGAAATAAATAAAATGAATAAATTAATGAATTAATCAATTAACATAGATAATATGTTATTAAATAATATGTGTACGTACTATACTACTTCAGCTTCACTATCATCAGAACAAGTGTCTGGGTTGGAATCTGATAAGTCGGATGTTTCATTTAATAATAAGTAGTCTCTTATATCTGCGAAATCCTTTTTTTCTTTTTTCGTATGTTTTTTTTATAATAGGCAATAATTGGATCCGACTCCAGTAGAAGATGATTTAATAGGTCTTTATTTGAATTTTCTCTTCATGTCTTTCGGGTATTATGTTCGACAGATATCGTATAAACAATTGAAAATAAGGGACTGTATATTTAGAATAGCATAATGAGTAAACATAGTGTCTTATCGTTTCGCGCGGACTCAAGTGGGAACTCGATAGACTACGTTAAAGGCGTGGACGGCGAACGCACGCGTCTCAACGTCAACATTTTCTACTATTTTTAATATTTGTGTACATTTATGCACTTAAGATCGACCGTCATATCAAGTCTAATGTACTTTAAATTAATATAATACAAAATCTCAAAGGAACCATTTGGTACTTTCTTTAATACTGAATTGAAAGATTGTAAATATTTAAACAATTTTGAAACTAAATATATAATTTATAAGAATAAAATTGATCACATATGTAAGTACTTATCAAATGGCATGCGTCTAAAAATAATTGTAACAAATTTCTTCGAAAGACTACGCAGAAAGCCGCCGAGCGCGAGCGTCTTAATATGGTTTTTTATTATTTTCTCCCCTTGAGCAAACGTGAGCAGATTTAAACCAACGCGAAATTGAAGTTTAATATGCCACCAATTACTGTAAAAAAATTTACGGGGTTACCTCGGGATACTTTTTTTAAAACTCTAATCAAAGTTGATAAATGTTAAACATAAAAAATTAGGAAACATTGCGATTATTTAAAAAAAAATTTTTTGGGAGATTGAATGTCTAATAATGTTAAACACACCCTGTAAAAATCAAATTAAAAGAACAAATAGCTTGCGAGGGACGCATGTTTTAAAAAATGCACGGAATTTGACAATGAAGTTTCAGCCTCAGTTTTAAACAACAAATTGATTTATTCAGTTAAAATTGAAGGCAGTTTTAGGAACTATGTTTTGTTACAAACATTTTAGGATACATAAATTTGCCGATCTTAAACTTTGATTTTCGGACTTTTTTCCATTGATCGACACACTGTGAGACGGTCGATCTAGCAGTTCAATTTGGTAAAATATGACTTGTGTCTCATATACTTGATACATGTAAATGTTTAGCAATGCCGAAAACGTTAATATTAATGAAATTTTATAAAAATTATAATCAGGACAAGCATTTAAAAATGAACATTTTGTGAATATGATTTACGATCTAAAAAATGACTGATTTTCTTTTGTAAACCCTGCCGAACCGATTTAATATTCCGAAAAATTCTTTTTTTACTGAAAAGCAGTCTTTTACCTTCAATATGTTTTCCTCAATTTTAGAATTACAGTTTGTATTATTTGTTAAATAAATAATTCTTTTAATAGATTAATAAATTCATATTGGTCTGAATTCCTTCAAATTGGAATTTTTTCAGTATACTTTTCGTGGTGTGATGCCGCAAGAATCATTACCACCTTCGTCCCTCTTCAGGAATTATTATTGTTTCAAGTGTAACTCATACTTCAGTGGATATTAATGTTTATCGAATGTATATTGCTTTCAAAACCGATTAAACTAATAAGATTTAAAACTCATCATTTTATGAATACCATTATGAATATCATATACCATCTTTCAGGCAATTCCGATAATGAGACAAAAAAGTGTTTTTTTGAAAACACCAGGAATTCCGAGTTTCCCAAATCCTCTATTTTCTAAATAAGAAATTATTCTCGATCGTACTGTGGGGGAGCTAATATAATATTGATAATTATAAAGGAGCTCTACCCATATGAAAGAGAGGAGGAGAAAGGAAGGAGCGTTTCGTCCTAGGCCCGCTAGAGGACTCATCAGTAAGGCTATCCAGCGGGCCCTGCCTTAGACGTGTTGGGATGTCGGAAGACGATTGAGGACTGTATATATACAAATGATTGAGGAGCCGAGTACTTGCGGGAAAGGTCTTCAACTACCTGTCCCTCTTGTGGCGCATGTAGGAAGTTGGCCGCCACATTACCCCCCTGCCAGTGAATAACGATACTAAGATCGGGAGGGGGGGTGAAAATCGGTAAGAGAGCGCGTTGCTCGAATTGTATACGCATCGTGATGGCGAGACAGTGAGTCGCTCAAGCCTATCGAGCCGTAGATGCTGCTGTCCTAGCATGGCCGTTCGAGAAGGAAGCACACGGGTGCCACACTAGGAGAGGGATTACGTATTCTCGGCGATTAAAGTAGTGCCCACTCGATTGATGCGTGTAGTATCCTCCTAAGGCTCCATGTTGTCCTCCGTGTTGCGTTTTTATGCTCTAACGTCGCAGGGTCACCAATGTGGGGGAGCTAATATAATATTGATAATTATAAAGGAGCTCTACCCATATGAAAGAGAGGAGGAAAAAAGGAAGGAGCGTTTCGTCCTAGGCCCGCTAGAGGACTCATCAGTAAGGCTATCTAGCGGGCCCTGCCTTAGACGTGTTGGGATGTCGGAAGGCGATTGAGGACTGTATATATACAAATGATTGAGGAGCCGAGTACTTGCGGGAAAGGTCTTCAACTACCTGTCCCTCTTGTGGCGCATGTAGGAAGTTGGCCGCCACAGTACATTTTTCAAATTTTGGGGTTATGTTCGCGGCGCAACGGTTCGATCAAATTATTGATCCTCCATTTTCCTCCATTTTCTGTTTCACTTTTGATTTCGATCTAATTATTCGGTAACATCGATAGTCCTTAAGTAATCCATGTAAATGTAAACGTTAATTCCCGAAAAAATCAATAGAGTATTAGTAAAAATTGAGTATACATTAAAACCTAATTACTACTACAACATCAGCTCATTTGTTCGATATACATTGTCGTTTGTCAACGAGTGTAAAATAGTGTTTGTTAGAATTGCAGCAAGCGAGAGTGAAAAAAATGTATTTTCTTTCGTAATAGGTTTAATAGGTTGAAAATAATATAACAAAATTAATTCTTCTAAAATTTTTACTGTGTCCAATTGTGTACCTACTCATTCTTGTCGTAAATGCATAAAATCCGCTATTTATAAATCTATCTAGTTATAAATACGGAGATATTGAACGAAGTAATGCATAATTTTAATTTCCAATTAAAATCTTCTGTTTTTCTTAAGTGAGTAATTGAAAAGAAAACGGTTCGAAACATGCTGTAGTTTTGATGGTTCTGTATTAATTAGGGTGTTTAGCGAGACCACGGTTAGTTAAGTCCATTAGAGCGGGGTAATTACGATAGAAACTTCGGGAGAGGATCTAATAGAAAGCCGTGCTAGCGAATCGCCGGGGCAAAGCGCACTGTCGGGAGCATCTGCCATCTCCCGAAACGAAAGCGAACGGCGCGGTCGTGGCACGGCGCGAATCGGCTGTGTGCTGGTCGCTGCTTTAAATCCCTGGACACGCTTTTGAGCCTGGCCGTGGCAATTCAATCGTGTACGAACGAACGAAACAGTTCCCGTTGGCCCGGAGCGTAGGCGCAGCAACGGTGCAGCGTGAATTTCGGTGTAATTTTACGCGACCCAACCCCCTGTCTCCGCGAGCACACGCGGCGGGGGTGGAGGAGCAGAATCGGCTATTTTCTCTGGAATTTCTCATTTGTTCGATGGAAATCCGGCCGCGAAAGCGTCCACCACGAACGGCCAATAAATTTTTGCAACGCAACCCGGTGAAACCTTTAGCGCACGGGCGCAACCCCCTCTTTACGTCCCTCTTCCCTTGAGCGCCGGTGCTCGGCGCATTTCTGCGCTGAAACCGGACAAAAACACCGGAAGAAAAAGCTGCATGCGCGCTTGTGTCTGTGCGGGTGTGTACGCGCGCTTTATCCGCCGCTTCTTTCGGTCCGGCGGTCAATGGGGAAAACCGTCTGTCCGCGCGATTAACGATCGATTCGCAGCTAGCACACTGGACCGATTTGTTTGAGCATAATCAATCGGGGCCCCGGCCTGTTTGACTATTGACATTCCGCGGTGGAACGCGGTTTAATCGTGTACGCGTCGCTCGGCGTATTATCATTCGTAACTACCCTCCGAAAATTTCGATGCGCTTCCCAGTGACACAGGTGACCGATCGCGATGAAAACCGGTGGGCTCAATTAGGGCAAAGAGCAGACCCGATGTGAAAAATCTCAGCCCCGAGGATTCATGCGTTTCGAACATACGGATATTTTTGAGTAAGGACATTTGCCTGTGGAATAGCTATGGCCAATTCCGGCGGATAGAATGCGGTGTTACTTTCTGAAATTGTTAAGGGTGTTACGTCCTGAGATGGACGTATTTTAGATTTTGAATAATAAAAATTGAAATTACGTTTAAATAGATTAAAATGATTGAAATGATTATAATTGAGATATAACGCAGTTTTGAACCTACAGTGAGTCACAAAATTATTCGCTCACTCGATAATACGGCAAAGATATACGAAATAATCAGACAACGCAGGGTATTTTTCAATTTTTTATTTGGATATACATCGTTCAAAATTTAATTCAGCAGAATCGTAAAACAAAATTGCGAAATTTTCATTTAATATTAGAGAAATATGAGTTTAAAGAAATCTTGACGGTTTTTCACGCCACAAAATTATTCGCTCATTTTAGATTAACTATTATTATAACAATATTAATATTTGGTGGGATATCCTTTTTGTCTTATGACTTCTGCGAGACGTTTGGGCATTGATTCTATTAATGTTTCCAAATATTTTTTGTCTATTTTTGGCCATTCCTCCTGTAATCTGCTTTGTAACTCTTTTTTATTCGTAATTGAATGTTTACGAATTTTTGTGTCCAGCATGTTCCATACCATCTCGATAGGATTCAAATCGGGAGATTGAGGCGGGGTTTGCATTATTTTGGGACAGTTATACAGTAACCATTCCTGTACCAATCTCGATTTATGTTTGGGATCGTTGTCCTGGTAGAAGTGAAACACTTCTGAAATCCCCATTGCTTCCGCGCTTGGCTTAAAATTTTTTTTTAGGATATCCATGTACATTATTTTATCCATGGTAGCCTCAACTATCTGCAATTTCCCAACACCGTGATAACTAATGTAACCCCAAACCATCACATGACCACCTCCATGCTTGACTGTGCTACACAGGTTTTTGGGATCCATCTCCGCGTTTGATTTTCGCCAAACTTTTTGATGACCGTCAGAGCCCCAAATATTAAATTTACTCCCGTCGCAAAATATCACATTGTTCCAAAATTCAGGGGACTTTGTGATGTATTTTTTTGCGAATTCTACCCTTTTCTTCCTATTAATTTCGCTTACGTAAGGCTTTCTTCTTGTTACGCGGCCGTTGTACCCGTTCTTTCGCAACACTCTTCGTACTGTTTCATCGGAAACTTCTTTTTCACTAAAATTTTTCAAACTTGTATTGATTTTGGGAGCACTTATTTTCGGATTTCCTTTAACTTCTCTCACAACAAAACGCTCTTCCGAAGTATTCAATATCTTTTTCCTACCACGGCCAGCTTTGTTTATTATTCGTCCTTCTTCTTCGTACCGTTTTATAATATAACGTACTGTTGAATAACTTCTACAAACGATATTTCCAATTTCTCTGATGGATTTTCCACTTTCCCAATGAAAAATTATAACTTCCCTAATCTCTAGACTAGTTTCTTTACTTTTTCTACCCATTGTAACGAATTCTTGAAAATCAAAGAAATAGATGAAAATAGATCCTTACTGGGCGAATGTTTACGTTATACTGACTCTCTTTAGCAACTATCAGAAACAAATGCCTCTCAGAGTTTGTAAATTGCATTTGTTTCAGTGGATTTCGTGGCGTGAGCGAATAATTTTGTGGCGTGAAAAACGGTCAAGATTTCTTAAAACTCATATTTCTCTAATAATAAATGAAAATTTCGCAATTTTCTTTTACGATTCTGTTGAATTAAACTTTGAGCTATGTATATCCAAATAAAAAATTGAAAAATACCCTGCGTTGTCTGATTATTTCGTATATCTTTGCCGCATTAGCGAGTGAGCGAATAATTTTGTGACTCACTGTACCTGCATTCACCGGCTTCGGTTCGGGTAATCGAGGATTTCTTAATATTCTAAGTGATTTTTGATTGTGGAACTGGTACGAAGAGATCGAAGATGGGTATACTCTTTAAAAATGATTTGAAGTTTTGATTTGTTTGAATAAAAATAAGCAAAACTATATTTTAAGCGTCAAATTTCGGATACATAGAGTTATTGTGATCTTATAATAAATTGTTAGTATTTACCGTTAGCTGGTTTCGCTCAGAATTTGCTTTGCAGAAATCGCTCGCTGTTTCGCTCGCTGGCGGAGTGTATCGCTTCAGCAACAAAATTGAAAAAGATGATGATGACAAGATGACGATGTTGATGTTAGTAACTTTATAAATCCGGCGGGTGTACACGCCTTGAATAACTATATAACTTCGTTGAACCTCCAAGATTGAACTCAGACTCTGAACTTTTATGTCTCTCAACCGCAACTGAACAAATTTGAATATAGACTGGACTGGACTTCTTCAAGAGCCATCCCTTTTATAGATTAATCAATCCTTTGTCTCGTCAATTTTGTCAGGTGATTATTGTCGTCATAATCGTCATAGCTAGATCTTATTACCCTGCGCATCTCCTAGATCGATTTCTTCTTAGCTGCTTTCTTATCTGTAGCTTCCCTGGCCAGATCGAATTACAGTTATGTCGCACATGGGGTGACGAACAATTATTACTCATCGATTCTCGATGGACAGTCTTCAGCGGATTTTAGATCATGATTTATTTTTGGAAGTGATCTGGTCATTTTATGAAATAATTTCGCTACGCAGTTCTTTCGCTCAAGACGATTCGAATGAAGTATGAATTTCTTAATTCTATCGCACGCAATGTGGTATAATATACGATAGTTCGATTTGATTTTAACAAGAGTATTGAATATTAGTTTCTCGTACAACATTATTAGATTGAACATAAAAAGAAATTCAAAAGTATATGTAATACATCATTGATTATATTTAATTATTAATGATGGCTGAACCACCGGACGTGACAAGGGAATAAAGTTTCTAGCAACTCCAGTTCCTTAAAATTGTTGCAAACAATTTGTATTGGAGAATTTCGATTTAGATGGCAGACGTTCCTGACGGCTTTGCCCGATTCGCGCTTGCACGCCGGCGTGGCTTTCTATTAGATCCTCTCGCCGCGGTTTCGTTCGCAAAGTTTCTATCGTAATTACCCGTTCTAAAGGGTTCGACGAGCCGTGGTCCCACTAAACACCCCTGTAGCTACCATCTTGTTAGAGAATAACTTCGGCGCGGCGCGCATTTAACTGGAGCGCGACCCGCTCGCCGTGTTTCGTTTAATTCCGATTTCTAACCCTCCGCCACGATTCCACCCCCGAAGAACACCCACCCTGAGCCACGGACGATGCCCGAGCTTCGTTAAGGAGTTAAGCGGTCTTCCTTCCCACGAATCGACCGGCTGTTGCTCGTTGCGGATATTAATTGATCTCTCGGCCGCGGACTCGCAAGTTTCGAGACGGTTCCCGGGAAATTTCTCCGCTGAAACCCCGGAAGGCCCGATGATGCTACGGGATGCTAGGGTTCGTCGTCGTTCAGTACAGCAAAACAGGGGAAACCAATTATAAAATGCGAAAATTGTAAAATACAAATGGAGACTAACCTGTTTATTGGCCACGCGGAAAGCCCCAAGCGGTCTCTTTAGGGGCTTTTGTCAAATACATAAAAAGCCAATATTGTCGGTGCGGTCTGGCGCTCGAGTATTAAAAATAAAAGTAGAAATAAATAAACTCGATGAAAGGACAAAAACGGATATAATAAATAGAGTGGAATAAATATGGTATATTAAACCTGGGTAGAACAGATAAAATAAATCCCCGAATGAGAGGTACAGTATAAATCAAATAAACAGAACAAATAAGCCGGCAAAGAGGTGTGTGCTTTGACAGAGGAAACTTTTATTACGTGAAAATTTCCCTCTGATCTGCAGTACTGTATCGTAGATTTGAGAAACTGCTTTAAACAGCGACAAATGCACTGCTTCATTTCAAATGCACTAAAGACAAACTTCTTCTTGCCTGACCATTAATGTTATAGACTACTTAAGAGTTTTAAGACCTCGTATTAACACGAACTAGTACAAAGAATACCATAAAATCGGAGTAATTAATTTAACGAAACAATAAGTCAACGACCATGCCCGCTGCAAAACACCGGTTCTCGTCCGATCACCAAAGTGAAGCTGCGGTGGGCGTGGTTAGTACTTGGATGGGTGACCGCCTGGGTACACCGTGTGTTGTTGGCATAAAAAGGTGGCTCGCAACCCACCTTAATAAAATGTAGGTCCCGCTGAAATTGGATGTTAGTGAGAGTAGGAGAGGGGGAGAGTAGTAAATGGATTTGAAACCCTGAGGGGACCAAATATTATAAAAAAAAAATTTAATGAAACAATAATTGAACTGTCAGAATTTATTGGGAGTACAAATTAGTTCGGTCCGTTTTCAAAAGATGTCTCTGACTGTTATGAATGTTTCACAGTGACAGCTGATTTTGATGTTTGCAGAGAGGTTAGACATCTACCAATAATATTCAGTTTATATCGCTTTTGTTTTCATACAAAACTTTTGTTTTTTACTGTGTTCAATATGTGAAATTTTGTGGTGACTAAGCAGCATTTGCGGGAGGTTTTACTTTTCTGCTTGAATTGGAAGAAATGTGCTGCTGAAGCGCATCGAATGCTTGTAGAAGTTTATGGTGACAATGCTCCAACTGATAAATCATGTAGGGAATGGTTTCGACGTTTCAAGGATGGTGATTTCAGCGTTGAAGACAAGCCTCGCTCTGGACAGCCAAAACAATTTGAAGATACAGAACTGGAGGCATTGCTCGATGAAGATCCGAGTCAAACGCAAGAGGAGCTTGCAGAATCATTGGGAGTCACCCAACAAGCAGTTTCCATACGATTAAAATCCATGGGAAGAATTCACAAGCAAGGCATTACGAGAGAAACGGCCGGAATACGAGCAGAGACATGACAAAGTTATTCTTCTGCATGATAACGCTCGGCCTCACGTCGCAAAAGTCGTAAAAAAATATTTAGAAACACTCAAGTGGGATATTTTACCGCATCCGCCGTGTTCGCCGGACATTGCTCCTTCGGATTACTGGTTGTTCCGACGGATGCAGCACGATTTGGCAGGTCACCGGCTCACTTCTTTCGCAGAAATCGAAAATTGGTTACAAACTTGGATCGTCTCGAAAGACGAGACATTTTTTCGAGATGGAATTCGAAAATTGCCTGAAAGGTGGGAAAAAGTAGCAGCCAGCGATGGACAATACTTTGATTAACCTGTTCATTTATTTTGTTCTGAAATAAATGCATTTTTGACCACAAAAGAACGGACCGAACTAATTTGTACTCCCAATACCATAACCATTGTTATAACTGGATAACGGATATCTATGCAAGATAGAAATTTTCTGCATTGACGACATAAATTAGTAGGTAGGATATACAAGAAGGAGTTTGAGAGTATCGATACGTCTTCGTTAACTTAATACAACCGTCAAAGGAATAAACAAATTTTTGGCAGATTTACCTAAGGTAAAAAGCCTCCTGCTTTCACGACGAATGTCCGTTTCGCTGTAAACGAAGCTGGATGGTACGCGATCCGCCCGTGTTTCATGACGTCCGACCGGTAGTCGAGGAAACGTTGTTTAATTTCAACGAACACGTCCGGTGTGTTCGGAGTTCTCGTGTATCGTCGACGAGCAACATGATTCTGAACGAAAGGCAACCATGCTTCTGACGAAACCCTTTCTGTAAACCATAACTAGAGGTCGGATAAAGTACACTGCAGGTACAGAGGATCACCGTATTAAGGTTGGTTTATCTTAGCCAGTCCAGGCCAGTCGGACAGAACCTTACTACCCTGGTTTTGTATCCAGTATTTTAGCTTTCTGGAAATAAACCGACCTTTATACGGACCAGTAATGTGTTAGGGAAAGCTGGATGTTCAGACATGCTTAGTGTGTGGCCGACTCGAGTCTACGCTTTCAGTATCTCCTTGATGAGTTTATTGGTTAGTTAGTTTCAGTTGACACCCTTGGGAAAGTCACTCTGGCTGTACCGACGACAGTGGTATTTGACGCAGCGTGGGCCCAAACAGTCCCTAAAACTGGGTTCCAAAGAGTGCGAGGAACTGAATGTTTATATCTGGCGTTTTCTGTAATTTCGTCTATGCGCGTTGCCGTCATTAAGAAACCTCCTACGCTGCTTTTGGCAAAGGAATATTCACCCCACGAGGTTTCCTTATTCATGGACCTTCGAAGGAAGGCCAGTCTCAGTCAATCAACTTAGAGTCTCAGTCAATCAAGTTAATTTTAACACACAGATCTCTATCTTTTGTATACCGTTGTTCCCTCCTTTGATTAAAGTTACCGTTATCCGAAAAATTCGACTATTCCCTCATTTCTCTCATTGCATCTCCATGATGCGTGTTTCCCAGCGGTTCGTTAATCACAGTTGAGCACACTGACAAGACACAACACACGACATCGAAGACAAATAGCTGCAGTCAGCAAAAATGTCTGAGGACGGTACAGCGCATGAACGGCGACAACGATGATTACGCGACATTCGAAAGCCACGGGAATTTCAGGTTCAGGGAGACAGGAGAAAATGACGCGGGATCATTAAAGCGCCGGGATTCCCGAGCCGATCAGACCGAGATCAAAGCGACGCCACATTCGACGGACTCGCGTTAGATGGCGAACTGCGGGTCGAGGTCTGGCCGGCGAACGGGCAGGATTAATTAAGGTCGTTTGTCCAGCGATTTGCGCCGAAATCAAATCGCGCTGGACGAGCGCGTGACGCCGCCATCCAAGGAACGTAACGAATGGGTATCAAGCGCTACCAGGAACCGGTAATGCAGGGGGGCGTTGCACGAGCCCGTCGCTCACCATTACTAAGCATTGTGTCTGCGGTTCCAGGCGATTTGTACCCTTGCCGACCACGCGTCAGGGACATTTATTAAAGCGGTACTCGTTCGACAGACTAAGAGCAACGGAGAGCCCTGTGCCCTTGTGAAACAGAGAAGAATGCAGACCGACTGGACCATTTTGCCCGATCTCCTCCCTTCAGGGGGCTTACCGTTCTCGCACGGTCGAATTACACGGTTTCCACGATGTTTAGTAACTTTAGCTAACGGATTTCCCGATTATGAAATACAGGGTGGTCAACTTGAATATAACCTCCTAAATATGTTCCTCAGTTGTCGTCGTATAAAAAACCCTTTGCATGCAGTTTGACTGATATCGATGGACGAATACTCTGCAGAGAATATTTTTTTCAGATATCAATTTCTGATAAGCTTCAAATAAGCTATATTATAACTATAAGCTATATAACTATAATTGACAAATTTACAATGAAACAATCAATGTCTAAATGGAAATCTAACTATACTGAATTCTTATTACCATTGGGAGGTATTGAAACTTGCAAATTGCAAACGTATGTTTAGCAATACTAGGCAGCACTATCCGACAGATAGACGATAAATATATTTTTCGCACGGTGGCGCCAATTATTTAGTCATTGACTGTAAGTGTATACTTTCTTCCACCACCCTGTATACAGGGTGTTTCCGTATTGATAGTATAATATTCCATCTCACTTTCCGGACCAAATCCATTCTGTGGAATCAAAATTAATATATGTAGACCTTACAAAATGATTTGATTTTCACTGTGCACTCTGTTGGCACAATTCACGACACGAAAACTGCGTGAAGAAGGCAATATTTGAACTCTGGCCATTTTGCAACTACGAAGGTCATCGTACTACGGTTTTTTTCCGTAGCGTCATTATCAGAGAGTTATCGGGAGCTGAAAAGAAGCCTCCTGAGACGGCACAATAGCAAGGGGCGTCTCTCGCTCGGCACGTCTGTTTCCGCCATCGATCCTTCCGTAGTCTGAATGTTTATGTTTTGACGGCACACATACGTAACATGTGTGACTACTATTTAACACTGAAGTGACGCGGAAGAGATCCATTTGTTCGATCATCGGTTTGTAAGAAATGAAATCATAAAATTTGTTTACATTTCTTCGACATTGTGAAGCTAATTATTAGACTGTGGATGTTTATGCAATTTTCAAAATTTGTAGGCAAATTTTAAGAAAGAGGAATCATATAAAATGTTGTTTTCAGTGGTAGTAGTCTTTGTAGATGTGAAATTAATAAAATACTTATTAAATTCTGTAGAATTTTATTTTCTAGCATTTTTTGAACATTTTTTGAAGCCATAAATGCATAAAGATCCGCAGTCTACTAATTATCGACGTCCAAACAATTATTTTATAATAGCCCAATCCTTTCTGAATAAGACAACAAAAATGAAGCTCAATCGGACAAACAGTTCCTTAGATAAAAATTCGTAAGTGATTTCCCTCTTTTCCGCCAAAATAGACAAACCTTGCAAACTTCAAAGGCCTGTAATTTCCAAACAAATTCTGAACTGGCATAATATAATCACTTAAACCCTTCCTAATTTTACAGTTTAGAACAAAATCGACGGTGGTGACGTCAAAAAATGATCGATTTGGCATGGAATGACTCCCCCATATTCCTTACAGGAGATTTCTTTTCAGCTCC
This sequence comes from Lasioglossum pauxillum, assembly GCA_933228785.1. Classification (NCBI taxonomy): domain Eukaryota; kingdom Metazoa; phylum Arthropoda; class Insecta; order Hymenoptera; family Halictidae; genus Lasioglossum; species Lasioglossum pauxillum. Next base: position 42,541,381 of record OW121705.1, on the reverse strand, counting down.
GAATAATACCCAATCAGACAACGGACACACCTCCCGCGAGAAATTCATTTTTGAGCTTTTGGCCACATTTTGAGGATCACTGTGCGTCCGCTCTCTCTCGGCATTCCTTCGTTCGAATTTTCGAACGGCTGGTTATCGGGCGCCAAGGCTTCCGTTCGGAAAAAGTTTGATCGACGCGAGAGCGGCTACCAAGGGCGGAATTTCGGGCTTGTTTGCGACAGAATTCCTCGCGCAAACTCTCCGGGAATTCTCGAGACGGCGCGGAGCGGAGAAGCCGGTAATATCGTGAAACTCGATACTGGCGCGTGCTTATGGATTATCGATATTTACCTGCGTACCCTGCAAGAAGTCCGGCCCGACCCATCGGCCTTGGATCCTGAATAAACAATATTCTCCGAGCAACGTCGAAGTCGGACCACCATCGTCTCGACGCATTCATACGTCCGACGGCTCCTCTCGAATTCCCTTTGAATTTCGCGTTTTACGCCGTCACTGTCTCCTACTTGAACTTTATTATACCGGGACCGGCAACGGTCGCAACAAAGCTGCTCGGGAATACCTCAGGAGACAGATAAAATATACAAAAACCAATGGCACCGTCACGCGCCTAGCTTCGTCGACAGACCTGTATAAAAATGCAGGCTTTCAGCTGCTTCTCAGACCCTGTCCTCGAGCTACATCGACTCACAAAATTTACTCGCGATTCTTTCCTCCGTCTCCGTGACGTATCCTCCTGAACGCGTCGAGTCCTTTTGTGACACGTAATTGCCGCGCGTATGACGGTCGCACTTCTTTCTGAAAATAATTGGGTCAGGATGCTCTAGATATTCTGCTTGTGGATTTCAGCCGGTCAGTTTGCAGAGTAGATTTTACGAATCTAATTCTTTATAGTCTGCTGGCAGATTCGTTAGGTTTAATTAGATAGTTGAAATTTCAGAGTAACGTCATCGATGAATTCTTTTAACCCTTTGCACTCGGAGCTATTCTAACTCGAAAATGAAACATATCTTCCGACCCAGAATAATTCCAATCTATATAATTTTTTTTCATTTTATGGATATGAAATTGATATAACACGTCATACAATACTTAAGTGTTTAGTAAGTGATTAGCTACCAAGATATTTAATACTGTAAACAATATTTTGAATAATGGTATCGCAATTTCTGGTGGTGACTCTGACTCACCACTCGAGTGCTAAGGGTTAAATCATTGATAAAAATCATAGATTCACACTTCGTATGAAGGGCAAAGGGTAGACAATAACGAATTGCTATAATTCAGGATAGAAAGGGTTGCTGTATCAATCCGAGTGTCAAAGAGTGTTAACAACGTTCAACAGGGAAAAAGGTCGTCTCATACCTCAGGAATCATGCCCTACAAAGGGTTAATAAACAGGGTGACTGGCGCGAACCCCTCGGCTTCCAAATCCTTCTTTGATCTCCCATTCCGCACCACCTGAATGTCCTCCTACCGTCGCGTCGTCCCTTCGAAGTGGTATAAAAAATTGGGGTCTAGATGGTACACGACGAGAATCAGCGTACAGTGGTCGGAACCAGAGAATTCGGTAACCTTTTGACAATCAATTTATATTGCTTCCTAAAGGTCGTTGCTAAATTAACCAAGCTGAAAATAATTATGTTAGTTATTAAGGACACGTGATATCGACCATTTTGAAAGTATTCAAAAATCATCTGCGAAAAACAGTTACTTAGATGGACATTTCTACATTGAAGGTCAACTGGAGGTTATCATATAGAATATCATCAACTTCGTTTGAACATCAGTTACAACATTGTGGAATGAAAGATTAAAGTTCCATACTAAAAAGGAAAGGTCTCGGCATATTATCGAACAAAATTTTTTTTTAATTTTTTAGTGATAGCCTCAATCAGTTGGGACATTCAGTGAATCAGTGGATCAACATTCAACAACTGAACTAAAAATGCTTTGACACCAGACAAGTATCCGGTCAGATAAGTTTACAATGAACGTGTTAAAGATTTCATTTCTATGATCCTAATACAGTAAGGTGAAGTGCCCTATACCTGGACAGCATGTTTTTCTATTTAAAATTTTATCACTTTAAATAAACAAAAACAATTTCTTAAGAGTTTTAACATACAGTTCAGAGTTTGTAAAGTAATTTAAAATAAAAAAAATCATTGTTTAGGTTAATATCTTAATTGTATTAACAAGAATAATTCAAACCTATAGTTGGACATGTTAAATCCAATCTAAGCTAGTACCTGGACAGAAGTAAAGCCTATATCGAGACAAATTCAATTTACTAGTTGATCGACCGAACATAACCTAAAACGTTGGTTGGTGGCGCTGTTGCGCATGACGAATAGAAGATGCTTTGCGTAATATGTAGTATTCTTATCATAGATTATAGTATTGTATTATTTAACCAAATATATATTTATTTTCATTTACTGTTTTAATAAAACTTGTCATAATACAACTTTTAATGTTAGGTAGTAATACTGATAGATTTAAGATGTAAACATAAAGTATTATTAACGTCACAACCGGAATACATTTTCTACATACGTTATTCAAGCTAATAGAAGGCTAATTATACGTACATGTAGTTAAATAATTTGCAAACAATGCGTTGATTTTATTCACAAACACGTGTCCGGTTTCAGGCGTAAGCACATCGCGTATAAGCTTAGAGTGGGACAGCTACTGTCATCGCGTCCCAGTATGGAGTACTTATATTTGAAAACAGTCCTAATCTTGGACATCTAATATTTGGATTAATAATTATTATTTACGTTAAGTTTGATTGCCAATTTATTTTAAAATATCAATATTATTATGCGTAATAATTATTTTTTGTCCGAGGGCTTAAATTATATCTTTTTTTCTAACAAAAGTTCGAACTATAAATGCACATGATTCGCATGTAAATAGACTATTTTGTATACTGTTTTCAGATGAACTTTGAATTCATTTTTAAATTTCAATTGATGTCTTAATGAAATAATATTCACACCTACTTGTAGCTAAGACCTCAGAATATATAATATAATTATTCAATCTCTTAATTACTGATTTTACTATGAAAATTCAATTGTCCAGATTTAGGTATCACTTTTGGACTGTCCAGGCTTGGGGCACTTCACCTTAGTACCGAAAATTAAATTGTTTTAAAATATGTACGGTTAAATTTACACGTTCCAGCACCTCCTATCGCACCCGAGTAAATTCCTGCAAAAACAACGCTTCTGAGTCCCCAACGATGAGAGTGTCCCTAAATTCTTCGATCCGGGCCAGTGCGCGATGGGGGTAGGTAAAATCGCGTTGCGAACGAGTAACACGAGTCGTTAGCGGCTAATCCGACAGGGTGGTGGTAGACGGGCACGAAGGGGATGGTTCGTAGCAAGCACACAGGTCTAACCCGGTGGAGTCCGCCCCTGGGGTTCAAGAGTTGCTTGAAAACAAGCGGACAGGTCTTTTTTGCGAGGGGCCACCGCGAGAGATAAAGGCGGGCCTGGCCAGGCCAAAGGGCCAACACACGGGGTCCGGCGGCGTGTTGATTCAAGTGGGCACGTGATAAAAATAACAATGATGAGTTAATGCAATAACTGTGTACCTTCCGACCCCTCGTGTCTGTCTCGCTACGCGGGGCCGCTTGAACACGCGTTCCGTTTGCGTACGCTGGTGTTTGCGACCTACACTACCGCTCATAAGTATTTGCTCGACGCCGTTAGCCCGTGTGTCCCGGGGTAAATAATATCAAGCGACTGATATTCTGCTCTCGAAGTCGATTGTCATATATCCCCTCTCCCTGAACCATTCTTCGAAAAGATTCCAAAGTGCGCGTCCTCCGACGATTCTAAATCCGCGCGTTAATTCTTGTACCTCTTAACACTAACCGTATCACGACCGGTCAAATAACCAGTTTCATATCTTTTGTTTTATAGTTATTGTGATTACAATGTTTCCATTAGAAATTATTAAATGAATTTCTTCATTCAAGAATTTCGTCACATATCACCGTAAAATTGCGAGAAATCTAAATAAATTTAAGCTTGTAATTTTATGAAATAATGTCCCACGTTTTATTATAACGCGAGCTGTAATTAAATAGTTAGACTCCGGACCTTTAGATCGAGTGTGAACGTGCATTTCTCTTCTTAGTAATTCGAATGAGATGAAAATTTCTGCCAGAAGTGCCCAAAGTTCGCAATTTAAAAATATTCTGCATTAATTATATAATTACAAATGGAACGAAATAAAAATTTGTTTCTTCTTCTAAACCCTGGTGCTGTTACATCGGGTCAGACTCGTGAAGAAGATTTCGAAGAGAATCTGCTAATTAGCAACGTTATTAATTTCCTTTCCACTGAAGTACTGTTTACAATTGTCAATATCTAGCTATACAATAAATACAAACTTCTGCCTTCTTCTAAGAAATTATTAACGACAAAGAAACTCCAATCACTGGAACCGTAAGACAAAAATGGTAATTAATTTTGTCTCTCTGCTGCTTTATGTTTCAGCTACTCATTTCTGTCAGAAATGCGTAAAACGTAGTCTACTGATTAGAAAAATAAATGGTTGAGCGGTGAAGTTGGATTATACATATCGCGAACACTGTTCTTGGAATAGAGAGATACTTCTGGACGATAGTGTACCGAACACGAGCATACATCCGGTGGACTGATTCCCAATTCGAGCTCGATACCGCTCGCGCCCTTTCGCTCCTGTCGCCCTCCCTTCAGTCGTTACTCTGTGCCTCCATTGGCGTAGCCCGTGGTAGGGGCCGATTGGGAGGACGAAGGGGCGCCGATAAACCGTAGCCATAGCCGATGGAAACTGTATTCCTGGTATTTAGCGCAGGCCCTACCAATTTACTTCGCGCGGCCAATAAACCCTAGCTAAACGGGATTAATGCCTGGCAGTATCGCGCACTCCGAACTTTCGGACATCCCCGTCGTCTCCCAGAGGCACTCGCCGAAGAAACGAGTCCGTTTCCATGAACCGCCTTTATTTCTCCCCGACCGACCATCCCCGAGAACCACCCACGCTTCGAGTTTTACGCCAAGCGTGACGCGATTACGATATTTGCGTTCTAATCCGGAGGGTTCATCATGGAGCTTTCGGGGGGTGCAATGGCTGACACCCCATTAGGTCCAGGGGAAAGTATTTGACTCCAGGACGAACCTAAACTTTACGCCACCGTGACTATTTCGTTAATAGACTGTGGGCTTCCGTGCATTTGCCAATTTTTGGAAGCAAAATTCTGTTAGTCGATGTTGACCCTTGTGTGGGTAATTAACCCTGCATTGCTTACATGGGGTGTGCGATCCCCAATAAATTCTAGGTAATTCTTATTAATCTGATTACTATTATTGTTTAATAATTAATTACTTCACACGTACTGGAACTCCACATCAGGCTAAATATTTCTCGCATGAACGATGCAAAGTTAAATGTGTAATTCCTATTTTCTTTCCTGCATATATTTCAGTCCAACGTTAAATTCGTGAAATTATTGATGTTTTATATGTATCCAGTTATTAGTAAGATTAATTTACTTTTTGGGTCAGCTAGATAGTTTCAACGTCTATAATAATCACTAGGGAGATATGAGTTCTATGTGTTTAATTCTTAAAGTTCGAAACAAATAATTGTGAATTCTAGTAACGAACGATCAGTATGTCTTTTTATTTTTTCTCAGAATTGAGGACTATGATATAGGATTTAGCTTCTTCAGAACAATATTTTCAATTATAAAAATCCTCGCAGAAAATATTCAACACCTCATTTGAGAGAATGGAGATGGTTTTTAAATTTTCAGTGTATCTCTAATTCACGGACACGTGTTTTTTCATTGTATTGGATCCACCCCCATACCGTGCAAATTTTATAATACTAGATACCATGTAACTGATGGAACAACCGCAAAGGGAGCAATTTCACATGAAAAAATAAGTCGAAAGCGGGGAATGAAATTTTTTCATAGAAAACTTCATTTCCAAGATAATCAAGTTCAAATGTATGCATGTCTGATACGTGCGTGGTACTAAATTATTTATAAGTAGTAGAGCTTTCTATTAAAAATGAACTCATTTTCCATTTCTTTCTGAAATTATTGTATCAAAATTAGACTGCAGCTTTTTATGCAAAATAAACATTGTCTGCATTCATTACAGGATACTGCATTCTTAGTCAGTTTAATAAGGTAAAATTAATACAACAGTATTCTTAAATCTTTGGAATATTTTCACTGTTTCGTCTTTGACATGACATAGTCATGAATGCATAAAATCTATTATCTAATAGTCATGTAAATTTAATAGGATGATTCTTAAAAAAACAAACTTTATTTTAAAAAATGTTATCCTTCGTTTTCAAAAGTTAAAGACCTCGATTTTTTATAGGATAAACATTCTTTCTTCAATTTCTTGTATTGGAATTTGTAGACAGCTAAATGTCGGTTGACTTCTGTTTAAAAACATTTTTGTCTCATTATCGAAATTGCATGAAAAATAATGTTCAGTTTTGAAATAAACATACTTCATGCTAGTACTCATAAAATGTTGATTTGTAGATCTTATTAATTTAGTCGTTTTTGAAACAATATACATTCGATATATATCAATATCCACTGAAGTGTCTGTGTTACTTTAAATAATAATAATTCCTGAAGAGGATCGAAGGTAGAAATGATTCTTGCGGCATCATACCAGGAAAAGTATGCTGAAAATATTCCAATTAGAAAAAATGCGGAATTATTTGGAGCTTGAAAGATATATCATGTCAAAGGGAAATAACTTCGGCAACTTTGGTCCATTAACCCTCGGACAACGGACGATTTTTATAGCTATATAATTGGCAATGCTTATGACCGTTGAAAGCTCTAATTAATATTTTTTAAAAATTTACTTTTGATATCTTTCCGATATCCTCAATGAAACGTCGATTCAGTTAGTTTAATTGCCACAAATGGAGTGCTTAAATGTCAATTTGGACGTTCCCGGTCAAAATAGACTCCGACATAGTATACGGAGGGTTAAGAATAACTTACTTAATAAATGACGGACTGGAATTCCAAATTTGAGATATGTATTTTCAAGGTAGCAGAATGCTCCGGTACTCATCCGTCAGATCAGTGGAATCACAGAAGGGTGAAATCAATCAGAACGCCGCTAATTTCGCTCGCCTTGCTGTCGATCCGGGAATTAGCAATTTAAAAACGCTTGTTAAACTCACGAAGACGTTTCTCCGCGAAGGGGGTACGTTCCCATCCTCCCCCGTCGTCTGCCAAAGGTCTTTCCCTCGACGATGTCGAAGCGGCGGACCGGATGTTGCTTTGGTTTCGGTGCTCACGACTGTTTTTGGAGTTAATTGGCCGCTGGATGGGCGAGAACACTGCGCCGGTCGTGGCCCGCTGCATAATTAATCCACCGCCGGCTGACCTCACGGTGCACTGACCACTGTTGCCGCTGTTTGCGCATTTCGAATAGCCAGTTGCCAGCACAGCCGATAGCCAGTTGGCTGAGGGCGCATTGACTTCTGCACCGAGTGAAACACACGAGGCCCCGGAGGCTGTCTAGATTGCTCCAGGAAGGCGCTTTCATCCGTGCCTTGCTATCGTTAGCATCGAAAATTGTGCTCGCGATAGCCCGGCCGGCCATGGCTGTCCCGATCGCGATTTAATTACACACCGGCCGATGTAATATTCGGATTTAAACATCCACCGTGTCCTCCAGCGCCGGGAGCAGACTGGTATACCACAGGTGCGCGGCCCGTTTTATCATCTCCTAACCGAGGAATCTTTCATCGTTAATAATTCAGTCTCGCATGGCCCAGTCATTTAACGAAAGTGCGCTCACCTATAGCGGCAGCCATATATTTACAGCTGCTTGAACGGAACAATTTTTTAAATTCCAGCACACCTGACCTCTTTCATATTGCAATTGGTCGGAATTACACGAAAATATAGAAAAGGCGGTTCTTGGAAATTTGTCATATTTGAGACCGTAATAAAAATTTATTACATCCTGAGAATTTCATCCAATCCCTTATTGGAGGTTTCCATTCGATCGTTCGCAACGCTGACATTTAGGCCTACAAAGCTAACATTATACGCACGTAATTGTCCACCTCGGAAATATTGTTGAATTCTTGGAATTAACATAGTTTCGACATTTTTGCAAGCATCTCAATATCCCAAAATATGACGTGCACGCAAGTACAATATATTGTATAGTGTACTACAGCATATTCGAAGTCCAAGTAGGTACCTAACCGCGCGATCACTTATTCAGCGTCGAGCAAATGCAGCGGCGCGCTCTGCCGCTAACCAACTCTAATCGCCGTGAATATTTCAGACACGCGGCTTTAATTTCGCGTGCAGTTTAGACGAAGTTAAACGGGCCAGCGTCTTCCGAGTCTGCCGAGGAAACTTGGCAGGCATCGAGACATCTGGCGATACCAATATTTTGTCGATCGCTCGCAGTTTTCCTCCGGCTCGTAATCTTCTTCCGCGGGGACACGGTATCCGGAAGTATTTGTTCTGCTTTAATGATTTCCTCGTAAATAATTCCTTCTCCATTAGAACGTCCCCGTGGTGAGCGCGAGCGGGGGGGCGGGGGGTTGCTGTTTACCGAGCCGAGCTGCCAGCGTGTTCTAAGTGAACGAGTGCATCGAGCGACTTCCACAAAGAGAATATTCATAAAGTCACCAAGACCGCCCTTGTCCTCCAGGACGTCGACGATGGAAGGGGTAGGGAACCGGTAGCAAGTTGTACGGGGTGGCTGAGCCGCTTAACGGCAGACGATACCCATCTAGTTCGCCTACCCCCTTGGGCGAAACCCCCTGCCACCCTCCCTCGGCACCGGCTTCTCGAATCCTTCGTTGCCAACGAGCCGATCGTCGGGCTCGCTAATTTACGTCTTGGTGTGCGCACCTGTCGTCGGAGGAAGCGACGACAGTGTCTCATATGGGCGCGATAGTTTCCGGTGACGCTGTACTACCCGCTTGAAATACTCCCAGCGGATACGTCAACAGCCTTCATCAGGGACTTGATTTTAACCGGGTAATTGACTCGGAAAGACCAGCGGTGTCTCCGGCTGCAAGGTCGCACAGTTGCACAGCTGCTCTTGGACAACTAGTAAGAAATTGTTCTACAGGTCCTTGTTAATATTCAATACGCTCACAGTCCCATGTCTTATACACGGAGGTCCGTTTAACCCGGGAGTACGCGCGCCACTAGCACTTACGTTAGTAGGCGCGCGTCGGTCATTTCGACCGATGCTAATATAATGAGAAATAATTGAATAAAATGACTAATATAGTATAAATAATGTGTAATATTGTATTTTAATTGTTTCAGAATTGTTTTACGCAAACAATAACCATTTTTATTATAAAATAAATGGTCACCTGGTAACGAAATAACTAAAATATGAAATAGATAAATTAAATAAAATATTAAGTAACCATATAATATAAAATTTAAAATAAATGAATAAATTATAACTTGATTTTTATTTTTTCATAACACCAATAACACTGTCCAACACCAAATTTGTTCCCTAATTACTGTTGGGTCCTTCGTATAGAGTTTTTTTGCACTGATTCCGAATCTGTTTTTAATTTTTTTCCTATACGCACAGTTTTTGAGAAACATGACTTTGAAAAAAAAACATATTTTTCAACTTTAAACAAATATTGTAGTGTTATCATAAAAGATACTGAATTGTTCTTTATAGCAAAAGATTCTGTAGACTTTCCCGAATACAGCGATATCAAATATTAAGACATTATGATTGTTTAAACATGTTTAAATAATCACTAAAGGCGGAGAGACACCACTTTTGCACCAATTTTTGAGGATATTTTTCAATTTATCTCAAAAAATAAGGGTCCAGCGGAAAATCGAACTATACCATGCGATAGAGCAGACTTTTATCTTGAGAAACCCCCCTTTGAAGTTTGAAACGTCGACGTTTTTACCGAACCAGAAAGCAAAATATCTTCGCCCGACATAAGTTGCCGCCAGTGGCGCTCACCATTACAACGGTCGTTCGCCGCTCCGTATCCCGTCGCTGCGCCGTATCTCGTCCCGAGCGCCACTGGCGGCAACTCATGTCGGGCGAAGATATTTTGCTTTCTGGTTCGAAAAAAACGTCGACGATCCAAACTTGACAGGGTGGCTTCTCAAGATAAAACTCTGCTCTATCGAGTGGTATAGTTCGATTTTCCGCAGGACCCTTATTTTTTGAGATAAATTGAAAAATATCCTCAAAAATTGATGCAAAAGTGGTGTCTCTCCGTCTTTAATGATTGTTTAAACATGTTTAAACATTCATAATGTATTAATATTGCATATCACTGTATTCGGGAAAGTCTACACAATCTTTTGCTGCAATGAACAATTCAATATCTTTTATAATAACATCACAATATTTGTTTAAAGTTGAAAAATATGTTTTTTTTTCAAAGCCATGTTCCTCAAAAACTGTGCGTATAGGAAAAAAATTAAAAACAGATTCGGAATCGGCGCAAAAAACTCTATAAGAAGGACCCAACAGTAATTAGGGAACATAAAAAAAGTTGAAATTTGTTGGACAGTGTAATTTAACCTATTTTGTATCTATTTTTCACAGAATGTACTTGTAAATTTTCGATTTTGTAAATATATTAAATTTTTACGTTTTCTTCAGATTAGAAATGTATCTTGAAAATAACGAATAAGTACTTCCGTTTTCTTCATTGGAAATATACTTATGTCACCTCTGAATCAGATATTTCTATATCTTAACAATCAATTTCCGAATCAGTATTGTGATCGGATTCTATAACATAATCGGAATCTTTTGCCGAATCACTGACCTCATCTTCAATGTCTTCAAAATATCCGAAATTAGCCATCATTATCACACAGAACACATCAATCACCTTCACAGAACATTGAAGGATTATATCGTTGAGATGACCTCGCGCAGGGCTACAAACGTAAGAGTTCAAAAATATGTAGTTCCATTAAAAATAAATAGATTGACCTTCAAATCTTCTAGCACTTTCACCTAAAAAAAAAGTTATGTACACCACGTAAAATGTGCCCCTCGAAACCAAGCAACTTTCGTCTGAAACGTTTCTTCCTACCTCAAAAAATGTAGAACTTGTTCAGGTGGCTTGTCTTTGGTGACTCACCCTGTATACCATATTCAGGGTTGTTGGAAGATCAATCCAACGATTCGCTAAATGTCCTGATAGATAACGAACCACTACTTCCACAGTTGTTTATTTAGTCGTATAGTAATCTGGGATTCAAAACAGTTATAATATCGGTTCCACTTCTCGTTACCAATGATTTTTCCTTTCTCTATTTCTTCTGTTAGGTAATATTTGATTTACTATCTTTCTCTAAATAAATTAAGTGATAGACAACGTTGTTGTTGTTTCAAATAAGTCTGAACATTCGATCATTTTTAACTTTGTCCTTTATTTAACGCAGGTATGCATGCGAAAGAATTCAACTTGGTTAGCTTGTCTGGCCATTGATCTTTATTTCTACTTCTGCTGAAGGTTGGAAGTGACAGTGATGCATTGTTGGCTGTTCTCAGGAATAAATTATGGAGCCCCTCTACCGTGGCAGTGAAAAAACAGTCGATTATCGAGAACTTTTTCAAGGAAGCTATTAAACGCATGAAAACTTCGTACGTTTATTATTGTGTGTGTTTCTGGAATATTCACTATTATTTCATTTTATTACTGTAGTTGTAGCAGTCTCGCAGTAGCAACGATTACTACGACTGTCTAAAAAGCTGAAATAAATTCTGAATTCGCACGAATGTGCCTGTTCACCGATCTGTAACAAAAGCATACTTCAACAAATAAAATTGAGGTATTTGTTTTTCATGTCTCGAAGCTAAACCTTCAATTTAACTGACCTTTACCGCGAACGTAAAAGGCAACGACAGATGGCTGGCAAGCGTTGGTTTTATTAGGCAGCGAGTTAAGGAATGCACTTCATAGTTACTAGTATTTTAGTATCCTCGAGAAGGTACTAGTTCTTACGGTCTGTTCGCGAAAGGACCTTTCTACTAAAAAGATACTAAAGCAGCTATACGACCACCGCAAAACCCTCGATCCTACCTATCGAACCACTCTTCTATACGTTATGAGCTATAACTTAAACTGTGAATAAGTAAACACCTATGGCAGTGTTTTAGGCGCCAAGAAACGACAAGAAAATGGACGCCATTCTCTTCACTGAACACGTAAACTTCAAATCAATAACGCAGCAAACTTGTTCAATCACGCGTTGCTAAAATGTCGTGCGTTGATTGCGGGGAACAAACAATTTCTCGCATTCTTTTAATCATTCCAATGTTCCAATCATTTGTGCGATTGGATAGTCTATCGATTTACAAGAGAATACTCGCGAGAAAGTTCACAGGTGCAAGGTTACAGGTGCAAGAATTATCCCAGTTGAATAGAAATCGATTAGGTTCCATCGAGGGAGCAGATGATCGCGCGATAGTTGCGTAACACCGCCGAGTCAGAAGTAGATTTCGATTCAGACCAAGCGGGTTCGATTCGATTCGAAGACGTGACCGCGAGAGGAACGGTTTTTTGTAGCATTCGCTAGCTTTCGGCGAATCAATGGAAAGGAATTTCCCGTTTTGTTAAGTTCCCTTTAACGAGGAATGAAATTTCATACGTTCACGGGGCTCCTTTCAGCGCGAGCACATCGCGCGTCGGCGAAAAGTCAGATCGAGGTCCTTAGTATTCCGGCGCGCAGGACTCTCTCCCCATTTCCCGGCGAAGAAATCCATTTTTCCTCAAAGAACGGATACGCGGCGCGAGATCGCTATCCGGCCAGGTTATCTCGGCGCTCGCGTTCACTTATTTTCCCTCCTGGTCCCTCCGGCGGATCGCGGAGGTTCGTCGAAGCCCTCTTTCTCCCTTTCACTCGTTCCGTCGATATATCTCGAATTGGCGGGCGCGACCATTAATTTCATTTTATCGTCGCTTGGGATTCGGAGCTGGCGGCGCGGTAATGCGTTTTAAATGTAAAACAGGCTAAGGCCTTCGGCTCTAACGGGACGAGTCGCCGATAAAATTTGATCCGAGCCCGACTCGGGCCCGAGTCCAAGTCCGCTCTCCGTGGTTCTGTCCGTTCGACTTTGATCTTTGTAACCCACCTCTTCCTCCTCTTCTTCCTCCTCCTCTTTCTCTTCCAGCCATCCTCGCACAAGCTCCCTGGACCTGGATTGTCCATGGACTTCCGACAAGCCGCCTGTCCAGTCGTAAATATCGACGACCGACGACAGCTTACAAACTCGCGCCGTTGTATCACCGGATAACGAAGTGTACTCACTACGGCCACGTGATGTACGACGGTTTAACGGCGGTAACTCTATTACAGAATGCAGTTGGTCGGAACGGGATCGACCGCGAATTCTCTGATGGATTCGCGGATTCAGTTGCGACACAGTTCTCTAGGGGTTACGTCGAAAAGATAGCGCACCCGTGCTGCTCGTTGACATTCTCGTGACGTTCGAAAATATTATCAATCTCAGTGGAACTTTTTTCTATGATCTACACTTCTGATGTATCATTTTTGCGGATCGATGGACCGAGTACTTCAGAACTTCCTTCGGAAAATTGATCGAACCTTTTGCATTGGAATTTTTTGCACACACGTTCATTGCTGTTTGAGATACATGTGTGACTTTTTCGAGTAAATATAATCACAATTACATGAGTTATATATTTTTTTATAGAGTACGTTTCATCAGTGTAGTCGTGGTCTGATCCAAAAGAAACGAAAAATCTCCAGTATTTACTAAATTACCGATTTTATTATACAGGGTGTCCCAAAATTCCTGAAAATCCCGGAAATGGGAGGTTCCTGAGACCACTTGAAGCAACATTTTCCTTTGCAAGAATGTTATACGCGGCTTTGTTTAGGAGTTATTAACGAAAAACACGGACCAATCAGAGCGCGACCTAGACGCGAGTTGGCACAGTCGGCCAATAGATAGTTGACGCGCCGCACAGTGGTCCGGATCGAGAAATTCAGTGACATTTTGTTATAACTTTTGAACCATTAGAGATATTGCAATGAAATTTTCACTAAAAATATTTAAAAAATAGTCATTTTTAATTATAGATAATTAAATATTTTTTGCATTTGTTAAACAATATTTATTAATTAATTTTCATTCATACTTTGTTATTGATAATAAATTTGTTTACATATAAGTTCACAAACTATTTTTTGTAATAATTTATAATACAAATTTTTTCGTCCATACCGAGAAGTTCTATGATACTGCCACAGCTTTTGAATCGTAAAAGTTATTCTGATGAAACTTTCACTGAAAAATATGAAAAAATAATCACTTTTTAATGATAAATAATTTAATACGTTTAGTGTTTGTTTGATTATTTTTAATAACATTTTACTTACTTTACTGGCTGATTTACTTAAATCTATGCAAGTATCAATTCTGCAACTTCTTGATCTAGCGGCCTTTTCTTTTTATTTTGTGATTTTACTCTTATAGCAGCATATAATAAACAATTGACTGTAGGCTACAATCAAAACAGTCCGCTCGCACGCGCGCGAGGTTCTTCGCGTCTCGCACAATCCTGGCGCTCGACGCAGCGATGGATACACTTGAATCACTAATAACTTGCGTCGATGGACGATGTCGGAAGTAAATCGTGCATAACTATATAGGGAAAAGTGTACTGAACATTGTACAATTTGTAAACATCCGGTACTAATTGGAACTAAAAAGATATTCCGTATCAAAGATGAAGAATTTTGACAATTTCCGAGCCTTCACTGTACATTATTTTTTTAATACATTATTTAAATTAATTTTAAATTGTCAGTGTAAATTTTTATCGTAATGGAATTCTCTTCATTTTAAGAGAAGAACAGAGGAAAAATATTAAACAGGTGTGTCAGGGCATCCAGATAAAGATAAGTATCTTTTTTCTGCGAAACAGGCTATTTTCAAAATGCCCAACTTTAAGTGTTCGTCGCGATTACAATTTTAATTATATTTTATTAATTTCTTTATTTTCGAGGTAGATGGATATTTATGAACAATACAAACTTTGTACATGTCAATATGAGAAAGTTCATTTTTCGACAAAATGTCACTGAATTTCTCGATCCGGACCACTGTGCGCCGAGCCGACTGTACCAACTCGCGTCTAGGTCGCGCTCTGATTGGTCCGTGTTTTTCGTTAATAACTCCTAAACAAAGCCGCGTATAAAATTCTTGCGAAGGAAAATGTTGCTTCAAGTGGTCTCAGGAACCTCCCATTTCCGGGATTTTCAGGAATTTTGGGACACCCTGTATTTCCCAATTTGTATCTCAATTTAAAAATTAGATTAAATTGACGGATTTTGAAAATTTTTGTTGTTACGGTAACGAGGCACGTTTTGAAGATTCTCTGAAAATTTCAAGCGAATTAACACGAGTGACTGGATACCCGACAAATTGTCCATCACCCCGAACTGCACACGATGATGCACAACACGCACACGTCCGGCGCGACATCGCGTGGCCGAAAAAGGTGATGGCCCACCATTAAGGGGAAGCTGAAGGTGCGCCCGGGTCCACTCCAGGAACGTGGAAGGACCATGGGGAAAAAAGAACGGCGAGAACTTAGGAAACAGCCATTTCCTTGCATTAGGTGGGACGCTTTTTGCTCGTGGGGTTTGTAGCCGGGTGGATATAGCTCGCGAGGGGGTAGGAAATATGAGGGGACCCTCTCGGTAATAGACGAGCACTATTAATTAGGTAGATTAAACTTTAAGTGCCCGTCGTTAGCCGGGACTGTAGGTGGTTCGTTATCCTCGAAAGAGAATGGCGAAAAAAAAGAGGAAAAAGGAGAACGCCGGGGGTGGCGGAGGAAAGAATATACACGGGGGCTCGTTCTCCTGCGATGCGACGTTTACACGCAGAGGGGGTGTCGTTCTAGGGGGTTGGGGATACACTTGGCGGGTAGAAATGACGGGTAGAAAGCGGTTTGGAACACGGCGTAACGGGTAATTGGACCGTGCACGCGAACGTTGTGTATGATTTCCGCTTTGATCGGGCCAACTGAGAGATTCGTTATCGGTTTAAAGGTGGATTTATACGAGAATCAGTCTTAAACTTAGTCTGCTAGATCAAGTGAAAGAGAAAGTGACTTCAAACCACTCAACGACAAGTTTGTACCTCTCAGAAACGTTTCAGACCGATTTCAGTAAAGTGGTCGAAACGTGTATAACTGTAAACGTATTTTCTCTTCAGCTTTCTACTAAACTAATTCTTCCAGCTCCTCGAAAAGATCAAGTTGTTCGGTTCACATGTAGAAAAAGATCCCTTTTCTAGTTCATTTGGCTCGGAGTATATTTCCCGAGTCTGTCCCGCAACCGATCGCATCGGTTGCCATAGATTCGATAGAAAAATTGTCGACGGTCGACTCTCTCATCCGCGCACATCCATTTCGATTTCCTCCGCCAAACAATCGAGTCTCTCCGGGAAGAGGTCTGTCAGTGCTCGAGAACATCGTCGTCGTCCGGTCGGAGGAATCCAAGGAGAAAATCAAAGCTGCGGTCAAAAGCCGCAAAAACCGGGCCGAGTGATAGTCGACCGACTGGAAATTTCAGGGGATGAAATTAATACCGACCGCGCGCGTACGAGAGGAAGCGGAGATAGGGAGGAACAATCGTTTCCCGGGTTCGATCTTCCTATTTTCATTCTCGGTCGAGGACTCGGCCCCAGGATCAAATGTAATTTCTGTTAAAACTGTTACTTCCTTCTCGCTGTCCAGTCGGAACGAGACGCTGGTCTTGGGGGAGTCCATTAGACGGCGGCACTCGTGAACCGGAAGTCCCTCGGGAGTCGCGCGCGACAGAAGAAGCGCGGCGCAACCGGAGACGTGTAGAAAGAGGGAAAATGAGAAAGTGAGGAAGAGAGAGAAATACACTCCCAGTCAAAAAGTGTCCCATTTAAAATAAATCGCTCCGATATCTCCGAAATTATGAATGATATCGAGAAATGTTTCGAACAAAAGCGGTATGCTTTCACGGAGGCCTTAATTCTATGTTAATGGTTTCTTTGTAGGTCACGGAGTAGAAGACGTATAGAGATCACTTTCAATTGTTTTAATAAAACCGTATTTTTTAATACGTCGATTGACGTAGTTCTTTATTCTCCATAAAAAATTATTTTATTAGGTATATTTAAATCCCAATGTTACGTGACGATTCTCAATGTTAGTGTAGCTTGTTCCCACGAGCACTTTGTGCTTCTGAAGGAATTGATCTTGAATTTTGTATCGATTATTTGAACGTTTGAAGTTAAGTAAGGTGGAGTGGGGTAAGTGTGCCCTAGTTTTTGCAAAGATGGACTTTAAACTGATGTACTTTCAGTCCGGTATGTAAAAACTTGACGCTCTTGGTATCAAACTCTTGCCACAGTTATTACTGACGAATTAGTATTATGTAGGATTCCAATTTTGCTTGAAAATTATCATTTTGATAGGATATTGTACAAAGTGTCAACTACTACGCACTTGTCCCGAAAATGAGACAAGAGCGTCTCTGAGAGTTAAGAATGCTTTCAAACCTTGTTTTTAGTACTACGGGGCAAGAAAATAATGATTAACAAGCCTGCTATACAATGCTTCTTATTGCATTAAATAATATTGCTTAGTTTTATAGTTACCCATACAGTACGGACTTACCCCACCGTGATAGTACGGACTTGCCCCGTGTAGTAATATTTACGGGGCAAGATCATCTTAGTGTTTTCCTCGATAAATTTTAATAATAAAAACGGGTTATTTAATGTAAACCTACATCAATATTTGTTGTACTTACCTAAAATAACAACACAGAATATATGAATAACTTGTAAACTATTGCACGTTCAGGGTAATCTCAAAGTTGGACGTGTACCTCGCATGTGACTGTTCGGCCTTGTTTGATTTAAACGAGGAAAACACCTTTATTCTTGGGCAACGTCTATGTCGAATAGTTCATACTAACTTATACTACATTAATAAACACAAGTTAATAAAAATAACCAATTAACGCACATGCTCCACTCCACCTAAATTGAAGTGTACGATGTTGTGGCAACTTCTGAAATAACGAGAGGAAAAAGGTTAGCAGTTGGTGTCGCTGATGGCACACAAAAAAATGCTCGGAGCACTACGAATTAATTAACTGTCCCGCACATGGTACTGCAAGTGCAAACGGATGGAGAGATCCTCAGCTTTCAGTAGATTCTTGAAAACTATTAAACACGAATAGGTAACGCATTAGGATCGTTCACCCCACCGCGAGAGGAGCTGTACTCTTCGGCAGAACTTGTCTCGTTCTCCGCCTCCGTCTCTTCCCAGTCTGGTCGTCGAAACGAGGATGCGAGGGGTCAGGCAAAAAGTTCCCGTTAAACGTGACGCAGACGAGGACGACGGCCGCGAGTGAACTTGAAAATCAAAGTTCGACAGAATCGGTTTGGTCTCTCGTCCCGGAGTTCGCGGAGACTTTCTTCGTCCAGCCACTCTTCCTCGAGTCCGGCGACACTATAACGGCTTGGACACTCCCCGAACGGCAGCGATTTCCTTCGGTCCGCTCCATCGATCGCGTCGGAAGACACTTTCGAAAATCTGTCCCCCGTGCGCGCGCCCCTCAACAAGTGGCCCTCTCGAGCATCGAGAACGTCGTGTACCGAATACTCTGATACCCGAGGAAACGAATATTACCATCCTAGGAGAGGAGAGGAAAGGAGAGGAGACAGCGAGAAACGAGAGGAAGCGTCGCCTAATCTTTCGCTGGGTCTCGCGGTGACAGGGTAGGCCGTGGGCGTGAAACAATATTGGTATTTCAGATATTTTATTAAAGTTCCGAACGGTCCAGGATCAGGACAAGGAGAGAAGGACGAAGGAAAGGGGTGGCGCGGTTTACAGTCCTCCGAGTACGAACCTACTATCGATTATTGACTCGAGAAGCGGGGGCGGAAGGAGCAACCCATCCCCCCGCCCTTTCATTCCGATCTCGTCCACCTGGGAAATCCTACAGCTCTGACGGATGAACTCGCGATATTTAATTATAGAGCAACAGGACCACGGAACTTCCACGACTCTAGCCGCCGTTTTTGGCCTCCACGGTGTGTGTTTGTGTGTGTGTGTGGTCCTTCGTATGCACCGCCGCTGCCTTAGTACGACGATAATTCTCCAGTTATTCTACTCGTTCGAACCATTTATAACTTTAGCTGTTTTCTAAAGATATCTGGGAAAGCTGTACAGGGTGAGTCCGCAGAAACAGAACACCTAAATATCTCAGTTACTTTTCGTTGTACGAAATAACTTCTTAGGACAAAGTTACACTGTTTGAAGGGCCACATGTAATGGTGTGAGGGAAAAAATTTTCGAGGTCATTTTTTAATGAGATTTCAAGGTCATCGATATTTTTTAAATAGAATTAGGTATTTTTTAATACATCAATCGATGCAACTGGACATTCGTTATAAAAAAATACTAACCTATGCATGTCGAAAAGTTAGTAGTTTACGAGATATTTCGATTTAAATAACTCTAAAACACCATTACTGTCATCAATTTCATTTTCAACTTCAATTTTTCAATTTCAACTCTTCCATTTCAACTTCAATTTCTATTCTTCCATTTCAACTTCAATTTCTACTCTTCCATTTCAACTTCAATTTCTACTCTTCCATTTCAACTTCAATTTCTATTCTTCCATTTCAACTTCAATTTCTACTCTTCCATTTCAACTTCAATTTCAATATCAACCCTTACAACTTCAATTTCAACTTCAATTTCAATATCAACCCTTCAACTTCAATTTCAATTTCAACTTCAATTTTTCAATTTCAACTCTTCCATTTCAACTTCAATTCCAAATCTTCCATTTCAACTTCAATTTCTATTCTTCCATTTCAACTTCAATTTTAACTGTACCATTTCAACTTCAATTTCAACTCTTCCATTTCAACTTCAATTTCAAATCTTCCATTTCAACTTCAATTTCTATTCTTCCATTTCAACTTCAATTTCAATATCAACCCTTACAACTTCAATTTCAACTTCAATTTCGATATCAGCCCTTCAACTTCAATTTCAACTCTTTCATATCAACTTCAATTTCTATTCTTCCATTTCAACTTCAATTTCTACTCTTCCATTTCAACTTCAATTTCAATATCAACCCTTACAACTTCAATTTCAATATCAACCCTTACAACTTCAATTTCAATATCAACCCTTCAACTTCAATTTCAATTTCAACTCTTCCATTTCAACTTCAATTTCTACTCTTCCATTTCAACTTCAATTTCAATATCAACCCTTACAACTTCAATTTCAATATCAACCCTTCAACTTCAATTTCAATTTCAACTCTTCAATTTCAAGTTTTCAATTTCATTTCGTTAATTTCAACGTCAATTTTTCGATTTCAATTCGTTAATTTCAACTCTTCAATTTCAACATCAAATTTTCCATTTCAACTTCAATTTTAACTCTCCCATTTCAACTTCAATTTCAATTTTTCAATATCTCGTGAACTACTAACTTTTCGACATACATAGGTTAGTACTCTTTTATAACGAATGTCCAGCTGCATCGATTGATGTATTAAAAAATACCTCATTCCATTTAAAAAAATATCGATGACCTTGAAATCTTGTAAAAACTGAACTTGAAAATTTTTTCCCTTACAATGTTAGATGTGGTCCTTCAAACAGTGTAATTTTATCCGAAGAATTTTTTTTGTACAACGAACAGTAACGGAGATATTTAGGTTTTCTGTTTCTTCGGACTCACCCTGTATACTGGGTGGTTTACAATTTGGTCCCCATGATTTTTCAGGCACTTCCTGATAAACAGTTTTCAACGATTTACGAATTGCACTATTAGTAATTTGTTGACTTGGTTTTTTAGATGAGAACATAATCTTTTAGAATATTTTGAACCGTAATACTCTATCAGATGTTGTTACTTGTTTTTTCTACATATAACTAAAGGATATACTCTAGTAGACGTAATCACTGTTTCTTCGTCTTCGTGCCACGTCTGGACATGTCGAGACATCCCCGGAGCAAAAGAAATCTCATTCGACCTTCGCCGTTTCGCAAACCGTGGAATCATGGGAGGGGTCTAAGCGATGCGTTATCTCCGACGCTGAAAGGTCCTAGATCCCGGGCACAGTAAATTTAAACCTCTCCGTCTCTATCCGTCCGTGCCATCCGGTTCGCAGCTATTCGATTCTCGGACGGAACAAACGAACGACCTCCGGAACGATTCAATTTCCAAAATCCGTTGCATCGTCCGTGCCCGGGAAATCACAATGGCATCGGAGTCACCGGGCGTGGGGATCATGGAAAAGGATATCGACCGTGCGCTAGCTCCGGAAATGTGGAAAAACCGTCTCAGATTTGACACGGCGCGGCGAGGAAACGGATAGATCGAGAATAAAAGACCGTGGCCGGGAAAAGATGGAAGCGTGCCGGATAGACGACGTCGACAGGGCGCGAGGACCGTACATTGTTTCCCAGCAGACCAGTTTCTGGTCTGAGAAGGGTCGAGTTCGCGTCAAACTACTGTTTTTGCGAGGAGACTGCCAACGGCCGGCTGCGTGACGACGTTTCGACACTGTTTTGCCAGCCCCGCGACCGGTTCATAGCGCGTTTCTTGCTAAGAGGTAACAACCGTCGCTCGACACGCGTCGAAAAGAATCCACGAACCCTCGTCCAACAATCCTAAACGGCCGACGTAACGTTGCCAAGAACCCGCTGACAAGAAACCGCCGCGGAACGGAGCGTGTAGCTTTTCATTTTCGTCGGGCGGTCGAAAAAAGATCGGCATCCGAGCAACGTCGAACGGGGACGGCTGGCTTTAAACGTCACGATACGTTCTTATTGGCTCGTTCTTTGCCCGCTGAAATGTTAATGAACATGGTAATTAAGGAAACGGGACTTGATTCGTTGATTTATGCTGCCTAAGCGCGCGAGCGACGAGGGATTTCAAACGGATACTACGTAAACGACGTTTGCGGCGTGCTTGGGAAACTTCTGGTCGCGAAACTAGTTTCGAATGTTGCTCGATATATCTACTTTTCAACCACCTGTGAATATTTTTTTAGAGGAGCATGTGAACATTTTTTTCGAGGTAGATTAAGAAAAATTTATTTTATAGTATCTAGAAGTAGGATGTACAAATCATAGGTCCTACAAGTCAATAATTTATTCTTTCTTAGAAATAATTTTTAGTAAATAATCCTTATGTTCTATATATTATAAAAAATTTAATCATTATGCCAAGGGAACACCAAGGGATAGAATGCAGAGGACAGCATCTGGAATTCTCTCTCCATCTTCCCGAGAAAATCCAATAAATATTTTCAAGAGCATAGTTCGAGAAAATCACCCTTAATGCGGGGGCTATTTTGTGCGAACTTTAATGCACGCAGCATCAGTAACGTCTCGAAGTTCATTTCGCCGATAAGGCGACGCCTCCTGACTCGATGCACAGGGAATTTGTGATGCGTCTGGCGTCGTTTTCGTCCTCAAAAGGCATCCGCGAGTGTTTCTAGGACGAGCACCGTATACCGCATCTCATCTACATCTCGAGGACCTATAATAAGCGACGATGAGCGCGCCAGCATAATGCTCCTGAATTAATCCCATCCCCAGCCTCGATGAACTCGCAGCCATTTCGTAACTTTTCAAAGGAGGAATTAACTCGATCTAATGAAAGTATAAATACGCTTGCGCCGAGTGTAGACGTCGCCTAAGAATTTCCGAAGAGATTTTAGGATAAATTTGATCAAACTGTGTGTTTCACGAAAGTCGAACTTCACATTTTTATCATTCATTTTGCACACCACTAGCTTAACCAATGAGTTTAGCGTTTATTATGTTATTATTTAAAAAATATACTCTTCTTGTGACTAATTTGTCATGCTGAGAGATTTACGCGTAGTCAAATAATGTTTTCTGACGTTGATAATACGAAAAAATGTTAGAAAAAAACGTAATTAAATTTACAACATCAAATTTGTTTAAAGATCACATTTTAATTCTATTTCCTTGTCCATTGATATTCCAACTGGTGGAGGAAGAATGGGTTGTGTATATCAAGCGTTTTTAATCAAACTAAACCGAGCATTACCGTGTTTCTTTTTTATTTCAAAGATGTACCGATTTCGGGCGGAATACTGCACTGTGAGTTCGGGGAACGCCGAGCATGTATCGATAGCGAGTGATTATTCCTTCCGGCAATAATAACGATGACAACGATCGTTTGAAAAGTGCTTCGTCTGGTTCTACGAATGCCTCGTCCCCCTTTCTTGAACCGGTCGCAAGTCGATCTTCTGAAATAGTCTGCTTAGAGAGTTGTACAAACTCCCTTGCCTATCCTGCTCCTCCTCCCCCCGCCCCGCGTGCGAGCGGAACACTCTTGGAAGAAACAATACCCGGCTCTCGGGCTGTGTCGTTTCGCTTGCCTCCGCTCCTCTCTTTTCATCATCTTTCCCTTTCTCCAGGGCAGCTGCACTTTTATCCTCAATCTCGTGTGCGCATTCACTACGTGCCCAGGACGCTATATTAATCTATCTTCCCGTGCGCGGAACGTGCGAGATTAAATTCAGAATTCCCCGGCTACGTATAAGGGCGAAATAATTTCGGCTGGCCGTTTGAACACCTGAACCGTGCGAACCTGTTACTTTGCCAAAGGGACGCACTATTTCGCACGGGAATTAAAAACGGCTATACCTCTCGCTAAACTGTCCTGCTGAAATTTGCCTATTTGGCGCAGGGGTAGGTTGTAATCATACCTGGACAAATTTGATTACTGTTACTTTTAACGCTAAACCTACCGATCATCAAAAGTGACTGGTGTGTATTGTATTATGAAGATAACAAGATCAAATTTATTTATATTTTGTGCGATTTTTATTATAATGTGCAATACTGGGATAGAAAAATGTGCTCAATCAATTTTAATGAAAACGCCTTTAGAATTGCAGAAATTATAAAATAAAGAATATGAATCCGGCGGTGGTTAGGAAAGAAATTTAAGAATTTATTATAATTAATTATGAGAATAATATACAGGGCCCTGGATATTACATATACAGGGTATTATATTACATATACAGGGTATATTTACATATACAGGTAAATATACAGCCAAATCAGGCCACCTAAATATCTTCTTTATTTTTAATGAGACGAAAAATATTTATGGCGTAATTTAAATGGTATCGAAGGAAGAATGTCATAGAAGAACACTTTTTATTTTCCGGTTATTTTTTCATAGTTTTTTTCAAGGTCATCGTTATTTTTTTATCAGAGAAACTTTTTTTTATTCCATCTTATAGCGGCTGAAAAAATACATTTGAATATGCTTAAGTCATTAACAAGATCGAATAAAAAAAAAGTTTTCCCGATGAAAAATAGCGAAGACCTTGAAAAAACTATGAAAAAATGACCGGACAAAAAAAATTGTTCTTCTACGATATTCCTCCTACGATACTATTTAAATTATGCCATGAATATTTTTTTTGTGTCATTAAAAGTAAAGGAGATATTTAGGTGGCCAGCTTTGACTGAGACGCCCTGTATATGCAACAATTGAATTGCCATATTTGTCGTTTGTTAAATTTGAATTGCCTTACGCTGAATATTCGATAAATTGTATGAGAGACAACGTACACTCAGCAGTCGCTGAGACGTCGACTCGCGCTAAAAATTGGCTAGAAGAAGGAAACATATCGGATTCTCTTGGGAAAGAAAAGGCTCGAAGCGTCTTGATTTCAATCCAAGCGTTCCCGGCCGATCGATGCGCTATCACTCAGCGATACTAGAGCAAGAGTATCAGAACAGGGTCCATTAAAAGCGAAAGCGAAAAATCTGCGGATCGTGAAAAGGTGGAGAAGTGGCCTGAAATTGGGGAAGCACTCGAGCGATATCCCGCAGACTTTTATTTTTAATGGCATCGACTGGCGCAGAAAAGTTGGGCGGCCGGGTAAATAAGCGGAGATAGAAGAAATTCAGCCCTAAGCCCAGCCGCCGAGCCGTCCCCTTTTAAATTCTCGAGGTGCTATCCCCGGCGTGGCGAGGGTGTTGGCACCTCGAGCCACGCACACGCTGAAGAAACGTAAATCCATCCTCTCTCTGTCTCTCGTCTCGAATTCCCTTTGCCCCCGGTCCCTTTTTTTCTTCTCCGTCGGTGCGTAGACGTATCCTTATCTGGCTCGCTCGTCGCCGAGCGAGTAATCGACATGAGATGAGAGGGATGGGAGAGAAAGAGAAAGGACACCTAGCGTCCTTCTGCCCTCCCGCGTTTCTCTTGCCGCGAGTTCTCTGTTTCTGCCGGGCGGAACTTCGGTTATTTGACTTGCTAATGCACTGAAAATACTCCGCGGGATTGTGGGAAAGAGAGGCGGGATCGACGGGAACCGCCGAAGATCACTCTCACGCCTGTTTCGCGCTCGACGCGCGCCGTTCGCGTCCAGAAACTATCCCTGCGTCCGGAAACTTGCCCCTTAGACGTGTCCGTTTTCGTTAAGCCCGCTAACGGGACCGTTTTTGCCGTCCGTTTTGCTCGCGCAGTCTATCACCGCCGCGGAGTGCAACGGCAAAAAGCTACATGCTCTAACTTGACGCTTAACAATCCATTAGGTTGAGTGGGAAGTTCGTTACGATCGAGTTGAAATCTAAGCTCGATGAACGATGGAAGTAAGGCAAAAATACGGATACTCTTTAAAACGTTAGGAGGGCTGTAGGACTTTCATCGACAAGCAGGTCTTCCCAGACCTGTCTTCACTTAGGGTTGCTCGGACTTTTTCGTCTGACACCCGGACACTTTTAACTACTCTTTAAGTTAGATATGATTCCACAAAGAAAAGCTTCAGTCCGGAATTTAGGGCTAAAAGTGTATGTGCTAATAATTATGTAAGTGGTCTAACTCAAAATTAAAAAGAAACGAGTTTATCAGTAGATTGGTTAGCATTAGCACAACCACAGTGAAGTTGTTTTTTTCCAAGCATGTTCGAATTTGTCATTTCATCGAGTTTCAAGCAACGCTTCTTGCCCCTCGAGCGAATCCTTAGATTCGATTAGGCAGGTTCGAGGGCGATCTAGGTTGGGGAATATTTGAACGACCTGAAGCGCCGTCGTTTGGCTTGTCGAGCTGCGAGGAAACAAACCTGCCCCTTGTATTTACTTCCAATTAGGTGACACGTGTCACGAGCTTCGATACATTTATGGCTGTTTTTGCATCCCGGAGGGATTAACCCTGCGCGGCATAAGGGGTGAAACTATCAAAACGCCCGGACCCTATTCTAATCTTTCATGCACCCACGGCTGCGGTTTGACGCGACTTAGACAACAGAAAAAAGGATTCGGTGCCAGTGTCTGTTGATATTGTACATCTTGCTGGGATGCACGTATACGATGATTAGAACTATGTCAGTTAACGTTCATTTAGACATATCGTTTAGAAACGTTTAGAAAACGACGAAATTTTTCAGTTTTCGTTTTGTTGCATTAAAATACTCGCCAGAGTATTGATAAATACATTTTTATGTCAATACATACTTATATGGTATGTAAAATATAAGTATGCTTATATAAATATACTTATATTGCATGTAAAATTTGTATTTTTATATTTGTGACGTTTTTCTTGTGCATGAGCGAACATGTTACAGGTACACTGCGGATTTTCATGCAAAATAAAAGTTGTCTGTATTATTCGTAAGGAGCTGCGTAGTATGCTACATAATACTGTAATAATAGATAAAATATAATATACAATACTACATAATACTATGTACAGATACAACCACCCTTTTAGTTTTTAATTTGAAATTAAAACGATCGCAGGCACAACAATTTTAATTTTCGCGTAGATTGAAGAATTCCTGTTAGGATATTTGAGTGCCTCGGGCATTATATTGGCAGGTTTCAAAGACTAATATTTTCTTTAAACGAGATTGAATTTTCTTGGAGAAAAGAGCGTCTGATAGCTGGAGTATGACGCCGGGAACGCCCTTGAGATTTTGCGTAGTCTTTCGTTAAGGAATTCCCAGAGAACCGCGTCGTCCTCGAGGCCCTGAGGTATTATTCGTCGCAGCGTGTGCGATGGGGTGCGTCGAAACCACTATTCCGGATATCGGAGCGGGTTGGACGGGCGTATTCGATGTATTATTAATCCTTGCCTAACAATGAACGGAGGACCAACGGAATTCGCAAATTGAGACCACGAAGGGCATCTGTAATCCCGGATGACAGGCTCGCGTGGATAATTATTATTTCATGAAGGAGGTATCTTGCCGGTTCTCACGAATCACTGAAATATTTTAACCCCTCGTCGTTAACAAGTTTCTTGCAATTTTCGCAAGTTTTGCGAAAAAATCGGATGAAAGTTCTCGGAATACAAGATTCTCCAGAAAAAAGAAATTCACCCTTAAAAGATACGAAAGTAACAAAATTAATAATTAACATGTTCGAAAGAGCAATATATTCTATTAAATTAATTTTATATACAATACTTTGCTATTTACAGTCGTAGTACTCAGCATAATATCCAAGGACTTTGCGGCTTTCTTCTATTAAATTGTTTTAATATTTAGTAAAGGAAGAACTCTTCATTTAATAAAACATTAACAATGAAGGTAAGCAACGAAAAATAAATGCTGGGAATGTGTTAAGATTATATAGTAATAACATGATGAACGTAGTTTTTGCTAAACGTCGCTGTTAAAATCGAACTTTCGGAGCTAATGAAGCTCGTCGACACCGAGTTATTAATTAATTATCTGTGACAGTCTTGGGAACAGTTCCGGCAACAGAGTTCCACAGAACATTAGCAACTCGCACGGACAGTATTTTTGTAAATAGCGAGGGTCGTATCTTGAGGGTTGCGCGGCATCTTTCGCTAGTTGGAGAACTTTTAGGTGTTTCGACTGTTAGGTTCCTAACACAGCGCCCCGTTGGATTCTCACCCCGTCCCCTCGGGGATGAGTGACGTCCGTCGAGGGGGTGAACGGCTCGAGATAACCTCTGCGCTCGATGGGCGAAAAAGTTAAGTGCATAATTACTTTAGGATGACGAAGCTCAGAGCTCGGGAGCCGCGAAGAATTCGCTGACTGTAATTTAAATCGACTGGAGGGTGCAGCGCGCGGCGACCTGTGCACCGAATAATTTATAAATTTGTTAACCGCTGATAGTCCAGTCAATCTTCGTTCTGGAACATTCGCTCGAAATTTCACTCGTATCTCGCGCGACAGGTCATTATCCTTTCCAATAAAAATATCTTTACAATCTCGGTAATCATTAGAGTGCATTATAAATACATTAGACTGCGGATCTTTATGCAAAATAAAAAATGTTTGCATTGATTGCAAGACACAGGAGCCAAATAAAAATTTCACTCCTCTTTTAATTATCTTATTAAGATAAAACTAATACACTGGTGGCCTTATGCAATATAAAAAATGTTTGCATTGATTGCAAGACACAGGAGCCAAATAAAAGTTTCACTCCCCTTTTAATTATCTTATTAAGGTAAAACTAATACACTGGTGGCCTTATGCAATATAAAAAATGTTTGCATTGATTGCAAGACACAGGAGCCAAATAAAAGTTTCACTCCTCTTTTAATTATCTTATTAAGGTAAAACTAATACACTGGTGACCTTATGCAAAATAAAAAATGTTTGCATTGATTGCAAGACACAGGAGCCAAATAAAAGTTTCACTCCTCTTTTAATTATCTTATTAAGGTAAAACTAATACACTGGTGGCCTTATGCAATATAAAAAATGTTTGCATTGATTGCAAGACACAGGAGCCAAATAAAAGTTTCACTCCTCTTTTAATTATCTTATTAAGGTAAAACTAATACACTGGTGGCCTTATGCAATATAAAAAATGTTTGCATTGATTGCAAGACACAGGAGCCAAATAAAAGTTTCACTCCTCTTTTAATTATCTTATTAAGATAAAACTAATACACTGGTGGCCTTATGCAATATAAAAAATGTTTGCATTGATTGCAAGACACAGGAGCCAAATAAAAGTTTCACTCCCCTTTTAATTATCTTATTAAGGTAAAACTAATACACTGGTGGCCTTATGCAAAATAAAAAATGTTTGCAGTGATTGCAAGACACAGGAGCCAAATAAAAGTTTCACTCCTCTTTTAATTATCTTATTAAGGTAAAACTAATACACTGGTGGCCTTATGCAATATAAAAAATGTTTGCATTGATTGCAAGACACAGGAGCCAAATAAAAGTTTCACTCCCCTTTTAATTATCTTATTAAGGTAAAACTAATACACTGGTGGCCTTATGCAATATAAAAAATGTTTGCATTGATTGCAAGACACAGGAGCCAAATAAAAGTTTCACTCCTCTTTTAATTATCTTATTAAGATAAAACTAATACACTGGTGGCCTTATGCAATATAAAAAATGTTTGCATTGATTGCAAGACACAGGAGCCAAATAAAAGTTTCACTCCCCTTTTAATTATCTTATTAAGGTAAAACTAATACACTGGTGGCCTTATGCAAAATAAAAAATGTTTGCAGTGATTGCAAGACACAGGAGCCAAATAAAAGTTTCACTCCTCTTTTAATTATCTTATTAAGGTAAAACTAATACACTGGTGGCCTTATGCAATATAAAAAATGTTTGCATTGATTGCAAGACACAGGAGCCAAATAAAAATTTCACTCCTCTTTTAATTATCTTATTAAGGTAAAACTAATACACTGGTGGCCTTATGCAATATAAAAAATGTTTGCATTGATTGCAAGACACAGGAGCCAAATAAAAGTTTCACTCCTCTTTTAATTAGCTTATTAAGGTAAAACTAATACACTGGTGGCCTTATGCAATATAAAAAATGTTTGCATTGATTGCAAGACACAGGAGCCAAATAAAAGTTTCACTCCCCTTTTAATTATCTTATTAAGGTAAAACTAATACACTGGTGGCCTTATGCAAAATAAAAAATGTTTGCAGTGATTGCAAGACACAGGAGCCAAATAAAAGTTTCACTCCTCTTTTAATTATCTTATTAAGGTAAAACTAATACACTGGTGGCCTTATGCAATATAAAAAATGTTTGCATTGATTGCAAGACACAGGAGCCAAATAAAAGTTTCACTCCCCTTTTAATTATCTTATTAAGGTAAAACTAATACACTGGTGGCCTTATGCAATATAAAAAATGTTTGCATTGATTGCAAGACACAGGAGCCAAATAAAAGTTTCACTCCTCTTTTAATTATCTTATTAAGATAAAACTAATACACTGGTGGCCTTATGCAATATAAAAAATGTTTGCATTGATTGCAAGACACAGGAGCCAAATAAAAGTTTCACTCCCCTTTTAATTATCTTATTAAGGTAAAACTAATACACTGGTGGCCTTATGCAAAATAAAAAATGTTTGCAGTGATTGCAAGACACAGGAGCCAAATAAAAGTTTCACTCCTCTTTTAATTATCTTATTAAGGTAAAACTAATACACTGGTGGCCTTATGCAATATAAAAAATGTTTGCATTGATTGCAAGACACAGGAGCCAAATAAAAATTTCACTCCTCTTTTAATTATCTTATTAAGGTAAAACTAATACACTGGTGGCCTTATGCAATATAAAAAATGTTTGCATTGATTGCAAGACACAGGAGCCAAATAAAAGTTTCACTCCTCTTTTAATTATCTTATTAAGGTAAAACTAATACACTGGTGGCCTTATGCAATATAAAAAATGTTTGCATTGATTGCAAGACACAGGAACCAAATAAAAGTTTCACTCCTCTTTTAATTATCTTATTAAGATAAAACTAATACACTGGTGGCCTTATGCAATATAAAAAATGTTTGCATTGATTGCAAAACACAGGTGCCAAATAAAAGTTTCACTCCTCTTTTAATTATCTTATTAAGGTAAAACTAATACACTGGTGGCCTTATGCAATATAAAAATTGCATTGCATTGCATTGATTGCAAGACACAGGAGCCAAATAAAAATTTCACTCCTCTTTTAATTATCTTATTATTAAGGTAAAACTAATACACTGGTGGCCTTATGCAATATAAAAAATGTTTGCATTGATTGCAAGACACAGGAGCCAAATAAAAATTTCACTCCTCTTTTAATTATCTTATTAAGGTAAAACTAATACACTGGTGGCCTTATGCAAAATAAAAAATGTTTGCATTGATTGCAAGACACAGGAGCCAAATAAAAATTTCACTCCTCTTTTAATTAGCTTATTAAGGTAAAACTAATACACTGGTGGCCTTATGCAAAATAAAAAATGTTTGCATTGATTGCAAGACACAGGAGCCAAATAAAAATTTCACTCCTCTTTTAATTATCTTATTAAGGTAAAACTAATACACTGGTGGCCTTATGCAATATAAAAAATGTTTGCATTGATTGCAAGACACAGGAGCCAAATAAAAATTTCACTCCTCTTTTAATTATCTTATTATTAAGGTAAAACTAATACACTGGTGGCCTTATGCAATATAAAAAATGTTTGCATTGATTGCAAGACACAGGAGCCAAATAAAAATTTCACTCCTCTTTTAATTATCTTATTAAGGTAAAACTAATACACTGGTGGCCTTATGCAAAATAAAAAATGTTTGCATTGATTGCAAGACACAGGAGCCAAATAAAAATTTCACTCCTCTTTTAATTAGCTTATTAAGGTAAAACTAATACACTGGTGACCTTATGCAAAATAAAAAATGTTTGCATTGATTGCAAGACACAGGAGCCAAATAAAAGTTTCACTCCCCTTTTAATTATCTTATTAAGGTAAAACTAATACACTGGTGGCCTTATGCAAAATAAAAAATGTTTGCATTGATTGCAAGACACAGGAGCCAAATAAAAATTTCACTCCTCTTTTAATTATCTTATTAAGGTAAAACTAATACACTGGTGGCCTTATGCAATATAAAAAATGTTTGCATTGATTGCAAGACACAGGAGCCAAATAAAAGTTTTACTCCTCTTTTAATTAGCTTATTAAGGTAAAACTAATACACTGGTGGCCTTATGCAAAATAAAAAATGTTTGCATTGATTGCAAGACACAGGAGCCCAATAAAAATTTCACTCCTCTTTTAATTATCTTATTAAGCTAAAACTAATACACTGGTGGCCTTATGCAATATAAAAAATGTTTGCATTGATTGCAAGACACAGGAGCCAAATAAAAGTTTCACTCCTCTTTTAATTATCTTATTAAGATAAAACTAATACACTGGTGGCGTTATGCAATATAAAAAATGTTTGCATTGATTGCAAGACACAGGAGCCAAATAAAAGTTTCACTCCTCTTTTAACTATCTTATTAAGGTAAAACTAATACACTGGTGGCCTTATGCAATATAAAAAATGTTTGCATTGATTGCAAGACACAGGAGCCAAATAAAAGTTTCACTCCTCTTTTAATTATCTTATTAAGGTAAAACTAATACACTGGTGGCCTTATGCAATATAAAAAATGTTTGCATTGATTGCAAGACACAGGAGCCCATTAAAAATTTCACTCCTCTTTTAATTATCTTATTAAGGTAAACCTAATACACTGGTGTCCTTAAATCTTTTTAATACCTGCACTGTTTTAAATTGTATGTACCCATTTTTGTCATAAATGCATAAAATCCGCAGTCTGGTAAACATTTAACAGAAAATGTTAAGAGCATCATTTTGACCCACCTGGTTGTTGTAGAAATACTGACAAGTATAGTACAAGAATAGTACACTTCACTGAGCCAAGAACAAGGAACAAAAATTTTGTTATCAGTGGCTCGAGTTTAAGGGCTGAAACCACCCTCTAAAAGTAAAAGCACACTTTAAACGACAAAGCTGCATACTTTTTCGTGTATAATAGTATGATGAGGATAATTGTGTAGAAAATTGAGGAATGTAAGAAGCGGAGGGTGTAGCTACCCTTATCTTGACTGCTACCCTTCTCAGTAGAATGGGTAGAGTTAGTCAGCTAAATATGGTCACTCTGTATGAAGGTACATTCGACTATGCTAGAGAAAGGAGCACAAAACATGCAAGTGGAGGGTGGCCCTTTAGGTGCGATAAATTTGGCCGTTCTATGTTTAATTACTACTTCGAGTTGCAGTTGCGACAGAGGTATACTTTCTCTCAATTACAAAAACCCCTAATCCCTTCCCTTAAAATGACGTGTCCATCATAAAGTAATTTAACAAGAACCTAATCATTTTACATTGATTTTGGCGTTTCATGTCCATCATTTCTGAAGAAGATCGAGATTCCTATGATCGTAAGAGTTTAATCTGCAGGCCAGTTAACGGAGGACGTTTAATCGCAAAGAAGGTAGGGCGAGTTTAGAGAACGATCTCGCCGGAGGTATTAAAATGTTAATAAGATCGTGGGCTGTCTAATTGACGACCGGTAAAAAAAGGGAGGAGTAACAAGCCGGGAAAAGAAAGTTTTTGACCCACTATTCAATTCCATCAGGCTCCGGTTCGCTGGCGTAAGCCGTTTCCTCTAGAGAGTAAGCGCGTCCATCAAACGTCTCGTTACGACTGTTCCTGTAGTGTACCCGTCGCGTTCTCCGTCTCTCTTTTTCGCCGTCGTTCTTCCGCCGCCCGAGGGGGGAGTATCTTATCCTTAATGAAAATGAGTAAAATAATTTGACATGATCAGAGTCGGAGACGCAGTTAAATTAAACGCTTGTCAAACAGTAGAGAGTCTCCGCGATGCGCGCGCGCGGCAGTTTAATAGAATTCGGAACATAGAAGGAAGAGAGAAAAAGAAACGAGAGCAGCAGGCGAACGGACAGGAGCGAGAGGAGAGAATAGCAGCGAGAAATGATTTTCCCGTAGCTGCTCGTCCGCGCCGCTATAATTTGCTCGGGGTGTGGGAGGGCTGGAAAAATTTCACGCGAAATCGTAATTGCCGGCAGCCCCGCAGCCGATAATGGAGGTTTTATTTATGAGTTCCGACGAACCGTGCGGATTATTATTAGCCGATAATTAAGAGGGCAATTGTTGCCCGCGAAAACCTACTGGATTGTCCGATATATCTTTTGTCCTCGTGATGCGCGCCCCTTTGTGCACCGTAATAATCTTTACATCATTGTCTGGCCTGCAGAGAGCAACCAGTGTTTTACGCTTTGAAGGGTAATTTCATTCCCTCTCCGGCGCTCGCAAACTTTAGTCCCGCTGTTTCACTTCCTCTCTCTGTCTCTTTCTATGCTGTGCTTTCCAGTCGCTTTTTCATAGACCAGCAACCCCCGGCAGATAGTTTTTAACGCTGTCACAGGTGCACAGTACTCAAGTTCGCAAAAGGAGGTTTAGAATTATAATTTCCAGTTTACCTTCAAATTTCAACGGTTTGCTGGTGCGTTTATCAAATTAGAAATTTATTTACATGTCAGTTTTACCGACATGGCACACTCTTTCACGTATGAATATCTAACCGGATTATGCAAGTATCCTCTGCGTCGCGAAATAATATTTACCCCTTCCGTTGCAGGAATATAAATAAGTGAAACGTGAGATGAATTTCGGAACACCGTAGTGTCGTTTTCGAAAGTGGAAATCGATTCCCAGTCGATTCTTGATACACTTGGAGTTGGAGAGAAAATTTCTATTTTGCTGGGAGGGTTGTAACCTGCTGGTGTAATTAGTGGAAGCATTTTGTTCAAATCTTCTATTCTTTTAATAATGTTCTACTAGATCAGTGGCTGATCACAAGGCAGCGGGTTTATCTGCAAACTAAAAATTGACTGCATTAATTGCAAGATAAGGAAGCTACACAGAAACTTGTTCCTTTTCTTAATCATTTTCTTGAAGTTAAAATGATACAACAATAGTTTTGAATTCTCTAAATGGTTGTACTGTCGTGCAAAGTAGATAAGACTATCTACGAAGATTAACAGGTGTATTCAACGATACCTTCCGCGAATAAATTAAATATTCTATATAATAACTTTATGCAAATAAAAATTGTATTCTTCGTTTAATTATCCTATCTACGACTATCTAAGACTATCTACGAAGATTAACAGGTGTATTCAATGATACCTTCCGCTAATAAATTAAATATTCTATATAATAACCTTATGCAAATAAAAATTGTATTCTTCTTTTAATTATCCTATTAAGTTGTAACTAACACATTGATGTTCTTAAATATTTTTAAAATGTCCAGTACTTTAAATTACAAATACCCATTTCTGTCATGAATGCATCAAATCCGCAGTCTACTGATAACAATCGACCACCGTGCGCCGCGCGCAGTATCAAAATGTCGTCGCGAAAGTGTGAGAAAGTTCGAGCACAAGTTAGTTCGACATCCGCGACGGTTCTCGAGACAAGCAGCTCGCAACAGTTTCGCCGAGCTAATCCTGCACAAGAAAACAACGGGAAGCAAACGTGACGGCGACCTGCACAGCTCTAGGATGATAGTAAACCCCGTCGCTGTCGCAGGGATTGCTGGTATTTTTCGGGAAATGGAAATGGAAAATCCGGTGAAACGAGGCGTTGCGAGCAGGGGAGGGAGTGACGGCGGAGGGGGGGAGGGAGGGCACAGTGAGCTTAGCGACGCGAGATATAACGGGGGGGGGGGGAAATCCCGTCAAAGGTAGCGTGTAATTTCGGCGAGCGTAACAGCAGAGTCGCGCGAGTCCGCGCCGGATGTCCGCACAAAGTAGCAGCTCGATGGCCGGCCGAGCGACGTATTACGAGACTCCGGCCCGGTAAATTTTTAATGGCCGTGGCTTAATTGTGCTTTGAATCCGAGCAGCACCGCGAGCTGGCCAGAAAGAACCGGGGCGAATTAGGGGCTGGAACGAGACGGGAAAGGGAGCTAGCTGCCTAGCACCGGCTCGCCTGCTCTCTCTGATATTCATGCATAGATGAAATGTACCGAGGAACTGCTTCGGGCCTGCTATAAAATGCATTACCGAAAGAAACACCGCGCTGCCACGAAGAAAGCGGAAACGTACACCGCGCCGATACCGAACTATCGCCGTTCGAAATTCCCCTGTAAATTTCCGCACGCCGACCGCTGCTCTTGAATTATTCCCACGCGAAATTTTCCCATGCACCGGCCCAGAGACCGATCCTTAACCCTCTCGTTCATAACCGAACAATTTCACACTGTTCCATGCCCGGGAATCCACCCATCGCTGGGTGCACGAAGTATATGAAATATTTCACGAAATTATTTTAATTATTTGAGGCGAATTTAACGGCATTTATTTAATAATTTATTCAATTTATTGATTTGATTACATTCCACGCCCCTTTATTATAGCTTTATTGTTAAATCATTTCTTTTGATTGACGAACAATTGTTCCACCTGTGAACACACAGACCGTTCAGAAATAATTTGAATAACGATCTGAACGGGTTACAAAATATTTTATCAGGATCGTAAAAAATGTGCAGCTGAAAGTCCCAAACGGGTACCCGCCGGTTATGAACAGAAGGGTTAAACACGGCGAACGGGAGCCGGAGCGGTTTTCTTGAAAACGCTCGCAGCTGAGTAATTAAATCCGCTGTTCCGCGGGCGGAACTTTCTGTTTCTCCGCGTGTCGTTCTTTTTCGCTCTTCCTCCGGCCAACGCGCCGCGCATCGACCGGATGAAATCAAATAGGGGAAAAGCGAAGAGGGAGAGGATGCCACGGCGAAAGGAACGCCGGCAACGAATTCGAACGTCGAGGAAAATAAAGGGGCGCAGTTTTTCCTCCGGGGAAAAAACCCGTTACCGGAGAAATCGACGCGAAACTCGCTTTTTCGCAGATTCTTCCGGACAGTCGGTGGCTACCGCGGTCTAACGAGGTGTACCGAGAGAGCAACGACGGCTCGGCTCGAACCGCGTATCCACTTGAATCGCCGCTCGCCACCCATTTTAACCGTAATTAACCAGCCCTGGATATGAGTCGTACTCAATTCCCGCGGAAGTTACTTTGCGATCAGCTGAATTTTAATTCGCTACTACCCCTGCTCCCGAAAGCAAACTGAACGAGGAAATAACAGAGTAGCGCCAGGCTTTATTATTTGATAGACTGCGAAATGGCCGTTCGGAAACTCTGCATATTCTGTTTGCAAAGAGTATTGTTTCTGGAGTCTATTTAGTGAAAGATAATTAAAACTGTAGCTCGTTATATAAAGTCTCAAAAATTGTATTTGTTATAGCATATGTGCATAGTTTTTTATCTGTTTCAACTTCCTTCTGTAGTATACTTTCTTGTAGGCTATATTCCCATATAGATCCACAGTATAGTGATCGACTATGATGGGCATTGCTTTTCACTTTTTTTCATTGAATTGAATAAATAACTTCGACTTTGTGCGATACTCATAGTTGATGTTTTGTATTTTTTGAGACGATTACAATCTTGTAAATGAAGAACGTGAACGAAGAAAAAAATTCAATTTCTATAGTAATACAATAAAAATGCTTAAATGCATTCACAGAATATGTTGGTTAGAATGATGTTTACTTTGATTCATAATGAATAATTATGTTTGCTTAACGTTACGGTTAAAAATCGGACATTGCAACAACCTAATTAGCGGAGTTGCATTTAGGAGAGACAGCTTGCGTATTATTCTGGAGCGAAGTGAACACATTGCAGGCAGAGTTAGTGTAACGTTCGATCCAGTGAACCTGAAATCCTGAAAATCTTTAACCGACAGTCCCTCCCGACGCGTCGTTTTCCCCTAGGTATTCCTAACGCGACGCGTTTACCACCCTTGCTGTGCGAGAGATCGACAGAACAAGCTCTAGCGCGCAAGTGTCAGGGGGTGGGATCCGCTAAAGTGGCTCTCGCACCTGAAACAGTTCTCCCGTCAAAGGCGGGCGGCAGAATTCTCTCGACACGAGTGTCGACTGCCGCCAAACCTTTTCCAACTAGTCGCGGGGAAAGTCTGCGACGGAGATTCCCATCCCGTGGTCGAAACCGACAATCCTGCGAATACGATCGTTCTTTCTTCTTGCGACTAGATAGTGCTGGCGCCGGACACGTAACTGTTGCGCACCGCAAAGGCGAATTTACCCTTGTAGCATTTATGGTTGCCATTTTGTTGGGCCTTCGTTGGCAAACCGTAAGAAGTAGAGTTGTTAGGCCATGAGCAGACGCGTCAGACGACTTCTATTCAACAGCACACGTCTTCGCCGAATTTTCAAACTCTAATTTCTCGAAAACAAGACGTCTTAAGACTTAGTTTCACACGTAGAATCAAGTAGACTTGATCATGGTAACGTAGTATTAATCATAGTTAACACTAAACGTACCGTGTTCCCTTATAAAAATGACAAGATTGATTTTATTTAGACTTTGTGCGGCTCCTATTGTAATACGTGCACTACTAAAGATATCTACACAATCGTTTCTCATGCGATCAGTTTTATTATTTTTATAATTGTAAAATAAGAAACCTGGAATCGGTCATTTTGATTGGAATTGATAGGTTCAGTGTTAATTACCAGGATTTGTCTACAGGGTGTTTCGTTTATCTGATAACGGAAATATCTTGTGACGCACTGAAGTTACGACAATATGTTTCAATTTTTTTAAATATTGTATACTTATCTTTTAAAAATCAATAATATATTTCACAAATTTTTTCTTTCATTTTGCTACAAAAATGTATAGGGTTCAATTCCTCCCCTATAGACGCTTAATATTAGGATAGCAGTATTTTACACACAGAGTTTAATCTACAACACCTCGATTTCAAGACGAAGACCGCCAAACGCATTTACACAGCGCTTTAGTCTATTCTAGTGAAATTTCAGAACCTCGAACACAACGATCGACCAATTAAGGGTGGGATCGGAGAAGAGAAACAAAAGGGCACGGTATGGAGTGGAGAAACAGCAGGGTCATGACGCGACCACGGATTTTAATTATACGAGGCGACCTTGTAATTTACCGAATAACCGAGCCACCCCTCGAATAAAAGAAACCACCGTGCGCTGGTTAACGAGTGGGGCCAACGCGTTCCTCGAATACGTTCTCCGAGCTTCTCGAGGGCACCGTTTCCTGCAACCATAAGCACCTTACACCCTCATGTGCTCACGTGAAAATCCGTGCACTTGGCCACGGGGTCACGTTGAGAAACAGTAACGCTGTCTACCCTCGTTCACGGGAACGACACCACCGGGATCATCCAAAATTCTTCATCCAACAGGGAACTTCGGAGATACTCGCCCACGACGCTACAATTAAACAATTACCATTTAGAAATTTCTTGAGACTCACCCTCGGCGAGAACCTACAGCTGCCTTGCTTGAACGCTTGTGGATAGCTGGCTTGGTATGCGTGCTTCCCTGTGGGATTTAATCAAGTAGTCGAACCTTAGTCTCTTGATATACAGTCAACTCTTGTATTTTTTAATGGCAAAATACGATCATTGTGAAATTATAAACGTTCTATCGTTCCGACGAGGTAGTTTCGTGGTCTACATTTTACAAGATACTTTTCTAACGAAAAAACTTTACCAATCACAACGTCCACTTTTTAATCTTCATTCGAACCTTAGTCTCTTGATATACAGTCAACTCTTGTATTTTTTAATGGCAAAATACGATCATTGTGAAATTATAAACGTTCTATCGTTCTGACGAGGTAGTTTCGTGGTCTACATTTTACAAGATACTTTCCTAACGAAAAAACTTTATCAATCACAACGTCCACTATTTAATCTTCATTCGAACCTTAGTCTCTTGATATACAGTCAACTCTTTTATTTTTTAATGGCAAAATACGATCATTGTGAAATTATAAACGTTCTATCGTTCCGACGAGGTAGTTTCGTGGTCTACATTTTACAAGATACTTTTCTAACGAAAACACTTTACCAATCACAACGTCCACTATTTAATCTTCATTCGAACCTTAGTCTCTTGATATACAGTCAACTCTTTTATTTTTTAATGGCAAAATACGATCATTGTGAAATTATAAACGTTCTATCGTTCCGACGAGGTAGTTTCGTGGTCTACATTTTACAAGATACTTTCCTAACGAAAAAACTTTATCAATCACAACGTCCACTTTTTAATCTTCATTCGAACCTTAGTCTCGTGATATGCAGTCAACTCTTGTATTTTTTAATGGCAAAATACGATCATTGTAAAATTGTAAACGTTCTATCGTTCTGACGAGGTAGTTTCGTGGTCTACATTTTACAAGATACTTTTCTAACGAAAACACTTTACCAATCACAACGTCCACTATTTAATCTTCATTCGAACCTTAGTCTCTTGATATACAGTCAACTCTTTTATTTTTTAATGGCAAAATACGATCATTGTGAAATTGTAAACGTTCTATCGTTCTGACGAGGTAGTTTCGTGGTCTATATTTTACAAGATACTTTCCTAACGAAAAAACTTTATCAATCACAACGTCCACTATTTAATCTTCATTCGAACCTTAGTCTCTTGATATACAGTCAACTCTTTTATTTTTTAATGGCAAAATACGATCATTGTGAAATTATAAACGTTCTATCGTTCTGACAAGGTAGTTTCGTGGTCTACATTTTACAAGATACTTTTCTAACGAAAAAACTTTATCAATCACAACGCCCACTTTTTAATCTTCATTCGAACCTTAGTCTCGTGATATGCAGTCAACTCTTTTATTTTTTAATGGCAAAATACGATCATTGTGAAATTATAAACGTTCTATCGTTCTGACGAGGTAGTTTCGTGGTCTACATTTTACAAGATACTTTTCTAACGAAAACACTTTACCAATCACAACGTCCACTATTTAATCTTCATTCGAACCTTAGTCTCTTGATATACAGTCAACTCTTTTATTTTTTAATGGCAAAATACGATCATTGTGAAATTATAAACGTTCTATCGTTCTGACGAGGTAGTTTCGTGGTCTACATTTTACAAGATACTTTCCTAACGAAAAAACTTTATCAAGCACAACGCCCACTTTTTAATCTTCATTCGAACATTAGTCTCTTGATATACAGTCAACTCTTTTATTTTTTAATGGCAATATGCGATCATTGTGAAATTATAAACGTTCTATCGTTCTGACGAGGTAGTTTCGTGGTCTACATTTTACAAGATACTTTTCTAACGAAAAAACTTTATCAAGCACAACGTCCACTTTTTAATCTTCATTCGAACCTTAGTCTCTTGATATACAGTCAACTCTTTTATTTTTTAATGGCAAAATACGATCATTGTGAAATTATAAACGTTCTATCGTTCTGACGAGGTAGTTTCGTGGTCTACATTTTACAAGATACTTTTCTAACGAAAAAACTTTATCAATCACAACGTCCACTATTTAATCTTCATTCGAACCTTAGTCTTTCGATATATAGTCAACGCTTTTATTTTTTAATGGCAAAATACGATCATTGTGAAATTGTAAACGTTCTATCGTTCTGACGAGGTAGTTTCGTGGTCTACATTTTACAAGATACTTTTCTAACGAAAAAACTTTACCAATCACAACGTCCACTATTTAATCTTCATTCGAACCTTAGTCTCTTGATATACAGTCAACTCTTTTATTTTTTAATGGCAAAATACGATCATTGTGAAATTATAAACGTTCTATCGTTCCGACGAGGTAGTTTCGTGCTCTACATTTTACAAGATACTTTTCTAACGAAAACACTTTACCAATCACAACGTCCACTATTTAATCTTCATTCGAACCTTAGTCTCTTGATATACAGTCAACTCTTTTATTTTTTAATGACAAAATACGATCATTGTGAAATTATAAACGTTCTATCGTTCTGACGAGGTAGTTTCGTGGTCTATATTTTACAAGATACTTTTCTAACGAAAAAACTTTATCAATCACAACGTCCACTTTTTAATCTTCATTCGAACCTCGTAAAATCTGGCTCGCTCCGTCTCTGAAGACGAGCTTGGTAATGAGCTGGATATGCATGTAAATTAATTATCCTATTAAAGAAGTTTCTCAGGTGGTCGCTGCACGGAGCCAGTTAAAGCGCGGTGAGGGATGAGAGATAAGGGTGGACATGAATGGTTAAAGGTTAAGTTTGCTCGATGATGTGTAGAACGTTCCTAGCATTTCCGGTCACTGATAGGGGGGCGTCGGAAGATTTGGTCAACGAAAGAGGGAGCGACAATGAGGGGGGTGGCATTGTAGGGATAGGGCAAAGGTAGTGCACCCTCAGGTGCTGTTTCCGACCAAGGCAACCCTTTCGGAGTAATAATCGGGAACGATACCCCAGAGAGACGTCCGAGCCGCTGTGTATTAGAATGAATGGTAATGATGGAGCGATGCATACTAACGATGTTTGTAACTTGCTGTACATCGGTATACATTCGTTTGCCCCCTCTCGACGATCTTTCTTTTCTGTATCTTTGGATTTGTTTCACTATCCTTCGCCTGCTACTGTGAACCACAGTAG
The DNA here is from genome assembly GCA_933228785.1 of Lasioglossum pauxillum. NCBI lineage: Eukaryota > Metazoa > Arthropoda > Insecta > Hymenoptera > Halictidae > Lasioglossum > Lasioglossum pauxillum. The sequence continues at coordinate 42,498,906 of OW121705.1, read as the reverse complement.
TATTCAGACACTTTTAAAAGGACGATAACTTTTTTAATTTCAGATCATACAACTAGGATTTTTTTGAGAATTAATTTACTACATGAAAGTAAAAAAGAAATTTTGAAAGAATTGCAATTGGTTGGAATTACAAAGAAGATAATGAAAGTTGTTAGTAATGAAAATTTAAAAAGTACGTTTTGTAAATCTGTGTCAATTATATATATTCTGAAAATTTCATCAAAATCGGTAGATGCGGCAAAAAACTGCAGCTATAGGCTGAAAATCGTGAAAGACTCCAATTTTTACCATCTTTAAATGCTTGTAGCCTATTTCAACGTTGACCAATTTTAATGAAATTTTCAGAATATGTATAAACGACACAAATCTACAGAATGTACTTACATAATTTTCGATATAGGCCCCCATAAAAAATTTGTAAACGACAACTTCCAGTATTTTCTCTGTAATTCCGACCTATGGCAATTTTTTCAAATTTTTTTTCACGTCTTGTAGTGAACTTGCTCTAACTACTCAAAAAATATCCAAGTCGTATGATCTGATATTTAAAAAGTTATCGTCCTTATAAAAGTGTCCGGATATTACTGTGATTTACTGTACTTGGAATAGTTTAATCGCTGACATTCAAGAGGGTCTCAATATTAAAAGGAGTTCTCCAAATTAGAGTGACGGATATAATGTACAAATTAATGAATTGCAGGCTTTAGACATTCAAAAACTGCCCTAGCTTTCGTCGACCTGTTAAAAGCATTAATAATAAATTTTTGAAGTCGTGATAGAAGAAGAAACGTGTATAGTAATTTGTATTTGCAGTGAAGAGACATTTAGTCATCGAAGACGTATGGCATTTCTGATTTGTATTTGCAGTTTTTTAACTCATTGACAGTGAATAATATTATATTTCCAATTTGTATCTATAATAACGAGTCTTTCACTCGTTAAAAGTGGATGGTATTTCTAATTTGAACACAGACCGGTAAATTGATTTTCGGGAATCAGAGCATGCGATAATTTTCGGTTAACCTTTGTGCCCGCGTAGCGAAGGCAACGGGCTAATAAACGCGTAGTAATACGATCTTAAGATAGCAAAGATTAAGATACTGCCGGATAATGGCGGAGCTCGTTACAGGCTCCCCGGAAGGCAGCCGCCTCACCCATAAATCCGATATAATTGGGAAGCAATTAAAACGTATCAGGACCGGGCGCAGGGGTGTAGGCAGCGGCCGGACTTCTTAATCGGGGAGAATTTAATTGGGGCCCGGGCGATACGGGACGATAAAATTCTAATCGGTATAGTTGTCGCGGCGCGCGGTTCGTTTCGGAACGATCCGAGGCGGTTGGCGCCCGGTCACCGAACTTTATCTATAATTCATCGTGCACCGAGATCGCGCCGTCGGATATCCTCCGGATTTAACTCGTCGACGTCGACGTTGCTTCGCGAGTTATCGAATCGACGAATTCGGAGAGGACGGAACTGAGATACGTCCTTCGGATGGTGCGGGAGCAGCGCACAGTTTCCGAATTTACAAAATCTATGAAATAATATGATACTGTCACGTCCGGTGCTTCAGCCATCGTTAATAATTAATATATTCAATGATGTATTTCATATACTTTTGAATTTCTTTTTATGTTTAATCTAATAATGTTGTACGAGAAATTAATATTCAATACTCTTGTTAAAAATGAAATCGAACTATCAATGGATGGACAGTCTTCAGCGGAGTTTTGATCATGATTTATATTTGGAAGTGATCTGGTCATTTAATGAAATAATTTCGCTACGCAGTTCTTTCGCTCAAGACGATTCAAATGAAGTATGAATTTCTTAATTCTATCGCACGCAATGTGGTATAATATACGATAGTTCGATTTGATTTTTAACAAGAGTATTCAATATTAATTTCTCGTACAACATTATTAGATTAAACATAAAAAGAAATTCAAAGGTATATGTAATACATCATTGATTATATTAATTATTAACGATGGCTGAACCACCGGACGTGACAATACCATAAAGTTATAATAATTATTCACAACAAGAAGTCACAGTGGTGGGTTGTCTATTTTAATGAAACCTTTTCTGGTGACTCTGAAGAAAAAATAAGCAGACCCATGTACGAGCGATTTTGACAATTCCCGTTATTTATAAAAAAAGATTTATAAAGAGAAAATTCATTGATATACTTAATTTCTTCATTATATCTGAATTTTTCTGGGCTTTGTCTGATTTAAGTATTCTTGGTACGCAAGAATATTGATATCTGACAGATCTATTGTTCTAAATATGAACCAAGTTTGCATTCCGAATAATATCAGAACAGCAAAGTGCCGATGTAATTCATTCGCATTCATGAAATGTTCAGTTTGCAAGAAATATTTGTTTCAAAAGTTTTTACGAAGCAAAATGTATAACTAGAGTTGCACTATTGACAATCGCACTAATAAATAAATAGCAAGAATAGAAAGAAAGACAAAAGGAAACATTTTTAAAGAAAAAAGGACTGAAAACTCGTAATTGAAAGAAAATAAAAGAAAAAGAAAAAAAATTATTAATCGTAAGAGCGATTTAAACACCCTCTACCATCCTCGGTTCCATAGCTGTTGCGATATGATTAAGAATTGAAGTATGTATATCAACGAATTTTCTGGATGTCATAATTTAAATAACGAATATAGAACAAATTATAAAAATTTGTTTATTTAAAGATTGTTTAAATTATAAATAACGAAAAATAACTACTTACATAATAAATACAGTGACTCAAACAATTGATCAAATGTTTAATTTTGTTTAAATTTTTATTTAATTGAACACATGTTAATAAGATATGTAACAAAATATTTTATTATAATACATACATAGTTTTCGTAGTTCATATAATACAGAATTAACTTAAATATGTTACACTTTTTAAACAAAATTGAATGATATTGACAAATTATGTAATGATCAAATTTTTGAGTTTGAAAAAATGAAATATTAGTACTTCGTATGCCCTCCTTTCGCTTTCAGTACGGCTTCTATGCGTCTTGGCATACTATCTACTAAATTTTTACACTGTTCAGCCTTAATATTTTCCCAAGCGGTTTTAACTTCTGACCACAATTCAATAATACTTCTCGAATTGTGATCGAAGTTGGCAACTGTTCTTTTTAGTAAACTCTATGTGTGTTCTATTGGGTTCAGATCGGGAGACTGTGGGGCCAGTCTAAAACAGTAAAACCATAGCTGTTAACCATACTTTGGTGATTTTTGCCTTGTGTTTAGGTTCGTTATCGTGCTGAAAAGTGACTTCTTCTGCGTCCTTATTCCATTTTACCAAACTTCCAATTAAACTTTTCTGCAGGATGGATGTGTATGACGTTGCAGTCATTCGACCTTTAATTTTTTCAACGCATCCGACGCCCTCAGTGGTCATACAACTCCAAACCATGATATGGCCTCCTCCAAATTTCAGTGTTGGATGAACTTGATGCGACCGTACTTGTTCTCTATTTCCTCGCCATGTCGATTCGCACCCAAAACAATTAATTTTCGTCTCCTCTGATCATATTACCCGGGCCCAATCGAGATCTGTATAATTTTTACATTTTTCGGCAAACTGTAGTCGAAGCTTCTTGTGCCGCTTTGTAAGAAGAGGGTTCTTTATTTTTGCACGTACTCTTAAATTCACTTCTCGCAGTGCATTACGCACTGTCTCAGTTAATTTCACTGAGTTAATTGCACTGTCTCTTACGTTAATTTTTTTGCATTTGTACGGCATTATTAACGCTACCATTACGGATTGATCGTATGATTCATCGCTTTTTGATAGTGGATAGCTTTGATTTTCGTCCTGATTTATTTTATAGTATGTTTTCTTTTAAAGTTTTACGTACTGAAGACACAGTACCAACAGAGCACAGTATCTTCTTAGAAATCTCGCGATGAGAAAGCCCAGATATTAATAGTTTTTTCATTTCTGATATTTTACTTGCTTTTATTGGTCTCATTATGAAATATGACTACAAATATCTTTTTTATTCATTATTTTATTACAAACGTATTCTCGAATGTTTAAAAATAACGTTATGACTTACCAGTAATTATATTTGTGCTAAGAAATGCCAAAAATATAAGAATTTTTCACAATTGAGCTAAACACAAACAATTGATCAAGTATACACAGAATATACAAATTCGTAATACACGTCCGCTTTATACGATTACAGGACTTAAACTGTCGTGAAGTACCGACGCAATGTTAACATTTTTCGTATATGTCTCAACAGTCTTAAGCAAGATTCTGAGAAAGGTATACTGTGACTTGTTTCCTTTTTGTTCGAACATTTGATCAATTTTTTGAGTCACTGTATATAAAACCGAACTGACCGAACGCAATACAGAATACAGAATGATAGAACCGAAATCCGGAACCGAAATCCAGAACCGAAAAATAACAATTACAGAACCGAAATGATATCTGTTCTCGAGAACCGTAACCGTAACCGATATAAGCCAGAACCGATATTCTCGTAACAGTTATAACATCATTTCAGTTCTTCATAACTGTTTCGAGAACCGGAACCGATATCATAACAGTTTTTAGTCCCTGGTCTGTGTGTGTTTGAGTGTGCGGCCGCAGGTGTTCGGTCGAGGAGTCCTAGACGCCAGTCTGTCGTTGGTCGAACTCGGCAACGCAACCTTACTTTTTGATCCACAATAAAGAGTATATGTTAAAATTCCTCTACGAATTCGTAATAGTGTTTTATTCGTTAATCCAGCTCATTTTTGGTTCCAATTGAACACCGTGTATTATAATTGATGCAGACAATTTTCACTTTAATTCAAACGAAACAAATAACATTTATCTTCGGGGAGATTCTGTTTGAAATCCCCACGAGTCCGACGAGTAGTAAGAGGTGAAGAGTTCATTCCACCGTTGCTCAATCTAGTACTTGGGACATTAGCGCGCCAATTACCAGAACAGTGGTTAAACACAGTGCTCGGAGGTTCCATCGCTGACAAAAAGGACGAGAGGAAGATTGCGGGTGAAAAAGGGGTGGAAAAAATAAGCAGCACGCGGCGTGAGGCATGTAAACGAGTGAAATGCGAATCCGCGTTACATTAAGAGATTCGTCGGGGATGCGGCCAAAGGAAATGAGAACATGGAGCTCTCGCGAGGGGCGTGCGGACGAAAGCAGAAGACCGTCTTTATGCCTGGCCCGCGAGCAAATGTACAAGGTTCGCGTTTCCCACCGACCCGACGCAGATATTACCCCGCGGCGCGTCCCGACTCCCGTGGATAATTGAACGGCGTGAAGTCGGCCGGCAGCGGGTCATAGTCGTTAACCTGGCAGTAACGCCTAGGCGCGAAATGTATCGCTGGCCTAGCCTTCCCGGCGAAGCTGTAAATTTTTAACGCGTTCACCATCCCCGGATGGCGGCTGTGGAACAGCCAACGTACAGAACCGGTACCGAGACAAGTTAGTTAGAGAGAGTTTCGTGGTCCAGGAGCCGAGGAAAGAATTATTCCACAGGCGCGACAATTTTCTTCCGTCCGCGGAATGGCACCGAACGCCGCCGTCGTCGCTGTATCTCGTCGTAAAGTTTATGGCGATAATAAGACAGATGGAAATGGAAATGTTAAGAGGGAAATGTGCCCCTCGCCCGATCAATTCGGCACTTTATTTGCTGCGCTACGTGACCAGGGAATTCTACCGACATATAAAATACTAAAATTTATACAATACATGGACAGTATACCGCTATACATATACATAGGTATACCGGTATATTTATTGGTATTTATCGGTAATTTTTTCTCTTTCCCAATAATTGTGATAAAATATACTTTATTTTTATAGTCACTAATGTCGATTTTATTTAAATTTATATTAAATTTTTGGGAGAACCAGGAAAAAAATTATTTTCTCCATCTTAGTGCATTTTAATATAAGCGTGGTTTTTAAAAAGTTTTTTTATCGGTAATTTTTTCGCTTTCCCAATAGTTGTGATGAAATATACTTTGATTTCAAAAGTATTTGCAGCGGAGTATCTTGTAATACAAATCACTAGTCTGCGGATCTTTATGCATTTATGGCTATCAAAAATTTTCGGAAAAGTGCTCGAGTATGAAATCTGACAGAATTTAATGTGATTTTTATTTACTCTCGACCTGCGAAGGCTACTAACACTGAAAATAACATTTCGTTTGGCTCCACTTTCTTGAAATTCGTCTAGAAAAATTGTAAATTGTATAAACATCCACAGTCTAAATTTAAATAAAATCATGGCATTAGTGACTATAAAAATAAATGCGTGGAGCGCCCACGAAGATTACGTCAATATAGTTTTTGTTTTTATAGTCACAAATGTCGATTTTATTTGAATTTATATTAAATTTTTGGGAGAACCAGGAAAAAAATTATTTTCTCCATTTTAGTGCATTTTAATATAAGCGTGGTTTTTAAAAAGTTTTTTTATCGGTAATTTTTTTGCTTTCCCAATAGTTGTGATGAAATATACTTTGATTTCAAAAGTATTTGCAGCGGAGTATCTTGTAATACGAATCACTAGACTGCGGATCTTTATGCATTTATGGCTATCAAAAATTTTCGGAAAAGTGCTCGAGTATGAAATCTGACAGAATTTAATGTGATTTTTATTTACTCTCGACCTGCGAAGGCTACTAACACTGAAAATAACATTTCGTTTGGCTCCACTTTCTTGAAATTCGTCTAGAAAAATTGTAAATTGTATAAACATCCACAGTCTAAATTTAAATAAAATCATGGCATTAGTGACTATAAAAATAAATGCGTGGAGCGCCCACGAAGATTACGTCAATATAGTTTTTGTTTTTATAGTCACAAATGTCGATTTTATTTGAATTTATATTAAATTTTTGGGAGAACCAGGAACAAAATTATTTTCTCCATTTTAGTGCATTTTAATATAAGCGTGGTTTTTAAAAAGTTTTTTTATCGGTAATTTTTTCGCTTTCCCAATAGTTGTGATGAAATATACTTTGATTTCAAAAGTATTTGCAGCGGAGTATCTTGTAATACAAATCACTAGACTGCGGATCTTTATGCATTTATGGCTATCAAAAATTTTCGGAAACGTGCTCGAGTATGAAATCTGACAGAATTTAATGTGATTTTTATTTACTCTCGACCTGCGAAGGCTACTAACACTGAAAATAACATTTCATTTGGCTCCACTTTCTTGAAATTCGTCTAGAAAAATTGTAAATTGTATAAACATCCGCAGTCTACGAAATCATACACAAATTTAGCGAACGAGCGCAGCGAGATTAATGGCTTCGCAAAATTCGGGAAACGAATAGCTCGAAGCGAAACTACTCCTCGAAGACGAGAAAAAGGAAGTAGCAGCAGAAAGAGCCCCCGAATCTTAGCGACTCTCTTGGCCGCGTATAACCGGGTCCTGTTTGCGATAAACGTAGCAGAACCATTTTTCTGTTCCTTTGACCCGTTGGAGCTCGTCTACAAAGGCGAACCGCAGGCCGTGTTCCCATTTGGAAATTCGGTACATTTCCCGTGAACCGTTTCAACGGGTGTACAACAGGTCCGTCAAATTAGCACGGTACTTCGAGTATCGTTGCTTCGCAACGGAACGCTCGGAATAGTGCGCGGCATTATCAGAATCGTCGACCTAGCTGGGCAAAAGTCATTTGGCGAGTATTGTAAAATATTCCATTATTATTAGAAGTTGCTGAAAACGGTCGAAATACACCATGAATTAATTTTATGAAGTCTAACAACCATGGTATGTGTCCGAAGTTGATCCTTTCGGAGCTGATGACCCTCCAATTTGTACAGCATAAAGTACAAATTAATTTATTGATTATTTACGAAGTATTATCCAAATACAAACAATCCCTATTACGTCCTGTGCATTCACATCACTTTAAAAATAATTATGAACCTCCAAAATGTGAGAAGATTTGAATTTAAATTGTATTGGGTTGGCAAGAAAGTAATTTCGGTATTTTTAGATGAAATAAAATCCAATTGTTTTATCAAAGCAATGAACTTTAATCAATAAAATATTTTCCATTTTGTTGTATGATCTTTTGCCATTTTTCTGGTAGCATCATAATTCCGCGCTCATAAAACTTCTGATCCTTTTCGGTGAAAAACTGATCCAAGTGCGATTTCAGATCATCATCATTAGTGAATGTTTTACCATTCAAAGAGTTTTGTAAACTTCGGAATAAATGATAATCTGATGGTGCAATGTCAGGGCTATATGGTGGATGTGACATCACTTCCCAACCAAGCTCCAATAACTTTTCACGTGTTACCAAAGATGTGTGTGGCCTAGCGTTATCATGGTGGAACACGATTCCTTTGCGATTTGTCAATTCTGGCCGTTTTTCTTTGATTGCTATGTCCAGTTTTGTTAGTTGTCGACAATAAACATCTGAATTGATGGTTTGGTTCCTTGGGAGCAGCTCAAAATACACAATACCTTTGTAATCCCACCAAATTGACAACACGATCTTCTTTTGGTGCAATTCAGCTTTCGGTGTGGTTTGGGCTGGTTCATCACGCTTGGACCATGATCGTTTTCGAGTTGTGTTATTGTAAACAACCCATTTCTCATCACCGGTGATGATTCGCTTGAGAAAAGGGTCGATTTCATTTCGTTTGAGATGCATATCGCATATGTTGATGCGTTGCATTAAGTGAATTTCTTTCAACTCGTGTGGAACCCAAATATCGAGCTTCTTAACCATTCCGAGACTTTTTAAACGATATTCTATGGTTGTATGCGAGACATTTAACCTGTCTGCAATCTCTCGGACAGTTATATGACTATCCGATTCAATAATGGCTTTCATTTGGTCATCATCAACTCCAGATGATCGACCAGAACGTTGGTCGTCTTTAAGTGAGAAATTTCCAGGACGGAATTTTTTAAACCAATTCTGGCACGTGCGTTCTGTTAAGAAATCTACACCGTAAACTTCGCATATATCTTTGTGAGCCTCGGCAGCTTTTTTACCTCTACGGAAATAAAAAAGCAATATATACCTATAATGTTCGTTTCTGCACTCCATGTTCAAATTGACACAGAACTAACAATTTTAATCAAAATTACGTGTAATTTGCTTCAAAAGTAACCTAAAAGATGCAGTTATGAAATGTCAGAAAGAAAACAAACGCAACGTTAACAGAAGCCAATCAAACAAAACATAACGCCATCAGTTAGTGAAAACCGAAATTACTTTCTTGCCAACCCAATAGTTGTAATTGATTAATTATGAGCGCCAAGGATTAATTTGAACGGAGTTCTTTATGCTGTACAAATTGCGGATTAATTTTTATACTTACTATTTATGTTTTAATAAGTGAATTTTGCAGTCAAATCGTAAGTTAAAACGGATTGTTTGTTTTTTCTGAAAATCTGGTGATTCTGCTCGTTTGATGCGACTCTATGTTAATTAATAAATACGTTAAAATTGGCTACGTTGAATTTTGTTCAGCTGGGTTGGTATATCGTAGCAGTGTGCAACGGAGTGCTCGGAGAGCATTCGGAGGCAATGCACAGTCGGACGTGCGCGTATGCGCTCGTTTCGGCTGAATTATGCGAACGGCCATCGCGAAAACCACGGAATGACGTGATCTCGACGAAATTTGTACGCGAGATCGTCCGTCGCGAGGAGGAGCTCCACCGCCGGCCACTACGTGTTGAAACTGCAGGAAACGACCGGGCCGAATTACGCCAGATAATTTCGCGCGAGCCGAGGCCCGACATTTTCGCAAGTGTGCGAGTCATGATCTGGGACCCGTAATCTGCAGCTTGATAATCCGGGCGAGATGCTTCGGGCATGCAATGAATTCCTACTGACTTTACCCTTTTCAATTTAATTCTTAACACGTTCACAGAAACTTCTTCCTTGAAATCGACCTCAGATATGTACCTCGTTCTTCTAAAGATTTCTTTGGTGATGAGGAGGATCACTTGTTGGTTTAAAAAAAAAATATACATAAAAAAAACCTTTTAGAAACCACGCTTAAATTAAAATGCACTAAAAAGAAGAAAATAATTTTTCTTGCGGTTCTCCCAAATATTTAATATAAATTTAAATAAAATCATTACATTAGTGACTATAAAAATAAATGCGTGGAGCGCCCACGAAGATTACGTCAATATAGTTTTTATTTTTATAGTCACTAATGTCATGATTTTATTTAAATTTATATTAAATTTTTGGGAGAACAAGGAAAAAAATTATTTTCTTCATTTTAGGGCAGTTTAATATAAGCATGGTTTTTAAAAAGTTTATTTCATATGCTTTTTTATTTTCAACTTTTTAGTCTTTTTTAAATGGAACGAAAGATATAGTAATACTGGTATGGAATAGTAAGATATGGAAATATGCGAGATAGAATGAGGGGATGACTCTGAGAGACGACGGCTCTTTATGGACTCCGAAATTGTACGAAATGGAACTGAATGAACGGAACACCACACTGAGCTTCTTCGGTGCGAAGTGGGTCAGTGGAGCGGGGATGAGACGGAGTGGAGTAGGGAGCGCTGGCGCGCGGAGTGGGAATCGCTAAATGCGATGACGTACTACCGACGGTTAATATTAAAATTTATTTTTTCTCCTAGACGCATAGTTATTTTTTTAAATTTGTTTTTTAATAACGCATTGTCATCCAGTTCTGAGCTATGTTTAAAGTTTCAAGTCTCTAGCTCATCGGGAAGTGGTTTAAAATTCGATTAGAAGATTTGACGCATATAACAACGACAACATCGACACGGCAAGCTAATATAAATGTGTCAATAAAAAACAAAATGTATGACACTTATAGCTGTTGTCTATTTGCCAGAAGAAAAAGCAATTATCGTCATTTCGTAGCACATCAACGAATTTGTGTGACCGCTAATCAAATTATTGTGGAAAGTCTAAGTAAATTCAATCTTGTCATTTTTGTAAAGCTACGCATGCTAATCATTTTTAGTGCACGGTGCCTTTAATAATGTTAGTGAAGGAATTAATTTTGTTCGAATATTTTCATTTGATAGCACTAGATTTAGATAGTCTACTACCTTAAATGATGCTTATTGTGCTGTTTCATTATTCAGTTAAATAGTTAGATTATGATAATGAAGTTTCCTGTTCAAACGTCAGAATTTTGGAATATTTTCATTAGAGATCGATTAAAGTAACACGTATGTACCAACAGATTAAATTGGACCGTCACACGTCTCGAAATAAATTCATTGTCTGCAGTATTATAAACGATCCTAATTACCTGCGAACGATGATGATTACCAAGTCAATACATTAATACAAAGCCAATATGGATCAAACTATTTTCCTCTGATAGATCTGCTGTTCCCCCGCTGGCCAAATAAATATTAACAAGCACAGATTTCCGATTAGTTCAAGCGATTCATATCAAAAGGCGTTGCACAGAGCCGGGCAATTAACTTCGCAACTCATTACTCGGTTCCTGTATCGTATCCGAATGGTGCACGTAACGAGAGATTATTCAAACGAGTAACATGAAAGACTCGAATTCACCCGCTGAAAGATTTCAAAGTGCACAACAAGCGGCGCTGTACTATGTTTCTTGTGCAAACAACGGGAAACCTTATAATTATCCAACAGTTTGCAGTTGAAGATACCCGTGGTCGGAGTTCGATACAGGCTAGTTTCTCGATTAATCCAGTGCCACGTAAAAGCGAGCCAAGTGCGAGCTGTAACACGACCGCGCGAGCAAACACGCGAACTGTGTTCGACCGCCTCTCCTCGTTCGAGCCAGACAAATACAGGTTTTTCGCGAAACTTTGGTACTATGCTCTGGTGATGGTAACGAGGCGGACATGTTATACATGTATTAAAACACTATAATAAAAATTTTACATTTTAATTTCGAAAAATGCGACACGGATAACGATAATGGTGAAAAGGTATGGTCATCCGTCGTAGGGGTGAATCTACACCTCTGGATCGGTGGACATTTGTAAGAGAAACTTTCCGCAAAATTGTTTATACCAAAGAAAATTCTTGTTAAAGTTTGCTTTTACATGAACACCTTCCACTCATCGAGGATAGAATAAGTTTGAAGGAATCTATATGTCGCAACAAATAGTTATATGCAGGAACAGAGGATTCTGAAAAATTTGTAAGTACCTATACTTTACATTAGTAAATAAATAATTACACTGTCCAACACCAAATTTGTTCCCTAATTACTGTTGGGTCCTTCGTATAGAGTTTTTTGCGCTGATTTCGAATCTGTTTTTAATTTTTTCCCTATACGCACAGTTTTTGAGAAACATGACTTTGAAAAAAAGACTTATTTTTCAACTTTAAACAAATATTGTAGTGTTATTATAAATGATATTGGATTGTACTTTATAGCAAAAGATTCTGTAGACTTTCCCGAATACAGCGATATCAAATATTAATACATTATGATTGTTTAAACATGTTTAAATAATCACTAAAGGCGGAGAGACATCACTTTTGCACCAATTTTTGAGGATATTTTTCAATTTATCTCAAAAAATAAGGGTCCAACGGAAAATCGAACTATACCATGCGATAGAGCAGACTTTTATCTTGAGAAACCCCGCTTTGAAGTTTGAAACGTCGCCGTTTTTTTCGAACCAGAAAGCAAAATATCTTCGCCCGACATGAGTTGCCGCCAGTGGCGCTCACCATTATAACGGTCGTTCGCCGCTCCGTATCCCGTCGCTGCGCCGTATCTCGTCCCGAGCGCCACTGGCGGCAACTCATGTCGGGCGAAGATATTTTGCTTTCTGGTTCGAAAAAAACGTCGACGATCCAAATTTGACAGGGTGGCTTCTCAAGATAAAAGTCTGCTCTATCGAGTGGTATAGTTCGATTTTCCGCTGGACACTTATTTTTTGAGATAAATTGAAAAATATCCTCAAAAATTTGTGCAAAAGTGGTGTCTCTCCGTCTTTAATGATTGTTTAAACATGTTTAAACAATCATAATGTATTAATATTTGATATCGCTGTATTCGGGAAAGTCTACAGAATCTTTTGCTATAAAGAACAATACAATATCTTTTATAATAACATCACAATATTTGTCTAAAGTTGAAAAATATGTTTTTTTTTCAAAGCCATGTTCCTCAAAAACTGTGCGTATAGGAAAAAAATTAAAAACAGATTTGGAATCAGCGCAAAAAACTCTATAAGAAGGACCCAACAGTAATTAGGGAACATAAAAAAAGTTGAAATTTGTTGGACAGTGTTATTTTTGCTTTTTATTTGAATATCCAAACAACAAATAACTCGTTATTTAAATTTTTATTTAAATAAATTTATTTATTGCCCAACACTGATGAGTACATATGTATGTACTAAGCTTTTGTCTATACGTATAATTCTATACAATCAAATTTTGCCAAAATTTTAGCAGTTTATATCTCGATAACGAATTGTTTGCGACATATGGTTTCTTTCAAACTTATTCTATTCTCGATGAGTGGAAGGTATTCATGTAAAAACAAACTTTAACAAGAATTTTCTTTGAAATAAACAATTTTGCGGCAAATTTCTCTTACAAATGTCAACCGATCCAGAGGTGTAGATTCACCCCTACGACGAATGACCATTACTTTTTATGCACCCTGTACATATTACACAAACATTCAAATAGGTTCCAGAGTGGGCCGTTTGCGACTCTCTGACAAAATAAACCCACTATCCGAGGGTTAAATGGGTAGATAAGTAATAGAGTACATAGTAATTAAATGAAGTGTTCCTTCACTGGACAGGACACCCTAAAATCGGTCGATTTGATCCGCACGGTAGATTTAGCGTTAAACAACTGTATCCCTTGTGCGAACAAACCTGGTGCAGAATTTACTTGTGTGCAGTAGAACGCGAGATTGAAGGCAATTGAGCGGCAGACGTCCGTCGAAATGGAACGGGCACGTACGACAATCGTGGGGGCACGTGTCTCCGAGTAACCGTGGCGAGGAGGTTCGTTTCAAGAAGACAATCGAGCTCTGTGCGCGAATAAATTACCAGCGGTACTCGCGCGCACACGCTCGGTGAAACTCGCGCGGGTACCGACGACCGATGTCGCGTCGCGAACGTCGTCTGACGCGTCTCGCGGCTCCTTTGAACCAGCTTTCGACGGCTGTTTGTTTTCCTTGATTTTCCGAGCCGTTAAGGCGCGCCACTTTCCGATTGAAACCCATCGACGACAGGGAAACTAGCGCGCGACACCTTGAAACATCCCCGTTTCATCGCGAAGCTTTTCCACGAACGAAAGTATGCGTTGTAATGCTGGACAAAATTATGGGACAGCTGCAACATTGCCAGGATAACGACAATGATTCTGCTTTTTTACAACCAGAATTTGAACTTCAAAATGCTAATTAATTGTATTGTCTGGGTATTTTTAATACATATGTTCGAGTTTTTTCAGAATATTTTCATTTGACCTATTTTACACTTTACTATTTCTATAACTACCCTCCCAGTCGAGATAGAGGGTTAATTTTATCCGGCTGTACCTTTCATTTAACCAGGTTATCCGACGAGTAATGCGAATTTTCGTTCACGTTTTAGACAATGAAATGCAAACAAATCACAAATATTAGCATTCTACATACAATTTTCATTTTCTTCATCATGTAAAATGATATAAAAAAGCTAATGTTTGTGTTTATATTTTTTCGTTTCACCGTCTAAAAATATTAATACAAACTCTATCCATAAATCATTTTGTAAACTCCAGAGTAAGTACAGAATTTACATAGTCGATTAGAAGATTCTTTAAACTAAAGATAAAATAGCAACAATGTGAATGCTTGTGAAAATGAACACGGTTTTCTGCGTTACAAATTTGGAAATGTCTCGCACACATAGAAACGCGGGATCCGTTCGTTTAACCGCAGCATGGAAAATTCGTGGAAAAGAGATCCGCGAAACGAGCAGCATCGACGTTCAACCCCCGCGATCTTCATTGCGGCTCCGAGAGCTCGGCGTTTCCGGATTTCAGCAGATACGCGTGCGGGATAATGCGAACGACGAATATCGAGTATCGAACGCGTCTAGTATTTAACGCCGAGTGTCGAGTTTCCAGCAGCCGCAGATACAGAGCCCAGACACGTCTATCGACGAGGTTTGCCAGCGGAGGCGCACGCCGCAATTTCGAGTTAGCTGCGCGAACCGCAAATTGCGAACGAGACGCGGGATCCTGGGGATCATGCTACCGTTTCTCTGCCGCAGCCTCCTCTCTTTTTTATAACTTTGTCCGTTGCCAATGTCCTTTTTCGTTATTTCGGCAGCGGATCAAAAGCCTCGATCTCGCCCATCCCGGTTTTCGAACGTTTCGCGCATGCAGTTCCGCAAGGAGATTTTAGTCAGCCGTTCTAGACTGCTGGAATATTTTATAGTATCTTTATAGTATCTCGTATGATATTTTAATATTTTTACTATATAATATTTTAGTAGTATCAGTTTCCGAATTTTATTCCAGAAAGTCGATAGTATTCGTTCAATTTTTAACCATCTGCGGACGGTGATTTTTCTAAACGCGAAGAACGTTTTTCTTAAAAGATCAGATTATTATAAACACGAACGATATGTGCTAATCTTTTTCTATGTATACAGGGTGGCCCAAAAATATCGGATCTCCTTGAAAGGGGCGGTTCCCGAGGTCATGTACAATAACTTTTTTCTTTGCAAACGTGTCCGGCTCGGTTTTTAAAATTTTAGTTATTTATCTAACATTATAAGACTGATTGTAGTTCATATTTTTTAAAATTAATGTAACAAATTTTGCATGAAGATTCGCAGTTTGACAATAAATTTTGAAATGTTCAATCGAGTTCTTGGCGGGTTAACGAAGAATGGATCGATCCCACGGATCATCGTTTCATTGACGAGCGCGTCGTGTGGATTTTTTCGCAGCTGTGTCTCCGCCCCTGTTCTGTTTAAATAGGATTTCGTTTAGTCGCGGAGGTTTCTTTTCCCGGCAGCAACTAGTTCTTCAGCTATTCAGGGGGAGACGCGAAACTAACCAGAATTACGAGCCGACGGAGCAATTAAAATTAACGAAGTAATGCACCGAGACCGGTCCGTTTTTCATTTTACGCGCTCCGCTCTAGCCGAGCCGACCGTGCGTTATGCCGGTATATATTATTTAAATAAACTTTGACATCGCGACGACGACCGGCGGTATTTCACTAGCGAGACTCTCGCGGCTGCGCCTAAAATTCAAGCTGCAATTCTTGCCCGTGGAACGAACGCCCCACCGACCAGAAATAATTTTCATTCCGTCCCTGGTTATGCGCTCGTGTTTTCATTTCGCTTCTCGACGCGCTCCCCAACCTCCTTCTCAATTTCTCCAGGAGAATGTGCGACAAAAAAAAACCTGGGCGAGAGGGAAAACTTGATGGAACGGAGAAGATGGTATTCCACATTACGTCGCACAGCCTTTCGTTCTCTGTATCCTGACAATGAAAGACTGTCGATCGTGAATGTCGCTTCATCGTTCGCATTCGACATATTCTTTCGATTTCTTTGGAATCAATATGGACACGGATTTGTCGTTGTAACTGCGGCATGTCAAACATCACGCGTAAAATCTGCGATTTACACAAGTTGGAACGATATGTTATTTCTTATCATTACATTGCTGGTCTTCGTGCAAGATAATGATTGTTGGCATCAATTTCTTTTCGTATTCAACAATCTGTATAAATCATGTAGACGGTCTTAAATTTCTTCGATGCTTTTACTATTTTAAATCGCCCGAACTCGTTTCCGACATGAATGCATGAAATCCGCAATCTACTCATCATCAATATCTTCCCATTAACGAAAACGTGAAAGTAGAGTGACTGAAAATGATCAAGGATTTCAGTTTATTTTGGCTTAAAGATACTCTACAAAAGAAGCAATAGACTCGAGTAATTTCGATTATTTCTATCTGACAAAACTGATTCACGCACTTCTAGAACAGGTAAACACACGAGAAAAATCTTAATAGAAAGAGTTTTATATTTCTGCAAAAGAAATTCCGAAAACTAGAAGATCCACTTGAATCGTGCGATCCGCGATAGGATGTTATCGGCGCAACGTCTTGATAGCAAGTGGATCACGGCCGATAAACCGCGTAATCCGAATTCTCATGGTTCGGGACACAACGAATGCACTAACGATGCGCTTTAATCCAGATCTTTCATCCGAGGGATGCATCGCCGTCGCCGTTGGAACGCATCTTCTCCCCTCGGTTAAGGCGCACACACGCATAAACACAGACGAGAGCTTTTATGCTCCGTGAGGCTGCGATGCCTCTCCCTCCCGCTATCTCTCTCTCTCTCTTTCTCTCTCAATCTCCTTCTCTCCTTCTCCGTCTCTCTGTTTTTCGTATGCTCTCGCCTCCTGTAAAGGAGACGGCGGAAGACAATGGAATGCTTACGTCAAAACCCGCGCGCGCCGCGTCGGTATTTCATGTCTCAATTATTTCCCACAAAAGCAGCCAGAGAAGAGCGTCGGAGGCTACGTGTCCTCTCTTCCTCCTCTGTGTTGGCCAACCGTCACGACGGTTAACACGCCGGTTAACCGTCGTGAAACGGAAATTTTCACCGGCGATAGAACCGGCTGCGTGGACCGAGGAGCAGCGTTTGTCAGCGATGCTGTCAGCTGGGAAAGGAAATTTAGCCTGTGGTGGAGCAATATTCATTTTAACCGATAGATAAAGTGACAGTGTTGCTTGCGAATCACTGCAAAAGTTTCTTGGACTATCCTCGTGCCTTCAGGAAAAGTTGCATAAAAGGATAATATTTTATCTACTTTTTGCTGTACATATTGAATGTACAAATTATGCTTAGTTTGTAGCGCCACATTTTGGAGAAACACAGATGAAAAGAAATCAATTGTTTTACTATGTATATCTAAAAGAAGTAAATTGTTGAATTTTTACACTGGAAATTTATGTGATCGTATTCGAGCTACAGTTTTTGGTGTCGTCTGTGGACGTCGCACAGTGGGGTAAACCGATGAATTTTGTGTAAAAATCAAAGAACTTTCGATAGAAACGAGATAGAACGATAATCTTTTCTTTTTTAATTGAAGCTGAAATATATTGCAGAATTCGGGAAAAATAGAGAAATTACGGTTGGTACGTTTTTTAACTTTGAAAATCTGTGTTAATCTGGATGAGTATATGCTGATGTAAAAACAAACTTGAACAACAATTTTCTTTGGTATAAACAATTATTCAGAGGTGTAGATTCACCCCTGAGACGGATGACTGTTACTTTTTGTACACTTATGTTGTTTCATGAAAGATTCAGTAGCTTTGTTAGTATTTCTTTTACAAATATATTTCTCTGTATTTGTGCGATAATATATAAAAATGAGAATAATAATATAATGATAATATCATTAGATAATAATGATAATGAAAAACAATCTGTTCTCAGTAATAATGGGAAACAGTCTACGCCATATGTGTCGGAAGGTTTCGTGTTTCGTGTTTCGAAGTATCCTTAAATTCCTCGTGTAGGTACTCGATAGTCCAGTGAACTGGGTAAAAGTCCATACTCTGACTAAAAAATGACACATCGTCGGGACGAACAGTGCGCCGTCCGCAGACGACGCCAAAAACCGTAGAAGCTCGAATAGGATCACATAAATTTCGCAGACGATCGAAACGGAATTTTAAAGCGGACCTAATGGATCTTCCTTCGCGATTTGAATTCTCACAGCCAGCTTCGTAAATTATTTCAACAGGACGGGTGTCTTCCCGTGAATAATGAAGCGCGGCTCGCGCGGTAGTTCAAATGAATAGTGCAGAATCGAAATGCACACCACTATCGATCACGGATTTTCATAAACAATACAGTAACATTCTGACAGACAAACTGTTCCTAACCTTAATCTCCTACAATCTTTAAAAAAATCCATTTCTTCGCGAACACATTGTATATCCATTATCTTATATTTCGTTTTCCTGCCTCCTGTGATTTTCACTAAAATAAGTCTAGTAAAAGAAACACCTACTTCGTTTCTGTTTTGTAGTACTTATATTTATAATATTATTATATTACGTGGCTAGAAGAAACAAGAAGCATTCATTTTGAACGAATTTTGGTTATGTCTGGGTTAGGTTGAGGGGAGGGGGGTCCCCCCCCCCCCCCCCCCCCCCGAGGACCCTACTTTAGAAAATTCGAGGAGGAGCGTATACTGTCCCCACAGGACGGAATTGTAAATAGTTTTCAGATAGAGAGATAGACACAGAGAGACAGGGCCGGCTCTGGGTGGACCAGAGCGAGCCGAAACAGTTAAAGGGGTTTAACCCCTTAGGGTCTAGCACTGAAAGGGTTAAAAAAAATTTTTTACTGCAAATTCGAAGAGATATAAATTGGTGAGGGTGCGGGGGGAAAAAGGGGAATTTTTTTAATTCGCTCCAGACCCCCCGAGTGGGTACTCGTTCGAGAGGGTTTCGAACTGCGGTCGAACCCTCTAAATAAAAAGTAGGGGTTAGTAACCCAATTAAGCGAGTTTTTGTAAAAAAATTAGGGAAATTAGGACCGTAGCCTTAGAAAACTTGATGTAAAACGTGAGAGAGAAAAATTGGACATTCCTCATTGTTATATAGTTGCGAAATAAACAAAAGGAAACAGTGACTAAAGGTTGAGGGGAGGGAGAGGAATCAGGGTACAAAAAAAATCCATTTCTTCGCGAACACATTGTATATCCATTATCTTGTATTTAGTTTTCCTGCCTCCTGTGATTTTCACTAAAATAAGTCTAATAAAAGAAACACCTACTTCGTTTCTGTTTTGTAGTACTTATATTTATAATATTATTATATTACGTGGCTAGAAGAAACAAGAAGCATTCATTTTGAACGAATTTTGGTTATGTCTGGGTTAGGTTGAGGGGAGGGGGGTCCCCCCCGAGGACCCTACTTTAGAAAATTCGAGGAGGAGCGTATACTGTCCCCACAGGACGGAATTGTAAATAGTTTTCAGATAGAGAGATAGACACAGAGAGGCAGGGCCGGCTCTGGGTGGACCAGAGCGAGCCGAAACAGTTAAAGGAGTTTAACCCCTTAGGGTCTAGCACTGAAAGGGTTAAAAAAAATTTTTTATTGCAAATTCGAAGAGATATAAATTGGTGAGGGTGCGGGGGGAAAAAGGGGAATTTTTTTTAATTCGCTCCAGACCCCCCGAGTGGGTACTCGTTCGAGAGGGTTTCGAACTGCGGTCGAACCCTCTAAATAAAAAGTAGGGGTTAGTAACCCAATTAAGCGAGTTTTTGTAAAAAAATTAGGGAAATTAGGACCGTAGCCTTAGAAAACTTGATGTAAAACGTGAGAGAGAAAAATTGGACATTCCTCATTGTTATATAGTTGCGAAATAAACAAAAGGAAACAGTGACTAAAGGTTGAGGGGAGGGAGAGGAATCAGGGTACAAAAAAAATCCATTTCTTCGCGAACACATTGTATATCCATTATCTTGTATTTAGTTTTCCTGCCTCCTGTGATTTTCACTAAAATAAGTCTAATAAAAGAAACACCTACTTCCTTTCTGTTTCATAGTACTTGTGTTTATAATATTGTTATATTACATGGCTAGAAGAAACAAGAAACATTCATTTTGAACGAATTTTGGTTATGTCTGGGTTAGGTTGTGGTTACGGATCAGGGTAGGGGTGGTGCCCCTAAATAACATCCAGCCATCCTCAGAAAGTCCATTGTAGAACTTGCAACTTAAAAGTCTCAACGCTTCGCATAAACGAACCGAAAGCGAAGTGGCGTGGAGTTGTCCGGCAGCGATTTCTCGTAAAAAATAAGCTGTCGCTAACAAACAGAAAATCAAATACTAGAAAAGTCGGATCACCGGAGCAATGCCGCAGCTTCTCTTCTCAGGATTAGCAGGAAGCATCGAGGCTTGGTCGTTGAAGCAGGCGCGCATTAGCGGTGTTAGCGCGGTTCTGAAACAACAAAGCCGGCTTCGGCTCCCTTTGTACCGGAAACGGTACAATGACGGCCCCGTGGAAGGGGTAGCAAGCTGCTCGTCTAAGCTTTGCAAATTAAAAATGTAGTTTAACGGCGCCACCGTCTGCGTGGTCCGAGAGCTTACCCGCCTACGAGCTTAAACATCAGACTTGCCTCGACGCGAACTTCTTGGTAAAATCAAGCGCTCGCCTAAATGGCAATGGAAGGAACATTTCCTGCATACAGGTGTATCTGTGGTTACAAAGATGAACGTCGCATTAACTGCTTCTAGACTTTCTAGCCATAATTAAATGGGTGTCTGGAAGAAGGACGTATGTCAGGTTTCTTAAATTTTATAAGAACGCAATTAGGAACTCATTTTGCTTCAACGTTTAAAGTTTTCAGTCTTTTTCCAATGGAAGAATTCAAGTTCGAGTTCAAAATTGCACTCCTATAAAATTTAAAAAACCTAACATAGGCCCTTCTTTTAGACACCCATTCAGATATACTGAATGTAACGAAGATTGAACACTATTTTACAGTAATAATATTAAAAAGCAATGAAAGAAACAGCTATGAAGCAAGCAGAATAATGTGGCATTGTATCTATTCAGGAAACAATTATCGTTTAACATTTTTCACTAAAAAATTTCATCTCGACATTCCTCATACTTCGCAATTTACACCACATGGACTCTGAATTCTTTGATCCAGATCACTGCATCGTGCTCGAAAGAAATCCGCGCGACGGAAAACCGTGACTGAAACATTTTGCTGCGGTGAAGACGAAAAATCGTCGACGGTTTAACAATGCGAGATAATACCGGAAGTTCTTCCGCGTGTATCCCGAAACAACCGGAAACATTTCGCGAGGGAATCCAATTGCGTGGGAGGGAGGGAGGAGCGCAGTTAAAACTGTTTCCGGATACTCAAGCGAATACCATAAAATGGAAATGAATATCCGAGAAAATTCCTGACGCTCCACGAAACCCGGGCGCGGAAAGTTCGTGTAATCGTAAACGCGGCGGAGGTTTGTCTAGCTGAAATAATTTTCTTTGGCGATCGGGAAGAAAATTTCCGGAACGCGGTGGCACCTTAGCGCAGCAACAACTTGGCGCGGTTATTTATTCGCCGTTTAATAAGCAATCTAAATTCCGTCCATCCTTACGAGTCGCGACGAAGCGTGCTCTCCCTCGACCCCCAATCCCACCTCCTCTGCACGATCCCTGCCCCCTATTCGACAACCCCATTCGCATCGTTTACCGAGTCAAATCTCTTGCAATCGATTCGGTCGGGCATTTGTCCGATCTAACTGTATCCGTTCTAGAAATATAATTTCTTCTCGCGAGAAACAAACTATCTACGAAACAAAAATTATTCCACATTATTTCTCTGAATATATGTAGAAGTGCTGAATATTGTAGTATACAATTGCAATATACAAAATAGTAAAGAAGCATAAAAATATCGATTTTGTATTAAGATATAATAATACTGAAAAAATTAAGAACATTGGTTTTTGAATATTTATAACTGACTAGGAGAGGTCACAGTGGCGGGGTTGTCAATTTTAATTGACAATTTTAATTGATTCTGGCGAGTCTAGAGCAAAAATAAGCTGACCCATGTCTGAGCGCTTTTGACAATACTCATTATTGATCAAGATAATTAACATTTAATTTTATGTTTAATTTTATATATACACATAAATTGTTATACCAATCATTTATTGTTAAAATAATTGTTTAAACAAATTTTTATAATTTGTTTCTATATTCGTTATTTAAATTGTTATACCAATCATTTATTGTTAAAATAATTGTTTAAACAAATTTTTATAATTTGTTTCTATATTTGTTACTTGAATTGTTATTTCAATAATTTGTTGTTAAAATAATTGTTTAAACAAATTTTTATAATTTGTTTCTATATTCGATATTTGAATTGTTATTTAAATAATTTGTTGTTAAAAATTTGTTTAAACAATTAAAGATTTGTTTAAACAATTATTTGAACAACAAATTATTGATATAACAATTCAAATAACGAATATAGAAGCAAATTATAAAAATTTGTACAAATTATAAAAATTTGTTTAAACAATTATTTGAACAACAAATTATTGAAATAACAATTCAAATATCGAATATAGAAACAAATTATAAAAATTTGTTTAAACAATTATTTTAACAATAAATGATTGGTATAACAATTTAAATAACGAATATAGAACAAATTATAAAAATTTGTTTATTTAAAGATTGTTTAAATTATAAATAACGAAAAATATCTACTTACATAATAAATATATAAAACCGAACTGACCGAACACAATACAGGATACAGAATGATAGAACCGAAATCCAGAACCGAAATCCAGAACCGAAATCCAGAACCGAAAAATAACAGTTACAGAACCGAAATACATAATATCGGTTCTCTGGAACCGTAACCGTAACCGATATAAGCCAGAACCGATATTCTCGTATCAGTTATAACATCATTTCGGTTCTTCATAACTGTTTCGATCAGAACCGATATATGTATAACAGTTTGAAACAGTTATTTCCAGAATCGTTTCAGTCCCTGACACAGACCCACACGCCGGATTTGTTCTCGCGAAAAAACGTAAACAAACCGTCTTCGCACTCGCTCGCCACTCGCTATCCTCGGTCCGTGGTCTGTTCATATTTTTTGTTTCGAACGTTCGACAACTGAGAAGACGCACAATTTCACACACGGTACAGTAGGACCTCGATTATCCAATTCAAACAGGGAAGCACGACCGTTCGTGTATTGCTACAGTTACTCATTTATAACGCTAGATTCAATTTTTATTAATTTGTACAATAAATAGTGTTACCTATGGATCTCCCGAGATTGAGCTATTTACATCTGAGGCATGCTAAGACGTCGGAGGATCGGATCATCAAGGACCTACTGCTGGCATTTAGAAGTTGTTTTCTTTCTTTCATTCTTAAGTTCATTGAATCCTTCTATTGTTTTAAATTGCACCAACGCGTGTTTCTCATAAATGATCACCATTACAGTAATACAAATCCCTCTCGTCCTTTTCATCCGTCTTAAATCCTTCAAGATTAGTGCTCGTCGCCGTTTGTTCACATTATTTTCGTGCGTGCTAGTTCAACGCTCATCGTTGCCTAATCTTAAACTATATCTTCGGTTGCGCGTGGCCTCCTTCACATGACCACGTGTATTCACGTGTACCTACGCGTTGTGTGATGCGAATGTGTTAATTCACGTCTGGCTGTCACGTCGGAGCACTCCAGGTGGTTTCAATCTTTCGTCGCGAGCCTCCAAGACCGAAAAGAGTGAATTCGGTGGATGGAGCGAGCAGGTGTACAAGGCGGTTTGTATTTACGCGCGGGTCGCGTGCCTCCTGGCATAACGCCAGTCGTACATCGGACACCCCTTTTCCTCGTGGACCTCTGGAAACCGTCGGAGACGATATCGAGGCGCGCGCGTGCGTATCGTATATCATTGATAAACGTCCATACCGAGGCTCTTGCCGTTATCTTACGACTGCCGCCCCCACGCGATTGCGGTATCGTGATCTCTGTATGCGAAATGCCGGTGTTCCTTGCATCGACCACCCTCGGTTCCATTATTATCGTCTGGCGTCGAACGAGAAATATGGAGTCGCTACGCACCCGTAAAGTATTCCTACGAATCTCGAAACCTCCTCGCATCGCTTATAACTCGCCGCTGATACACGCCGGGACAAAAAGATAGCACATGTCGAAATTAATGTATCTTCTGTTTATGGAACATTACAAATCCAATAGTTTTTATACACATATTTTCACAACACAATTAACCAATAAAAATAAATGCTCGATATTTTATAGGAACATCTTTACATCTAATGACTTTGATCATTCGGTTTGGTAACACAATTTACACAATTTTTTAATACAGTTTTGTCTAATATTCTCACATTCGTCCAGAATGTATTGTACTGTTTTGAGATCGTTAATATTTTGGAAAGGAAAATATAATTTGGAAGGGAAAATACGGTGATTTTCGTCTTTCTTCGTAACACTTCTTAGAAACAGACACAATGCACAATTTTCCGTACAGATATTTCCGGCTACGTGTACGATATAATTGATTTAGTACAACGTGCATGTTCTTACGATATAGGAAATACAAAGAAACGTATCCTGACCGAAGCAGCCGCAAAAGGAACGGCGGAGGAGGATGTTGGAATACGAATTTTGCATTCGCAGTCAAGATATTAAGCTCAATTCGTAGCAGAGGTTGTCGAGGACTCTAGCCACCATCTGGCGAGGCAGCTCCCGGGAGCAGGGTTCAAAGACAGATCAAGTTCTCGGTGCCAGGAAAAATATGCTGTCCCCAAGCAGCGGAACAGTAGTAAAAACGGGTGAAATGGTGGAATCAACGGAATCCCCATCGGTGACACCCGCCTCCGCCGGCATAAACTCGAGTGTCCTTGGACGGAGACCTCTTAGGTGTCCAGGCCACGTACGCATCGAGTGTGCAGGACAGACTTGCATCAAAGATGCATGAGAATCTACTTCGACGGAAGGTGTGACACCGTGGTCTGCCAGACATTTGCACGTGTCGCGTTGGTAACGGTGGAAGTTGGAGAGCTACCGGTGAAGGAACTCGAGACTGTCGGGTAGGGTGAAAGTCGAATTTCCGTGATGTCTGGTCCGACAATACTACGGCTGGTCTAAACGGCCGTTCATTGAATAGCGCAGCCGGTCGAGACCCGATAAACCGACTCGGCCCTCCGGTTGCTCGTAAACCGTCCTCCACAGCGTCGAGCCCTTCAAACTGCTTATTTCTGCGCCCTTTCTACGCGCAGCACCGTCGCCAACATTCCGAGACGAAGTAGCCGGCTGGCCTACGCTTCCGGCATCCTTCAAACAGTTTTTCTCGCGATCTTTATGGAAATCGATCCGTCCTCGCGCCGAGAAACCGGCGACGATCTGCTTCTTCCTCGAACGGCGGATGATAACTTTCGGCGACACCGGGGAAGGGTTCCGAGGAAGTGGCGACGTGAGTTATAACGCACTCCTTATTCCCATGCACCCTTCTATGGATCGAGAAATCGAGCTGTTTATAGCGCCTAGCTGTATCATCGGCGACGCTTGCATCACTTTCGACAGGATAACAAGGAAAAGTTCCGCCAGGAAGCAGGATCTCGTCGCAGACACGCGTCTCTGGCGTGACACGCCATCATGAATACATGATTTTGGGCCTTTGTGGCCCGACTAATGTCGTCCTCAGTTTTCATCGTGCGTCATCGTTACCCAGATTGCTTCCAGTCGGCAAGACATAAATTATTAAGTTATTGCTAGACTGCGGATCTTTATGCAAAATAAAAAATGTTCGCATTGATTGCAGGACACAGGAGCCACATAAAAATTGTATTATTCTTTTAATTATCCTATTAAGTTCAAACTAATACATTGATGACGTGAAATATTTTTAACATGTTCACTGCTTTAAATTGTACGGTCCTATTTTTGTCGTGAATGCATAAAATCCGCAGTCTGGTTATTGCTGTCTCTGTTGCACATTCGCGGTTTTGAAGATCCATATTTTCGAGAAATGTATGGTAAGGTGTTACAGGATCGAGACTCAGGTCGTGAACTTGAGTTGCAACAGTCAAAGAACTTCCAAAGAACAATAGATTTTTATAGCCGAGAAAGTTCCAGCGACGGGTCTAATTTTCAAGTCCAGACGGTTTCCCTAGCGATGATTTTATTGTTTCTTGCAACGTTCTCGAGTCCCTGGCTTCCTATAACGATCCCCACGTTTCTTATTCACGCGCGGGTCACAATGCTTCCTCGTTAACCGGCGACACATAACCGAGGACTCGTTAACTGCGTCGTTAATGTTTAATCTTCGCGAGCCGTTCGGGTCAGATTGACCCGAAGCGAAAACTCCGCGTATAATAAATTCCTAATTAATAATTCGCATAATTCTGCTCGCTCGAAACTTGTTAGCTTGCATTTGAAACACACGGAGAATCAAGAAGTAAAGGCCAGTGAGAAATAAAGTAGGTGTTATAAGAATTTTGATTCTTTTAATGAAAAATGCAGGAAGAGGACGTAAATTAATCGGAAAACCGTAAAATAAATTGTAATGCAAGGGTTTAATAAAAATCGTGCAAACACAAAACAGTTACATACGTTATTACTTGCAACGCACACTACTACTTTACCCTCTTTCATTTCATTATAACCCTTATTATTTCCAAGGAAAACGCTTAATACCGTGAACACCCTGTATAATAAAGTATATTGTTCACGAGTGTAACGAATGTTTGGCCACGTCTCTCGAAAAGGAAGGCGCGAAGAAAGTTTGCGAGGATAGCGTAATTCGATATCGCTGGGTTAGGAGTGATCGACGAAGTGTTCGTCGCATCGATTCCGCGAACATCTATAAAAGTTCGCAGTTCCTCCGGAGAACTGCAGCGTCACGATGCGACTGCCCGGACCTCTTTCATCGCACGCTTTCAATTCGCGGACTTCCGTTGTCCACCGGTGGACTGTCAAACGCAGACCACCCTCGCTTTCCCGCGAAATCTTTTCCGATCCGTGTCCCCGGCAGCTTTCAACCGGCACTCCGAAAGTTCCGGAAATGTATCGGGGAAAGAAAACGGGGCAGGAACGAGGTTTATCGAAGTATTAGCCGTGTCGATAATTAAATTTTATATTACTTCGGTCCGAACTTAGTTAGTTTCTTTGCCGGCGACATTCCTATTTCACACGAAGAGAAATCTTTTACTGCAATCTGTGACTAACGCGTACTCCACGAGAAGGAACATCGCAAGCGATGTTAATGAACGTTGATGATTTTATTAGTTCCCTTACTTACAAATTAGTGGGTTATTGGATTTATTGGACCACTTGGATGCTCTAGTGCCTAGGTCCTTTTCACTTCCCTAGAGCCTACTTCCTATTCACTTCCGTAGTCCCTAGTCCCTAGGTCTTAGCTCTTTCTGTGTCCTAGTCCCTAGGCCTTAGCTCCTTCTCTTTTCTAGCCCCTAGTTCCTAGTTACTTCGTTCCTTCTCTTTCCTAGTTCCTAGTCCTCAGTCCCTAGTTCCTTCTCTTCCCTGAACCCTTTCTTCTGTTCTCTAGTCCCTAGTGTCTTCTATTCCCTAGTCCCTAGTTTCTTCTGTTCCCTAGTCCCTAGATTCTTCTCTTCCCTGGAATTTAGTCCCTAACTCCTTCACTTCCTTAGTCCCCAGTGTCTTCTATTCCCTAGTCCCTAGTTTCTTCCGTTCCCTAGTTCCTAGTTCCTTGTCTTTTCTAATAATGGCTGGCTACGAACGCTGCGTTCGCTTAACAACTAAAAATTAAGCTGATTGATTGTTTCGACGGAATGTATGATAACCACGAAATTCAATATCTTACGCATATGCGACTACCATCTTTCACTATAAATTAGCAACGTACGTGGTAATCGATCCCGGAACAGAATCTCCCGTCTCGTATACACATAGTACACATATATCAACACCCTCGTGTTCCATTAACGCGACACCGGAGGATCGTCGACGGTATGATTAACAAAGTCACAGGCAGAGACAAATATCTCCGAATTTGCTTCTCAAAGAGTTACCGCCGCTCGACACACCACTCACGAAGCTATCGACAAAAGAAAGCCCGCGGAATACTTTTTCAGGTAACGTTCTCAGGCCGCAGTCGGTCGATCGAGATCGCTCGCTAGTTTCTCGCGGACTGTTTGAAAAATCGAAACATCGCAAATAGTCCCAGCGGATGGTAAAAAGAGTGAGTGGAAAAGAGTCTGCGGGAGTTGGGGGAAAGGAGGGTGGCAGGTTTGCTCTCGTTTCTCCCTTGTCTGTGAGACTTTATCAGGATACACTCGGGCTGAAGCGAAACCTCGGTTTTTGCGACGGATGGGGAAGTATCTTGAATGGGGTTCCAACGTTTTCGTGCTGGCGGAACCATCTCATTTGCATAATGCTGTTAGTACTGCTTGGGTGGCGATGCTACAGCCAGCCGGCCGGGGAATTGCACTTCGAGAGAAAGTGAAACGACGACGGAAAGAGCCGGCCTATAGCACAGCCACTCGCGTTCCGAGACTGTGGAAGCGTGTCACTCGAAAGTGAATTCGCTTTCTTGGCTAACCCAGCGTCGACCATCTTCTCCTTTTCACACTGTCCGCTATTTTTACCGAATAAAGAACGTCTTTCAATCGCAGGCTTCTATCTCTCTGGAAATTTCTTTGCGTGTTTCATCACCGAACTACATGTCAACTTCATGCAATAATACAATCAATGAGCCGCGCGCACGAAGTCACGAACACACGAAATACACAGTTACTGTGCCCGGGTAACAGACCGAAGGCATTTGGAAGTGTAGAGCAGGTCTAGATCGTATCCATCGGGCGATAGAAGATCAACAAGATCTTCAAAGATTGGAGGGAGTACTACTACTAGTAGACGACAATTGGAGATTGCAAAGTATGCTACAAATCTAGTAGGAGGACCACGAAGATTGAACAAGAGAAGATTACTTGACACTTAGAAGCATCTCTAATTGATAAATGGTTTCAGATCTGATAAAAGAGAGCAGATATCGCTTATGTTTATTTGCTAGATTCTACTTGGTTTGAAAGAAATGCATCTCGGAACACCGACAGTGTAGCTAAAAAATAAATGGGTGAATGTTCACCCTGAAGAACGTACTAACAGTTAAACAAATCCACAGGCAATGCTGAGAATGGTCTTAAATATGAACTTTGTTACATTTGTTATCACGGTGATAGAAAAGTATAAATAATAAATAGATAGAGCTTGCTACCACCGCATGAAAAAAGGAGAGAAGGGTAGCGATTTGTCGGCAGCGTCAGAAGTCATCGCGCCGAAGAAAGTCCTTTATCGTGCCGTTGATGTCATGCTAAAAAGGGAAACGGGCCAACGAGCACAGCGGGGGGGATTTTGAATGACGGACACGTCCCTGCAATATGCATAACCGGGGCCGGGAACACGGGAAACCTCTTTGTGAGGCGCGACCGGTCTACTAAATCATTCATTGCCTTGGACCGTCTCGGATGACTAATTAACGCCGGTACAGATTGCTTTGTCGAGACGTTTCTGGTTATCTAATCAATGTAATTCCCTGCTCATAACCCACCGGCGGCTGATGGCGCATCTAGCCGTGCGGAAACGCGAAAGCAGACGATCCCAATTCCATTATCCCGGACGTAATAACGTCCGAAATAGTTTCTGTAAAACCGGCGCGCCCGAAATAAAACCATAAAACTCTCTCTCTCTCTCCCTCTCTTGAACACGAATCTTTAAAACGATCGTGTTCAATTCCACGTCGCTGAAATCAATTTCGGCCCGCTGCGCTGGTGCGACGACGTTAAACAGTCCCTTCGAAAACCCTTCGCAGCCGTTCGCCCCTTCTCGTTCCTCCTCACGACTATTTCAGATGTTGTAGTAATCCTGACTCTTCGTTTCCCGTGTAACCTCGTTACTCGAAGATTGACGCGGACCAATGCGAACGATCCTTTTCAGAACGATTGAACGATTTGAATTAACGGCCAGGAGCAGCAGGGACAGGCTACGAGGGGCGGCTAGGGTTTTTATCGGGACTGATACGGGAGTGGTCGATGTCCTAGGGTATGGAGAGGCTATAAACCAGGAGTTGCGAACAAATCAATGTGAGTGCTTTCCAGACGGGCCTCGGGGACGATCTTAGGAAGGAGCCTCGCTCATTTACTTTAACGGCCTACACGGCCGCATGTGAGCTCGGCCTAGGGTCTACCCATCCGGTTATCGAAAACCGGTCCCCCGTTTTCCCGAAAGCTGACCGCCCCTGTTGCACCGTCGGTTTCGAATAGTTTGCTTCGAACTCATAAGTAACAGTCTACCTAACACCTATTGGAAGTTTCTTAACCCCTTGCTTCACAATTTCGCTCCATGGTTTTGGATTAAAACATGCTGTTGCGTTTCCTCTGGCGCTCTGTAACACATGCTCGTGACAGCAGATAGTCAATAGAAGGAGCCAAGAATAAAGAATATTTCTTTAGTTTTAATAAAGTAGAAGCGATCATTAGGATGGCTCTTATTTTTAACTTTCGAATTTCTTTGACAGCACCCCCGAGATTTGTCTCAAATAACGGGAAAAGGTACCACAAAACGATTGAACATTGGAATAATTAATTTAATGCTGATAAAATCGTTTTTCGCGAATATCTTCTGAACTATTCACCGCGCCGCAAAATATATTAAACGAAACCTGTAGATCTGGACAGGCTGCGTCTTTTATGTCCTATTACTTTTTTTCTTAAAACGAACGGTTTCCCAAAAAAATTGAGAGAAACATCGCATCAAAATGCAAAAATTTTCTCTGAAATTTCAAAATTGAAATATCGTTGCATTATCTTTTATCCGGAACCAGTGCGCCTCCATTCAAGTGTGCTCCAACGCGGAAACTTTCCCACATAATTCCGCCCTATCGCGTCGCGTAAACACCGAGCCATCCGCCCCGCACCGATGAAAAAGAAGCCTGTATCGTTCTTTTCACCGGACAGGAAGCAGTCGGCTGTCTCGCAGGCTCATTAGCAAGGGACACCAGTTATCCTCGTCCCTAGTCTCGGAACTTTGCTCGCGTGTTCCTCGTGCCGCTTTAATTGCGTCCGTCGCCCAATCAAAGAAAACTTTTCGGCGGCTCGGAGCCGAAAGGCAAAGAGAGCTGGAGAGAAGAGGACCGGGTCGGGCCTGGAACGCTGGACGCGAGGAGAGCGAAAGTAGCGAACGCGAACCGGTCCGGAACAGACAAACGGGAACGCGTGATCGATTCCTTGATAATCGCGTTAACGCGGACGCGCGCGACGATGGTAGCGGCGGCTGCGAGCCAATCAGCTGCGAATAACGTAATTACCGAGTTGCATTACGGTACCGCGGGTGCACGAGGTCGGTCGAGTTGCGGCTAGCCTCGTTCACGCCTCGATGTAAATCCTTTTTTCCCCGTCAGCCCTCAGCCGGTCGCTGTATCAGCCGCCCACGCCATTCACGGAAGGACATATACATCAAGGACGCGTACAATGTATATAGCCGAGAGAGAGAGAGCTTTGATCTCCGCGGCCGGCTGTTAACGCACTCGTCCTTCGACACGATTTAATTAACGGGGGCAACGGGAGAAAGGCGTGGAAAAATGATGGCGGGTCCGCGATTTTCTTTTGTCCGACAACAATGTTAGACGACGTCGTCCGCGAATTTCCAGCGGAGCCGGCGGCGGCGCACGAAACGCGGACTTTGATTCCTTTCACGATGTCTAAGTTCGTTTCGTCGGGCTTCGCCCGCTCAGCAAAGGGTTGTCGCGATATCGAATACAAAGCGGCCCGCTGGAAAACGAAGGGAAACGCAAGCGCCGACAACGAATAGAAAAAGCAGCGAGAGGAAGGGAGAGGAGGGCGAGGGGATGAAAAAGAGAAACAAGCGGCGAAACGGGGGATCTGGGGTGGAGAAAAGCAGCCCTTTTTCGTCGTGACACGCTGTTTACGTTTCGGGCTATTTAGAGTTCGTTTACGCGGTTAGGAATGCGGCGGCCGGTTGATTAACACTTCAAACGGGAAAACCGCATAATGCCGCGTAATGACAGCGCCCGGAAAGAGGTAACTGGCTGCTGCGTGTTCGATAAATCGAGGCCCTCGTTAGAACGGCTTTATGCGCCACAGGAAACGGCCGGACTCGCTGCCCTTTTCCTTCCCTTCCTCGCCTTTCCCGCACCGCTCTAACCCTTTCTATCTCGCGCAGCGATACAAATCGCGGCACGTGACTGCAAATGACGAATACTCTGATCATCGAATGCGCTGTGATCCTGTCGACGCGCCGCGTGATGTTTCGACAATCTAGAGGGCCTAAACTGAATTTTGATAATATTCTAGACATATAAAATCACGTTACCAATTATTAATTATTCCCGATTCCATCGGGAAATGTAAAGTGACTCGCGTGATCGTTCCAACAGCCTTTGAATTATAATTACTTTTTTCAAAGTGGCAGACACAAATACTACATCGGCAAATCAAAGCCGCAGTATCCACTTCAAAGTCTTTCAGACTAGGTTATTGTCGCCATTTATCGAAGTAGAGCGAGCCATTACAGTTTAAATGCGTCGCTTCCTCTCGTGGAAGTCGATAATTATTCAAAATTTGAATATAATAATGCATCTCGAAATGGTAATTGAATTGTCCGACAGTATCGTCTACATAATTCACGGTACATATGCACAGTCAAATCAACTGCAAAATTTAGTTAGAAATTTAGTGAAATTAGTTGAAAAATATAGTCGATTTTTTTAATTAACTGCAGAAATGTTTCTGAGAAAATAATAACTTAGAAACATTATGTATATTTTATATCGAACGAAACAAACTCTGCAATTTTATCTTTCGTGTTGGTACTACCTGCAAATACCTTTTTAAAAAGATAGATAACATTAAAACCTTTCTAAAATACTTTTGTAGCAAATATTGAAATAATAATCTGAAGTGTCAAATAGGTGTCAATTATAAATTGATAAATCTCACCGATGTTCTAATCTGCTTCGGTATTTTACATTATTCGCTTTTTTTGTTAAAAAGTGGAAACGTGAAGTCGGTTTGGCCAATCAAATTGTTTTACGATGGTTACGACTCGATACTGGAATATCCGAACACCAGGTTTCGTAGACCCGACGAAAGAGCGAACTTCCGTCTATAAATCAATACCGTTCTTCAGCATCCGCAGCACGGGACAGTACAATGGGTTTTTAACAATAATCTCCCACTCCGGCACTGGGAGAACGCATGTAACAGCCGCAATCTAACACAAAAGGAGAATTCATCAACTATCGCTTTCACACAGCGCGCAATCAATCACAAGCAAGCAAACCGCATTTATAAAAGATCAAACACAGACGGGCCATTCTACGGCGAATCGATCACTTTGTAATAGGATTCTGTTTCAAATCAAACACCAAATTAATGGGAGTTTAAGCAAGTATTTTTACTGGCTAGTAATCTGCTTGAAATATTTTAAATACTTCGACTGTTGCAATCTTTGTCCATTTTTACGGACTCATGTTAGTTTTTAGACCGTAGTTACATTCATACTGATTAATAATGTCCTCATTTTTTGTTTTCGATCAGCATTTATTATTTTTGGTTGAAAAAAATAACTTGTATGCTTCAAATGCTCATGAACATGTGTGCAAAATCCTAATGCAAATAGTTTAGTAGTTCTTCTGAAAAATTTCCCAAACATTGGTTTAACAGCAAAATACCTCGAGGAACTAGTCTCAGTCTAGAATTGATTAAGTGACACAATTCGTGGGCCATCTGACGTCACAAGACTGAAATGTTCTAATCGTCGGTTTGACAAAAGGTTGAGTCATGTTTAGGATGAAGCGAACAGGAAGTAGCATTTCAGTAACGATAGTTAATTTGCAAAATGCAGTGCATTTGAAACGCTATAATTATCCCCGTCGGGTCTCCGCGACGAACCCGGCGAATCCGTCGCGGCTCCCGCGAGGCGTCCGCGTTAAAATTCATTGGCCGCGACTATTTCGGAAGATTCGCTGATAGAGCTCGCGTTTGCGATTCGTCGGTGGTTATCTGACGGGATTCGCGAAACGGTGGTCGTCGACCTCTCCCCGCCGCGTCGCAGCGACCGTGTCCCGACGCTTCCGGATTTTGCCCGAGCAGTCGCGTGTCGTTCAATCACCGCGAAATCCACGACGTTTCTAATTCGAGTGATTTCCTCGTCGCATGACAGACAATTATCCCAGGCCGTTTAACGACGTTACGTCGCGGGGCGAGTGAGCTCCGCTCGAAATATCGCGCTCGAAACGAAACGAAGCCAAGCGGGCAACGTCTCCCCGACGAAATCGATGAGCCCTCGAATGAACGGAGAACACGCGGGTGCAAACCGACGCGACGCGACGCCGCGGCTGCAGTGTCGTCGACCCGATTATATGTTAATGGATAATAGGATATCCGTTATGCTCCCCGGGTCGAAATACCCGTTCCCGCGGTTCTATTCAGCTGCTCCGTACAAAGGTAAACCCGATACCGCGACGCGAGAAAGATGTCCTCGAGCCCCGGCCCGCATAATTATCCCCATTTCTCGAGTGTCTTTCCTCGTTCATGCCACGCTGTATCGAAATCCACCGACGAAATCCACCGGCCAGAGTTTGTTCGCAATTTCCGATGTTTTTCACGACGATTACGGCGAATCGATTAATTGCGACCACCGGAGCCGACGCGACGAACAGATGAAAGCAGGCGATGCTTTAAACATCTGATCGATCGAATCGACAGGCATGATATCAATCTTTTATGTATTTGGGGCGCGAACTCACGAGTAATCTGGAAGTTGTCCTGAAGCTGCGCTTTGAAAATAGAGTGCTCGATGCATTCGTTAGCCGCCCATTGTCTGCGCACGAGAAACTATTTCAGGCGCTTCTTACGAAATAATTAGTTACAGTCAGCCAGGAACGTCTGAGGAAACATGCTGCAGAAGTTGCTAGCTTAATTTTTCAAAGGAGGAACTATAAATGTGTGTGTGTGTGTGCAAATGATACAAATGATTTCAGAACGCCCAACCAAGTATCTGATTTAAACAATACGAAAATGACTGAGTGCATTTGTATAGATCGATAAAATCATTTCTTCCGACAATGAATTAGTTTGCTACACTAGGCGACAAAACCAACGCAAAATATTACTTCACCGGTTGGGAAACACAATATGTAGATTGTTTTCTTCTTTTATCGCGGAGTGTAGCAAAGGATAAAAGAAAAGTGTCCAGAAGCGACGTTCCGTTCCCGGGTCTGTTCCAGGATCAGGGAAGATTGCAGGGAGATCGCGATTTAAAAAGGGTGGGTGGCATCGGTGATTCGCGAGGACGATCAACAAAAATTCCTTCCGAAACAACAACGAGACTCGGCGGAGGAGGTCGCGGAGGTTCATTCCGCGGAGCGTTTCGCGTTCCAGCGGCACTCGGCATTCTCCTCGCAAACAGTTCGAGGGTATTGCGACCGGATGAAAGGCCGAAGGCGATCGTGGAGAGGCCAAGAAAAATACCCAGTAGATTAAGAGGTAAGGAAGAGAAACAGAGGACGAAGGAGACATGGAGGAGAAAGGGGGAGAGAAAGAACCGCGGAGAAAGCAGCGCGAGCTCCGAACATCAAATTCACCCACTATGAAAACAGAGGCTAAGTGTTTCGATATTTATCGGCTGCCACTTCGTCCGGGCCGTTCCGCGAATGGCTCTAGATGGCGACCAGCTTGAGAACGAGGGAAAAGAGGTGGCTCGTGCACCGCTAGTGGGTTATATTTTCTGGAGAGAGGCCAACGACAACGGCCGCGGAAACGACTTCGAGGAGGAACACACGGGAAACCGTACGATTCAATTTCCCCCCCATGAACGGACGGGGGCTGCCCCACCTCTTTCCCTTAATCGTCAAAAATATTGGTCCTGCCCGGCCAGCTCGAACCAGCTTTTCTCCGTGGACGACCCAGGTAGCCTTCCCGACTAGGTCCACAATCGTCTTCCAGGACCATCGGCTGGACCATCGCCAAAAGAGTCGACGGCGAAATTTACGGGGTAGAACCACCCGTTTCCACGGGGCCCGCCACCCCCATCAGCGAATTACGTGACTGGTGCGTTATCGCGCGTTTCCTCTAAGAGGCTAACAACGCTATCTCTAGAACCAGAGTATCGATGCCGGCGAATCCTGGCGAAATTATTGCGTCACATTCCCCTGAAACGGCAAGCCTGATTTGTACAGCTATTTCCAATTATTTTATAGCCCTGATTTCCTTCGCTCCTCAAGGATTGTCCGCTCTTTGCCGGGGGATTGTCTCTGTAACGCGCCGCGTGTGGTGCTAGTTCTGACAATTTCGTTTCATTGAATTTTATGAACATACAGAAATATTTTGAAATGCCAGTTATTCCAGATACGTACCAGGTGCCAATTTTTATTCAGCATAAAAATCCGCGAACCATTAATTACAAACATCCACCGCGCACGAGATCTTTTTATCACAATCCCAAAGTTTCTGGAGTGTGACAAGGACTCATCCGCGAGCGCAGTGCGATGTCCGAGCGGGTTACAAAAAATTCTAATTTGACGTGCAATTATCATCGTCCCGACGATAAAGAAAAAAGAGCCTGACTGAAAACGCACGCACGATTCCATAGCTCTTCGAATCCGTTCAATTACGTTCCTCCGACAAAAAGAATCTTCCTGGCAAAGGGTGCGGCCCTCGAGACGGAATCACTGTAGTGCTCGGCTGCTCCCGGCGAAGGGCTGCCGGGGGAGGTGGAAACGAAAAGAGAATGACACGTTAATACCCGCTTTATTGCCGGTGACTTGATTATGCGACGTAAAAGCGACGGAGAGACCGGAGTTGTGGCAGAGGTCGTCGTTCACCGGCAGCCAGATGGTCCCGTGATTAACGTTTCTTTTAGTGCGTATGTAAAGCGCTTTACGAGGAGCTGCGCGCAGTTATCTCCGACATCGGCCCTTTATTATGACGCGGCATGGACGAGAGCGACAGAGAGGGAAAGAGAGAGAGAGAGAGAGAGACTCTAGGAGGAGCAAGTCGAGGGGTGTACAGAGATACCGAAAGCATCCCGCCCGAGGGAACATTAGTCCTGGGAACCGCGCAGTAGCTGGGCACCAGCCGGTATCAAGGCCTGCGAGTATCACCCCAGGGCTAGAGGACTGGACAAGTCCACCCTCCTCTCGACCGACGCGACGGTCGCCATCGGTCGCCAGTTGATTCGTTCGGAGAGGGTGGTGGCAGACGAGAGGGAGGAACAAGCCCGAATTTGGTCCTCTAACGAACTGGTCTCTGCGGAATGTATGTAGAGTCACGGGGGAACGCGACGATTTTCCGCGGGGAGGAAATTAAAACGAACGTGATCGGGGTTAATCGCATTAAAAGTGGTCGTACCACGGACTCGCCTCACGGAACCGCCCGTGCCGGACGAATATTAATTAATGTGCTTATTTGCGGTGCGATAAATAACGTCGGTGTAATCGGCCATCCAAGAGGCTACCGCATGGTCGCCCGAAATCGTTGAAACGCTGGAAAAAGTCAATTTTCCAAGTTCGTTCAAAATCAATGACCCAGACCTCGCCCAGAATTTTTTGACAGAGTTCTGAACACAGAGGGAAAGCACGTCTCACAATGACTGCATTCTTTTCCATTATTATGTCGTTTTACGAATGACAATTTAGCAAAAACAGACTAAGTTAATTTAAGAATATTTGCAGTCTATTTTTAACTAAAGTTATTGAAGAGAGCCAGATATTTTTATCTGGTTCCTGTATGTTGATGAAACAAATTCTTCTATTTCACGAAGATCTGTATTCTAATGATCACAATACTGAAAAGAAAAACAAGACTTCGTGGACAACAAATGCGGTCGCTACTTCGCGACATGCGAGGTTTGCCAGAGCCATCTTCTCTCCGTCTTATCTGCCTTCCTCCGCGCTTTCTATCACTCTCTTCAGCTCGTTGCCCGCGTTCTCTTGTCTTTTCCTTCGACTTCAGGCTGAAGTACCTTTTAGACGCATGCGGTCGCTGCGTTAATGCGCCATTAGGGGCGGAGCTGATGGAGACGAGAAGCAGGTAGCATTCTTGAACGCTTCTTCGTCGCGGGCCGGAAGAACGAGCAGCGAATCGCAAACCAGATCCTCGACTTCCGGCTGCGCCCGAAACAGCTGGGCTTTATTAGGTTCGCGCGTATGAAACTGCGGTTTCGCACGGTAGTGTTACAGTGGAACTGTTCTTCCCTTTCTAACCTGTTTATTCAGTCCAGATGAGACCATTTTAGAAAAGAATGTTTTTTGCATTGTTTAGCAAAACTGCAAGGTCATCGGTGTATTCTTAAATAAAATTTGGAGATTGAGTAAGGAGACACCCAGCATAGTGTTACGAATAGACTTTGGATCTTTATGCGAAATAAAAATTGAATTTAGGTGATTCCAGTCTACTTCAATCGTTAATCGCAATTAACAATTAATCTCCTAGTTTAATCGTTAATTGCTTTTAACGATTAAGTACTTATTAAACGTTAATTAGGAATAACGGTTAAATTTCTACTTTAGTCATTAATTTCTACTTTAGTCAATCGGATAATTGATATTGGGGTAAAACAGAAATCAAATTTATAAAAGAACGAATGAATAGTGAACGGTATATTGAAATGATAAATGAACAACTAAACACATATGCTGTAAGAATTGCAGTAATTAAGTACATTTTGCAACAAGATAATGCCGCAGTCCACACGGCGAAAGCGATAAAGAAATACTTTTCTTCTAAAAATATTCGTGTTTTGGATTGGTCAATAAAATCCCCGACATCAACATTGTTCAAAATTGTTGGGGACATCATGCCAGAGCCGTGTACCAAAGTGGCAGACAATTCCAAAATTCTCAGTTCAAATCTGCACTGGCAATGTTAATATTACATGTCGTGAGATATCTCAACAAGTTTGAAGAAAGTTTTGAGAAATCTGAAGAAGTTTCAAGAAAAGTTTTCTTAAATCGAAGTAGAAAATGACGAACAAATTCTTCAAGAACATTCTAACTAAAACAACAATGAATTCTTTTTAAATTTCTGATTACAAAGTCGATTTTCAAAAAATCAGGAAGCACGAATATTCTGATTTTGTATTGGATTTTTGGATATTTACGGTAGCAATGCCTTAGTACAGTTATTAATATTAATGAGTAGACTGCGGATCTTTATGCAAAATAAAAATTGTCGGCATCGATTGCAAGAAACCAAATTGAATGTTATTTCTTCCCTTAATGATTTTAAATAGAGAAGTAATCATATATCGACATGTTTAATTTTATAAATATTTCGACAATTTTGAATTTCATCTACTCAATTTTACTACGAATGCATAAAGATCCCCAGTCGATGAATGAGTGTAAAAATCTCCAAGCCTTACACTTTCTAATTAGTCAAACACGAACAAGAAATATCAACAACACAGAAAATTATTAACTATTTAAGTTAGGTGCCACTCCGAACTGTATTTCACGAAGTATCGTGACGGAAATTTGAGCTCGTGAACATAAAAGATTGCAGTGCGCCGTTGATCCGCGTAAATTGCTCGTAACGCGTATCTGCCAGGATCTCGCGGAAGATTGCGAAACGGTGAAGTCCGTTCGAACGCGGCGCGGCGCCGCGCACCGGTATCAATTTTCGAGGAACCGTTTTAACGCGTTCAACGAAGCTCCCCGGCTCACGGAGATCTTATCGTTCGTTCCCGGTAGTCGCCGGTAATTAGACAGCGCAAATTATTATTCTGGAGGCCGGCTGAAATTTATGGGAGCGTCGTTCGCAGCTCTCGAGCGATGCCGCGCGATAAACTTTCCTCTCGGACGAATTCGCGGCCAAGTTGTCCCCGCCAAGAAAGAGCATGCTCTCGTTCCTTTTTCTCTCTTGTGAAATTCGGACAGCTTCCAGTCGTCGGGAAAATTATTATACGTTAGGCAGCCGTTAAAAAGTCAGCCCACTTGACTATTCTACGCGGACCACGAACAATTAGGTGGAATTAATTATCTCGGAGGTTCCCGGTTATCCATTCGTCGCTGTGCCACATAATAAGCCGGAATCTGAACTTCGAACTGGGCGTCGAAGTGCCTTAATCGGGCGGAATCGGCCTGCAGCAGCCTCTACGTTCCAACGGGCGTTTCTTCAGCTTTCCGCAGTCAAACTGCAAGAGATTAGGAAAGTAAGAGTAGGCCATTGAATCTCCCGGAAGAGACTTCATCGGGTCTTTCTGCCTATTATACCGCGGACACCTTGAGCCTCTTACTCTCGTTTGCACCAGCCAGCGCTAGACGACTTTTTACTTTCTTATTCTTCTTTAACCGTCAATCTTCGACCCTGCAATTTATTCGACGTTGCTCGAGATCGTGAACCTCCGTCTCGATGACGGGGACGCGGAGACCTCAATTAGGGAGATAAGAAGTTTTTTTATTTCTTCATGAAGTCGTATCGACCCGGCGGCGGCTGTTAGTGATCATTAAACTGCGGGTTTTAATAACAATGTGGATTTAATAACAAGTCAAACTCGTGATGGATACTTCAAACAAAGGCTAATAAATTCTTTCGAACGAAATACAATTCCGTTTTCTTGTAACCAATATTTAATCATGCAAGTGTACGTAGGCATATAATAAATAGCTCAATGTTTCTTATGGTAAAATCCATGTGGACCAGTGTTATCATGACCGAATCTTAATCACGTTGAAGGCTAAACTGGCGAAAGCAGCTGTTCCCTTAAGTCGGTAAATATTTCCCGTTGCGACGAAGCTGCTAATTTGCGTTAGAACGCGTTTGTTTGCGCCATTAGAGCAGATATTTACAAAATGCATAAAAATCAGTGTCAATGTTTTACATGACACGAACATTCAAAACAATTTGAAACATACATATACACTACTGAGCAAAAGAAAGAAGCACCCAGTATAATTATATGATATAACGACAAACAATATCTTTATGTAGAAATTGTATTGTACAATGATTGATTTATTGCATTTAAAGTAATAGATAATCCGCAATAACACATGTTCTGAGAGCTATTCAATTAGACAGCCGAATCCTTCTTCAAAACTTACTGCGTTCTTATTTGATTTTTTATTAGGTCTATAACTTGAAAACCGGAATTTGACACTAGATGTCAGCACTTATGTATGCGCTGTAGCAAATCATTGACATACACGCCATTCCGAAGCTCTATTCATAACCTGCAAAATCAGTCAACAGTGTTTGATTTGCTTGTGCGCATCATATTTTTTTCAATCATGAAACATTTTGAAAATTGGCGAAAGAAACAGCATTTGCGGGAAGTTTTGCAGAGTCACTTTTTTGCAAAGAAAACTGCAGCCGAAAGTCATCGTTTGCTCGTGGAATTGTATGGCGAACATGCTCTTGCGAAAACACAGTGTTTCGAGTGGTTTCAACGCTTTAAAAATGGCGATTTTGACATCAAAGACAAAGAGCGGCCTGGACAGTCGAAAAAGTTTGAAGATGAAGAATTGGAAGCGTTACTCGATGAAGACTCGTGTCGAACACAAGAAGAGCTTGCTTCTAAAGCAGGGTGAAACCATTACGGGAGGGCTGTACCGAAAACAACTGATTCGTTTAAAGAGAGCATTGAAGGAAAAACGGCCAGAATGGGAGACCAGACACGAGACATTGATTTTCCAACATGACAATGCTCGGCCACATGTTGCTCAACCCGTAAAAAACTATTTGGAAAATAGCGGATGGGAAGTTCTGCCCCACCCGCCATATAGTCCAGACTTGGCGCCTTCTGACTACCATTTGTTTCGATCGATGCAGAATGCACTTTCCGGAATACGCTTCACTTCAGTCCAAGGCATCAAAAATTGGCTCGATTCGTTCATTGGTTCAAAAGATGGCCGGTTTTTTTACGATGGCATCCACAAATTGCCAGAAAGATGGGGAAATGTTGTATCTTTCGATGGACAATACTTTTAATGACAGAATTGTACAAGATTTTCTTTAATAAATGCTCAAATTTCCTTAAAAAATTCCGGTTTTCAAGTTATAGACCTAATATATGGCGGGTGCTTCTTTCTTTTGCATCTTTCTTTGCAGCGTACCTTACTACCCCGGCAGTAAAACATGAAAACCACATAAAATTTCTAGTAAACAATGGAATATATTAGGTGTGCAAATAAGTTCTTTCCCCTTTCTTTCCAAATTCACATCTTATATAATAAAATCTTGTCTGGTGACTCTCAATCTTTCTGCTAATTCTACTTGCGCCTGGGTCGGATTTTCGTTGAGCAATTCCTCTGACTCACCGTCATTGAACTTTCTCGGCGCACCTGAATGATCTTCGTCTTCCAAATAAAAATTTCCGGCTTTACATCTTTGGTACCGCTTTTTACATGTTTTGTAAGATACAGTGTTCTCACCCAGTACCGCATAAACCATTTCACTGGTCTCAACAGCTGATTTCTTAAACTGGAATGCAAAGAGTAAGCAGTGACGGAAATGATGCTTCTCGCACGCCATATTCATTGAAATTGTTTCATAGGACTTGGAAACTCTAAAGTGGTGAAACTCTAAACAAACAAATTTCTATGACAGCGTTGTTAGACTCGGGTAGCCCTGTAAGTTTTGTTAAAGAAAATTTTGTACCGAAAGAGATTCCTAGAATTACATTATGGAATACCTGAATATTGCATCTCAGTGCTTGTGTTACTGCTTCGCAGGTTTCTTCGTGTCTTCGAAATCCATTCCGGACGCTAAGTATCGCAATGTTATAGAAAGTCTTTGGTTTGCAGGGATAGCTTCGCGCATAACAGTGTCTATTTTCTGGACGTTGGAGGCCTAACTAGCTCTAATAAAGTTTGAAAGCCTTCTTCGTCCATTCGAAGACAATTTTGTAGTCGTCCGGTTCTGTAGAACGCAGAAAATTCAGCAAATATTCGTGTGCAAATCGGCTTCTCAGCTTGTACCACCCTTTGGACCAGCGTCTATTTCTCTTTGACTTTTTTTGTTCGCACAATGTTCGCAAAGAGTCAATGCTAGAAAACCCAAATCCGAACTGGAAAACATCTCGAAATTCACAACAAAAACACCACAGAAACAATCCCAACCATGCAGCACGAATATTTTTGCCATAATGAGTATAGGTAAGAATATTAATGCTTTTATATTGAAGCATATCGATGCGCGCTTCAATATAGAGCGTCAATATTAACACGAATATTGACGATATTATTCTTCTTAAAACTAGAAGATCGCTCTTCCAGATGGCACTAAAATCGGGAAGTAATTCGAATTCAGTCAGAAGTTTGATCGTAGAAAAAAGGGCGAAGGAACTTATTTGTACGCCGAATATTTAATATTTTTTCTATATTTTCTATATTAATATTTAATATTTTCTATATATTTTCTATATTAATATTCAATATTTTCTATATATTAAATATTTAATTTCGCTGACTCTAGTGATTTCTAGTGCTCCGTAGATCTAGCGTTAATCACGCTGTCGGCTAAACTGCCGAAAGCAGCCGGTTGTACAATCTCTTCCCTTAAGACGGTAAATATTTCCCGTTGCAACGAAGTTGCTAATTTGCGTTAGAATCCGTTTGTTTACGGTGGCCACGCGGGGTGACTCACGGACGAAGATCAGTCTCTGTGCGTCTTTGAACTTCGAGAGTGGAGAGGGGGAGTGAGAGAAAGCTCGCATTACGTCGTTGCAGAACTAGCGGCCGGGATTAAGCCCGATTCGTATATTAGGTACGTACACGCGGCTGTAAAACAACAAGGCGACGGTAGACGGTCGACTGTCGGCCCGGGAGAGCACACTCGTGAGAGAGAGGCTGGAGGCGCGGATTAAGCGGCGGGCCCGCGGAAAGTGTCGTAAATTGTCTCCCGGCAGACTAAACGAGGATACGTGTGCTTTAGCCTCACAGGCTAAATGATAATTTCAGCTCGGGCGGCAGACGAAAGGGGGGAGCATCGAAAACGAATGGCGACAACCGGCAGCCGTGGCAGGGGTGGGTTCGAGCTTGAAAATAAATCGCGCCCGAGTATCCGCGTTTCCGCGGTCTTGATTTACCTCGCGCCCAGAGAGACACCGTCCTAGGCAATTTTCATTTTTTCCTCGACCGGGCACAGACTTATGCACGACCCACCGAACCCAGGCGCATCGATTACGACGAAACTTCTCCGTAAGATTGCTCTCCGAAACATGTT
Organism: Lasioglossum pauxillum; assembly: GCA_933228785.1. Taxonomy (NCBI): domain Eukaryota; kingdom Metazoa; phylum Arthropoda; class Insecta; order Hymenoptera; family Halictidae; genus Lasioglossum; species Lasioglossum pauxillum. The sequence continues at coordinate 42,454,136 of OW121705.1, read as the reverse complement.
TGACACATAGCGCACATCTACCTATTACTGCGGATGTACGTTTTACTGCAGTATTTTTTCCCGATGAGAAACGTAAAGAAATAAATATGAATTGAATGACAGAATAAATATGATAAATAAAATTAAATAAATTGATAAATAAATAAAATAAATATGATAGAATACGTAAAAATAAATATGTTGCCTTGAATAAATTTGTACAATTCGAAGGGGATATATTCCCGTTCGCAAGGCAAACAAAATTGTGATTCTTCCTCATATTTTTATAATCTCGGGATTTGAAAAAACCATTCTTCGTAAATGGTAAAAATAAGACCATTATTCTTTTTATCTCGATCACCAAAGGACTGTTGCTCATATGATTGTTTCAATATTATCTCGATACCTACTTCGATACAATAAAAATATAAAAAGATTCTTGTCTGGCATCTTTAATAAAAAAATTAAGCCCTCAGCATTACGCATAGGACATTGTACGACTCCAACATAAATAAATTTTGATACAATAAAATAACTACTGTAATACAAAATAAGTATTTGCTAGTGTAGTCGACACCTTTGTTTATGCCTCGAACACTAAGTTTAAAGTTTCGAGATTTGTAAGTATACTGTGCTAGTAATTGAAAGTTAACACGTTGAGCGCTACGTCAGCCATCGGTGGCTGACACTAGACTTTCCGTTTAGGCCGCGTCAACCACCGCTAGCTGACAACATTGGGCCCTACAATTTCAGCGCTTCTAAGCGGCACGTGTGGCCTGACGGGTACTTCCTGAAAAATCAGCGTGGCACTCAACGTGTTAAAATAAAGTACGAAGCATGATACCGCAGTGTTCTACTTTCTCTTAAGATTACAAAGTTTGCGATAAGGACGTGACTTCATTGTGAGACAGTTCAGCGTGGACATGGAGTTTCGAGTATCGGCAAATCGTGCTCGGCCGATGTGAGCGCTTTCTTTCTTCGCGCCCTGCTAGTCGATTACACAATCTAATTCAGCGCGGCAATAATTATGTAAACCATTTCGGGCCGATTAACGCCAGAACGAAGCCGTGTCGGTGATCGATGTAATTGAAACGGGCCACAAATCAACGTCGACTGCCGCGTGTAGCTACACGTGCCGCCCGCGTATACATCGGCCTATAACGCAATTTGTCTACGCTGCGTGTCCGGCTTAAAACACTTTTTTCCCCAGAAAGTCATCGAAGACTGGAACACCCTTTATTAAGTGGAGAACGAAGGGAGTAGGCTCGGCCCGGTTCCGGAAATTTCGCAGCTATTTTTCATCCCCTTTCGCGCCGAAACTTCGCGAAGGGTGGACCACTCTCGGCCGTTCTCTTCCACCGGGCTCCTCGGTTTGGCAGTTTCGCCGGATAATAAATGGCGCCTACTTTTCAATCGCGCCCTTTAAGAGTCAATAAGTGTCGACGGATGATGTACAGTCCTGTGCAAGCAGTAATAAGCAGGCCTGCTCCCGAGACGGCCTCCGAAATTCCTGACACTGGTCTGCACACTGACTCGAAAGAATCTTCAACCCGTTTTGCTGATATCAATTTTTCTGAAGCCTTTAGTGACGTCTCTAACTGAAATGATTCGATTAGTAGTTTATTAGGGTACGGGAAGATCGTAACAAATTTTTCTTTGTATAAAGATTCAATAGCTAAAATGACACATTTTCGGGGCCTTTTTAGGCGAATACTTTAATGAATAATTAACCGCCGAAAATCAATTCGATCGCTTGTCCGCTCCCTTTCCACTATCTTTGTACGGTGCCGGGAAATTTTATTCTGAAGTTCAAAGCCAGGCTCGACCACGGAACCAGCTCTCTGTGGTCGTTCGAACATTTTAAATTCGTTCATCGCCAGGCCGGGCAACGGTTGAATCGTAAATAATCCTTTCGCGGCGTTTTCGCAGCTAACGCGGATGAGGCGCGGCACGCACACACCCGGCCCTCGCTACCCCCGCAACAATGCTGCATAATAAGCAACATTGAAATTAGGCGGGCCACCAGGGTTTTAATATAAATTCATACGCGGCGCTCCTATGAATTATTCACGGCGTAATTTGGAAAAACAAACGACGAGTAAGCAGTCGGTGTATAGCGGCGGCTGGCGATGGAGAGCCGCCGCGCCGGTTTGCGACTGTGTACGAAGAAAGATGAACTATCGCGATGCAACGGTTAACGCTACGGCTACAGTGGATGCGTTCTCTGCCAAACCGAACGTTGCTGTAAAGAGGCTGCAAACATTGGACGTAACACCATAATATTCCACATCCATCTTCATCAACGATATTTATGACTACACTATGGATCTACGTGCAAATTAAATTTGTCATATTGTGTGAAACGGATGGATCTTTCCACCATCTTGAAAAGTCGAAAGTAATGTAACAGTATCCTTGAATTCTTTCAAGATCTTTCAGTTCTGTATTCGACCTATTCATAAAATTAATTCCATTGAAAATGAATTTATTAATACTGAAATTAACTGGATCATATTGTAAGGTTAGAACTTCGTTGTCAAGCAACTAACAGATGTTCATTAATACTCGAGTTAATAACTTCGTAAATATTATGAATACATAGACTGTGGATCTTTATATAGAATAATTATGTAGAATAAAAAACTCGACATAATTTAGTAGAATTTTTATTTATGTCAGATCTGCAAAAGCTACTACCACTGGGAATAAGATTTTATTTTTTTCCACTTTCTTAAAATTCGTCTACAAAAATTAAAAATTGCTTAAGCATCCGCAGTGTAATTATATGAATCTTAATTTGAGATCTATTAACAATAATGCAGATTGACGATTCGGGTGACATATTTTAAATTGATTGAACTTGATAAGGAGGGCGATCTTCCAAATAATTACCCTGATAATATTTCCTTCGCCACCCTGGGCGTCCTCCATGCCTGTTTGCCTCGACGACGCCATCGGCGCGTTGCCATAAACTGGGAAACTCCGTTCCAGCTGTTACACCGAATCGAAGTGAACCAAGACAGCGGAAAAAAGGAAGGAGTAGCTGTAACGACCGATGATAAATTTCACCTGCTGACGATTCGCGGCGGAATCGGCGAGAGTGTGTACGTATGCACGTCGACACGAATGGAAGACGATTTTCGGGGGTGTCGTTACTACGCCCTTTGAAGAAAAGGGCTGCTAACACGCTCGTATGTCTGAGAGACGCGCAAATTGCATCCCCAGTTACTCGGGTGTATACGCGGCCAGGTCTTTTCGCCGGCAAACACGAAAGTGCACTCTCGCGAGTTGCGAACTCGCAAAATACCATTAGGAGCGCTGCTTGTCCCGTTTATTAAGAGTTATGATCGTACGAGACACTTATTAGCTTTCGCGTGCTGCGCGACGCAGGTAACGCGGCATCGATGGCTCGCGACCATAACGCCGCATCGGATTCTTGAACATCGACATGTCTTTTGTTAGAGTTCCGTAGCAAGGGTCAGAGACTGTTAGAGATAGGAGTTGATTTTTCCTGATTTCAAAACCTGAGTCAACGTGAATCGAAACCAGCTTCTGTAGTGAGAAGTTGTTCTTTATTTGAATGCAAGATCAAAGCCTTGTACTCCTTAGTAGCATTCATGGTTGGCCAATGGTTAGGCGTTGGTTGGGGTATGGTTGGTGGTTTTGTCTCCAAAATAGGACAAATCCCCAAAATAGGACCTACGACGAAAACTTATGACTAGACTGCGGATTTTATGCATTTATGACGAAAAAGACGTACAATTTAAAGCCGTGGACACGTTAAAAATGTCTAAGGACATCAATGGGTTAGCTTCACCTTAATAGGATAATTAAAAGAAGAATGCAATTTTTATTTGAGTCCTGTGTCCTGCAATCAATGTCAACAATTTTTATTTTGCATAAAGATCCGCAGTCTACTTATGACAATTTGTCAATAAATATTCAACGTTGGGCCTACCTATGCAAGATCAAAGCTTTGTACTCCTTAGTAGCATTCACGGTTGGCCAATGGTTAGCAGTTGGTTGGGATATGGTTGGTGGTTTTGTCTCCAACATAGGAAAAATCCCCAAAATAGGACCTACGACGAAAACTTATGACTAGACTGCGGATTTTATGCATTTATGACAAGAAAGACGTACAATTTAAAGCCGTGGACACGTTAAAAATATCTAAGGACATCAATGGGTTAGCTTCACCTTAATAGGATAATTAAAAGAAGAATGCAATTTTTATTTGAGTCCTGTGTCCTGCAATCAATGTCAACAATTTTTATTTTGCATAAAGATCCGCAGTCTACTTATGACAATTTGTCAATGAATATTCAACGTTGGGCCTACCTATGCAAGATCAAAGCCTTGTACTCCTTAGTAGCATTCATGGTTGGCCAATGGTTAGGCGTTGGTTGGGATATGGTTGGTGGTTTTGTCTCCAACATAGGACAAATCTCCAACATATGACCTACGACGAAAACTTATGACTAGACTGCGGATTTTATGCATTTATGACGAAAAGGACGTACAATTTAAAGTCGTGGACACGTTAAAAATGTCTAAGGACATCAATGGGTTAGCTTCACCTTAATAGGATAATTAAAAGAAGAATGCAATTTTTATTTGAGTCCTGTGTCCTGCAATCAATGTCAACAATTTTTATTTTGCATAAAGATCCGCAGTCTACTTATGACAATTTGTCAATGAATATTCAACGTTGGGCCTACCTATGCAAGATCAAAGCCTTGTACTCCTTAGTAGCATTCATGGTTGGCCAATGGTTAGGCGTTGGTTGGGGTATGGTTGGTGGTTTTGTCTCCAACATAGGACAAATCCCCAAAATAGGACCTACGACGAAAACTTATGAGTAGACTGCGGATTTTATGCATTTATGACAAGAAAGACGTACAATTTAAAGCCGTGGACACGTTAAAAATATCTAAGGACATCAATGTATTAGCTTCAGCTTAATAGGATAATTAAAAGAAGAATACAATTTTTATTTGAGTCCTGTGTCCTGCAATCAATGTTAACAATTTTTATTTTGCATAAAGATCCGCAGTCTACTTATGACAATTTGTCAATGAATATTCAACGTTGGGCCTACCTATGCAAGATCAAAGCCTTGTACTCCTTAGTAGCATTCATGGTTGGCCAATGGTTAGGCGTTGGTTGGGGTATGGTTGGTGGTTTTGTCTCCAAAATAGGACTAATCCCCAGGACCTACGACGAAAACTTATGAGTAGACTGCGGATTTTATGCATTTATGACAAGAAAGACGTACAATTTAAAGCCGTGGACACGTTAAAAATATCTAAGGACATCAATGGGTTAGCTTCACCTTAATAGGATAATTAAAAGAAGAATGCAATTTTTATTTGAGTCCTGTGTCCTGCAATCAATGTCAACAATTTTTATTTTGCATAAAGATCCGCAGTCTACTTATGACAATTTGTCAATGAATATTCAACGTTAGGCCTACAATTACACTTTCCAACAGCCAAAAATCTTTTCGATTCTCACGATGCGATTCTTATAGATTTTTCGCGCTGATTCCGAAACTGTCCTTAATTTTTCTCCTAGACGCACAGTTTTTGAGAAATTTGAGTTTGAAAAAATGACCTATTTTTCAACTTTGAACAAATATTGTGATGTTATTATAAAAGATATTGTATTGTTCTTTACATAAAAAGATTCTCCAGACTTTCCCGAATCCAGTGATGTGCAATAGTAATACATTATGATTGTTTAAACATTGTTTAAACATGTTTAAACAATCATTAAAGACGGAGAGGCACCACTTTTGCACCAATTTTTGACGATATTTTTGAATTTATCTCAAAAAATAAGGGTCCAGCAGAAAATTGAACTATACCACGCGATAGTGCAGACTTTTATCTTGAGAAACCCCCCTTTGAAGTTTGAAACGTCGACGTTTTTACCGAACCACAAAGCAAAATATCTTCGCCCGACACGAGCTGCCGCTAGTGGCGCTTACCGCTAGAATAGGCGTTCCACGGGATACGCCGCGGCGAACGCCCGTTGTAGTTTAAACATGTTTAAACAATCATAATGTATTACTATTGCACATCACTGGATTCGGGAAAGTCTAGAGAATCTTTTTATGTAAAGAACAATACAATATCTTTTATAATAACATCACAATATTTGTTCAAAGTTGAAAAATAGGTCATTTTTTCAAACTCAAATTTCTCAAAAACTGTGCGTCTAGGAGAAAAATTAAGGAAAGTTTCGGAATCAGCGCGAAAAACTCTAGAAGAATCGCATAGTGAGAATCGAAAAGTAAAAAAAAAGTTTGAATTTGTTGGACAGTGTTATTACAGTTGTTCAATTAACAAGAAATTTACGTATGATAATACTGCATTGGCCCAACCAATGTTTTCCAACATTTAAATATCATATTGTCTATATATATATATATATATATATATATATATATATATATATATATATATATATATATATATATATATATTTATATATATATAATATAAGATTAATTATATAATATAAGATAATATAAGAATAATTGTCTATACATATATATTTATATATATATGTAAGACAATAAAAAAAGAAAGGAAGGTACTTGCATATGAAATGTCCGATGTTGAACACTAACGTTACAAGCACAACTTTTTTTGTAAACTTAATAAATAACGTAATAAACTTATTGATCGAAGTGAGGACCATTGTAAGCAACATGCTCGGTCAATTATCCTGGTTCGCGTAGAAACCAGTCGGACGGTAAGGTCGGACAGTTTTAGCAGTTTAACGAGACGGCTCTTCGAACGTTGATCCACGTTTAGATATTTTTCTCATCAGGGTTCGGGCCTCGAGGAGCGTGCAGTCCGCTGGGCGAGTACGCCGAGTCTTTGGGGGCGGTTAGGCTGCAGGGGGTTGGGCCGCGGAGTAACGCTTGGGAAGGACATATTTTTCTTGAAATTTGTCGCGGCTATCTGCCCGGTGGGATCTACCCTCGTGTATAATTCCCAGCCGCAGAAGCTGCAAATCTCGAGTCCTCTATCTCCCTGACAAGCCCCCGTTCCCGCTGGCCATTCAGCCGCCCCGACACGCCCTCCCCCGAGGCTGATATAAACGTTTAAGATTTCTGCGTTTACGCGCGCGGAGAGACGGATTCTGGGCACAATAAACGCGAACTAAACACGCTCTTCGACCCACTCCCGCCCGGATTCGTGAACACACCGATTCCGTGATCGGAGCCCTCCCTTGTCGTCGCGCGTTAAACACATTTGTATTCCCATATTTTCTGTGCCACGACCGCCTTGCTCGCAAGCCTAACGTTCGAACTTTCCTCGTTCCCCGACAGTATTAGACGAACCCAGTAGTATGTATACGGGCCCTAGCGGCGCGGCGATTTCGCGGAAATTTACGGGTATAGTTCATGGTCCCGGATGAATTACGCGCCCTCGCGATATTGGGGCCGAGAGGATATGAAGCTCGTATCGTAAGCAGAATATTTACAAACGTCGTTCTTTAATGTTCCTCTGCCAAGCTGCTGGTACAAACCTGGTCTTTTATGTATGTGCAAGCTATTCTTCTTTTCTCCTTTTTCCGAGTATGCTGCATTCGTGCATCGAAATTATTAAGCGAGCGCAGACCTTTCTGGCTTTCGCAGCGACACGACAGGAGACAAGGAATGAATGATTAGACGGAGGATGTTTATACAAAATAAACATTATGGTGGGTGGGTGCAAGTTGAAATAATTTAAGGATGTCGATGCATTATTTTCAGCTGTAGAAAATTTACGAGAAGAAGAAATTTGTGTTTTACGATTGACGAAGAAGATTTATATTTTGCATTAATATCCGTAAAATATCAACTACAACGTACTGCAAAATGATGCATACGTAATTGATGCATAAAGGAACATGGGTGACGAAAATTAAAATGAGAAAATATCGTTTACGAAGGCATTTTTCTTCGGTCTGCTTTGCATTTTTGCTGCCACGGCTAGGGAAGATAGTTAAATAGCCTGCTTTATGATCCAGGAAGAAACATACTATTTAAGTCACCGACCCCTGCGGCACACGCAATAAACAACACGCAAAACGAGTATCAACTATCGATTTCCAGGACTCCGTTCCGCCGGAGTTCGTCGTACGATCCATTCGGCCTCAATCCTTCCCCGTATCAAAGTCAAATCGTGCTCGGGAAAATTACGCGCGCGCGATGCAGAATCTAAATCTAAATCTTCGAAGTCATTAGCGGCCGCTCACTAGCGGGAGTTCACAAAATATTTTCTCGAGGATCGGTGACGGTTCTGGTTTTCGGGGACAAAGTGTCTCGACGCGTGACGGAAATTAACTAATCGCGGCACGACTGCCGTTAGGGAGGGCACACGGAAATTTCGCAACTTGGAGGCTACGGCGATATTCGTTATCGTTAATACGTTGACACGGATATGTTGGCTTATCCGTAAGGTGTGTCGTTTCTAGCCGCAATTTATAGTCGGGCGAAAAATCTCAGAAATAGTTGAAAGGGCTGAGTACCCTAATAGAAGGTTTTCCATTAAGAGATGTCATTTTAAAATTTATTTTTACTTTTTTTAAGTACTATGCACTATATAAAAAATTAAGATTAATGGTTCAAACAATATTATGGTAGAAACTTATTCAATACGAAATATGCTCTTTCGAATTTTGATCGCTAAATCTGGAAAAATACACATTAATAATCACGGTGAGACTCGTGGTATTTACTCTGAAAATCTCTATATATAATAAAATCGTGTCTGTCTGTATGTATATATGTATGTCTGTTTGTAACGGCATCACTTGAGAACGGCTCAACGTAGAAAGCTGGGGTTTGAACAGTTGGACGCGGCGTTTCTTCGACAAGGTTTAAGAGCAAAGAGCATACGAAAAAGTCCATTGGTTCAAGAGTTGTGACGTCATAAGTGACACCACTTTTTCGCCCTTTTTTGGTCACGTTTCTGCTTATAACTTTTGACCGAATGAACTTTTTCGAATGCGGTTTGCTCTAAAACCTTCCAGAGACAGAGACAGAGATAGAGAGAGAGTCAGAGAGAGAGAGAGAGAGAGGGACCACGTTTCTGCTTATAACTTTTGATCGAATTTACTTTTTCGAATGCGAAATGGTTTGCTCTGCAACCTTCACAGAGACAGAGAGAGAGAGAGAGATAGAGAGAGAGGGAGTCAGAGAGAGAGAGAGAGAGAGAGAGAGACAGAGTTAGACCATAAAAAAATAGATTATCACAAACACGTTCATCAAGTACATGCTTTTAAAAAATACTGTGCCACAGCAACGCGTGGCGGGGGAAAGCTAGTTTCAATATAAAATCGGAAATTTTATGCTTCCGGATTATTTAAAAAATCGATTCAAACATTTTGATATAATTCACTGTCGTGTTTGTTATTAGGTTAAAAGTTTATGAATTTTTTCGTAACTTTTTGTTGAGCAGAACAGAAGAGATAATTGATTAAACCGTGCTCACCCTGTAACTACCCTTGTGGTAGGGGTACCGATTTGAAGCTTGTCACAGAGGATGTTCTGTCCAACTAAAAATCAATTTTGTTTGGGGCCATTTTTCATCATTTTATTCTGGCATTTTATTCTATTCATCATGGGGCTATTTTTTTTATGAAGTTTAGAGTTGTCACTCTTCGACATGTGGTTAGTAAAATGGTAAAATTGTAAAAAGAACAGCGTGTTTCTAAAATCTGAAATAACACTTCTTAGTTGAAGACAGTGTAATTCACCCATTCTGCTTTGTTTTTTAAATTGATAAAATATATTGCATTTATAGCGTCATGTTTTAAATAAATATGTCTCGCACAGCCAGCAAGGGATGAATCATTTTATTGTCTCTCGTAAGAGGATGTGGATCCATAGGTGACACGCGTCGCACGGATAGCCCGAAGCAGGTGAAATCAAGAAGATTTGTGGAGGACAGGCGCTGCGGGGGTTGTGGGGGCGTTTTGCGTCGTCCTTCGCACCCAACAAAGAACCCAACAGCCCTGTTTGCCGAGACTAGGGTACGCAAGCTCGGATAAAGTCACGCGCGCGATTTAAGGGCGGATTCCGTGCGGGAAACGGCGTTTAGACGATCGTCACGAGCTGCAGTTCCGTGCGTAGCTGCCGTCCCATTTTTTCCCCTATATATCCCTAAATCACGGCTAGGGACTGTCGCGTGAGACGCGAGCCGATTGCCTGGCCTGGCCCGATTGTCTTCGGGATTATTCAATTTCTAAGATAAACACGATCTTAGCACGTTGAACACCGCGTGAATTATGTTCGAAATCACGCTGCCTTCGGTCAAGGGGTTGCGTGAGCTAAATGTTGCTCGGACTATGTATCAGATTTTATATTCTATTAGGTTGTTCCGCAAGTAATCGGAAATAACCGGAAGTACATAAAAGCTATTTAAGCACGTAAAATTATAAACTCTAGTGAAACTTGCTGTATAAGAATGTTTCAACCAAAAGATCGGAGTCCTTGATTCACAGTGGGTGTGCAAAGTATTCGTACACCTTTTAAAAACTAATAACTTTTTTATAATTGTACCAAACGACCTGATTTTTTATAATCAATTAGAAGCACTAGTTTACAAACTGATATGCAAAAAAGACTTTCCAAAAATTACAATTTACAAGGTTACAGGCAAAAATAGAAAAGGCATTTTTTCGAACTTTTTTATTTGGGCCCTTAACGAAAATTTAAAACATCTGTTTTCTAGATCCATGTTCTTTATACACATGTTGGAAATTTCATTCGAAATCGATTGACGCAGGAAAAAACAACAGGCGTCGAAACATGTACGATTTTGTGGATTTTAAGCAGAAACTGATCAAATGTCATTTTCACCATTTTTAACCGCTTGTAGCTCGTGTGTATGTTAATCGATATCAATGAAATTTTCAACATGTGTATGACTAACATAGATCTACAAAACATACATTTTAAATTTTTATTACGGACCCAAATAAAAAAGTTTAAAAAAATTCCTTTTCTATTTCTGCATTTAACCTTGTGAATTATAATTTCTGGAAAATCTTTTTCGTATATCATTTCGTAAACCAATGCTTCTAATTGATTATAAAAAATCAGGTTGTTTGGTATAATTATAAAAATGTTATTAGTTTTTAAAAAGTGTACGAATACTTTGTACACCCACTGTATGGTATCTCCAAATGAGTTTCTCTAAATTTACACATATTTCGTTCGAGTCAATAAAGTTCTGCAGTCCACAGATCGAAATACAGCACAACTGTCCGCCGCAGAGCAGCCCAACACCGACACCAGCGGGCGAAAGATTAAAAATTCGATTCCCAGTCTGGCATCCAATTAGCCAGTTCTTTTTCTTCCAGAGCAGTTAGAAAACCGTGTAATATTAATCTCGACTACAATCGGGTTTCCTCGAAGAAACTCCGGGGCTTCTCTTTCATTAATCCTCTTGAAAGCAAGAAATCCTTTTGTCTGCTCGAAAACGCGCATCTATCCGCCCCGTCTCTGCAACGGCCTTTATCTCCTTATAAAGATCGGGTTTGCGAGACTGAAACGAATTAGATTACAAGAGTATAGACACGGTAAATCGCCGAGGAGAATTCGATCGATGCGGCCGCGCCGCAATTTTCGGGCTCGGCGACCCTAAGTAAGAGACCGTGAAGGGGGCTCAAATTTCTGGCTCATACCCCGCATGCACTCGACCCCAATCTGGGTCAGTGGAGTCAAGGTCGTTTTCTTTAATTCGCCGATTCCCCATTCAAAGTTACCCCTTGTCGTTCCGTGGATGAACGGGGGTTACGGAAGATGCGCCAGTTCGGGGAGACAGCGAACGAGACTCGGCCCCCTAGCCGAAGAAGCCAACCCCCGGCTGCAGCAGGATCCCCCATGAAAACGTACATATTTAACGTGACCCTGCGTGAATAATCGATGGACAAAGGCGCTAGCCATTTGTACTTCTCCGGTCGCTAACTGCGCCCTCTTTAAACATTCACGCCGGCCCGGCGCGGCGCGAGGCGTTTCTTTCTGCCTGGCTCCGATGGAACTCTCCGAAGGCTTTTCCCGTGCACGCCAACTGGAAAACAAGGGAACGTTTCGCACAGTTTTTATTGGTGTTCGCCGGGCTCCTATAGAAACGGCCGCACTCCTTTTTCCCCATTTACTCCTGTCTTCCCTCCTGCGACCGATGAGAAATTGCCGCGGTTCCATCATGAAATTTTCAAACGGAATTTTCACTTCGATACGCCTTCCGAAGTGTACCCTTTTGTAAACCTACGGAACACTAAACGCAAGTAATATTTATCAGCGTAGGGAGCGAGCCAATTCTTTCTCATGATTTTCAAGTAATTCGGTAATCAAATAATTATATGGAAGAATATGGAGTCGGAATGTGACAGGAGTTTAAAATTGTTTAGAATTGTTTTATCTGTGACTTTTGTTATCATATCACACCTTTCAATCATTGAATAAGACATGGCGGAATGGCGTTTGGAAACATGCTGTCTGTAAATAAATCGTAGCGTAATCGGCTAGAGGATGGTTGAAAACATTCAATAACATCATTGACGAGCCTTAACATGTTTTCTACAAGTCTCACTTGTGATAAACGTAGTCCGTGACTTTGAATGACCTTGAACAACCTTGAATAATTATGGTCACTGAATTCGTAACGGAAGGGACTATCAATGTAGGTGTTTAAAAAAGGATGGTTTCATTAAAACCATTAAGGTAACCTTCATATCTCCAAAAAGATTACATAGAAATAAAAATTTGTTGTCCTCAACTTTTTGTGCTCAAGACAATTTAACCCCTTGCCGTATTTGAACGAGTCATGAAGATTTTAAACGAAGTCTAACAAATACGAATGCTGCGCCTTTGTTTCTAAATGAAATAAAATTTAAGGATCTTCTGGAGGTATATAAAAACGCAACAAAACTTTTGGAAATTTGACAAGATATAGTTCTTACTAAATTAATGCAATTACCAAAGTTTGGGTTCGATTCACTGCACCGTTTAAGAATTATGGCAACTTAAAGTTTGCACATTTTAACACGTCTTCTTATGGAGAATTCATAAAATTCCACTTCAAGTCCTATTTAAACCTTGAAAAAACGCAACTAGAAACTCCAGTTTTTTTATATGTAGTAAAAATTATGTGATGAATTACGTGTTCAAAATTTATTAAGATTCAATAAATAGTTGCAGAGCAAAAAAATTATAAACTGTTACAAAACGTTAAATTTATCGTGTTGTCTCTCACTATCATGGAAACGCGATAAGTGTAGACCACTGAATATAGCTACAGAGGGTACAGTATTCGCAAAAGTATAATGCAAAATATACTCATGAATGGCTTTCATTGCCATGTATTGATGAATTTCGAATTTCTTGTACTTTTGTCTCCCATTGTACCTCCAGAACATCCTTAATTCGTTTGTAATTGGTAGATCTTTATGCATTTATGAAGGAATTGGCTGGGTGAAATATAAAACAATAACAGATTATAAAAATTTAAGAATGTTCTAATGTTGTTTGTAATGCTGCAAAATCATAAAGGGATGAAATCAATTTTTATTTTACTCCTGCTGCCCACGATCAATGCAGAACATTTTTATTTTGCATAAAGGTCCGCAGTCTAGTAATCAGTATTTAAGAATTAAAATGAATGTGTAGCCATACAAAAAATATAAATTTTCTTATGTTTTCTACGACATTTTGGGGGAGAAAATTTATCGTCCTTTTGAGAGTGTCCGAATATTATTATGTTTTCTTTTATCGATCGTATTTGCTGATAATAAATCTTTAAATGTTTTCGGCGCTACGGTTCGATCTTTTGTTAAGAACAAAGCAATTTTGCTAATTTAGTCAAACATAATGAACGTTTTGATCCTAGTTTGGATCTTTTTCAAGATTAATTTGAATTGCGTCTGTAAAATAAATATGTTATAATAATGTTGAAAAACAGAAAGTATTGAGTGAATTATTATTATTGAGTGATTGAATGTAAACAAATATTGTTCAAATTTCTGGACGTTTGTCCAATATATACTTGACTACATCCCAGGCAAGATATTGAATATATAATATTGCAACTTTCTAAATGTGGTAGTTTGTCTTTAATAGGTGGAAATAAGGTTTTAAGCTAATTTGGAATTCCGAAGATTGTATGAATTCCTACTCTTTGAAAGATCCTTTTTATGTCGTTAGAGATGTTCTCAACGTAAGGTATAACAACGGTATTTTTCCAATTGATTGTACCAGTTCTTTTGAATCTATCCTCTTTTCGTTTTTCAACTACCAGGGGATGATATAATTCAAAAATACGTGTAAAGAAAGTATACTTCAATAGAAAGATTTCTCTATAACATTCTCTAACAACTCACTTTCGTGAAGGTTATGTAATAAACACGTGCGACAGATTTTTACAAAATAATTTTCGAAGTGAAAGACAGATAGAGGGAGAAAACTTTAATTGTCGTTTCTCTTATTACAGGTAAGGTTGTAAATATTGTACATACGATTGTAATATAAGAAAATAAAAATTAAATCCTCTTATTACAGAGCAACAAAATTGAGTTTCACTTCTTGAAAATCCTCAATAATAATAAAAAAAGAAGAAAATAAGATTATTGTCTTATATACGTTCTTTGACTTCATACTTGGCTATATTAGGGATCAACTCTAATTGAGAAGGTTCGTGCCCAACACTATCGTTTGCTCTCGCGAAATCTCAGCTCGTCGAAAGGGAGCTCGCGATTGAATCGTCGCGATACTTCCCGGGGGCGGCCTCTTTCTTCTCTTCCCGTGTCGATCGACCGGCGCGATGGAGCTCATGAATAAAATCGTAATTTTTCAGATTACCTTCGCAACAGATTCTCGCCTCGAGAGAGGAGATCGGCCCCCGATAACGGTCCCGGGGTCCGGGAATCAAGCGCCTCTCGCGATTCTCGATACGCGGATACGTGCCTCCGCCCGACACGTATTCGACTCGCCATTTTTCACGGAATTCCCCGAGCACTCTAACCGTCTTTACGGAAGAGCGATAGATAGACAGAGCGAGAGAGAGAGCGAGAGAGAAGAAGACCGTCTTTCGAGGCGTGTAAGCAGGCTCGTGTATCGAGCGGATCTAACGACCTGTCTCGAGCTTGTCGCGCGAGTAAACAGCTCCGGCTAATGAAAACAAAACAAGCTCGCGGAGTTGATGCTCGCGTCTTCTCGCAGGAATCTGCGCCAACCCCGCAGACCCAGAATCCCGCCGCGCGTCCCGAGCAGCTCGCGAAATTAATAATGCCGCGAAATTAATGAAAGTTTCACCGAGGAAAAATGCTTCGTCAGCGAGCAATCGTTCCAACCGGATGCACCCGAGGG
This sequence comes from Lasioglossum pauxillum, assembly GCA_933228785.1. Classification (NCBI taxonomy): domain Eukaryota; kingdom Metazoa; phylum Arthropoda; class Insecta; order Hymenoptera; family Halictidae; genus Lasioglossum; species Lasioglossum pauxillum. The sequence continues at coordinate 42,438,790 of OW121705.1, read as the reverse complement.
AAAATCTCGAAAACTGTCTGTGGAACGTTTAGGCTCCGGCTGAGGGGGTAGTTCCGCCAAAAACGCTATATTCCAGGTTATCTTCGTGATCTTTTTATCGCCAGACTGCGGAAACTTTTAGTACTGGGTCTTTGTGTACGATTTTATGCTCTCGTGAAGTTTGGATGGTTTCAGGCGGAGAAGTGAGACTCGAGTTTGTTATAAATAGAATGCGATCTTTTCAGATAAATTTAAAGAAATCGAGATCAAGAGAAGTTTTATCTTCCTCAGCAGTGGAACTTAAGATCAAATTATATGAAATTTTACTGCTATCTGTACTCCGTACAGTCTCTGAACTCTGTAAATGCTGCTTTGTGCACTATACAGTCCCTGCTCACTTTATTAGACTCACCTCTATAATCATGATTTTTTAGTTTTACCATGAATAATAGGTATAGTAGCCTTATGCAAAAATCACTTAATGATGACCAATGAATTTTCCATATATTTATTTTACAAAAACAATGGATACAAACACAAATAGATCAATATAATTCTTAAAACACTAATATTTTGTTAATCCGCCCTTAGGTGCTCTTAAAGCCGCAACTCTTCTGGACATGCTATCTATGCAAGTTTGTGCAATTTCTTTTAATGCAGCGTTATGGTGCCAGTGATAGATTATTCTCTCTATCAACTTGGTCTTTGTTGTTATATTTTCTTTGGCCAGTTCTCTTTTCAGGCACTCACAGACATTTTCAATCGGATTCATATCCGGTGAATTTCTCTTGCAAGAAAATTTTACACTTAGATAGGCAACCCATAAGGCAACCTTGTAGTATAAAATCATTACCCCATAGGTTGAAAACAGCGTTGAATTTCTTATAGGATTTCAAACAGCACCAATTCTTCAGGTGAGTCTAATAAAGTGAGCAGGGACTGTAAGTGTATACACGTTACATATTCAGAGATCTTTTGTATTTTCCTCTGTTTTATACTTCACTCAGTTAATTTCTTCGTAAATGCACAAAAATCCGCTCTTTTACACGAAATAAAAGTTGCCCAAATCGATTGCAAGAAGCTGTGAGTCATTTGTAAAAAGTGGAATGGAAATGCATCTCGCCTTTTGAAAATTTGCAAAATGATATAACAACATCATTCAATTCTTCTAATCCACTTTTGTCACAAATGTATGGAATCCACAGTCTAGTAATAACATGGAAAACCTACTGTTTGTAAAAACTGTAGATGGGGACGCCACGATTAAAGTTGAAGATAGTTTTGACCATAGTCAAGTAGATGTTTCATGCATCTCCTGAGATGCACCTCTCGCGAGATCAATTCGCAGTCTAAAGGCTACTTCAGGTAGGATCTATTATATTATGCTCGGCTTTAGAGCCGGAGAATTGTACGGTATAGAGAGGGAGCTCTAATGAAAGGACATTCGCTCGAGATTCTATAGGGGGGGAGAATGTTGTTCTCAAGCAACTTTGCTTGCCGCTTTGTTGGTAATGGACGACGTACTTGCATTGCTATGATTAAATCTGAAGGAACGGGGGTTTGGGTTACGTTATAAATCGCAAATTCATGATGCAGCATTAAAATTATTCTCAATGAGCTCGCGGCAAAAGAATCCTTGGTCTTCTACCCCTGAGAATGTGGAAATGTGAACGGTGAGTTAATTGAAACATAATTTATGCATCGAGGTTCCGCGACAGTTGTAAAGACATCAACGAGAACTTCATAACGATGATGTGTTTGAAATTTCCTTGATTAATGTAATCCGTCATTCTCCGCGACAGTCATTTTAATTCGAACATTGCACATCCTCGAACAAATTAAAATATGCACGGAACGTTCGATGCTCTGAACGTTCTACGGAAAAGTATTGTATCGAATGCGGCTTAAAATGAAATTACAAGCATGATTCGCCCTTTATGCGTACACAAAGTTTCAGCGAAATTGAAGCCGTAGGCGTTGAAAGAAGTAAGGATCTAAATTGCAGTTTTTCACAATTTGATTAGATCTCAAAAAGGCGTAGTTAAGTTGTTCGGTCGAATTTTAAAGAAGTCATTAGTTTTTAAAGGGAGACCACCTAATTTTGTCCTGGATTGTCTGGATACTAAGATCCGATTTAATGTTAGCTCTGGACCAAATTGCGCTACTTTCCCTTCGAAACAGCGGCTAAAAAAGATCTAATAACTCGGAACCATTCATCTTCCACCTGCGAAACTGGTGGGTACCAGAATCCTGAGCCGCGCGAAGTTTCAACGCAGCAGCGGCACAACAAGGCGCTTGTCGGTGCAGTTCCAGCATAATAATCCATCAGCCGAACGAATTCCGTGCACGATGCATTGCACGGAGGCGTCCCAGAGGCGCCGCATCTTTTTCTACCGGCCTCGAACACGTTGCATCGACGTTATTCGCGAGTGCACACAGCCGAAATTACCATTTTCGCGTGTATCGGGGGTGCAGGCTCGCGGCGGGCTTCTTGCTTTCGGCGATTTTCTGGTCTCGCCAGGCCTTGCGACTTCCACATTGATATTAATGTTGCTCTTCCCAGGTTGGATTAATATTAATCGTCGTACGTGGCCATGTTGCATAGCCCCGGATGTTGCGTACCCCAGGAGATCTGCTGCTCCCGAAAACATTCATCCTTGCTGCCCCTTTTCGCGGTGAACACCTCCTCCAGGTCCACACGGACCGAGCTCGCGTGTTCAACATCCTTGAAAACTCGAGCCGACGTTATCCAGCGGGAGAAAGGGTTGGAAGAGCCTGGTCTAACCCCTGTTGGCTCTGGAACTTGTTATAAGGGGGCAGTAACATGTAAACGCTGCAAACTTTAATGATTTTCAATTGTAATTTCGTTTGTTATTTATTTAGCTGCTCTTTCTGTCGTACAGAATAATTTTTTAAGTGAAAACTTCTTTAGGCGCGCCGCGTTTACAATTGCTGACCAGTGAATGAGTCTGATCCGCCACGCTCCCAGCTGAAACGCTATTCAAACGCTACAGCGAGCGAGAAACAGACAGGTATGCAATCGTCGTAGAAGAACTGTTTATTTTTCGTGCAAGGTATGAATCCGCGTACTCAACCGTGCGCTGGGCCCCCGCCATACTTAATCGACGGGGCGATGTACCAATCGCCTCGTCTCCTCCTTCGTTCCGGTCCCAATTCGGGGGCAATCGTCGATCGTCGGGGACTCTGTACGGGTCTTTCGCTCCTCTCCACCAATGAAAAATTCGCGAGGGTAGCAACCCCACCGTCGCGCCGCACAGTGGGGAAAAGTGACTTGCCTCGCTTCAAAAAGAAATAACTTTCGATAGAAATGAGGTAGAGCGATGAATTTTTTTTAAATTAAAGCTGAAACTTTGCAGAATATGGGAAAAATAGGGAGATTACGATACGAACGGTTTTTAACCTTGAGAAAATTCGTTAAACAATTCGTTCACAAAAATCGATTTCTTGTGAAATCCTGAAGTCGTAGACAAATTTTGAGACCAGATTTGAAATCAGCGTGAAAAAATCTACGGGAAATGATATATAGCAAAAATTTAAAAAATTTTTTTCTGCCCGTGATAACGCAGAAACCACATTTTCTGGAAATTGTGAAAGTTTAACGAATTTTCTCAAGGTTAAAAACCGTTCGTATCGTAATATCTCTATTTTTCCCATATTCTGCAAAGTTTCAGCTTTAATTTAAAAAAAATTCATCGGTCTACCTCATTTCTATCGAAAGTTATATCTTTTTGAAGCGAGGCAAGTTACTTTTCCCCACTGTGCGCCGTACTAGCGACCCTCGCGGATCCAAAGTTTCGGCCGTGGTGTAATTAGTATAATACGAGTGGAAATGGATACAGATGAGTTCCCGTGAGTGACCGTGGCAAGCGCGTCAATTGTTATGGATATATACAGGGTGTCCCAAAATTCCTGAACTTCCCGAAAGGGGGTGGTTCCTGGGACCATTTCAAGCGATATTTTCCTTTGAAAAAATGTTATCCGCGGCTTTGTTTAGGAGTTATTAAGGAAAAGCACGGACCAATCAGAACGCGACCTACTCGTGAGTTGGCACGGTCGGCTCGGCGCGCCAACTGTCTATTGGCCGACTGTGGAAACTCGCGTCTAGATCGCGCTCTGGTTGGTCCGTGTTTTTCGTTAATAACTCCTAAACAAAACCGCGGATAACATTTTTGCAAAAGAAAATGTCGCTTCAAATGGTCTCAGGAACCTCGCATTTCCGGGAAGTTCAGGAATTTTGGGACACCCTGTAGAAAGTGTTGACGACTCAATATGCTGACCGTTGCGTGGTGAGAGTACTGTTTCAGTGTTGCACCATTTGATAGAAATGAAGATTATTTACCTTAATTGTTATTAGAATTAATTCTGTGTTCAAGCGAGAAGTGCAAACATCTGTAGGCGCACTGCGTACACAATTTTTGGAAACTTTTCCTTGTGTAACCAGAAATTTTTGCCTTTTTCCTATGTTGTCCAGTAACAAGTTTCGATTCTGGAGGATCAATGGTTCAAAAGTTATGAGTGTTTAAAGTCGAGCGATTTTCAATGTTTTCGACAGGTAAATGAGCAGCCTGGTTCTGTCTCGCCCCCATTAAATACATGTTCACTGCGGAAAGATCCGCAGTCTAGTCATAACTGCCGTTTCAATGAATTTATGCATGGAATTTTGGGGAAGCATTTACAAGGTTCTATATTTTTAGAAAATACATTTAAAAAATTGAGTTTTCGACCCGTCTACATGAGACTGCCCCCTTAAGGAGTCCCTGTTGCAGTGCTAACACGCCACCGTCAGCTGCCTGCGGTAGTTTACGAGCCGGGAAATTAACGGCGCTCCTTGGCCGCGTATAAATTTATAAGGATGCCGGTGTAAATTTCATCGAGGAACCGCGTCGACCATGTCTCACCAACATCGATACAAGTCGCGGTTTAACCAACCTGCGCTACCCGAATAAGTCATTTTAAAGCTTCGGTATTTATCTCGTCGATTTCTGACCGGCCGAAAACGAAATTGTGTCACTCGAGCGGGTCAACCGTTCCGATCTCGAGATAATTGAGTCTGAAATGTGAGACATCCAATTGTACGATAAATAATAACACGTCGGGGAATCTCGCCATTAGTCATATTGTTTCTCACTGCAACGAGCCCTCGTTAGTTCGCACCCGATGATTAGCGATATAATTAAAATTGAACATTACTAGTGTATTGATATCGTTTGTGTATTACATGTGGATTGGATTCAAGCGCGATCGTGTTTCCAGTAATTTTATTTTCTCGATAACAGGAACGATTTTAATGATTCGCAATTAATACTGGCGCAGTGCATGTTTATGCAGTGTATGAAAGGTATATTTTACGAGATGGTTATACAAATACTGAATGAGGAATAGTTGGATAATTTTGTACGTTTATTATTTTTGCAATTAAGATATTAGGTGGTAGTCGAGAGAATTTTCTATTCTACAGAAAAGCTGTTTAATCCTTCTCGTTCTGAATCCTTAGCTCTCGAGTTGTGACTCTGATACACCACTAAAAATTGGTGTAGCATTGTTCAAAATATTGTTTACATTATTAAAAATGTTTGAACCAATAAATTTCTAACCAATTACAGATATTTAAATATTGTATGAGGTATTATATCAATTTCATATATTTTATAAGTTTGATTTTCGAGTTAAAATAGCTCCGATTGCAGAGGGTTAAAACGCAGAAACATTACAAAAATCATTATTTTTATAGCTGAGTACTCGAATATTCGCCTCCAACTTCTGTTTGAAATTTCTTTCTATCTTTCTAAAGAAAAGAAAATTAATATTAATTCTTTCTATCTAAAGAAAATTAGGAGTAACAAAAGCATCGAAAAAGAATATTAAAAGACCTGAAACTAATCGATCATACTTAAACTTTCCACTTATTGACACGAAGATTAAGAGGCTCGACGATTTTTTCCAAATCCGTCTTCGAAAGTAGCTTAACTGAAAACATTTGCATCCCACTTCATATTCATGAGGATACAATGAAGTCGTTCCAAGTCTCGCTATAGTTTCTCCGTGCAAATCCAAGTTTTCAATAACCGGCGAAGACAAAAATTACTTAAAAGTTCATTATTTCAATGAACACTTTCGTTAACCGAGAAAAGTAGAAACTCCCTGCTGAAACAATCCCGAACGTCCACATTGTCCACAACCTGTGACCCGAATACTATAAAAATCCGCGTTCTACATGTGACATTTCGCTACAATAGATTTTTTCAATCGGGGATCTCGTTAATCTCGTTTATACAGACGAAATTGATTCGAACGCATCGGTAGAGACGGGATTCCGCTCCGAAAATCTTCATTGTAACTGAAATGCGTCGAAACGCGAGCAGCAGATACGGATTCGTATTGTCACGATTTCCGCGGAATTAATTCGCGAGAAACGCGAGAAAGATTTCGATTGCGGCAGCTCGACCTTAATTCTCGGCGTTCGGTGGCTCGATCTCCGTTCGCCATTCCGCGGGCAATTATGTTGGCAGCTCGCTATTAATTAACGACATCGGTGAGAGAAACCTCGGCGAAGATAGTAGAGAAGCGAGATAAAACGAAAGTAACGAAAAAAAGCTGGGGAAACACGTCGCGTAACCGCGTCGATTATGAGCAGGTAACCGAGTTACCGGGGTGGTGCATGGTTCGCGAGCTGCATCGTACCCGTTGCAGTTTTGTTCATTTTTCACGGTGTCAGCACGCCGTGTCGCGCCGTGTCGCGCTGGTGACGCCGCAACGAAGAAACAACTGGACGAATTAGCTCGTCAATTTGCTCGCGCTCGGCTACGAAACGGATTAACGGCGCCGCGGTTTAGTAGCTCCGCCGTCCGGACCCGTTAAGCGAATGAAACGCGGCCGTAATTGCGTCGTAATTAAACCATTAGCGGCGGCCGACAAAAAGAATAGGGAATGCGGCCCGGAATCAAAACGCCGCGCCGCACCGGGGGAACGGGATCAGCGAAACGGTGGATGCAGCGGGAAGCGAAAGTCGGCCGATCCCGGCTGCACCAGACAGATGCATCAGGTCGGTGCATACGATGTGTCCGATCCGGTAATCAAGTGATCGATAACGATAAACTGGAAACTTTCGTTCGGCCCTGTGCCGCTCAAAGTGCGCGACACAATGCGCGAAAATTGCGAGTGCGTCGCGCGACAGTGATCGATCACTTGGAAATTCTACTGTGAACTTCGCGTTCTGGCAACTAACAGGCGATTCTTATGGATTTTGATGCGCCGCACACGAGTCTGGAAACCGTGTTTTTTCTGTCCCTGTTGTCGAGAAATTTCGTTTCTATGGAAAATCCATCCTTTGTGCCGATATATCGTGACTGAAATGCTTGTACATATGTATACAGGGTGTCCCAAAATTCCTTCAACAGCCGGAAATGGGAGGTTCCTGAGATCATTTGAAGTTTAGGAGTTATTAACGAAAAAAAAGATGTTTGAGGTTCAAACATTATTATTCAAATATGTTTGAGTAATGTTTAAAGCAAGCTAGACTTACGATTTATACGAATCCAACTGGATCCGACTGTTCTTCATCTAGACGACTGTTCAATCCGTTTCCAAGGAGGAAATCTTTGAACAATGGTGCCTTTCAATCGGATCGTAAACCCGTTCTTCCCGGTCCCGATACCCTCTTTTCAAAGTTGTAGCCGAGAATTCGCCGGCGTTAGAGAGGCGTTGTATATCTGAGCTCTGTAAAACGCTCTCGGAGGTAGCGCCATTCGATTCTAATTGAAAAAGATCGACCACCTTCAGCGAGGGCCGCGTCGGCTCTCATATTTTCCAGGTGTGTCGCGATTTCATGGTGGACGATAAAAACGTGGAACGCGGCCGATCGTTATCCCGGCACTCAGCCTGCTCGATCAAGAAGTCAAAACCGACTCGTCGAGAGCAAACGGCGGCGCTCTCTCGTAAAAGGATTAACCTGGACGACCATGCCGAGAGGGGGCGTTCGATCGCATAATTCCAGGACGCGGGCGATTAAAAAATGCTAGCGAAAAATCGGAAAATCTCCGTGCGATCACGCGGATCGATCTAGCTCTAGTCGAGAGCTGTCAAAAGTCGCGAGCGTGCTCAAACCGCTTCGGTGTCGTTTCATAATTTCATCAAAAGCAGGGACACGGGGCACGACCCTGCCATGCCGCCGACGGCTGCCATTTTGGTTTTCAAATTCATCCGGTCGGATTATGCAAAGCGCTACTCTGCTGAAAAACTGTGATTCGATTGTTCGGCGCCCGGCAAACAAAAATATTAGGCTGATGCATATGAATCGGCCGAATTTCGAATGGGACTTTCGGCGAGTATATTTTTGTCAAATGTCAGTTCCGCAGCGCATTTTGAGTGTTCCATGTTCCATTCGGACTGTACTAAACTCTTCTTTAAGCTCTAACAAGATGTTCAACTTTTTCGGAATTTGTCCCTTCCGGGTACTCGGAGTCGTCCTCCCATACAGTGATTTTGATCTCCTAGAGAGACTTTTAACTCATCCACCTATTAGGTCTATAACTTGAAAACCGGAATTTGACACTAGATGTCAGCACTTATGTATGCGCTGTAGCAAATCATTGACATACACGCCATTCCGAAGCTCTATTCATAACCTGCAAAATCAGTCAACAGTGTTTGATTTGCTTGTGCGCATCATATTTTTTTCAATCATGAAAAATTTTGAAAATTGGCGAAAGAAACAGCATTTGCGGGAAGTTTTGCAGAGTCACTTTTTTGCAAAGAAAACTGCAGCCGAAAGTCATCGTTTGCTCGTGGAATTGTATGGCGAACATGCTCTTGCGAAAACACAGTGTTTCGAGTGGTTTCAACGCTTTAAAAATGGCGATTCTGACATCAAAGACAAAGAGCGGCCTGGACAGTCGAAAAAGTTTGAAGATGAAGAATTGGAAGCGTTACTCGATGAAGACTCGTGTCGAACACAGAAGAGCTTGCTTCTAAAGCAGGGTGAAACCATTACTGGAGAGCTGTACCGAAAACAACTGATTCGTTTAAAGAGAGCATTGAAGGAAAAACGGCCAGAATGGGAGACCAGTCACGAGACATTGCTTTTCCAACATGACAATGCTCGGCCACATGTTGCTCAACCCGTAAAAAACTATTTGGAAAATAGCGGATGGGAAGTTCTGCCCCACCCGCCATATAGTCCAGACTTGGGCCTTCTGACTACCATTTGTTTCGGTCGATGCAGAATGCACTTTCCGGAATACGCTTCACTTCAGTCCAAGGTATCAAAAATTGGCTCGATTCGTTCATTGGTTCAAAAGATGGCCGGTTTTTTACCACGTTTTTATTAGCTCGCTTTCTTGTTTGTTTGTCTGTTTGTTCGGTGGCAAATTTTGCAATTGATTTTAAACTAACTTCCTGATGAGCTAGAGACTTGAAATCGGTTACATGGCTCAGAACTGGATGACAATGCATTATGCAAAAAAAAAATTTTTAAAAAGTCTATCCGTTTCGGAGATATAACAATTAAATATTTACCTTTTCACCCCCCCGCGAAACCTACGTCATCGCGTTCAACGGTCGCCACGCCGCGCGACAGCGCTCCCTACTCCACTACCCGTTCCCTCTCTCACTCATCCCCACTCCACTGGCCCGATTCGCACCGAAGGAGCTCAGTGTGCGTCAGTGTGCGTTTGAACTCCGTGCGGTGTTTATAAAGTTACTACGTATTATTATACTATAATGTTTGTTTACCAATCGAAGGGACAGTTACACCAAGATTTTCGGTAGAACCTTTATCTTTGACATTTTACCACGGCGTTTCGATATGATGCGGTCCCAATACCGTCTAAAATTTACTACATGTCTCTGTTATAATCTCGAAATAATGTCTACAAAAAAGGAGCAGTTCGTTAATGATGATTTTCACAGAGAAGTCGCCAAATCACCAGGTATGCCATTAAATATTTTACCACGTTTTTATTAGGTCGCTTTCTTGTATGTCTGTTTGTCTGTTCGGTACAAATTTTACAACTGATTTTAAACTAACTTCTCGATGAGCTAGAGACTTGAAATTTTAAACATAGTTCAGTACTATATGACAATGCAGTATTTAAAAAAAAAATTTTTTAATTTACAACAGCCTACGCGTTTAGGAGATATAAACTATTAAAAATTTAACCGTTACACGTCCCCGCGCGACGACCGGTAGTGCCCACTCGGTTCCCACTCCACTGACCTGCTTCGCACCGAAGCAGCTCAGTGTGCGTTCGAGCTCCGTGCGGTGTTTACAAAGTTACTACGTATTAGTATACTATAATGTTTGTTTACCAAGCGAAAGAACAGTTACACCGAAATTCTCCTTCGAACCTTTATCTCTGACATTTTACCACGGCGTTCGTTTTCGATATGACGCGTCGCAATACCGTATGAAATTTACTACATGTCTCTGTTATAATCTCATCAAAATGTTCAAAATCGATTATAAAATTTCACACATGCAAGACTAAAAAGCAGAAAATAATTATTTAAATAAAAATAAATTTTTTAAAAATACCACGTTTTTAAAACGGACTAAAAAGCATAAAATAAAATTTTTAAAAACGCCACGTTTACAAAACGGACTAAAAAGTATAAAATAATTTTTTTAGCCCCATACAGATTCCTAACCCCTGAAAATTTGTGATTGTGAATTTTTAATAGCTAAGAAAATACTGGTAAGATTTAAAACGAAAAACGTGGGGCGCACGATAATACATAGTAAGGAGTGTAGAGAGTAGCTGCCGCTGAGAAATTTCGTACAACACTTCATATCATTTGCAGTGCAATAAAGTTGTTAGTGATTTAGTGTTCATTCATCAATTATCTATTGCATGCGCCCCGCGTTTTTCGTTTTAAATCTTACCAGTATTTTCTTAGCTATTAAAAATTCACAATCACAAATTTTCAGGGGTTAGGAATCTGTATGGGGCTAAAAAAATTATTTTATACTTTTTAGTCCGTTTTGTAAACGTGGCGTTTTTAAAAATTTTATTTTATGCTTTTTAGTCCGTTTTAAAAACGTGGTATTTTTAAAAAATTTATTTTTATTTAAATAATTATTTTCTGCTTTTTTACGATGGCATCCACAAATTGCCAGAAAGATGGGGAAATGTTGTATCTTTCGATGGACGATACTTTGAATGACAGAATTGTACAAGATTTTCTTTAATAAACGCTCAAATTTCCTTAAAAAATTCCGGTTTTCAAGTTATAGACCTAATACAATTCATGGACTACTTCTGGTATAGAAAAATATTCCAAACGAAATTTGCTCGATATCGAGGGAGGCATACAATGTAATAATTATAGTGCGTAACAAACGAGTCTCGATCTATCAACCTTTGCACATTCTATATGAAGGTGAGGTTGCCAATAGTTAATCTATTTATATATTTTGTGCAGGAAATGGACAGTGCGTATGCTAAATATTGTCGACAGTATGAACATTTTCTAAATGTTAATGAATTACATAGGTACTTCACTGTTTTGATATCATTCGGAAAGCAAACCTGGAGCCAAACGTCTGGAAAGATTAAGATATGATTAAGAAATGGAGTATATCAAGATATTTTCTGGATATCATAAAATTAAATGTTAATTATCTTGATATATGATGAGTATTGTCAAAAACGCTCGAACATGGGTCAGTATATTTTTGCTCTAGATTCACCAGAAAAAGTTTCATTAAAATCGACGACATTGTGACCTTTCTTTGTGAGTAAAAAATGATTAAAGTGTCAGAGCCATTAGAGAAAATATAGGCATACGATATCAAAGGATGTTGATAGACATGTACGATAGACATCAAGGGAGTTCTAATCGCCATAACTGTGAAATAAATTATGAGGGGTTAAAGACTAAGCCTTACACTATTTTATACACCGTATGAAATGTATACCGTAATACTCAAGGCCCTACGTGATCCGGATAGCGGATATTTTTGAAACAGCGCGTGTGGAGCGTAAACAATTTTTATTACGCGATCGCGTCGGATGAGCGAACGACGTCGTTTTGGATAAGGACACTTCAACCGAAGTCGGTGTGTTCGGGCAGAAGACGAGGACCGAAAGGAAAGTGGCGGTTTACCGTGAAACAAGCTAAACCGCGGCATTATCGGAGATTTTCGCGGTGCGTATTCCCGAAGCGAATTCAATGCGAAAGCGTCGCGGGCTTATGAATTATGAATTTACAAAGCGCACCGTCGCGAAGCCAGTTTAACGATCCCCCATCCTCCCTCCATAGCTGAAATTAAATTGCCGTCGAAGTTCCAAGACCGGAAAAGTGGGAAACAACAGTTTGACGACTCCATCGCATCGGTACGGTTGAGTTACTGTTACGTACAGCTTTCACTCGTCATATCGGCCGCGGACGTATTACCGGTTTCTACCTAGTTTCCGAACAGCCGGCGAGTCCTTTTAGTTATCGAACAAAGTAATGCTCGCGTTAATATTGAAGCGATAGTATACAGGGTGAATCACCTAAGAAAAGCCACCTGAGTAACTTCTACATTTTTTGAGATGGGAAGAAATGTTTCAGGCAAAAACTGTTTATCGAGGGGCCCATTACATGGTGGACTTAAATTTTTCAGGTGAAGGTGCTTAGGAGGCTTGACGATCAACCTAGTTATTTTTTTTTAATGGAACTACATGCGTGTACAAGCGGCACAGATGGCCCCTCGCATTTTTTAACGTATTTATTTTACGAAGAGGCTTTTTCCCTTTTTTTACGCCGTTTCCAAAATGACTTCGGGAAAAGGGGCCATAAAACGATACCGAGGGTCCTTAATCCGGGTACGCGAGGGCCTTGAACGGACTGAGTGGGTCCTAGCACATGTAAGCAATTGGCACTACCCTTGGCCCGACCAGGTCGACAGGCCATAAATTAAGAGACCCACTTAGGATAGTATGAACGCGCTGCTCCGGGGGTCATATTACAAGTATTTTCTAGAAGTTTGTTAAAAACGACTTGAGGGAGTGACTTTCTCCTCTAAGGATCAGGAAGACCCTCCTACCCGAAGTCGTCCAGCGAATAGAGATGATTTTTCCCCCATTAGCGGAGACCTCCGCCCAGTTGACTTCATTTCAAATAGAGCTGACCCCGGAGTAGAGGGAGGATTTAAGCGCTGAGATTTTGACGGATTCGGATTGAGAGTTTAGATTTTGCGGAGTGTCTAGATTTTTAGTTCAATAGTAATACACGACACGCGAATATTTGATGTTTTCGGGAATCGTACAAGTGCGACGGTTTTCATTTGTGTACGACCATATTTAATAAAGCATATTTTCTTGTATTATTTTATCAAATCCTTGTGTGTGTGAAGTGCTTTTCATATTCAACCATCACAGTTCCTATACCAAATCCAACAAATACAATTTGGATTTGCGTAAACATCATGCTGCACAATAATTGTTGCGCAACATGCTTGATCGTGAATAGGCCCCTTTAGTCGACTGGAGGCAACATCGCAAGGTTGCCAGAGCAAAAATGCACGTGACTTGAAATTGACGTAGCCCAGGTGCTAAAAAATTAGATACGGTCTTAGGAAACGTGGCAACGAATATTTCCATGGGAACTGTGCACGCGGAACGACAATTTCCCACGCGCCGCGCCGGCTCGATATTTTCATTCGCAAAGCGTATCGCGTCTGCCCTATCTCACTGTCAGACTACCAAGCTCCGCTCCTCTAGCAGTAAAATTCCAGGCAGAACGAGAGAACGGTCCTCTCCCGTTCCTTCCGATCCCCGTATTTCACCGGATCGACCGGTCGCGTCTCCTTTTCGCTCGATCGCGTGATTGTTTACGCGCGAGACCCCGCCGCGTGGGTGGAAGGCGGCCGTGTGCAAGGAGCGTACCTGTTGAAGGCTGCAGGTGTGCTAACCGGTGAAGAATGTAGCCACCCCCGCAGCGCCGTGCCGGTAATTCAATACATGCGAAACGGAACGGACCCGGCGGCGTGGCAGTTTCTTTTCTTTCTTTCTTTCTTTCTTTCGTTATTCTTTTTTTTTATTCTCTCGCGAAACGGCGTTTGCTTGTGCGGCACCGGTGCGGCGCGTCGAGCGGAAAACGGGAAATTGAATAAAGTTCGAGTAACGATCTCGTGTTCGCGGATACATCGAGCGGAATGATATATTTGACAAGTTCGCGTATTGCATATTACTCGCGCGAGACGGAACCGCCGCTACCGTCTGACCGTAGACGTACCGATTCTACTGGCAACGCTTCCCTCGTGTCTCGCTTTTATTCGCCTCTCGAGTTCCCACTAGGAAAATTTCGTGCGGATTTATTACTCCCCGTCGAACTATGCTGCATTCTCTTTGGAATGGGGCGAAAAATATGCTGCCACGGTTCTTTACTTTCAGGAAGAACATCCTGCTTCTTTTTCTTTCTATTAACCCGGTCGCTACCGGCGCACGGTGGGCTGAAGACCGGTTTTTCGTAGCGGAAATTGAATTTTTGAAGTTTTATATTTCGAAACGATGAACAGGAGTCTATCATAAATTTCGTTCTTCCTTTAACACTAAACCTAGCGAGCATTAAAAGCGATTAAACTGTTCTACCTTACAAAAATGACAAGCTTCAATTTATTTCGATTTTGTGCAATTTTTATTACAATATGCGCTTGGATAAAGAAATTTATTCCATCAATTTCCATGTCAGCAACTTCATAATGTCAATAATTGTAAGATGAAGAATATTAATCCGGGGGTTATTTGACCGACAGTTGTATATTTAGTGTTAATAATTCTAATAAACTGGGACTAATGCATTGAAACTCTTAAATTCTTTTATATCATTCCAGCTATAAATGCATAAAATCCGCAGTCTATTTATGTCTTTCGTATCGTTCATATTTAACAATTTCTGTCGCATAACACAATGTTGCTTAATACGACAATCATAAAACTCACAATGAAGCTCCAAAAATTAAATCTTGTTGTCCAATTCTCCTAGAAATGATTACGGTAAAATCGATTCTCGTTCCGTTCAAATTGAACGGATTTTTCGAAGTATTAAAACACGGATACGTTAATCTCGATTCGCAACGAGGATGTCTGGTCGGTATCCATCGCCAAAGCATATTTGACCTCAATTGAAATTGAGAACGGTCAAGCGATACGTTCCGGTGCACGGTTAGATGCAAACGCATTCGTTCAATTACATCTCCGATTACACGCGCTATCCGCCTCGCCAAAGTCATTCTTCTCTCTCTGATTTCGAGCAGCAGTTTGCCCACGTCGACGTCGTCACATAGAAACGACTGTTAGCCGCTTGCAGCCGTATCTGGTGTCTCGTATGATGCATATCGCTTGGCGTATGTCCGCCTGGCACAATGGAAGAGAAGGATGACGTTGGATAACGGGGAAAGTTCTGGTTTTCTTATCAGAGATATGTTCACAGGAAACTTTCCAGTCGAATAAAACATCATTTCAAAATAATAATATAATAATCATATTAATATCAACAATTGTACTAAAACTTTCTATTTGCTATATTGGTACCCGGCGCTTTTACTTTTCATCTTTATCTATTAGGTCTATAACTTGAAAACCGGAATTTGACACTAGATGTCAGCACTTATGTATGCGCTGTAGCAAATCATTGACATACACGCCATTCCGAAGCTCTATTCATAACCTGCAAAATCAGTCAACAGTGTTTGATTTGCTTGTGCGCATCATATTTTCTTCAATCACGAAAAATTTTGAAAATTGGCGAAAGAAACAGCATTTGCGGGAAGTTTTGCAGAGTCACTTTTTTGCAAAGAAAACTGCAGCCGAAAGTCATCGTTTGCTCGTGGAATTGTATGGCGAACATGCTCTTGCGAAAACACAGTGTTTCGAGTGGTTTCAACGCTTTAAAAATGGCGATTTTGACATCAAAGACAAAGAGCGGCCTGGACAGTCGAAAAAGTTTGAAGATGAAGAATTGGAAGCGTTACTCGATGAAGACTCGTGTCGAACACAAGAAGAGCTTGCTTCTAAAGCAGGGTGAAACCATTACTGGAGAGCTGTACCGAAAACAACTGATTCGTTTAAAGAGAGCATTAAAGGAAAAACGGCCAGAATGGGAGACCAGACACGAGACATTGATTTTCCAACATGACAATGCTCGGCCACATGTTGCTCAACCCGTAAAAAACTATTTGGAAAATAGCGGATGGGAAGTTCTGCCCTACCCGCCATATAGTCCAGACTTGGGCCTTCTGACTACCATTTGTTTCGGTCGATGCAGAATGCACTTTCCGGAATACGCTTCACTTCAGTCCAAGGCATCAAAAATTGGCTCGATTCGTTCATTGGTTCAAAAGATGACCGGTTTTTTTACGATGGCATCCACAAATTGCCAGAAAGATGGGGAAATGTTGTATCTTTCGATGGCCAATACTTTGAATGACAGAATTGTACAAGATTTTCTTTAATAAACGCTCAAATTTCCTTAAAAAATTCCGGTTTTCAAGTTATAGACCTAATATTTCTCGTTTTACGAAAAATGAAATTTTTGAGCATTTTCTTTGCTTAAATCGATAGGAAATTTCCCGAGGAATACGATAAAAAAGGGAAGACAGTGATCAGAGATGTTCTTGTACGTTATTTTCAAAATAAAGTGAACGGTTGTACTGAGCGGAGCGGCTCAGGTATTTGAGCCGTGCAACGTACCTCAAAAACTGATTACTCGATCTTTATAAAACTTGTTTTATATATTATATAAATAATTGACCTCAGCATGAGGAGCTCCGATTTTTTTAAGCGTTATTAGCAATTGTTTGTAACAGAAAATCCGTTTTCTCCAAAACTTCGGCATTTTTGCAATTTTGTAAATTTTAATAAAAGAAGAACGTCATGCTGAGCGTTTCTGCATAAACTAACGATTCCATTGTGATTTTATGGTTTCACAAGCCATTTTCAAGCTGCCATTGCACCATGCATTGATATGAACAATTAAAAGTTATAAAAGTTATTTTTTGTTACATTATAACATTAATAAATGATACCTCAAATTTTAAATCAATCTACGCATTACGTTTTTGAAAAAAGATTCTTGGAAAACAGGCCATTTACACTAGGTTCCCCCCTAACATAATTTGTGCCACTTCGAAGCAATAACTTGATTTAAGAGAAACTTGCAGATACACCCATTCGAATGAACACGACAGTATTCTCTATAATAACTTCAAACTGGTGACAGAATAAAATTTAAGTTTTTATAGTTCGTATTTGTATAAGGAGTGTAAAACAAGTTTTTGATATTCTGATAATCTTTTAAAAAATCATGTAGTGCTACAAAACATTTTTGTCAAGTGTAATACTTGCGTGGAACAATTATTGAACGGTCTTAAAGGTTGCAAGAACTGATTGGACCAGTGCCAATTATCATTTTCATACATCAATGGCCCTTGGAAATTCTACTTCCCTCCGATTAAAAATATTAATAATATCCGCAGAATAAGAGAAATGATTCTATACGCATCGAGACCGTTTTCAATTGGAGTGCAGACTTTTGAAACTGTAATGTCCGGCATGACAGTGCTCCACGAACTTCGAGTTGCTCTCGGCCGGAAGTTGATCGATCCGACGCGGGGCGGCACGGATATTCCCATTGAATCAGTGATCCGAAAGATTCATATTTACTTTTTCGCAAACGTAAACCGAGCGGAATCCGCGAGTGGGGACGAGATAACCGCGGGCGGGACAACATTGTCCGCGGCGCGGCGCCGGTCCGGTGATTCGAGCGAAAAATTTCACCGGCGCTGACAGCGAACAATTAACGGCGATTCAATTGGGAGAGCGCGTCAATTCGACGGATCGGATCCCGGCCCTCGACCCTCTTCGCCCCACGTTTTCACGCGACGTATACACGCGCGTACGGTTATTTCTCTCCTTAGAACGCAAGGTTGCGACCGCGATCGTCCCGTGCATCGCGCCGCGTTTATGAATATGTAGAGGGTGCAGCGTGGCAGTAGCAGCGACCAGCCACTGGTCAGACACCGGAAAACTCTAGATAGCAGGCGCATGAATATGCTAAGCGTATCGCGGCAACGAGAGCTAACGTCGTTCTTTTTTTTCAAGCCAAACCGACCTCTAACTCCTGCCGCGCGTTCAGCCGAGGGACCAAGTCATCCTTACTCTAACGCGCAACGATGTCGCAGTATCAGTACCATTTTCTATTTCACGATGTGCGTGTTTTAGTGAGGACCTTTGTCGTACTTGGAAAAAATTAGTTTTGAGCTTTCTCTGTGGGACATCCCTTAGCATTTGTCTTTTGGACCAAGTGTCGCACAGTGGTAAAATGTCTAATTCTAGCTGGACAAAAATAATTTTTCTCAATTATTGAAAAACATATTTAATTGAGAAAATATATTATTAGACATACTGAACTAAATAATTCTAACATTATATCTCATTATTTCCATTTTTTATCCATTAACAACTAGTTGAATGTTCCGAAACTGCGGTGAATTTTTGTGTCGCGCATTGAAAAATGAAAAGTAAGTACATATTAAACTAATTTATATTTTCTCGTTTTAGTTTAAAACTAAAAGGAGGAAGTAAATAAAATAAACTATAATCGAAAGCGTTTCTTTTATGAATGAGTTAATAAAGTGAGATTATACTTTGACTCAAGCATACTCAAGCTGCAATATTTTTGTATATTTTATCTATATGAATTACCTAACGATGTCGAAGAAAAACTAGCTGCTTCAACCTGCTACTTATTGAGAAATCCGGTCCGATTAGATCGCTTAATTATAGTTTGTAATACAAATATTATATGTAATTAAGTTACTGTAATTATAATTTTTAAAAAGAGTAATCATATTAAAGTAATTTTCTTATATTCACAGACATTACCTTCTATAAGTCAGAAATATATAAATATAAGAAAAATATCCGTTTGTTATCATTTTCATGTTCAATTCCTTTATAACAAAAAAATAAATGTCATAATAGGAATTATCAAGTATCAAGAGGATATAAATTATTCAAAAATAATTTTGTCCACCTAAAATCGAAACATTTACCACTGTGTGTCGCTGCATTGTGCACCCTTTTCTGTTTGACAGTCTGTGCATGTCAGACTGGATCTTGGCTGGAACTTGGTAAAAATGTACATTGAGCTTTCTGTTCGGTACACCCCTAAGTATTTTCCTCCTCTCTTTGCTCCTCTCTTTGCAAAGCAAAAAAAAAATTTTTTTACCACGGTGCACCTCGCCAAAAAAAATCTGGAAAAATTCTTGGACAGTACTTACATCTATGCACTGATACTGTAAAAACACAAATGAAGTCGCTCTTAAATTTCAATACGAAATCTGCATTTTTCCGATTTTTTATTTTTTACAATCAGGACGTTCTACTTGAAGATCTGAATTAATTACAGTATATGGATCTGAGCAGTTGACATTCGTTGGAGTTTCTCAGAATTTTTATATATGACTAAACAGAGAAACTAGGCCAAAATGTAATCATTCCATTTTGTATTTTATCCAAGGTCCAAGGCCATTTCTGACCATCTTATCCGGCTATACCCTTAGAACATATATAATGTTATTCAAATCTCCGGTTAGGTAAAGGCAAGAATAATCGCAAAATTGAGTTTCTCCTGTAAAAGAGGTTTTTTTGATTTTATTATTCGTGTTCCTATTTACAATTATTTACAATGCTTACCTGTAAAAGAGAAACGACATTAAATGTCAATTATTCAGTATCCTTTCCCTATTTACAGTCTTTACTTCTATGTATAATCTATGCTGTTCACTTTCGTAGGTTAATCTTTGCACGTGTTCCCTTTTCCATGACACACCTGTCTTTCTATCTTTCTTTCTCTCTCTCTCTCTCTCTCTGGTGTTTGTCTTTCTGGTCTGTTTACTATCGCGCCATGTGTGCGCGGGATAATTTAAATGGGAGTACCATGTACTTTCTTTACACATATATTTATACTTGTTACCGAACGTATTTGCGTTACGATCTAATACTGTATTTTATACATATTCAATACCGTATTATTTCGTACGTGCTACAGGGTTCCAAGTAATTCAAACTGAACGAATAATACTGGAAAACGTGAACTTCTTGTTAACCCTTAGTGCTCCAGTGGTGAAAAATTGCTCTATACCATTATTTACAATATTGTTTACATTATTAAATATGTTATCTAATCAATAGACAGCGGATTTTATGCATCCATGACAAAAATGAGAAGGTATAATTTGAAGCATTAAAAGCATTAGGAGAATTTAAAAACACGGTTATATTACTTTCGGCCTATTAAACATACTACGAAAGAAAATAAATTTCTATTTGACTCGAGTTTGTTTCAATTCGGGTAGAAAATTTTTATTTTGCATAAACATCCGCTGTCTACTAATCGATTACTACATATTTATATTGTATGAGATATTATAACAATTTCATATCCATAACATGAAAAGAATTATAGAGAATAGAATTATATTCTATGCCGGTAAACATGCTTAATTTTCGAGTTAAAATATTGGATTGGCAAGAAAGTAATTTCGGTATTTTAAGGTGAAATAGAGCCCAATTTTTTATTCAAGCAATGAACTTTAATGAATAAGATATTTTCCCTTTTGTTCGATGATCTTTCCCCAAAAAGAATAAAAAAGAGAATATTCTATTGGTTAAAGTTCATCGTTTGAATAAAGAAATTCGGTTTTATTTCACCTGAAAATACCGAAATTTCTTTCTTGTCAACCCAATAACTGCCGTTGCAAAGAGTTAAAATTGAAGTAGGGATGAATTGAAAGCGGACTGAATAGAAAGTCGTTTATCGCACTAAAAGTTTAACAGCCGAGGATTGAATAATCTAAACAGAAAAATACGGCGCCGCAATACTTCGACAGCAGCATTCTCGAAGAATCTTCCCGGTGGCGCATACTGGAAGAAACGCGGAACAAGTCGAAGAGTATCGAGCGAGGACGATTTCGCGTGACGCCCGGCCGTTTTCGCGAGCGTGTAATTATCGTTCTAACTGGCGCGGGCATATTTCTCGCGACGTTTCGCCAAGAAGCGAATAATCAAAGACCAGAACCGCCGACAACGCCAATTTTCGCGATCGACGCGGCTCGAATGCTTAACTGGTCGACAAGATTGGAACGGGGGTGGCGAGATTCGCCACGGCGAGTGATTTTTTACAACGCCGCGAACCACGCCGCGAGGTTCCCGCAACCGTTCAACAAGAAAGCCAACAGTTGACAATAATATCGGCATGGCGTGACAGCCGGCCGTAAGAAACGCTGCGTAATTGTTGTCGTCGCGAGTAATTGCACTGTATTTCTGCGGCACAGTGCCACTTTCCCGACTCGGACGCCCCACTACCTCTACAACGCCAATCTGACGATCGATGTGCTAAAATCCGAGATAAAGCTCGAACTTTCCCGTCACTCGTAATTTTCGGTGTTCATATCGAGGAACGGGCTTCGTGACGAACAGCCGTAACGAAGGAAACCGCGAGGCAGTCTCGGTTCGACGATAGTTTTCAGTGCACGGGGAAGATAGCGTATGGGAGCGGCCGGCATCAAGAATCTCGCAGGCCGGTTTAGCAGTTCAATTGGTCAAAAAGTACTTGTCTCATATCGGTATTTAACACATCTGCATTACTTTCCAAATGTTTAGCAATGCCGAAAACGTCAATATTAACGAAATTTAATAAATAGAATGATGATTTCAGCGCACAGGTTCGATCAATTATAAAATTAAAGAATTCCACTTTTATAACAAATTTGCAGTTTGAAATCTCGACGTTTCGATCCTGGTGAGGATCATTTTCAAGAGATTTTTGCGTCTGAAACAAAATGTAACATTGCAAAAGAAAACCATAGATAGAAAAAGAATAAATTTTTTAAACTGGAAAAATGAAATAATTTTTCTTACATGTTATATGGAAAATTGAAATTTAACTTTAATAACCACGTGTTGCTTCCATGCTGGTAGATAATGGACTGACACCTTGTTGAAGGTTAAGATGTAAACAGTGAATACAAACGGACAGAATTTGGAATTTGACCAATTAGAAACGTGATATAACTTTGCCGAATCTATAATAGGCGGCAAATTCAAAAACTCAATATAATTCATCCCAATCAACAACACAATATATTACCACCTTTAATTGTGGTAATAGAGGAAAAGTTCAACATTCAAATAAAATTGAGAAAAAATTGCAATTTTATCAGAATCAAAAAAATAGTAATTAAATTATATTTAATACTATTAAAGAATTAGTTAGAAACTCTTTAATTCTTTAATTTTATAATTGATCGAACCTGTGCGCTGAAATCATCATTCTATTTAAAATCTTTTTCGATCGCAAAATTTATTCAATAGAAATTTAATAAACATTGCAATTAGAACAAGCATTTAAAAACGAACATTTTGTGAATATGATTTTCGATCGAAAAAATTACTAATCAAAAAACTTATTTTTTAAATGAAGAGCATTTATTACAATTCGTCATTTATTAAATAAGTAATTTTTAATGGACTAATGAAAGTGGTCGAAGTTATTTCCCTTTGACATCGAATATCTTTTGAGTTGCAAATAGATCCGCATTTGATCAAATTGGAATATATTCAGTATGCTTTTTCCTATATGATGCCACAAGAATCATTTCCATCACCGTACTGCTTCAGGAATTATTATTGTTTAATCTGTCACAAGTTCTTCAGTGGATATTGTTGTTTATTGAAGTATATTGCTTTCTAAACGTCTATCACCTTCAAAAACGATTAAATTAATAAGATTTATTAAAAATTGTACAAGCATTTTTTTAAAAGTAAACATTTTATGTTTATTTTAATTATTTAATTTTTCATTATATTTATTTTGATTATTGTTTATTTTAAAACTTGTGATTTTTAGGCACTTCCAATAATGAGACAAAAAATGTTTTAAACAAAAGTTAATCAACATTCAGCGGTCTACAAACTGTAATACAACAAATTTTTTGGAAATGTGTATTCTGTAAAAAATCATGGTTACCTTTAATTTTTAAATATCAATATATATTTTTGACTTCGTGATATTGTACTTGATGCCAAAACGAATCCAACGACCTACATTGTTACACCCTTAAATTTCCAAATAATGTTAGAATCTTATTGAACTGCTAAAATCTTTGCAGGCGTTCGAAATGATTGCATTCACCCTGCAGATCCCATTCCTTCCGCGAGCTCATTAGCCACATGTGCAACATATTCTGTTGCACTTCTTGGAAAAATACAAAATATCAAAATTTAAATTATAACTTCTTTTGAAATACAAAAATCAAAATACTGTTCGATCCGCATTTTGTAGTTGGCTTTATACTTCTTTTCCACAAATATTCTAGAAAATGAATTGACATTTCAATAAAAATATTGACAAAAAAGTGTCATTTTTAATCTAATTAAGATGTTTAAAATCAGGTTGTGTTCCTCGGTTCCTTATTAACACTAAACCTACCTTCATCGGTCAAAATAACCGGTTCCAGATTGATTATTTTAGAATTATTGAAATAATAAAAATTATTTGATAAGAATTGATTGTATAAAAATCTTTAATAGCCGCACAAAGTCTAAATAAAATCAATCTTGTTTCAGCCTTGTTTTAAAGCTCGGTAGGTTTAGTGTTAAAAAATACACAACTTTCCGACATATTCGACAAAATACGATTCCGATCGATAAATTTTGAGGGCTGCTTTCACCCCGACAATGTGAACGATGACCGCAAGAAAGAATATGTGCCGAATATTTTTGCAAGTACTATGTTCTTGTAACGTGTCGAAGTCGATCGATCGGGAAGAAATGCGGATCATCAGGAGTTCCGATGGTCTTTAATCCTCACGCGTGATTCGGAACTTTATCCCCGGGTTGGAAGACGGCAATCGTCGCGTCTTCGCCGGCGAGATTTATTGCCCCATGGCTTCAAGCAGACGCGAGCAATTTACATTCCCGGCTATAGGACGTGCGCTTGGTTCCCGGCGTTTGAAGGTGTAGCCAATCGTCGGGACGTCACCCCCGACTAGACTACTCGACGTCGAAATTACCAGGGATTACGGCAGCGGGACAGTTGGCCTGCATGAGATGCGAAAACTGATGGAAAAATTTCCGGGTTGTGACAACGGCACCCTTCGGCCGGTTTCATTGTGCCGGTTTATCGAATTATTCAGAGAAAGAAGATTAAGTATTACGGAACGCTATGTCACACAGCCGGATGTTTGGCCCGAAAAGCTAGTCAAATTTCATCGCGAAAAATTTGTCTCGAACGAAAAATTGTTGTTGCTAACATAGTGAAATACCTAAAAAGTAGTCATGATTTATTACACGTGTGTACTACATCCGTATGTCTCTCTTAACCCGGGAGTACGCGCGCGTTGGTCTTTTTGACCGACGATTTCGTATATATTGAAATACGATCCAAGTCTTTGACTTTTGATTTTTTCCGTCGAGCTATTCTGGTTTGAAGGGGGTCTCGACTTGTTTATCTTATGTGGCGATACTTAGTGCAGTCGTGTTGGTTTTAAAACATACTACCGCTACGCGTCGGTCTATTCGACCATAGCGCGCCTACTGATGTCAGTCTGATTTCGTCCATCGAGTTTGACGCATACTGTGTGATAATGATGGCTAATTTCGGATATTTTGAAGACATTGAAGACGAGGTCAGTGATTCGGCAAAAGATTCCGATTA
This sequence comes from Lasioglossum pauxillum, assembly GCA_933228785.1. NCBI lineage: Eukaryota > Metazoa > Arthropoda > Insecta > Hymenoptera > Halictidae > Lasioglossum > Lasioglossum pauxillum. The sequence goes on along the minus strand of OW121705.1, from coordinate 42,414,088 downwards.
TGTTATAGAATCCGATCACAATACTGATTCGGAAATTGATTGTTCAGATATAGAAATATCTGATTCAGAGGTGACATAAGTATATTTCCAATGAAGAAAACGTAACTACTTATTCGTTATTTTCAAGATACATTTCTAATCTGAAGAAAACATAAAAATTTAATATGTTTACAAAATCGAAAATTTACAAGTACATTTTGTGAAAAATAGATACAAAATATGTTAAATTATTGGTGTTATGAAAAATAAAAATTAAGTTATAATTTATTCATTTATTTTAAATTTTATATTATATGGTTACTTAATATTTTATTTAATTTAACTATTTCATATTTTAGTTATTTCGTTACCAGGTGACCATTTATTTTATAATAAAAAATTGTTATTGTTTGTGTAAAACAATTCTGAAACAATTAAAATACAATATTACACATTATTTATACTATATTAGTCATTTTATTCAATTATTTCTCATTATATTAGCATCGGTCGAAATGACCGACGCGCGCCTACTAACGTAAGTGCTAGTGGCGCGCGTACTCCCGGGTTAATCGTTCTCTGGAACACCATTCGCTCATTAGTATCTTTTATATGTCGCAAAGAAGTAATGTTAATGTCTGTTTTTCAGATATTTCACATAGACATTTTGAATGATGGTACTTATTTCTGACTCCATAGTATTGTAGCTGATGTCAAGACGAAACCAACCTTGGTTTTAAACCTGGAAATAACGCTGCAATATTTTTGGACATATTATTGGGAGTACAAATTAGTTCGGTCCGTTTTTTTGTGGTCAAAAATGCATTTATTTCAGAACAAAATAAATGAACAGGTTAATGAAAGTATTGTCCATCACTGGCTACTACTTTTTCCCACCTTTCAGGCAATTTTCGAATTCCGTCTCGAAAAAATGTCTCGTCTTTCGAGGCGATCCAAGTTTGTAACCAATTTTCGATTTCTGCGAAAGAAGTGAGCCGGTGACCTGCCAAATCGTGCTGCATCCGTCGGAACAACCAGTAATCCGAAGGAGCAATGTCCGGCGAACACGGCGGATGCGGTAAAATATCCCACTTGAGTGTTTTTAAATATTTTTTTACGACTTTTGCGACGTGAGGCCGAGCGTTATCATGCAGAAGAATAACTTTGTCATGTCTCTGCTCGTATTCCGGCCGTTTCTCTCGTAACGCCTTGCTTGTGAATTATTCCCATGGATTTTAATCGTATGAAAACTGCTTGTTGGGTAACTCCCAATGATTCTGCAAGCTCCTCTTGCGTTTGACTCGGATCTTCATCCAGTAATGCCTCCAATTCTGTATCTTCAAATTGTTTTGGCTGTCCAGAGCGAGGCTTGACTTCAACGCTGAAATCACCATCCTTGAAGCGTCGAAATCATTCCCTACATGATTTATCAGTTGGAGCATTGTCGCCATAAACTTCTACAAGCATTCGATGCGCTTCAGCAGCACATTTCTTCCAATTAAAGCAGAAAAGTAAAACCTCCCGCAAATGCTGCTTAGTCACCACAAAATTTCACATATTCAACACAGTGAAAAACAAAAGTTTTGTATGAAAACAAAAGCGATATAAACTGAATATTATTGGTAGATGTCTGACCTCTCTGAAAACATCGAAATCAGCTGTCACTGTGAAACATTCATAACAGTCAGAGACATCTTTTGAAAACGGACCGAACGAATTTGTACTCCCAATATATTCCTGTGTTATTTCTTTCATACTTACAATGACTTATAATTAGTGATGTGATCTGAAACACTTCGAATCGCTTCGATCCAATGTTTAGGACGAAAAATTCGTATCACTTGCAGCATAATTCGAAGCTTGGAACTCTTGAAGATCTGAATAGTCTTGGAATCCAAATCTAATCCATACATTTACACGTAAAGTTTTTGCAATTATCTCGTAAACTAAAGCCGGCCGTCGAAAACTTTAACGGGAAATGTTGTTCAGAATGGTGACCTTGACGACGAATTTCAGGGTCATTCAAGTCAGAGAGGACGTATCAAGGAAATCTTGAAAATTTGGAGTCTCGATCAAAACTTTCCAGAGTTCCAAGAATTTCTGACTTCAAATAAATGTCGAATTGAATCGAAATCTTGTAGCGATTGATTTGCTTGAAAACTTGCAAGTCATACTATTGAACGCCCATCACTACTTACAATAATAAGATTTGTATGGTAACACGTAGATACTTGAACAAAGAAGTATACTAAAAAGTTTCTGAATATTTTTACAACTTCACAAATTGCGTAAAATCTGAAATCCGTAATTTTGACGGAGTTTGCAGAGTTCTAGCGTTAATCGGCAGTATATAGTCGCGTGAATATCGTTCTGGATTTAGCGTCTCACGTGGCCCGGTCGATCGTATTAATATCGCAAGAAATAATATCCCGTTGAACAGTGTTTGACGGAACGGAAGCTTAATATAAAAGAAGATTCGGGGACAGAGGAAGGAATCGACGTTCCTGAGTTTGACAACAATGTGTCTCCATCTCCTCGTCGCAGCAATAAAACCGGCGCTTGACTCGCGGAAACATTTATCGAGGGATGCGTTTCGTCTGCCTATGCCTCGGCGTCGTCGACGACAACGACGAAGCCAGATCCCACAGAGGATAGAAGAAATCTCGGGGTCATGCGACCGAGTCGTCTTGATTATTTCGCGAGAACCAACGACGAAAAATTCCACCGTGGAACGGGCGAGCGAAGCCTTAATGGACCCCCTGCGCGCGCCATTATGCTCAAAGGATGAAAGGGTCCTTCAAAGGATCCTTGGCTCCACTTTCATTTGCATTCGGGATTGGGAGAAATTCTGGATCCACCGTTTCTTTCCCGGAGCCAGACGATCATCGCAGGCGTGGCTGATACGGCGCTTCCCTAATGAGGAATTAGGTCAACGGAGTTCGACGGAAGAAATACGTCTGAAAACGACGACCATGATGCCGCGGAGGAAATAAACGGTGGTCTGCGCCGGAATGGAACGAGGAAACACGCGGAAGGGTCGACTTCTCGTCGGAACGAAGTGGACCGAAATTAGTTTACCTTTGAAAACCAATTTCTTTCTATTTCTTACCTTGCGCCGTCTTCCGCTTCCTTTCCGTCGCAAGGGCCATTTTTCTGTTGCGATCCTGCCCATCCTCCGCTGCGGGGAGATTGCCGCGGAAACGAAAATAATAAAAGAGCCACGCACGATCGAAGAGCAATATCTGGTAACGTTCCGAGTAATAACGGGCCACGGTGGATTCCCGCTTCGCTGAGTACCTTCGAACACTTTCTGTTTTCTCTGTGCAGAGCAGACGTAGACGCTCGCCGCTCTGTAGATACGTTTATTTCCGCAATTACGGAATTAAATGTCTCGGCTATTGACGGACCAGGAAATTGAAACTTGAGTGCTCCGTACGCCTCAGCCACGGAAACAAGAATAAAAATTCTCACGATCGCATAGGGGAAAAATGGCCCCTGACGCGCGTGAAAATACAATGGTCACGTTAAAGTACCCTTTCAATGACTTGCTCTCGTGCCGAGGGATTTTTGGACATCTCGATCCATTTTTTGGTCACCTCGATAATTTACCTCGGCAAGAAAGTCCCACTTGACTTGACCATTTAAGTGTCATTTTTATTTCGAATGATACTGTGATATACAATTCGGGAGGGCGAATATAACTGACTGAAAGTATAAATTATTTATCAAGTTCAGATCAATGTAAAATCATGTGCCCCTATTTTAATGGACACCTAAATAGCGCTTCTTTAAAAAGTGTTTCATTTCTCACTGTATGCAGATCGAAAAATGCAAGCTCTCCGAGCAATAAGCGTAATCTCCAGCTAAAAATTTGATCGGTTTACGAGTACAAAAATCGAAAATACAGAACAATGTTGCAGCAACACGTGCAACGAAATTCGAGGCAGACCGGATATTTTTGTCGTGCAATCCGCTCTGGCCGCAGACACGGGGCCACAGTCCAACTTGAAAAAGGGTGCGACGGCGTCAAACAACTTCGGCATCAAACAATCTGGCGGAAAGGTGAAACTTTTCCATCCACTTCAGCCGGAACGGTTGGTCCGCCGCGTCGCAGCGCGTCGGTTTCGTTTATTTCACTTATTTCATCTGTTTCTTCCGTGCCAGCTACTTTCTCTATCTATCCCGACTATTCCGTCCGCCCCGGCTGGTTAATCCGCATAAATCAAAACAAGTTCCAAGTTTTTCCGATTCGCCTGGAGGCAGACAGCCGCGGGGTCCATGGAGGCATCCCGGCGGCATCGCAGCCGCGCGGGGGATTGATGACACTCATAATTCGCACCCGCTGTCAAGCTGTTCTCCTCGTGTTTGGACTGCCATAATCCCAACGGCTTAGCACCCGGAGGACAGGCGGCGGCCGTTTATCTCTCCTGAATCCCGGATTATCGCCGAGTGATATTTTTTAGACGCGTCTCGTGTCACCGCACCATCAGTTGCCCGCGGAATCTGGAGAGGGAGGTTAATTAAAATCGAATACGTTCGCGCCGAAATGAGACGCGAGAACTTCGGAGCCTGTCGTCGTCGACGTCTCGGCAGGATCATGCTTCTTGGATATCCCTCGTCGACTTTTCGGCGTCGCCAGAATCTCTCTCCTCCCTCGATACCGCGGCAATTAAATCAAAGGCAAATTCGTTCGAAAGTTTCCAGCTTGCTATCAAAGAGCAGGATAGCTGCCAGGGTTTGCCCGGAGGGGGCGAACAGGTTGGAGCCGGTAACCGGGTGTAACTAAGTAAACCGAGCATTTCAAGTTGTTCCTTTCCGCGTAGCTAGACGCCGCGCCGGCGATATTAAGCGCATAACATGTACCCCCTACCATCGCTCCGTCAGCCCACCCCCGCACCCCGTCACTATTATACAGCCATTACTACGTCACGCCGTTGTATACAGGGTGAGTCGCCTGAAATATCCCCGTTGTCCTTAACGCGTTGAATGCCGCGCGAATTTTCCGCGTTTCGCACGAGTCTCTCGCCTGGTTCGTTTATGTTAGGGGAGAATGTGGCGATGGTGGTCAGTATAATTATTACAAAATTACACGTCTTAAAATTTCCGTTTTCCTTGTCTACCAACATTGTCTTACCTTACATATAAAATTAACAATTTTATAATATTCCAAGAGGTGGATTAACTGTAATACAAACGTCACAGCATCTTCCAGAAGATCGTCGAACATCGGAAGGATTAAATGAATGCCGCGCGAATTTCTGCGTTTCGCACGAGTCTCTCGCCTAGTTCGTTTATATTAGGGGATAATGGGGTAAAAAATGGCGGTCAGTATTGTTATTACAAAATTACAAGTCTTAGGGGAGAGTCGTGCAGTACCGACCGCTCTAAGTTTTCTTGTTATTAGGTGGACTAGAATCGGTAAAAATTAAAATTAAAAAAAGGAATTTGTAACACAAAGGAAACTTAATAAAAGGCCGGAAACTAATTTTGTGAAATTTAATAATTAGTATTCATTATTTGTAAGAATAAAGATATTAGAATTTGAAGGAAACAAAGAATTGTCGTCCAGTACCGACCAATTACGTGTTTAGTAGATTTTTCAGTCTAAATCATTAATAATGTTAAAAAAAGACATTCAGATGTTAGAATACGCATTTTTATTCAAATTTTATTTATACATATAATAAAATAATTATATATTTTTATATATTATGTCATTTTTTTGTTTAGTTTTTACATCTTTCCTTATTTCCTTTCCTTACTTTAGTTTCAACTTTTCTTTTTTCTGCTTCTTTGACTTTTTCGTTTCTTGCAGCTTTTCTTTTCTCCGCATTTATCTTTTTTTCTTCAGCCAGGTTCTTTTTTTTCTAAACTTCGTTTATAAAAACGGTCGAAGTTAAGATTTCAGATTGTTGCGTCCGTTGTCTTCTCTTTTTTGTTTGCAACTCTAATTGTCGTTTCTAGGAGAGATTGATTTCACCATATCCATGAAATTTGAAGTTACACCAGGTAAAGAAGTTAATGAAAAATTATCGTTAATATTTAAAGTGAGCGGTGATGATGGTTTTTTCTGCGTTGGAATTTCGGACATTTTTCTGTGGGAAAAGATAAAAGAAAGATTAAATAAACATCGTCTAACTTCATTTCAAATGCTAACAGATTGAACTTACAGATAAGAAAAGTTTGGCTTATACTGGTCGACGATTGATTGGTTGGTACTGCAGGACAGTTGGATGGTCGGTACTGGACGACAAACATGAGGAAACATTTTAGGCTATGGTATACATAATATACAAAGAAAATTCCAAAACAGGGCCCGTTAATTATACTTAATAGACTAGATATAATATACATAATTCAACAAAGTCGTTTACTTACCTGAGAAACGAATTATCAGATCTAGAAAATAACTCTTAACACTCGAAATATCAACGCCCACGCTAAATGTGTCAGAACTGCGAAAACAATCGAATGACCAATGTAGCAACGAAACATATTGCTCACAATCGTTATATTCATTTGTTTTCGTAAAGGAAGTGTAGCCATTTGACCTGGAAAGTCATAAACTAATTTTGGCCGGTACAGTACGCCGGTCGGTACTGCACGACTCTCCCCTAAGCTTTTCATTTTTCTTGTCTATCAAGATTGTCTTACCACATACATAGAAATCTTGTAGTACTCCAATACATGAATTAGACGTTACAGCATCTTCCAAAAGATCGTCGAGCATCAGTAAAATTGAAGGTCAATCCGTGTGTGGTTCTTCGAAGATCTGAAAAGATCAATCATCCGCCGCCAGAATGAACTCACACAGCTCGCACAGACTTCCCTTTCCCTGCAGGAAACGATTAACGATGAAACAGCTCCGATAAGCACAGTCGCGAATGAGATCGAGGGGTCAGAGAAATTCCCTCGATTATACACTTTGTTGTGCGGATCAAATGAATCAGTACATTTAACGAGCGACGTTAACGGCGACTCTGCCACGTTAAAAACCCATAAAACCGACTTTCTTCGCGAGACCGACCCTCCGTTCACACCTCCCCCACGTTCACTTTCGATCTAACCGAAGCCCGACATTCCCGAACGGGATTCCAGGGCCTCTTCCCAATTAAAAATCTCCTAAGCCGCGATCACGCGAACCGAAACATCCGCATCGGTGTTCCCGGCATCGTCGGTATGTTTCTTATCTCGCGGTGGCGTGGAATTTCCAGGATTTAGTAGGAGGCCGGGACGTTTCGCGGCAACGCAACTGTTCACCGTTCCAGGGATAACGCAATACTTCCGCAGTCGTCTCGCTGGGTAGAAGTTGTTCGACCGAAGTCCAGGGGCGGGTCAAAGGGGAGTGAAACCGGCCTCGGTTAGGGTTGTCAGTCAACCAGCGATAGGCGGCACGGCAGAAGCGTGCCACACGCTACTACACGCCTATACAGGGTGTCGGCTGAGTCGCTTAACATTCGAGTGGTACCATGTTTGCTTAGAATACCAATGTACCTATTCTCCACTCATTTTTGAAAAGTTTTACACCAGTTTCATCTACATCCAAATCTTTTTTGCACATTTCTGAAATAACACAGCTCCCCCAAAAAATGTATGTAGACACAGTGAACCCAAAAAGTATTCCAACTCGCAGTTTTAGTTTTTGTTCCATTTTCCTCGTTAAATCGCACAAAAAAATTTTAAAACAAATCTGACACATTCAAAGTCGAACAATCAAACATTTTTTCTGGTTTTTCATTTTCTACGACCGTAGTTTAATTACCAAACCACGTATTCGAGAATTTTTTCCGGTTTTTTAGTTGCACACTACGGTTGTAGAAAATGAAATACGAGGGGAACATTCGAAACAGTACAGATTTAATATTAGAGCTTGAGAGCGACCACGCTGGAAACAAATTTAATAATAAAGTACTGTCGTCAACAATGTCTGGAAGTTTATTCACATTTTCAGCCAGGGTGCTGCATAATTACAAAAAAAGATAATCCAATTTTTCAACGTTTTTTCTATGGGAACCTAAGTTATACTTGATTTTTCTCAATACTTTACTCTTAATGTTATTCTCAAATCTGCAGAAGGTTTCCCTGAATGTTGAAATGTTTAATGTAGTCCGGGGTCTTTTTGATCACACCTCGTACTTCATCGTCGAAGAGGATTGCGTTCGGGGGACCGGCCGAAAATCGCAATTGTCCCGCACCCTACAGAAAGGGTGACTCGTCACCCCTGACCCATTTCGCGACGCAAATTTCGTTGTAGTCGGACGGAGGTCGCCCGAGGCGAGGAATTCCTGGACACTCGTCGACTTCCACCCTTCGTCTAACCCCGGGGTCGAGTATTTAGATACATCTAGCCGCGGGATAGATAACCGTTCGTCCTTTCCGTGCGCGGTGGTAGCCGGTATAGTTTTCGAGGCGAGGAGGGCACGCATAAATTCTAACTCGTCGAATCAAAGGGTCCAAGGTATCGGGCTATCAAAGGGCTTTATCTCCCGGCCAGGTCGGGACCGCACAATAACCGGTTTATCGTTTGACTGTAAGTCGATCTAAGTTCGATGTGGGTTACGTTCCCAATTCCGTGGCTGGTAAAACTGAAACTTCCAGACGCCGCGCCCGCCGGCTGAATATTTAGTCTAATTATTATCGAACTGTGACTGCGCATTTAGACCGACTATCCTCGGGTTCGCCCGTTCCCGTCGATTTACAGTGCTTCTCGTAACATTGCTCAACAGATTTGAACTTTCCTTGCGTTTCCCGGTATATAGACTCCCAGACAGTCACGTTAATTAAATTTTAATCCTCTGTTTCGGTTTTAATAGAATTTAATAAAACTGTCTGCATTGCTGCAACAAGCTTGCACGTATTTTCTCATTGCACAAACATTTCTAAAACGCCGCGCCGCGCAGCCGGCTGACTATCTCGTCTAATTATTATCGAACCGTGACTGCGTATGTACACCGACTATCCTCGGGTTCGCCCGTTCCCGTCGATTTACAGTGCTTCTCGTAACACTGCTCAACAGATTTGAATTTTTCTTGCGTTTTTCGATATTCTATGCGGGACTCCCAGACAGTCACGTTGATTAAATTTAAATCCTCTGTTTCAGTTTTAATAGAATTTAGTAGAACTGTCTGCATTGCTGCAACAAGCTTGCACGTATCTTCTCATTGCACAAAATTTCTAAAGTCGCTGCGCTCCCTTCGTAACACGCATAAGTATTAAGGTGAAGTGCCCTAAGTCTGGACAGTCCAAAAGTGATACCTAAATCTGGACAATTGAATTTTCATAGTAAAATCAGTAATTAAGAGATTAAATAATTATATTATATATTCTGAGGCCTTAGCTACAAGTAGGTGTGAATATTATTTCATTGAGACATCAATTGAAATTTAAAAATGAATTCAAAGTTCATCTGAAAACAGTATACAAAATAGTCTATTTACATGCGAATCATGTGCATTTATAGTTCGAACTTTTGTTAGAAAAAAAGATATAATTTAAGCCCTCAGACAAAAAATAATTATCACGCATAATAATATTGATATTTTAAAATAAATTGGCAATCAAGCTTAACGTAAATAATAATTATTAATCCAAATATTAGATGTCCAAGATTAGGACTGTTTTCAAATATAAGTACTCCATACTGGGACGCGATGACAGTAGCTGTCCCACTCTAAGCTTATACGCAATGTGCTTACGCCTGAATCCGGACACGTGTTTGTGAATAAAATCAACGCATTGTTTGCAAATTATTTAACTACATGTACGTATAGTTAGTCTTCTATTAGCTTGAATAACGTATGTAGAAAATGTATTCCGGTTGTGACGTTAATAATACTTCATGTTTACATCTTAAATCTATCAGTATTACTACCTAACCTTAAAAGTTGTATTATGACAAGTTTTATTAAAACAGTAAATGAAAATAAATATATATTTGGTTAAATAATACAATACTATAATCTATGATAAGAATACTACATATTACGCAAAGCATCTTCTATTCGTCATGCGCAACAGCGCACAGTGGTCCCAAATCCCGAAAACGCGGACAAAACCTCAAATCGTATTAAAAAATTATTGGATCTGCTTCAAAATTGATATTAAGGCGTTTCTGGGGTCGCTGATTACGAATCTGAACTTAAAATTTAAAAAAACAAAATGGCGGATCCAATATGGCGGACATATACATTAAAAAATGATTTGATCTGCTTGAAAATTGGTATTAAGGCGTTTCTGGGGTCGCTGATTACGAATCTGAACTTAAAATTTAAAAAAACAAAATGGCGGATCCAATATGGCGGACATATACATTAAAAAATGATTTGATCTGCTTGAAAATTGATATCAAGGCATTTTTGAGGTCCCTGATCACGAATCTGAACTTAAAAAATATAAAAAAATTTCAGATATATTGTATTATTGTTTATAAAAAAAACTGGCAATCTGTGTCCTCCATACGTTCTAAGCATAATCCTTCAAAAACTATTTAAATTGTTCAGAAAAACTTAGTGTATATCTCTCAGTTCGAGAAGAAATGCAACGAATGCTCACAAAATACCTACTCTGCATTATAAAAAACAGTGATACGACCACAGGGGCAGAGAGGGGCAGCTAATTTTTTTTTAGATTGCAAGATAATAGTATAAACTAGAATCTCGAACAAGTTTTAGCGATGGAGGGTGAAGGAAACTCAACTTTTACATTAATCTTTAAAATTTATGCCTTCACTTTTACCCTTACTTTTGCATACATAGTTATCAGTTAATAATAAACATTTGGCACTAAAAACTATGCAACTTACCTCTACAAACAACATCCATAATGCACAATTAAAATCGATACGTTCCAATACAATTTACGCACTGTACAGTTAAAACTCGCACTGAGACTTGGAAGAGTATGAAGGCACTGACTAATGAAACCGAAGTTCGGATTGCGACTGTTGGTCAGGTATAAAAATGGGACCTTTCTACCGTCTACCTCCAAGTAGATATACTCTTAGAGTAGCCAACCCCATAATTAAAACTTACCTAGCTGAAAGTTCATTTTTTAGGTTTTGTCCGCGTTTTCGGGCTTTGGGACCACTGTGCAGCGCCACCAACCAACGTTTTAGGTTATGTTCGCTCGATCAACTCGTAAATTGAATTTGTCCCGATATAGGCTTATTTCTGTTCAGGTACTAGCTTAGATTGGATTTAATATGTCCAACTATAGGTTTGAATTATTCTTGTTAATACAATTAAGATATTAACCTAAACAATGATTTTTTTATTTTAAATTACTGTACAAACTCTGAACTGTATGTTAAAACTCTTAAGAAATTGTTTTTGTTTATTTAAAGTGATACAATTTAAAATAGAAAAACATGCTGTCCAGGCATAGGGCACTTCACCTTAGTTCCATTTTAAAAAATTAAGATGACCTTGATATCTCTAACACTAAACCTACCACTGCCGGTCAAATCACCGGTTTCATATTTTTAAAAGTTACACTAAATCTAACTAAATAGAGACTTGTTACTTTTGTAAGTTAAAACATTTTAATCGGTAGGTTTAACCTAACCTAACCTAACCTTAAAAGTTGTATTATGACAAGTTTTAAGGTTTGAATACTATTGTATTCGTAACAAATTAGTTGCGCATCCTTGGTAATAACTAAATGATTAAGCCTCGGCAGTCGGGTACAAAGCGCGAGCACCGAGCGTTGAGTGTAATGGGCGAACAACGACTAATAATGAAATTGATAGAGGTCCCCGGTGTAACAGTGGAACAACGCATTTCCAGTTTCTAAAGCGGACCGGTTTCCCGATCCCCGATACTCTGTTCGCAATTAATAACCACACCATTTGATGCCTCCCGATCAGAGAGCGTCCGCAACAATACGATATTCAAGTTCTGGCAACCGGGACACAAACAAAAACAGATCCTTTCCAGCCGATCGGCTCGACGCAAATAACCAGAATTAATCGAACCGAGCGACGCAGTCTCTCGGTAACAGTTCCGCTATAAGAGGCGAAACAGCCTCGGGGGGATTCAACTTCGACGACGAATGTCATCAAAGCGACTGTCGGGAGACGACGCGCAGGGCTCTCTCTCCTCTCTTCCCTCTCGTCTCCGGGCTCTCCGGGCTCTTTGCGCTGAGATTACTCGACGATCGCGGATAATCTAAATAATCATCGTCTGGAGGGAAAATGTGATTCCTTCGTGGCAACCCCTTCGTTAAAACGGTAGTAACGTCATCGACGGATACCCCGGGGCGGTCCCGAAGTTGATCGACTTCAGGCATTAACCGCCCTCTGTCTTGTGTCACTCTATACGTCGGGATTGATAAGGAACTTCCTTGGGGCAGTTGCCGTTGCAGACGGAGGATCCCTGCTAGTGAAAAGATGGAAATATGTATTTAACCTTCCCGTTTGACAATGGCTACAGTCTGTCGAATAAGTCTTCGTACACCCTTCGAGGGGGTTCTTTTATTTGATTGAAAGTATCGATCTCTTCTGCATCTTTGGGAGCAGTGCAACTAACTTTGTATATTCTTCGGGCGAATGCATTCGTCCACAGAATTTGTACTGAATGAGGTTTGCAACACGATACGTTAGACGGACCAGTTTATACGTATAAAGCTAAGAATACACCTAACCCTCTTATATTAGTCTGGGAACTTGGTGCATTTTCGACAATCCTATAACCCGTTGTGCTTACAACATGTTTTGTAACAATTTTAATGTTGACTATTCAATAGATTTGAAATCTTGACGACTCGCAGTTGAGAATTTATGGAAAAGTTACTGAATGGCAATAGCAATTTTGGTTGTGAAACAACGACTGACCGAATTGATTTCGAAACAACGAATTAACCCGTTTAAAACTCGCGCAACGAAGCTTTCGAATGCATCGGAAGCATTAACAACTTTCGAGTCTGTAAAACAACATTTTCCAAGTCAGCATCCAGCTGAAAGGGAACGCAATTTGAACGCGAGTTTGACTAGAATTTGTGTGTATCGATCGCGTATCGCGCGTCGACGTATTTACCCGACAAAGTAAAACCGATCAGATTGCCGGTAAGCTGTAGTTACAAAATCCGGCACTCTTTTTATTTACCATATATAGACAGCCATGGTATTGTTTAAAAAGGGCCATCGTTAGCGGCGGAAACGTGGACGTAATCGATTTCCGAGGCGTAACGGTATTCCCAGCGATAATCAAATTCCCAACAGCAGTTTTTTCGATTGGGCGGATGGCTCGGCGATAAAAGGGACACGCCACGTTTGCGCAAATTCGATAATCCTTTGGATTTTTCATTGGCGACGCGACGCGACGATGCGCTACGGGCTGGAACGGGCCACAACGCAACGCCGGCGCGCCGTGCCGCGTGCCGGATTGAATTCCATCCGAGTAAACGAATGATCGTCACCGGGAGAACGATGACGAACGAGTGTTGGCTGCGAAAGAGATTCCTCTTAATCCCAAGATTACACAGTCGGCAGACTGCAGAATGTCAAAGAGAGATGGAGACGGAGAGAAAGAGAGAGCAATGGAGGTGCCAGATGAATACACTGGATAGCCTGATCCCTTAATTACACATTTCATCCGGAGCTGCAACCGGCACTGCACCAGGTAAGCACACGTGAGCATATGTAGGTAAGGTGAAGTGCCCTATGCCTGGACAGCATGTTTTTCTATTTTACATTTTATCACTTTAAATAAACAAAAACAATTTCTTAAGAGTTTTAACATACAGTTCAGAGTTTGTAAAGTAATTTAAAATAAAAAAATCAGTGTTTAGGTTAATATCTTAATTGTATTAACAAGAATAATTCAAACCTGAGCATGAATAATATAACACTATAATCTATGATAAGAATACTACATATTACGCAAAGCATCTTCTATTCGTCATGCGCAACAGCGCACAGTGGTCCCAAAGCCCGAAAACGCGGACAAAACCTAAAAAATGAACTTTCAGCTAGGTAAGTTTTAATTATGGGGTTGGCTACTCTAAGAGTATATCTACTTGGAGGTAGACGGTAGAAAGGTCCCATTTTTATACCTGACCAACAGTCGCAATCCGAACTTCGGTTTCATTAGTCAGTGCCTTCATACTCTTCCAAGTCTCAGTGCGAGTTTTAACTGTACAGTGCGTAAATTGTATTGGAACGTATCGATTTTAATTGTGCATTATGGATGTTGTTTGTAGAGGTAAGTTGCATAGTTTTTAGTGCCAAATGTTTATTATTAACTGATAACTATGTATGCAAAAGTAAGGGTAAAAGTGAAGGCATACATTTTAAAGATTAATGTAAAAGTTAAGTTTCCTTCACCCTCCATCGCTAAAACTTGTTCGAGATTCTAGTTTATACTATTATCTTGCAATCTAAAAAAAAATTTGCTGCCCCTCTCTGCCCCTGTGGTCGTATCACTGTTTTTTATAATGCAGAGTAGGTATTTTGTGAGCATTCGTTGCATTTCTTCTCGAACTGAGAGATATACACTAAGTTTTTCTGAACAATTTAAATAGTTTTTGAAGGATTATGCTTAGAACGTATGGAGGACACAGATTGCCAGTTTTTTTATAAACAATAATACAATATATCTGAAATTTTTTTATATTTTTTAAGTTCAGATTCGTGATCAGCGACCTCAAAAATGCCTTAATATCAATTTTCAAGCAGATCAAATATTTTTTTAATGTATATGTCCGCCATATTGGATCCGCCATTTTGTTTTTTTAAATTTTAAGTTCAGATTCGTAATCAGCGACCCCAAAAACGCCTTAATATCAATTTTGAAGCAGATCCAATAATTTTTTAATACGATTTGAGGTTTTGTCCGCGTTTTCGGGATTTGGGACCACTGTGCAGCGCCACCAACCAACGTTTTAGGTTATGTTCGCTCGATCAACTCGTAAATTGAATTTGTCCCGATATAGGCTTCACTTCTGTCCAGGTACTAGCTTAGATTGGATTTAATATGTCCAACTGTAGGTTTGAATTATTCTTGTTAATACAATTAAGATATTAACCTAAACAATGATTTTTTAAATTTTAAATTACTTTACAAACTCTGAACTGTATGTTAAAACTCTTAAGAAATTGTTTTTGTTTATTTAAAGTGATAAAATTTAAAATAGAAAAATAGGGCACTTCACCTTATATTTTCGGTAATTCTTTCGGGATGAAGTTCCTGATTTCAAGGTGGGTTTACGGGTTGATAGCGATCTTTTTTGATCGCACACCGAGTGCCCGGAGGATCGTAAATTGGCGGATAATAGCCGATGGCGCCATAAAACATTTCTGCACTTTAACGTCCGTCCGGAAAACGACAGCGGAGGTTGTGTATGAGGCACTGCCCGACTCATTCCCATTTGGACGTTGAGAAATTAACGGCGGGCTTCCGGCTCGGGGCCCGTTTCCGGTGTCACCGGGCCTCTGTTCAAAGCGAGAAACTGCCGCGTCGAATCAACGCCTCCGGCCGCCAAACGGAATCTCCCTGCGATAAAATAGCGAGTAACAATGGTAACGACATCTTTATTGCATGCAAAGTGGAAAGAAGAAGCGACCGAGAAAACCGTGTAATTGATGGGCCGAGCTGGTGGCCTCGATACTCCGCGGAGTCTCGTAATTGGTCTCCGATGAATAAAGTCTTTGAAATACACCTGTCGGCAACGGTCGGTGTCAATTAGGTTAGCAATTCATTTTGGAAACAGATCTCGATAGACTTTCTAGAATGATAATACGATAGGGGTGGGCAAAGAATCCTCGAAGTTGGTGAGTAACCGTACTGTGGTCCTCAGTTAAGTTGTATGTCTAAAATAATCGGAAAGTTTTAAAAGGCTTAATTATCTCAGTTTTCATGCTCGAGGATTTACGTTGATTGGATCCTGAGCCCCGCAATTATTAAAATTACGAAGCTGCTTCCATCGGAAGTTGTTAACGCTAAATCTACCAGCGCCAAGTTTTAAGAAACGAGGAAGAGGGCAAGGACTTTTTAAAATAAGAATTACTTTCGACAATAATTCGTTTATAATAATACCAGTGTTATAGGTATTAGATTTAGATTATATAGATTTATCGATTGAGATTTTTATGGTGATATGCATTTAGACAAAACAGTTCCGTAGTCTCCACGATTGTAAAACAGCAAACGTGGAATCGTTCGTTTCGAAGGGTCAATACTAAAGCATCATCGGCTCCGAGCGTCTTAAAGGACTCGCGTTCATCGAGCAACCATTGCATCGCAAAATCTCTAAGCATCTTATTCAAATCAAGAAAAGTCCGGCGTTCTCAATTGGTCCAGCTGGTCGCGAGCAAGAAGACGGGGACAACTGGAAAGCATTGTAAGGGTTCGAGGATGCGATTCATGGGAGCGTTCGTGCGGAACAGATATCCAGTTCTGAAGTCGGCCTTTTTTCCGAGACGCAAGAACGTTCAATGGAACAAGAAAGAGAAAAATCAAGAAAAAAGGAGAAATCGAGACGTTGTACGAGAGAAGGAAGGAACAGAGAGAAAAACGGGAAAGGGGGTGGGAGGAAGGCAATCGATATGCAGAGTTTTCCCAATAAGACGGGGGGGAAGGAGCTATTTCATTTCTCGATCGTCTAGCGCTCGGTCTTTCGACGTACCGCATCGCGTACGGGCGAGCTCTACTTGTCCTTGAGAAGAAAGGTATATCTAGATGACGTCGTAGATCGGAGGGTTGGAGGAGTGTCCCTTTTCGCGAGCCCCGGACAAGGCCGTATGCAAAAGATAGAACGTGCGCCGCAATCCGAACGAAATCTCGAAACGCAATTTCCTGGACAACCGGCCGAACGGACGTCGCGACATTTCGCCTCGCTCTGCCTCGTTCTGCCTCGCTCTACTTCGCCTCGGTATACCATCGACAGGGAACATCTATCCCCGTGCAACGAATGCAGTTTTAACGATGCAACCTCGTTGTTTCCCTTCCCCTTCGCGCTTGGATATTTCACTCGACTTTTTTCGAGAGCGGCCACGTCGAACGTTGATAAATCGCCGTCAGAACGGCCAAGTGTCGTTCCTCGGACGACAAACGGCGTGTCTTATGATTTCCGCGAGAAGAATAGACCTGGGACCAACGCGAACTGTTTTAAAGAATCAGGAATCCTCGAGAAACAGGGTCCGTTTCAGAAACTCCTGGTGGAAATCGAAGATGGAAAGTTTGGAACGAGTCTTTGTGTGGGTTCCGTAGACCGTGGAAGATTTATGAGCATTGTTTGTATGTATAATAGAAACAGACTTGTTTATCTATCGACGATGATAGTATTTTGATTTTCTTTTTATTATGACGCATGTTATGAAGCTGATGCTTCACGATAAAAAACTTCTCTTTCCTCAGAAGCAAAATTCTTTTAAACTCCACCTTTTCATTTTGATTCGAGTTTGACCCAATTGCTCGGGCACTCTTGCCGCGTTCCATCTAATTCATGGCGTTCGAATAATCGAACACGCCGACGAAAATCGATTCTATTTCGAACAGACGAGGATTATTTAACTCGCGCATTATTTAGGTGGTTTGGCGAAGTCGTAAGTGCAAAATGAACTAGTTGATTTAATGTGAACCATCGATATAAATCGTCTCGTAGATATCAAGCGTGATTATTTATTGAAGAAGACAGCTGAATATTTGTTAACGAATAAGTTTTCGTTCGGATTGCATGGAATGGGCATCGCGGGAGTTCATCGAACCGAACGGGCTAACGTGGGTCTCCGTAATTTTAGACCCGACGTCCAGTTTCTGTCTGAAACTGTCCATCAGATAATTTTAATGGAGCTATTGTCCGAATAAAGGAAGATTTCATTCGTTACATGACATTAAGCTGCCCCATCGAAATCGCCGGACGTTCGAGAATACCAGTTTATTATTCTTGCTTGTATAGAATCGACCCTTATCAAGACCCTGTTAATCCTCCTGCATTAAAGGAACTCACTATCATCAGTCACGAGAGTCTACACATAGAAACTGTCTTTCGAATATTCCAGATACAGAACTAGAGGATTTCGATGGTTTATACTTGTTAGCTAAGATTGTTCAGATAAGTAGATAAATCACAGACGTACGATCTTGAGGAACTTTTCGTTTCTTCGATGAATTTACGATGGATTTATTTCGTTGTTCCGTTTTATGTACATTTTCATGGGAATAAATAGAGGCACATAAGTTAGGCAAGAGTCGTGCAGTACCGACCGCTCTAAGTTTTCTTGTTATTAGGTGGACTAGAATCGGTAAAAATTAAAATTAAAAAAAGGAATTTGTAACACAAAGGAAACTTAATAAAAGGCCGGAAATTAATTTTGTGAAATTTAGTAATTAGTATTCATTATTTGTAAAAATAAAGATATTAGAATTTGAAGGAAACAAAGAATTGTCGTCCAGTACCGACCAATTACGTATTTAGTAGATTTTTCAGTCTAAATCATTAATAATGTTAAACAAAGACATTCAGATGTTAGAACACGCATTTTTATTCAAATTTTATTTATACATATAATAAAATAATTATATATTTTTATATATTATGTCATTTTTTTGTTTAGTTTTTACATCTTTCCTTATTTCCTTTCCTTACTTGAGTTTCAACTTTTCTTTATTCTGCTTCTTTGACTTTTTCGTTTCTTGCAGCTTTTCTTTTCTCCGCATTTATCTTTTTTTCTTCAGCCAGGTTCTTTTTTTTCTGAACTTCGTTTATAAAAACGGTCGAAGTTAAGATTTCAGATTGTTGCGTCCGTTGTCTTCTCTTTTTTGTTTGCAACTCTAATTGTCGTTTCTAGGAGAGATTGATTTCACTATTTCCAGGAAATTTGAAGTTACACCAGGTAAAGAAGTTAATGAAAAATTATCGTTAATATTTAAAGTGAGCGGTGATGATGGTTTTTTCT
Source organism: Lasioglossum pauxillum (assembly GCA_933228785.1). NCBI lineage: Eukaryota > Metazoa > Arthropoda > Insecta > Hymenoptera > Halictidae > Lasioglossum > Lasioglossum pauxillum. The sequence goes on along the minus strand of OW121705.1, from coordinate 42,395,217 downwards.
GCGTTGGAATTTCGGACATTTTTCTGTGGGAAAAGATAAAAGAAAGATTAAATAAACATCGTCTAACTTCATTTCAAATGCTAACAGATTGAACTTGCAGATAAGAAAAGTTTGGCTTATACTGGTCGACGATTGATTGGTCGGTACTGCAGGACAGTTGGATGGTCGGTACTGGACGACAAACATGAGGAAACATTTTTGGTTATGGTATACATAATATACAAAGAAAATTCCAAAACAGGGCCCGTTAATTATACTTAATAGACTAGATATAATATACATAATTCAACAAAGTCGTTTACTTACCTGAGAAACGAATTATCAGATCTAGAAAATAACTCTTAACACTCGAAATATCAACGCCCACGCTAAATGTGTCAGAACTGCGAAAACAATCGAATGACCAATGTAGCAACGAAACATATTAGCCACAATAGTTATATTCATTTGTTTTCGTAAAGGAAGTGTAGCCATTTGACCTGGAAAGTCATAAACTAATTTTGGTCGGTACAGTACGCCGGTCGGTACTGCACGACTCTCCCCTATGTATATGTACAATACAAACATTATATGTATTTATCTGCAATGTAATATTAAAAAGCATATCTGCTTGGAACACCAATTTTTCCCGAACTTCGGACTTGTTGTAGAGTTATATTACTGATTTCTCCAAAAATTTTCGACCGTCTGACTTGCCGTTGAATTGTACTACTGAATTTTCGTGCGACCTCTTTCGCTATTATGTATTATATGTGTATTCTCCTAATAGAAGACTCAATTTTCATGGTTTTCGTAAAATATTCGACCGTCTGGCTTGTTAATGAGTTGTACTACCGAATTTTCGAAAATTTTCGTGAGTCTGGCTTGTGGTTGTGTTACACTAGTGAATTTCGTGCCACCTCCTTCGATATCATATTCTCCTAGTAGAAAGCCGAAAATTTTCGCAAATCTCGAAAAAAATTGAATTTTGTATTAGGAGAATATGATATCGAAGGAGGTGGCACGAAATTCAGTAGTGCAACTCAACGACAAGTCAGACAATTAAAAATCTCGAAAATTGAGAAAGTATTAGGAGCACATGATGTCGAAGGAGGAAGCACGAAATTCAGTAATGCAATTCAACGTCAAAAATTGTGAAAAAACCGATTATTTATGTATTTACAAGTACCTATATTGGAAGAGCTTGCGATAAGAAATCTCCGCGCACATCAATCGTAATACACATTGATCAGTCCGATGCTTAAAAGAACGTTCAACTTTCAGGTGAAGGTGATGCTGAAAGTGTCTCCAGGAGATGGAGGAAGTTTTTTCAACGCCGACAAGAGGAAAAAACAGGTGACCCTGGTCGATCCAACAGCCGGACAATCCTCTTCAGCTGAAGATCGCAGGCCGACGGTGGCAGCGCCGAAAATGTTCGCGTTCGACGCGATATTTACCGAAGAAGATTCTCAGGTAAGCGTTCGAAGTTCCCTCGACTTCCGTCTACGTAGCACGAGGCGTCCTTCTGGCAATCGACGAACGCCAATTTTAATCGTGACCGTCAATTCCATCGGCTTCCCCGGGAAATTCAGTGAAACGTCGGCTCTTTTCTTTCTCGTCCGCGGAGAATCGTTTTTCCACGGCCCTTCGATACCTTTCAGAATCCTCGAGGAGCACGGAAAAGCCGGCGCTAGGTGGATAAATAGAAAAAGGAGAGGAATTCCGGAGAAGTTAAGGGAAAGAGACGGGGGTTGGCAGGGAGGTAGAAAGTCAGAACGTTGAAACGTCTACGTGCTCCGTCGTCGACTTACGTTCATCCTAGAGACGCAGAAGACGTCCCTGCCTGGCGCATAACTAAACTAATTTCCCGACCTCTAAACTCCCTCTCCCGCTCAGGAAAATCCAACCCACCCACGACCCACCGTTCCTCGGGCGAATGTTGCTTCTTGCCCATGAGTTCTCCTCGGTCCGAGGAAATCGAATCGAACGTTGATGATCGTGATTATTTTTCAATTTACGCGCTCGATCCCACGCTCGGCCAGCACATTTAATAGTTCGATCATTCCCTTCTGGAACTCGTTCCATGATTATTGGAGAACTTGCACATTGAAGAAAAACTTTCCGCTCTGAATCGAGCTTTCTTAAGGAAAGTTGTGATCGTGGAATTTAGTTTTCAAGAAGTTAACCACTTAAGTATAACATGATTGTGGACGAACTTCGTGCAAATTTTTACGGGCTGATCCGAAGAAATTGTAGCTTCGGTTATCTCATTTGTAGCTTTAGTACATTAAAAATGAAATGATACTGGAAACGATTCTGCCGGAATTCTTGTAATTCTTCGAAAATTTGTATTTATTTGATTTAATTAGTTTGGGTTGCGTCTGTGTTTTTATTCGCCTTTGCAACAACAGGATGGCTGCGGAATCGATTGAAATTATAAATACTACTTAAATATTAGAATTTGGAAAATATCATTTCTGGTATTTTTAAATTTTGTGCATCATGTTAATGTTCTTTTTTCGTTTATCGTCATATACAGTAGCGGACAAAAGTTTAAGACCGCTCTAAAGAAGACGATAACTTTTTTAATATTGTACTATACGATTTGAACTTTTTTGGGAAGCTAGAGCAATTAGTTTACTAAAGGATGTGATAAGAAATTTTTTCGAAAATTGCAATTGATCGGAATTGTTGAAAAAATACTAAAAGTTGAATTTTTAACTTTTTTATGTGGGCCTATATTGAACATTTAAAAAATACGTTTTGTAGATCTGTGTCAATTAAATATATTCTGAAAATTTCGTCAAAATCGGCCGACGTTGCAATGAGCTACAAACGTTTAAAGATGGTAAAACGATTTATTGCCGAAAATCTTGAAAATCTGCAATTTTTACCATCTTTAAACGTTTGTAGCTCATTGCAACGTATACCGATTTTGACGAAATTTTCAGAATATATTTAATTGACACAGATCTACAAAACGTATTTTTTACATTTTCAATATAGGCCCACATAAAAAAGTTAAAAATTCAACTATTAGTATTTTTTCAACAATTCCAATCAATTGCAATTTTTGAAACAATTTCTTTTCACATCCTTTAATAAACTAATTGCTCTAGCTTCTCAAAAAAGTTCAAATCGTATAGTACAATATTTAAAAATCTTTAGAGCGGTCTTAGACTTTTGTCCGCTACTGTAGATTTGTTGTGTTAGTCGATCCTTTCTTTCATTTTGGTACATTGTGTTATTTGCTGTAAATACACGAAGTTTCACAAGTTAATTGTAACCTTTTAGTTCGTAGAAGATAAAAACATAATTCAAATTTTTCGGATCCCGCCGCCGACACCTCTGGAAATATTCTATGTGCCATTTTAGACTGTGGTGCCCAAGGTGGTTAGAAACCTACCTTATAAAAACTTTCGCGATATAACCACAGCAATTACAAAAGCGACGTAAAATAAATTTAAAAATAATTCAAATTTCAATGGTTGGATATAATAAATCCAGTATTTCTTCAGTGACATTTCTAATAGGTATGTCATATGTAATCCGGATTGTTTCAATAATTTTCAGATTCAGATATATCATTCCACCGTTACAAAAATCATAAAGATGTTCCAGCTAAAAATTATTAAATCAATTTATTTTTACAAGCACAAACAAAACACGGTTTTATTGTCGGATCATTACGATTAATGTTTAGGACAAATATAATTGAACGTTTTATGGCAGGGGTGGATAAGATATATAAAAATAAAAATCTACTTTGAACACTTCGATTTACATGATTATTATCGTTCGTAGGTGGACGCGTAGAGGATATATGGAGGTCACCAACTTTTTAAAAAATGAAAACGTTTTTTATTGCATCACTTAATGCATCTTAATATTTTTTACAAGAAGGTGTTAATCTACTTACATGTGAAAAAATCAGTTATATAAGAGATATGAGAGGTTCACTGTGACGATTGTTTGCATCATAAATCATAATTATTGCCATTCTACAGGGTGAATTCGATAAAGCAGGACACCTAAATATCTCCGTTACTTTTCGTTGTACAAAAAAACTTCGTAGGACAAAGTTACACTGTTTAAAGGGTCACATGTAACGGTGTAAGGGAAAAAAATTTCAAGGTCATTTTTATGAGATTTCAAGGTTATCGATGTTTTTTTAAATGGAATGAGGTATTTTTTAATACATCAATCGATGCAGCTGGGCATTCGTTATAAAAAAGTACTAACCTATGTATGTCGAAAAGTTAGTAGTTCACGAGGTATTTCGATTTAAATAACTCTAAAATACCATTACTGTCGTGCTAAGATGTTACACAAGTAAGTAAACGCTAACATAAATATCAACTCTTACTCTTCATTTTCAACTTCAATTTTTCAATTTCAACTTCAATTTTAGCTCTCCCATTTCAACTTCAATTTCTACTCTTCCATTTCAACTCCAATTTTTTAATTCCAGCTCTTCAATTTCAATTTTTCAATTTCAACGTCAATTCCAATACCAACCCTTCAACTTCAAATCTTCAATTTCAATTTTTCAATTTCAATTTTTCAATTCCAACGTCAATTTTTCAATTTCAACTTCAGTTTTTCAATTTCAATTCGTTAATTTCAAATCTTGAACTTCATTGTCAACTTCAATTTTTCAATTTCAACTTCAATTTTAGCTCTCCCATTTCAACTTCAATTTCAACTTCAATTTCTACTCTTCCATTTCAACTCCAATTTTTTAATTTCAGCTCTTCAATTTCAATTTTTCAATTTCAACGTCAATTTCAATATCAACCCTTCAACTTCAAATCTTCAATTTCAATTTTTCAATTTCAATTTTTCAATTCCAACGTCAATTTTTCAATATCAATTTCAACTTTTCAATTTACACTAGCAAGTAAACCCTAACGTCTTCGTACGACAGTAATGGTGTTTTAGAGTTATTGACATCGAAATATCTCGTGAACTACTAACTTTTCGACATACATAGGTTAGTACTTTTTTATAACGAATGCCCAGCTGCATCGATTGACGTATTAAAAAATACCTCATTCCAATTAAAAAAAAACATCGATAACCTTGAAATCTCATAAAAATGACCTTGAAATTTTTTTCCCTTACACCGTTATATGTGGCCCTTCAAACAGTGTAACTTTGTCCTACGAAGTTTTTTTGTACAACGAAAAGTAACGGAGATATTTAGGTGTCCTGCTTTATCGAATTCACCCCGTATTGTATCATTAATACTTAAAGAATTTAGTTTAATAGTTCCAGTGTTTCGACGGACGATATCATTTCGAACGTTTAAGAAAACCTTACGTGTCAAATACTCGGATAACTGCCCCATCGTCCAGCTAATTTGAATATCCTTTGGGCCATTCCATCAATTCGTCGGATTACCTTTCACCGCGCCAAATATGTATCATCGTTCACCTATTCGTTACCACTGTTCGCGGAAGCGGCGAAGAAGTGCGTCGATCTATTCATGGCGGAGCCGAAGCGCAAGAGAATGCCGCGCGTGCAGCCATCATGCTTGGCGATCGATCAGCGTCTAGGCGGTCTTTCGTCGTCTTTCGTCGTCTTCGCTGGTATCCTGGCGGCTTGCGGATTTTATTGCGTGGCATTGATGAACGACATCGCCGCGGAAAATGTCATCGGGGACCGCGGAGTGTGTTATAATATCGCGGCGTGCATAGCCGGCCGTGCTTCTGTGTGCACGTTCACCGAGATATTTCGGTGGTCTCCGGGGACATTATCGAACGTCGGATTCAAATGAGCCCGGAGCTACTCGGTTTTCCCGTCGTCCCCCTCTAACCCTATCTGTCTCTCACGTTCGCACACACACGTGGTTACGTATGCACGGCTCTCGTATCTCTGTTCCGCGTTTGGCAGCTAGTTCTCTCTAGGGACTAGCCCTTCATTCCTCCAGCCAGACTCCCTCTCCTCAAACCCCATGGCCCTTTGACGCACCCCATACCCTCGTCCGGCCGTGTTTAGAAGAACCATAGAAACCAATCGATTGATTCGATCAAATGTCCGCGTCCGCCGCGACGATTGTCATCGAAAGTCACAATGGCCGACTCTCCTTTTTCTCCTGCCGCTTTTTTATTCTCCTCTGCCGGTTCCCTTCCGCGACGTGTGTGCGTCGAGAACGGTGTGTGCACTCCGGCCAATAGTTTTCTGGACCGTTCTGAAGTTTGGAATCGATGGAGGGACCACGGCCCAACAGAGGAGGGACTCCGGGAGTATGCGTCTCGTGGTCCTGGGGGACGATTCCGTCGTTTCTGATTGGCCGCGGCAGTCAAACGCAGCGCTCCGTGAATATTTTAAAGACCGTCGTCGGCCGATCCCGGCCCGAAGGTCCTTCATCTTTCATTATTTAGGCCCGCCCCGCGGTCATTCTATTTTTGCGACTCGTCTGCCGCGCGGACCGCCGGACGCTCCGAGGACTCGGTGCCGTTTCGTTTTAACGATCCAATCAGAATATCGAAACCTCTGTGACCTAGAACATTTTCATTCTACAAAGTGGTTCTTTTATCTTGCACCCCTTAACCCCTATCCGCCCTTCGTATCAGTCTCGCACATTGTTCACGTAAAGGACGATGTTGTTCTAGAACATCATCATCATCATCATTATTTATTTAACGTCGCTTCAACTGCTATGGTCATTAGCGACGTTTATTCTAGAACAATTGAATCGAAATTTTGTGGTTCTCATTTTTTTAACACGAACTATATGTATATGCAAGATGTCTCACTATCATTATTATTATTCGCAGAAATGTAGATTAAGTGGTTTCGAGAAATTCACATACTGGTATCGGTAGTTTTTTTTTTATATGTCGAAAAACGATCTGTTTCGGAGATATTTTAATTTTAAAAAAACGTGGTAATATATATTGCTAAGAATATTATAGATATATCATCACTTATCAATTTTAATAATTTATAATATTCATCACTTATTAATTTTAATAAGTGATGATATATCTATAATATTCTTAGCAATATATATTACCACGTTTTTTTTAATGGTTAAAGGAGAAAACAAATTTTGATTTCGTTCCAGCACCTTTTAATGAATGCAGAATACTTTTATTTTGCGTGAAGCTCCGCAGTCTATTGAAACTTTGATTCTTCGTATCAGTTAATCGAAATACGAGGGTGATTCAATAAGTAAAGAGACAAATTCTATAATTTTCAAACTATTCAATGAATGTGTACAATCTTTTCAGGGGTGTTAGTTGGCAACCTTGGGATATGCTCTGATCAGCTGTTTCATCATTTTATGTCAACATAACCTCAAAATTTTCAATTCACCATGGCAAGTCCACTAGAAGATTGCACCTTAGAAGAGCAGCGCTCAGTCATTAGATTTTTAGTCGCAGAAGGTGTAAAACCAAGTGAAATTTTTTATAGAATGTTAATACAGTACGGTAAAAGTTGTATGAACCGTGCGAATTTTTACAAGTGGGTTGATCGGTTTAAAAGTGGCCGAACAAGTGTAGGTGATGAACCCCGATGTGGACGTCCAGTAGAAGTTTCTGGTCCCTCGGTGCAAAAGTGGCTTCGGGGTAAATCGAAAGAATTCTTCGCCAAGGGAATTAGGAAGCTGCAAGAAAGATGGGACAAGTGCATAATTGTGGGGGGTGATTATGTTGAAAAATAGCCTTAATTTTGAAAGATTAAAATAAACCGTTTTTGAGCTATAGCCATTTGTCTCTTTACTTATTGAATGACCCTCGTATTACCACGTTTTTTTTTATGGTTAAAGGAGAAAACAAATTTTGATTTCGTTCCAGCACCTTCTAATGAATGCAGAATACTTTTATTTCGCGTAAAGCTCCGCAGTCTATTGAAACTTCGATTCTTCGTATCAGTTAATCGAAATGGTTCTTCATGACTAGACTGCGGACCAAAATGATTGATGCAAAATAAGATATGTTTGCATTGATTGCAAGACACAGGAGAGCGGAATAAAACTTTCTTTCTTCTTTTAATTATCTGATTAATTGCCACCAATACGCCGATGACTTTAAATCTTTTTAATGTGTCCACTGCTTTAAATTGTACTTACCTATTTTTACGCAGTCTATTTCTGACCGTTTCAAGAGCCAAAAATGTTTCCAAGCGTCGATCATGGCTGATTTCGACTGACTCCTCAAGCTGTTCCGAAAAGCGAATCATTTACCTATGATCGCACAAATGTTATTTGACTCCGTGATTCGCCGAATCAACTAGTCCGATGCTGTGTACTAATTGCCTAGATTGTCATTAATGTTGTCCTATGGAAGTCCGGTAGGCGGTCGGGGTAAAAGTCGACGCGACGGTGCAACAGCGCGTGGAATTACATTGCGCGCGGGCGCGCACGTGGCAAATGTAATCCAACCTGGTTGCAATTCCGATTTGCCGATAATCTTCGGCCAGCGGATACCTTTGCTACCTGAGTCCGCAAATACGCGAACCGCGAATACGCTTGACCGCTGTGTAGAGAAGCAGTCCAATAGAACACGCAAACACACCGCGTTAGATTGATTATGGGTCAGACGAAAATTAACGTGGCCATGGTCGCCGATAGCATTACACGCCGGAAACGTTCGATACACAAGCTATAGCGTTGTATACTTCCGTCATCGCTATTTCTAAATACTATTTCCAGGGGAGAATGGGGCAATAGCGGCCAGTTACGCAATAATTATAATAAAATTAAAATATCGGGTGAAATTGTTATTTAAATATACGTTTCATATACTTCGATTATTAATTTGTTCGTACAAAGACGTCACCATAGACGATATTATTCTAAATTAAGGAGGTATTAAATCATCATTTTGTCGGTTCAGAATTTGTTTAAAAAGTACAGGCCTTCAAAGTGTGCAATTTTTGCCCATTTTGGCGAAAATGGACCTCACTTACGAATTTTTATCTCGGGACCTGTTTGTCCAATTGAGCTATATTTTTTTTGTTTCATTCAGAAATTATCGAGCTATTATAAAATAATTTTTTCAACCCCGATAATTAACTTATAATGTCGAAAAATGTAAACAAATAACTTTTTTCGTTTTTTTTCGATGATGGGCCAGATTGGCATGGAATGACTCCCAAGAAAAAATGTTAGTTTCATATTTATCTGACAGGGGACATTACCCAAGTGTAACATCCCGATTATAATATGCATGAAGGAGCGTTTGTTTGAACATTTGTCAGTCGTTGATTAAACATCGTTTGAGTTACGTGTAATATGTTTTGTTAAATGCATGGTTCATTTATAAACATTGATAATTCCATCCACTGCTTGAACAGCTTTCTATTCCACACAATTCTGTTCTCATCGATGAACAACACTTTCGAGTTTGAAGATTGGTCTCATCTTCATTTTATTAGCCCGAGAATCCGGTCACCCCGGGATAAGGAGCCGTGAAAATCGATAGAGAAAATTGCAGGCCGGGTATTTTCAGCAGTTTATACGTTTGGCAAATTGCCGGACCTCTAGCAAGCTGTACCGATTTGTCCTGCGAGCTTCGAAAAGGCGTTGGGAAAGGTATCGAAGAAATTGGGACTTCAAAGACATTTCCCTCCGAGGCAGCGTGCCTTTCTCCTTGGTCGTTCTTTCGTGCGGGTGTCTCTCGCGGAAATAAACTTCGAGCGAGCGTGAAACTACGTGGAACGTTGTACGTGTCTATTCTTTCGTAGAGCATCGCCACGAGGATGAATGGCGCTGACAGCTAGCGATATTACGAATTTATCGAGGATTCGACCGGCGCTTAGTTGACGTAACGTCAGCCTGACTCACCTTGCTGAATTTCCGTCGTCATTGTAATTCACTTCCCGTCTCGCTGGAATTCCATGGAACACCTTGAGGATTGGACAAGTCGAGTTGTTCCCTTTTCCATTCGCGAGAACGCGGGAAACTGGATTTCCTCTTCTCTACAAGGAAGAGAGGTCTGCGTCTAACTGCTGTTCTTCAAAATCCAATACTCGAGATGTGCGTCACGTGGATTTCCTTCGGACGGAACGATCGGCTAAAAATCAATCCTCGATGCGATATCGTGCCGTCATTAACACTGCAATTACCGAGTAATAAATGCAACTGGTGTACAGTTCGGGAAAAAATTAAGTGGACGCCCTTTAAAAATTGCACCGAACGACTTGAACTTTTTTGAGGTGCTAGGACTAATTTATTAGGTCATGTGTACAACATTTTTTTTGACAAAACGATGTCACCATTCTTAATTTTTGTCTGGACTCTAGAGATCGCGGTTTTGAACGTGTATTAATGACATACATTTAAGGTGAAGTGCCCTATGCCTGGACAGCATGTTTTTCTATTTTAAATTTTATCACTTTAAATAAACAAAAACAATTTCTTAAGAGTTTTAACATACAGTTCAGAGTTTGTACAGTAATTTAAAATAAAAAAATCATTGTTTAGGTTAATATCTTAATTGTATTAACAAGAATAATTCAAACCTATTGTTGGACATATTAAATCCAATCTAAGCTAGTATCTGGACAGAAGTAAAACCTATATCAGGATAAATTCAAGTTACGAGTTGATCGAGCGAACATAACCTAAAACGTTGGTTGGTGGCGCTGTTGCGCATGACGAATAGAAGATGCTTTGCGTGATATGTAGTATTCTTATCATAGATTATAGTATTGTATTATTTAACCAAATATATATTTATTTTCATTTACTGTTTTAATAAAACTTGTCATAATACAACTTTTAAGGTTAGGTAGTAATACTGATAGATTTAAGATGTAAGCATAAAGTATTATTAACGTCACAACCGGAATACATTTTCTACATACGTTATTCAAGCTAATAGAAGACTAATTATACGTACATGTAGTTAAATAATTTGCAAACAATGCGTTGATTTTATTCACAAACACGTGTCCGGCTTCAGGCGTAAGCACATTGCGTATAAGCTTAGAGTGGGACAACTACTGTCATCGCGTCCCAGTATGGAGTACTTATATTTGAAAACAGTCCTAATCTTGGACATCTAATATTTGGATTAATAATTATTATTTACGTTAAGTTTGATTGCCAATTTATTTTAAAATATCAATATTATTATGCGTGATAATTATTTTTTGTCTGAGGGCTTAAATTATATCTTTTTTTCTAACAAAAGTTCGAACTATGAATGCACATGATTCGCATGTAAATAGACTATTTTGTATACTGTTTTCAGATGAACTTTGAATTCATTTTTAAATTTCAATTGATGTCTCAATGAAATAATATTCACACCTACTTGTAGCTACGGCCTCAGAATATGTAATATAATTATTTAATCTCTTAATTACTGATTTTACTATGAAAATTCTATTGTCCAGATTTAGGTATCACTTTTGGACTGTCCAGACTTAGGGCACTTCACCTTATTTGTCTCCATTTGAATTCATACGTGTACTATTTCACGTGTGTTTAAATACGCGTGCATTAATGCATCCCCACTTTAACTTGTACAGTTTTTGGAACACTGACATTAATTTATGTATTGAGACTATGATTTCACAAATTCCGCGGTTGTTGGTATAACAATAAATTCAAACATCAGTTTTAATAATGGAATTGAATGATATTACCGAATCTTTAAGCAAACATTTGAGATATAATTACAATTCAAAGCCTGCTAAACGATGCCCAATCGATACAGAAATTTTTCTGACGCGTGAAGATCCGCTCAAATAATTTCAACATTGATTCAACGTCGACGTCCTAAGCTTCTAGGCGAAGGTACGGCTCCCGTTCCGCGCAAATGGAAAGTAGTTGAGCTGCGAATTTGTTTTTCCCTCGTAATTGAATCAATTTTTTCCCGGTGCACGATCGATCACTCACTGGGAGATTTAATCAACCGGGAGATCGCTCGTCACGCCGCTCCATCGTATAGTGATGACTTTATCCATTACGTGACGGAACGGAACGGAACGGTGTGTGTCCGGTTCTAGCATAATCTGTATAAGGTGCGAGACAAACCCCTTTTCAGATGCAATCAAAACACTTATTCGTCAGGCCGTCGCTGAACAAGCAGAGAGAGAGAGAGAGTACCTGTCGATCTCAGGTCCCGTCGTCCTGCGTCATCCTGGGAAAGGAAAAGGACGTGAAGTGTGCTCGAACGGCGGCCGTGGGTCCGGTGTGCAAATGAAACCTGGCCAAATTAATTGAACATCCATCTCAATTACGGCGCTCAGTACGTGAATACGGTCGTAGATGCATTCCCGTTCGAGATCTTACGCGTGTGTACACAGCATATATCGGTCGCGGACGCCGACAATTCTATCCCTGCGGACGATCCGGCAGGACAATGCATCCCGGACAGAATAATTCACTGAGGCCATTATGGTCGGTCCAGGACAAGGGCTTTATTATTGACTTACGACTAATAGTCACGCTGCGGATTACGCGTGTGTGTACGGTGCGGTTCGCGCTTGCGCTCGTCTGCCTTCCCTCTCTCTCTCACTTTCGATCAACGTCGTCTGCTCGAGCCTCCCTCTCTCTTCACCTTTCACCCTCTCGTTTTCTCTCGGCCTTCCAGTAATCGGCGTAGCTATTCTCCGCATAGCGTGCCTTCGATCTATTGCTCATTTCCCGGTGAATGCTGATCGAATGAGCCGCGTCGCGATGCCTGGAAATTCACAGTCCTCTCCCTTTCTTGTACTCGGCTCTACGAATTTCCGGTGTCTCGGCGAAATCAGATCGCTTACGTCCGACGCGAACAGAGATTAGTCCTCGATACCTATAGCTCGTTTAACGAGTCGAGCTAATGCAAATAAACTAGTCGCTGGCTGCTACTGTGACTCGAAAATCACGGGAAACTGGCTCGAACGCTCCAACCCTTTGCACTTGGCAACCGCGTCTTCATTGAACCTGGAAATTTCATCTCTCTCTAAAACAAATGTTTTATACAGAGTCCTATATATAATGTTTGTTGTTCTATTGTACCAGATTCACGTTATTTATATTAATATGCAGTATTTCTTGGCAAGCCGGTCATCATTAACAAGATGATGCCGCGTGGCACACTGCTCCTGAAACAGTAAGAAGAATAAAAACAGCATTAACCGTCGAAAATACAAACAATAGCCTCGACAGTAAAAGCTAGTCAACAGTAGAAAAAATACAGAAAACTGCTTCAACAGTAGAAAAAACAAAAAACAGTTCCAACGGTAAAAAAATACAAAAAACAGTCCGAACAGTAAAAAATACAAACAAGCATGAAACAATGGAAACATGAAAAGAATTGCGGAGAATCGATACGTTACTTCTGACTTATTAAAGTTAGTATATAATAAAAGAGATCCGTAAGAATAAATAAACAAGTATAAAATCGTAAGTAAAAAACCGCAGTGTACAATAATAAAAAAGAAAGAAATTTTGATCGAAGTTGCGAAATTTGGATTCAATTATTAGTGCTTGAAACCAAAGTATCGATACTTTCTCCGCAAGTTATTGTCACAACTTGACGAAGTCTGATTAAGGGGAACGAATCCTTCGATGAGTTCGGTTCTCCCGTTACTTTACGCCCGGTGGTATTCTAATTTGCGGGCAGATTCGATTATAGTGATTGCCGTGAAAGTATTCGTGACCCTTCACGGCGACGAATTAAAGTGGAACGATTGCTCCGTTGTCGATATTCTGGGGGAAATGAATATTCCGACGACTGAAACAGTCGAGAGGAGTATAGAGTAAAAACGCAAGCTTCTACAATCGAGATAAGAGTTTTATAAATCGTTAAAAACGTATGGAAGAAGTTTGCTTGCCTGTTCGACTAGTATAATTGCGTCGGTGGAAAAGTATTGATGCAAGTCAAAACAGTTAATCATTGGACAATGAAAGAATTAATTTTAAACTAATTATTATTAACGTGAAAAAAAATTTTGAAAAAATTACATTTAATCGGAATTACAAAGAAAATAATAAAAGTTGTTGTTTACGACATTTTTATGTGTGCCAATATTGAAAATTTAAATAATACGTTTTGTAAATCTGTATCAATTATACATATTCTGAAAATTGTGAAAAACTGCAATCTTCGCCATCTTTAAACTTTGTAGCTTATTGCAACGTTGGCCGATTTTTATGAAATTTTCGGAATATGTATAATTAACACAGATATATTGTACAAAATGTATTTTTTAAATTTTCACTATAGGCCCAATAAAAAGTTGTAAACTACACCTTCTAATATTTTCTCTGTAATTCCGACCAATTGTAATTAAAAAAAAATGTTCTCGTCTTGTAATAAGCTAATTGTAATCTGGAAAACTATCCGAGTTGTATATGATCTGATATTGAAAAAGTTATAGTCCTTTTAAAAGTGTCCGAATATTACTGTGTTTTACTATAAAATAAATATTTACGTGCCTTTAAGGCAGTGTATGTTCTAAAGTTACGAAACAAGTTCCACGAGCAACGAAAGGAAACATCGTCCTCGCAGAATCCGTTTCAGATCGATTTGAAATGGGCGATCGCGTTCTTCCCCGACTTTAGAAAAAGTGTATCTGGCAGGTCCTCGACGATATCGTCCAGATCGGTCTAACAAACGAGCAGCGTCGAATAGGGGTTGATAGCAGCGTTCTCCGGCAGACGCACGGTAATCTATAAACCAATCATACGGGCCCATGGAACGGATCCACCCCAATTGGTCGCATCTATATTCCTTGTTCTGTTCGGACCGGATCCGTCCGTTCGACCGCATCTTCTCGCAACCCACCCGGATGACTCATTTCCATATTACAGTAAGATCAATCCGGGCCAGGACTACGGATCCACGACCGGCCGATGAAGTTTGGCAGGTGTCCGTCACGTTGATCCTCTAAAGATCGCGGCGCCACAAGCCAGCCGCATATCAAACGTCTGAATCTCCAATGAAACTTTCGGTGGCTGTACAGGATTTTCTGCAATGTGTGGATTCCACTCCCAAAATCGACAGAGGACGACACACTATTAACAGTTGATAGAAACGTATGTCCTATTCGATCTTGTTTGAAAGTTATAGCCACTTTTGTATAGACTCTCGTATGACTTGATCGATGAACCGTTTAAAAAGACTGAATTGTATTTTAAGTGGCAGTGAATGCAGAGAAGTAAATGTACAAAATATTGTTTTAAAAGACTAGTTAAATTTTGAACAATTTTTTTTATTAAACTACATATTTACAATTTCATCGAATATCATTCACTCCTATATTCGTCTAGTATATAAACAGTACTATTTTTCATATTTAATACACGTCTAAATAATTCGTACACATTCACGATTTTAACCGAATATTTTCTGCCAGGGGTAAGGTGAAGTGCCCTAAGTCTGGACAGTCCAAAAGTGATACCTAAATCTGGACAATTGAATTTTCATAGTAAAATCAGTAATTAAGAGATTAAATAATTATATTATATATTCTGAGGCCTTAGCTACAAGTAGGTGTGAATATTATTTCATTGAGACATCAATTGAAATTTAAAAATGAATTCAAAGTTCATCTGAAAACAGTATACAAAATAGTCTATTTACATGCGAATCATGTGCATTTATAGTTCGAACTTTTGTTAGAAAAAAAGATATAATTTAAGCCCTCAGACAAAAAATAATTATCACGCATAATAATATTGATATTTTAAAATAAATTGGCAATCAAACTTAACGTAAATAATAATTATTAATCCAAATATTAGATGTCCAAGATTAGGACTGTTTTCAAATATAAGTACTCCATACTGGGACGCGATGACAGTAGCTGTCCCACTCTAAGCTTATACGCAATGTGCTTACGCCTGAAGCCGGACACGTGTTTGTGAATAAAATCAACGCATTGTTTGCAAATTATTTAACTACATGTACGTATAATCAGTCTTCTATTAGCTTGAATAACGTATGTAGAAAATGTATTCCGGTTGTGACGTTAATAATACTTCATGTTTACATCTTAAATCTATCAGTATTACTACCTAACCTTAAAAGTTGTATTATGACAAGTTTTATTAAAACAGTAAATGAAAATAAATATATATTTGGTTAAATAATACAATACTATAATCTATGATAAGAATACTACATATCACGCAAAGCATCTTCTATTCGTCATGCGCAACAGCGCCACCAACCAACGTTTTAGGTTATGTTCGCTCGATCAACTCGTAAATTGAATTTGTCCCTATATAAACTTTACTTCTGTCCAGGTACTAGCTGAGATTGCATTTAATATGTCCAACTATAGGTTTGAATTATTCTTGTTAATACAATTAAGATATTAACCTAAACAATGATTTTTTTATTTTAAATTACTTTACAAACTCTGAACTGCATGTTAAAACTCTTAAGAAATTGTTTTTGTTTATTGAAAGTGATAAAATTTAAAATAGAAAAACATGCTGTCCAGGCATAGGGCACTTCACCTTACTAATTTTCCGTGTTTCGACGTGATCTCGAAAATCGATCGTGCCTCGTTAGAAAGCTGTTAGCAAACAATGGGGGTCGGAGGTATACATACGGTACAATGGGACGTGAAACAAATTTTTCCGTTTGACCACGGTCAATTTTCCGCGAACATTCCGGGCCGGCAAACTCTTTTTAATTATTTTTAACAACCGTTGTTCCGAGCATTCCGAAATTCAAACGAAAAGGGAAAATGAAGAGGAGAGACAGACCGGTCGGCCAAAGGGTTGAAGCGAAACGCGGATAGGGTTACTGACGATTTCGATTGCGCATCGCTCAAACCGAACGCGTTGGATTTCGCGAATGCTTTTTTGATCCGACCAGCCACCGCTATCTGCGAGGGAGGGGGTTTTGGCTAGGGGATGACGCGAGGGTGCTCTCGCTTGCTCCCCAGGCGCCAATGACGCCAATCTCCCGTGTAAATCGCGACATATTTCACCAGCTGCCGGGGTAGGCACGGTGAACCTCCATGCCTACACCCTCTGCCCCAACCCTCCGCGCTCTTTCACGCCCTGCCGAGCCCTCGATCGGTCTTACCGCATTACTTTCAAAATGCTTCGGATAAAAAAGTTCTACGAACTGTTATCTCGAGAGTTATCGCGCGGCACCGGAGTTTCCCGTCGAAATTGTCGAGTTGAAAATTCCGCAACGAGCCAACCACGAGATGAACCCCGTCGGCTACCGGAGACCTGTACCCTCAGCCTATTTGCAGTCTGGTGGCTTGTAAAATCATTTCTGATCGCCACGTTTCCTTCTTCGCTTCTATTCATTTGCTAGACACACAGATTTATTCGTGATCTTAGTAATGGATCAGTAACAACTTTAACAGAGAAAATCATTTGAGACAGCCATGCTCCTTTTTTTCATTTTTAATTTGAATTAACATTATCAATCGAAGAAAAGCGGTTTATATTTTTTTGCCACGACACACCTCGCAGAAGAAATCTGAAAAAACTCATGAAGAATAATTATACCTTCAAACTGATACTGTAAAAATATAAATGATATCGCGCTTAAGCTTTAATGCAAAATCTGCAATTTTCTGATCCTCTTTGCGGGTCTCAATTGTTTACAGCCAGGATTTTCAACTTAATAAACCGAATTAATTGCAGTACATGTACGTATATGTTTATTTGGCATGCGTCCGCTTTTTTTAGAATTTGTTATCAGTATAGCCATTGAGAGAGAGAAGAAAACATAGACATACAATAAACACAAATTTCTTTCTTACTCTAAAAAATGATGAACGACAAAGAAGTCCTAATCACTGTGAAATAAATTGTAGTGCAAGGACTTGATGAATTTGAACGTTACCAGCATTCAGTTAGTGTACTTGAAACGACGTACAACTGTATTACTATCATCTAATGTGTTAAAACCAACTAATCCTTCCATGAAGAAACTCGTTCGACGTAAAAATTGTTCGACCCGTTAATCTGCTTCGACACAGCTTAGCGGAGCGTGCAGTACCGTTCTTATTCCCGAAACGCCTGCAGAGAGCAATAACACGTTCCGTCGAATCTCTAAGTAACGAACGGCAGAAACAGCCGGAGGTTCATGATGGTAGCCGTTCACCGCTGCGGCACCTGTTTCGTTCACTTGCGACACACCGCCGCCGACACCAAGGCATCTGGAAACTTGCGAATTAAGAGATTCGCGAAAGGGGGTCATTCGATTATCTCCGACCATTAAAAGGGTCCTGCGCGCCGCCCTATTCCGAACGGCCGTTCCTTTTCCCGTCGCTTCTTTCCCGAACTTTCTTACACGAGTTTTACATTTTGTCGCGAACCGAGGATCGAACTGAGATGGCGAGGGAAACAGGATACAGTGAGAAAGAGAGAGAGAGAAGAGAGAGGAGAGAGGAGAAAGCGGCTCCGATGGCGAAGTTCCTCGAAGAAAAAGACTGTCTCGGGCAACGAGCTTCTTCCCCCTCTTCTCCTTTCTTGAAACACACCCTCTCCAACCCCCGCCGGTTCTCACCCCGCGTTGTCATTGGTATTCCAAGCGGTCCCGCCAATATTGCGTTACTAGAACGCGTCCTGCAAACCTGATCGCAGAGACACGGGGCCGCGATGACACCCCGGCGAAAGCCGCTTGTAAGTCACACCGCGATGGCTACGGCTCCCTTTTAATTTACACCGACCGAAAATTAATGCTTCGCCCCGTCCCGCGCCCTCTTTCGGCCACATCCTAATCGAGACCACCTCTCCCGGCTCGATTTTTTTCAATCGTCTTGCGGCGAAACGGCTTCATCGCTTTCAATTCATTCGACGCTCCCAATTGCGACTCGCACTTCTTGGAATTACTGAACATGGATGCGTCAAACATTGCGTTCGAATGGTGAAATGTACTAAATAAAATGTAAGTGGCTCTCAAGTCATTCCTACATTCTAATTTCGATGAAAATTAGACAGGGAGAGAAAAGAAATACAGGACGGAAAGTACAAAGAAGAGGAAAAGAAGTGAGAAGGCAAGGATGAATGGAAGAATGAGTGAGAGAGAGTGAATGCGAAAAGAAAGAGAAGGTATTTTATTATAGATTTTGTATAGGAAGGTAAACGAAATGAAAAAAATTGTAAAGGGAACGGGATCTCTTTGTAACTCGTAAGGGAACAATAAATATACATACACATTCTAATTTCGATGAAATTTTCAAAATGCAACTGACACGAGTCTACAAAACGTATTATTAAAATTTTTAATACAGGCTCGCGTAAAAAGTTATGATAAAAAGCAACCTGTAGTATTTTTTCATCTAGTAAATTAATTCTTCTAATTTCTCGAATAAACTGGTTTGTTTCATACGTTTGGAAGGAAATTCAGCCATTTACTTTTTACATACTGTGAAACGACTGATCTCCTGTTGTGAAATTATTCCTTTAAAATCTGAGGTGATAAGTGAAACACAATTTGTTGATTTAAAATATAAAGTACAAACGAGTCGAATATTATATCAGGATTTTTCATGTAACTATTTCTGAGAAGCTATCGTTGGTTAACCTTCATTCTGCGCACATATATTCTAATGTTAACCCTGCACCGGGGTGTAATCATACCCTCTGCTTGCTTTCAGCCCGAAATGTAAAGGAAAACCTTGCCCGCGTAAATTTGTGAAATTTTATTTATTTGCATGACGGGGTAGGTATATGGAAAGATTAAAAAATTTAATATAGTATAGAAAATTCTCTGTAAATAAAAATAATGAATATTTTTGTGAAATATGCCTCAGATAGCATTCCTAAGAGAATTTTGGAAATTTTTCCTGTACGTTTTTATCAGTGTGGAGTGCATTTACACCCCTATACGCAGAGTGAAGGTTAAAGGTTAAAAATTCTACATATATTGGCAAAAGTCATCACATAGGTACGTACTTTAATATTCGAAGACTCGCGTAGTATTAAAATATAAAACTGTAGGAAGACATGAAACTAAATATTCAATTTTTTGAAGCTGACGGACAAGAGAAGCTCCTTAAATACTCGTGAGAACAGAAACGTTCTTCCTCTCTTTCTCCAATGGAAATTCCTTCGGAATCTTCTTACGTTGTGCTCGGCAGCGTTGTTAGTTAGGGAGTCCCCAAGGAGACCGTTGTCGACGGAATGACGCTCGGAGGAAAGTTGGAGCCGGGACGTTCCAGATAAAGATGATCTCGAGATTCTAATTATTCGGCGATTTGTAAATGGCACTCGACTCCGAGAAACGGAAGTCTGTAGCTGAAGGTACGGCGGAACCGCCATTATCCAAATTAATCCGGGGACATGGGACTCGGATAAGAGAATATTTCTGATAATAGAACAGCTATTACCTTGATGTTCAGTTTTATCTATATTCACTTCAAATGAAGACATAAATGTTGATGTGAACCACTGTTATATGTATAATTGAGAGTTCTAAGCATTCTTTGTTGTAAGTAACGTTTCTAACAGTCTCGTCAAAACCTTATACAGTTATGTCACTGTTAGACTGCTGATGTTTAATAAAGAAATATAAAGGGTGCATAGAACCATGTTCCTTTTCTTAATGATTTTAAAAAAACGTGGCAAAATTGAAAATGATATAACAGAATATTTCTGTTATAATATTTCTGTTGTATTTTAAGGTGAAATAGAGCCCAATTTTTTTATTCAACCAATGAACTTTGATGAGTAAGATATTTTCCCTTTTGTCCGATGATCTCCTGCCAAAAAGACTAAATAAGAGAATCTTTTATTGATTGAACTTCATCGCTTGAATAAAGAAATTACGTTTTATTTCACCTTAAAATATCGAAATTACTTTCTTGCCAACCCAATATATGCACTTTTTGAAGTGAATATACGAGTAAGAAAACATAAATGTAATGTAACCATTGTGAACCACATTGTAAATGTTATACGTTTAATTGAGAGTTCAAAACATTCTTTGGTATAAGTAACATTTTTAACAGTTTCTTCAACCTTATACAGTTATGTAACTGTTAGACTGCAGATGTTTAATAAAGAAATATAAAGGGTGCATAGAACCATGTTCCTTTTCTTAATGATTTTAAAAAATTAAAAATGATGTAACAGAATATTTCTGGTAATAGAACAGCTATTGCCTTGATGTTCAGTTTCATCTATGTATATTCACTTCCAATGAAAACATAAATGTTGATGTAAACATTGTGAACCACATTGTAACAGTTATACTTTTAATTGAGAGTTCTTGATCATTTCTAACAATTTCTTCAAAACCTTATACAGTTATGTCAATGTTAGACTACTGATGTTTAATAAAGAAATATAAAGGGTACATAGAACCATGTTCCTTTTCTTAATAATTTAAAAAAATTAAAAATGATATAACAGAATATTTCTGGCAATAGAAAAGCTATTGCCTTGATGTTCAGTTTTATCTATGTATATTCACTTCCAATGAAAACATAAATGTTGATGTAAACATTGTGAACCACATTGTAACAGTTATACTTTTAATTGAGAGTTCTTGATCATTTCTAACAGTTTCTTCAAAACCTTATACAGTTATGTCACAGTTAGACTGCAGATGTTTAATAAAACAATAAAAGGCACGTAGAACCACGTTTTTTCTCCCTGATTTAAAAAAATAGAAAGTTGTATAACAGAGCCCCAAAATGATTAAAATTCCACTCCTTATTGCTATAATTAATTCATAAAGTTTGCAGTCTATCCATTAAATTCAGTTTCTAAGACACCGTTAAAGAATTTATTGACTCCAGAAGGCCGAATTTTTATAAAAATGGTATGAAATAATGTGTAAAATCCGCTGGTTGCAATTTTGATTACTAGCCCACGAATCTTTATGCAAGATAAAAATTTTCTTCGACAATTACAAGACACAGGAACCGTATGAAAATTTCCTCCTGTCTTTAACAATTTTAGTAAATTGAAAATAACATATGGACGTTCTTAAAACGTCTATACGTTTTTAGTGTTTTAAATTACATCCACTCATTTTTGTCAGAAATATATAAAATCCGCAGTCTATTGATTACAATTGTGCTCATTTAAAATACCTCCTAAAGTCGAACATTTCATATGTTGCAACCTAACATGTACTACAATATTTAAAAAGTAATTTTCCTAGCTCGAATTACTTAGTTCCGACTGGAACATAGTACTGGGGGCAATTCTGCGGGTCCTAATACCCATCGGGTGGCGCGGAACACAGTTCCTAATAAATATCGGGCAATTGCGAGAAGGCGCCATAGACGCAGTTACGATAATTTTATGCGACGTCTATTCCGCGGGAAGGCGTGCTCGCGCGAGATGGTGTACGGCTACGAAACGCGGGCGGGTAAATCGCATTTGCATCTAGACGGTTGTTTCGGGGGACGCCGTTCGATGGAAAACGTATCGAAAACAAACGGGCTCGGCGGCGTGCGGTTTTCGGGCGTGCGAGCAACGCGTGTGCTTACGGAGCGGCGAAGCGTGTCGCTCGCGAGCGTGTACGCGCGGAGAGCTCTCGCCGGGCCCGCGTTCACGAGCCGATAATTCCGAAAATTGCGTCGCCATATGCGTGACATCCGGTTTTTGCTCAGCGCAGCGTGATCCGCGCTCGCCGTCGACTTACTCGCTTATAAATAAATTCCTATTGGATCGAAACGAGTCCGCGATCGACGAAAATATTCGACTAGCCGACCTGCTCGCCGCGCCGCGGCTCTCGAACTGTATTGACACGCGAATATTCGAACGGAATTCTGCAACGTTCCAGCGAACAAAGCGGTTAAAAACGATTCCGGTGAACTTCGGACAAATTACCCCGGAAATCAATATCGCCAGCGATCGCTGCGTTCGATCGAATGTTGAGTAAAGTTTGAGCGAAGGTGTTCAGCACAGGTGTGCGAGTACCCAAAAATATCAACTCGGGTCGAGAAGATCCCGAAAATTTCGGGAACCCGATACTCGGATCGGGCCTGGAATCGTTTTAGTCAGATTCTTCAAGCCATAAGCCATGATTTCTACAAACGATTGAATTTCTTAACAATTTTACGCTGCATTGTTGCCAATCCTCCAGCCCGAGAATAAGGAACCTGGCGCGAAGCAGCCTAATCGCTCGAAACATCCCGAAAACAGCATGGAGGCGGGGATTGCATAAAAATTCTTAATCTCGAACACGGCGGAACAAGTCGTAAATTCGCTCCACGTCGGCACCTTCCCCTGAGCGGCATGCGTAATAAATTTTGCACGAACGAAATCGAGCTGGTTGCCGGAGCCACGGGCAAAAACATAATTTGAATTCGACGCATTATCAGGCCTAGGATCGACGCCGGGGGTCGAAGGGGGTGATAGGGGGGGTTGGTAGAGCAAAGGGGGATGTTTTCCGCGTGGAGAGCGCCGGGGAAACCCTTGGTCCCTCTCGAACCACGGGGGTGGAGAGGGGGCGCGCGGAATCAAGTGTTTGAGATTATGACGGAGGCTTCGGTCACGTATTTCATTAACCGTGATGCTGTCGGTCCCGGAACCCACGTAGGGCGAGTGGCAGATCTCTCGAGGGTGTAGGTAGCCGCGAAATATGTTTGCTTTGCGTTACATCCCCCAGGATGATCCCGTTATAATTATGAATGTCCTTGTTGTTCCGTGAACGAGCGCCGCGCCGGACCAATTCTTCACCTCTTCCTTCTCCGCTCGTCTCGTCTGGGGTTTCTCCGATGAACCACCCCGAAAACCTTCGTTCTTCATTGAAATTTCAGATTTAAGATTTTTATTAGAGCCACTCCCGTTACAGCTGTTTTATTAACTCGGGAAGTACCGAAACTCTCGAATGACGGATTTCGGACTCTCTACTTTACACTTATCTGTTTTACGAAGACGGTTTTGTGCACACGTTTATTATTTACTCAGCCACATTTTGTGAGAATATTGTAATGAGTAGACAGCGGATTTTATGCAATCCTTATAAAAATAAGTGGTTGTCATTTAAAGCAGTCGAAACATTAGAAGACTTTACAAATACTGTCACATTGTTTTCAACCTATTAAGCATATTAAAAGAGAAAATAAATTTTTAATTGTAAGTAGAAAATTTTTATTTTGTTTTATTGTGCATAAAATAAGCTTTAACTTCACAAAAAGAAATAAAAGAAATATGTAAAAGACTCATACAATGGTTTAAACCAAATCCGTTCTCCATTCAGACCGCAAATGCGGGTCACGCCCGACCCTGCGAGGTCTTCAGCCGATAAAAGCGGATGAAACGAGGAAAACCGTTGGCTGTTCGTTTCCGCGGGAAATTCGCTGAACGCGAGACTCGACGAAGAGACGTTCCCACCGTTTCCAAGCCTTGTATCGACGAGATTCGTTCGCCGGTCTAGCGTGCTTTGAAACGAGCAGCGACAGATTGGAATTACCATATTGGAAGAGGGACTGGACTCCTTATTTCCGTTTCCTTTAGCGCGAACGGAGGGCAGGGGGAGATAGAGAGCAAATGAGAGAGAGAGAAGCAAAAAAACCCCGAAGGGTTTCTATCCAAATCGCTGTCTGCCGTGCGATTCTTCTATCGCGCTCTTCTGCAACTGTCTCCCGTCTTTTTCCACCAGTTTCTCCCTTTTCTTCGCGGTGGGCCCTTTTCCCCGCAGACGGCAGTGTATCCCCGCTCCCATCATACAACTTTCATCTCCCCTTTTCCATCTCGGGCCACGAGATTCATCCGATTCTCGTCCACGAAGATTTCAATCTTGTTTGGCCGAGGTATCGACACGTCCTCATCTTCCTCTCGATATTCTCTGCAACCTGCTCCCCTTTCCCTGCCTGCCCCACCTCCAATCCCTCTCTCACTCACTCTCTTTTTCTCGTTCCACGCGCCCCTTCCGGCCGCGAAACGTTTGCTAACCCTTGCGAGAACGAGAGAGGACGCTCGATGCTTGTACAGTATGTCCCAAAGTATGGAACCACTCGAAACACGCATAATGTTAACACAAATGCACACCGAAGAGTCTTATACCATTCTGTGAACCAAGGCTCAACTAGGTTGGACAAAGTCACCGATATCTTTCAAGGTTTAAAGAATACTTCCACTTCGTTAACCCCTTTGGCGTATAACACTGAAACGACAAAGATTTCGAACAAAATCTGTTAAATATGAATATGATGCCTTTATACTAGAATTGTAGGTATAATCACTCATAGAAGACCCTCAAAACTAACCGGAACACCTAATGAATTGCTTTCATGTTATTCAATTGTTCTGATCGCTGCGTTGAACAAAGTCAGCGGTATCCTTTAAAAGTCTAAAGAATACTTTCACTCTGTTAACCCCTTTGACGTATAACACTGAAACTCGAGATGAAGATTTCGAACAAAATCTGTTAAATATGAATATGATGCCTTTATACTAGAATTGTAGGTATCATCACTCATAGAAGACCCTCAAAACTAACCGGAACACCTAATGAATTGCTGTCATGTTATCCAATTGTTCTGATCGCTACGTTGAACAAAGTCAGCGGTATCCTTAAAAGTCTAAAGAATACTTTCACTTTGTTAACCCCTTTGACGTATAACACTGAAACTCGTGATGAAGATTTCGAACAAAATCTGTTAAATGTGAATATGATGCCTTTATACTAGAATTATAGGTACAATCACTTATAGAAGACCCTCAAAACTAACCGGAACATCTAATGAATTGCTTTCATGTGATCCAATTGTTCTGATCGCTACGTTGAACAAAGTCAGCGGTATCCTTTAAAAGTCTAAAGAATACTTTCACTTTGTTAACCCCTTTGGCGTATAACACTGAAACTCGCGATGAAGGTTTCGAACAAAATCTGTTAAATATGAATATGATGCCTTTATACTAGTATTGTAGGTACAATCACTCATAGAAGACTCTCAAAACTAACCGGAACACCTAATGAATTGCTTTCATGTTATCCAATTGTTCTGATCGCTACGTTGAACAAAGTCAGCGGTATCCTTAAAAGTCTAAAGAATACTTTCACTTTGTTAACCCCTTTCGCGTATAACACTGAAACTCGAGATGAAGATTTCGAACAAAATCTGTTAAATATGAATATGATGCCTTTATACTAGAATTGTAGGTACAATCACTTATAGAAGACCCTCAAAACTAACCGGAACATCTAATGAATTGCTGTCATGTTATTCAATTGTTCTGATCGCTACGTTGAACAAGGTCAGCGGTATCCTTTAAAAGTCTAAAGAATACTTTCACTTTGTTAACCCCTTTGACGTATAACACTGAAACTCGCGATGAAGGTTTCGAACAAAATCTGTTAAATATGAATATGATGCCTTCATACAATAAATTGTAGGTACAATCACTCATAGAAGACCCTCGAAACTAACCGGAACACCTAATGAATTGCTTTCATGTTATCCAATTGTTCTGATCGCTACGTTGAACAAAGTCAGCGGTATCCTTTAAAAGTCTAAAGAATACTTTCACTTTGTTAACCCCTTTCGCGTATAACACTGAAACGATAAAGATTTCGAACAAAATCTGTTAAATATGAATATGATGCCTTTATACTAGAATTGTAGGTACAATCACTTATAGAAGACCCTCAAAACTAACCGGAACACCTAATGAATTGCTTTCATGTGATCCAATTGTTCTGATCGCTACGTTGAACAAAGTCAGCGGTATCCTTTAAAAGTCTAAAGAATACTTTCACTTTGTTAACCCCTTTGACGTATAACACTGAAAATCGCGATGAAGGTTTCGAACAAAATCTGTTAAATATGAATATGATGCCTTTATACTAGAATTGCTGAGTGGTCGATCAACATTTTAACCATCCGACAAAAATCCAACCGGCCCGTATTTTCTGTCCACCCTGTACCGATCGGTCAAAACGAATCGAGTGCAGGCTCGAAGGAAATTCTCGGTCGCTTCCGCAGGAAATTCACGCAACACGCGACCCCTGCGCCGATTTCCAGCTCCCTCGTTACGTCCGGTGATCCGCTTTTCCTCGGCGAGCATCGAAATCATCGACCCCTCGAAAATCACTATCCCATCGGCCACTAGCATAGCCGGTAACATCCCCGGATAGAAGCGATCGGTGGGTGGGGTGGAGCAGCCTCCCGGTGAGGCGAGCGCGCGCGGCGTTCTCGCGCTCTTTCTCAGCTTCGAAAAGGACTTTTCCAGTCTATGAATATATTAAAAGCAAACAAAGCCGCTCCTCCGGTAATCCTCGGCGTCCTTTTCTCGCCCCCTCCGGAGAACGTAGCGAACGCGTTTATTAAAGCGTCCCGCAAACGCTTTCTTAAGCACTTTAAAGTTAAGCTTCGTCGTTATCCTTGAAAGTCCTGACGTTCCTCCTTTCGCCGGACCGGAGAGCCGTTCCGACGGCGATGAGGAGCAATTAAAGTCGCGCGCCCATCGTGCTCGACGAACGCCTTTCGTCGTTAAATAACTTGACACCGGTTACTCTCGAGTGCTCAATTATTTCACAGCGTTACTTTATTCCGCTACATACGCCCTCCAACGAATGAAATCAATTCCATGTTTTCCGGCCCTTCTAATTTGTTAAGCACTCTTCGTCGAAGTTTAGCTTGATTCGCCTTGTAATAATTGATAAATGCAACAACGGATACTGATCCCTGGTAGTCTTCATTCTGAATTCTTCTAACAAGAAATATCGTTTTCAGTGAATTGATTAGCGAGTGAGAAAATTGCCAATGGCAATCTTGGAGGGCGTTTTTCCGTTTTTCCTGACCCATTCCAACTTGTCCGCCGTGGGGGTGAAGGACATAGAGGATATATCACTCTATACGGTGTGGAACTTTACGGGAAAACTCCAAGACAGCTGCAGTTTGCCGGACCCAATAGACACTGCTTACTTGCGTACTCCGCCGAGTTCTCTGTACCCTAATTTGCGCATTTGTACGCTAACAACCTATCTCGCGGAATCACCGATGCCACTTGGCACCATCGTACAATATTTCAAGAGGAGTTTTAACCTAACACAATCAATTTTTGCTTTTTCAGACTGAAATCTGCTCGAGCGCGCTGACGGACGTCATCCACGCGGTCATCAACGGGACCGATGGCTGCCTGTTCTGCTTCGGACACGCGGGATTAGGTGAGCTCTTGATTTTGAACATCAACGTACGTTCCACGATTGAACATCATGGACGGTATTTTCATACCCAATCATTTTGCAAGTATTTTCGTGAATAAAAACAGCTTTGATCTGAACGATCATCCGAACGAGAACCCTTAACACATTCCGTACCACGTGGCCGCACACGACTTTCACGCCGCTTGAATCTTTCGCTATATTACATACATTCTGATAATTATGTCATAATCTATATCCAAACAATTAACAGCTTGAGATATTATAACGAGTCAGTCTCGTGACAAAGATTTTAAACAAAGTCTAGCCAATATGAATGTCACGCGTTTCTTTCTAAACGAAATAACATGTTATTCTTTTGTAACGAATATTAAAGTAAATGTAGCTGCACGAAAAATATAAATATTCTTTTCTGAACATTTTTCGGAATAAAAACATTCCAATTACTTAATTCCGATTGGCTTGAGCGGAAAGTAATCGGAAATTGGTCTGGCGCGGAACGTGTCGATTCAAGTGACCCGATCGCTCGTAAGTTCGCGAGGACCGAGCATAAAGAAACGTTGACTCGCGCGTTTGTTCGTCGAGACGCATTCAATCGAGGACGCCGAGGACCTAAGGCTCAACGTCCTGGATAAAAAGCAGGTTAAACATTTTTCTTGCTTCCGCGTGGGTGACCGAGGGGACGGCAACGGCTGCGTCCTTCTTTCAGCTGGCTTTGTTCGACAAAGTTCGACGTCCTCGTAGACAAAACGCCATTGTTCCCACCGCGAGGAACTCATTCGCGTCGAGCGTGGAAATAATTACGTGAAATATGAATACCTCGAGGAATCCTCGCGTTTTTATCGCCCTACTGCGCCCCTTTTCGCGAGCTTGTTTCGTTGATAAGATGTAGGTGGTGTATACATTGTATCCTGGCATTTCGTGATCCAACGAAATTAATTATCATGCCACTGGTCGTGTCTTTAAACTGCGGTTACGAAACATTGATCCTCTATAACTATTCGTACGAACCAGGGAAAACGTAGTTCTTTAAACAGTGCACGAGATTTCCCGAATCTTGTTTTTCGAGCAAACATACTCTTTAAACTACAATTAATGTTATCGGCGCACTGGTTCGATCGATTGGGAAATAAGCAAATTTGCAAAAATATCACATGAAATTTAATTCAACGTTTCGGTCTCAAGTTAGACCATATTCTTTTTACCATACTCAATTTAGAACATACTCTTTGCTTGCTTCTTTTTTTAAGTTAAAACCAAGAATACAGCGGGTGATCAAATTATTAGAGGTACGAAAATCATACGTCTCATCCATGTTAAAATACCATTACCAACAGCATTGCTAAATGTACTTTTAAAAGAAACCTCGGCTCCCTCGAGTTTACCCGAATAGCGTTTCACCTCGGAGCGTGACGGATCAGACTCATTCACTGCCCAGGAATTATATACGCGGTGCGTCTAAAGAAGCTTTCCCTTAAAAAATAATAAATAGTCTACGGATTTTATTACAATGAACAGGAATCTATGCAATGAGCTCTAACAATTCGATCACTGGAGACTTTATAGCAATACAGATCGTCAACTCCGGAAACAGTTGCGAACAACTTCAGCTGTATACGGTGCGGCCGAATAACATTCACAAGGGATATGATTCTACATGTAAAAACAAATCGAAAGAGAGGAATAATATTATTTCATTGGATGCATCGTTTCCGAGAAAATCAAGTTTGAAGATCCGTCGAGTCCGTGTGCTTTATTAATTAGTATATGGAGGAAGTAAATTTGGTTGGTCATGATCAGACGCGTAATCTGCATTTTCAAACTCGATTTTCCCGAAAGCGAAGCATCGGATAAAAAAATGTTGTTCTAT
This sequence comes from Lasioglossum pauxillum, assembly GCA_933228785.1. Classification (NCBI taxonomy): domain Eukaryota; kingdom Metazoa; phylum Arthropoda; class Insecta; order Hymenoptera; family Halictidae; genus Lasioglossum; species Lasioglossum pauxillum. Next base: position 42,365,373 of record OW121705.1, on the reverse strand, counting down.
ATTTTTTCTTTATTGTTCCGTAACGAACCACCTCGTATCCTCTTGTACACGTTATTCGGCCGCACCCTGTATATTTAATTGGTTTGCCAATGCGCCGCGATATAGTTTTCTCGGCCGAGGTTTCTTTTACGACAGAATCGTCTTTGAAAGTCTGCCGAGAGTGCGTGACGGCGACAAAGGTAGCTTCGCTAATTACTCGCGCACTCCGCGATCTTTAAAGCCGGGTTTCTTTGAAAGCGAAGACTCCGGCCGAGCAGATTTCACTGCACGTTTTCGGCTTATTTTGCCGCGAACACTGCCAGACACGAAATTCAAAGGCTGCAAAGAGCGCATTCTGTCCTTGAAAAGTGCGGGAAGTCGCGAGCCTATACGGGGGTAGTAGACCAAAACACCGACCCGAAACTGTTTTGTCCCACTATCCACGGAGCAATCCACCTGCGAACGGCATAATAGCGGTTTAATCGTTGACGTAAACGTGTAAATACATGAGAACAAGGCTTTAACGAGGTTCAGCACTGCATGTTCTTATGGAAGCGTTCAAATTCTTGTCAGAGGATATAAAGTTATGGTATTTTTGTTCTTCGTCGATATTATTGCTTGAGATTGTGAGCTTACACGAACGTGCTCAGTGTATTTGCAATTATAGGTTTTATCACAAATATTATATGGCTGCAAACCATTTAATAAAATAAGAACGGAAAAGCGAAAACGAAGAATTAATTACTTTCTAAGTTTCTTTGCATTTCATCCATGCTAACCCAGTACATTCAATAAATATACGAGAAAAATTGTATTTCATCTGGGTGAATAGTTGCGTTAACTATAAACTATTCAAGGTTAAACAGCACATGATTTTGCTACATAGCCACCACTGTCTTGAGAAATGATTAGATTATATTAGTCCATATAATCTGTTGGTCTACGAATAAAATTAGTAATGAACGATCCATTAAAAAATCTTTTTAATGAAGATTATAAGTAGAGAGCAGATTTCGTGCATTTATAAATTTTAAGAAAGTGGAATGAAATCAAATCCTATTTTTAATGGGAACAGCCTTTGTAGATCCCAGACAAATAGAAAACGTACTGAATTATTCCGAATTTTATATTCTGTTTTTTTGGAAAATTTCCATGAACCATAAATACATAAAGATCCGCAATCTATTTATAAAAAAATTGAGTAGATCAAGTGAAAAACAGTACAAACATTTGATGAGTTTAAAAATTCTGTTGCATTGCTTTCAAATCTACAAAATCATTAACACTTTATCTACCGGAAGTCTATTAACAGGCTATTAATAGTGATGTGCCAAATGGAAGCTCAAAATCTTGTTTTACATTATAATCCAAAGTTAAATCATTGATGAAATTAACCAAATGAAAAATTGATTTTGCGTTTCTCCTTCTGTTTCTGTTGAAAAACCTATTTTTAATGGGAACAGCCTTTGTAGATCCAAGACAAATAGAAAACGTACTGAATTATTCCGAATTTTATATTCTGTTTTTTTTTGGAAAATTTCCATGAACCATAAATACATAAAGATCCGCAATCTATTTATTAAAAAATTGAGTAGATCAAGTGAAAAACAGTACAAACATTTGATGAGTTTAAAAATTCTGTTTTCATTGCTTTCAAATCTATAAAATCATTAACACTTTATCTACCGGAAGTCTATTAACAGGCTATTAATAGTGATGTGCCAAATGGAAGCTCAAAATCTTGTTTTACATTATAATCCCAAGTTAAATCATTGATGAAATTGACCAAATGAAAAATTGATTTTGCGTTTCTCCTTCTGTTTCTGTTGAAAAACCTATTTTTAATGGGAACAGCCTTTGTAGATCCAAGACAAATAAAAAACGTATTGAATTATTCCGAATTTTATATTTTGGTATTTTTGGAAAATTTCCATAAACCATAAATGCATAAAGATCCGCATTCTATTTATAAAAAAATTGGGTAGATCAAGTGAAAAACAGTACAAACATTTGATGAGTTAAAAAATTCTGTTGCATTGCTTTCAAATCTACAAAATCATTAACACTTTATCTACCGGAAGTCTATTAACAGCCTATTAATAGTGCTGTGCCAAATGGAAGCTCAAAATCTTGTTTTCAATTATAATCCCAAGTTAAATCATTGATGAAATTGACCAAATGAAAAATTGATTTTGCGTTTCTCCTTCTGTTTCTGTTGGAAAACCTATTTTTAATGGGAACAGCCTTTGTAGATCCAAGACAAATACAAAACGTACTGAATTATTCCGAATTTTATATTCTGGTATTTTTTGAAAATTTCTATGAACCATAAATGCATAAAGATCCGCAATCTATTTATAAAAAAATTGAGTAGATCAAGTGAAAAATAGTACAAACATTTGATGAGTTTAAAAATTCTGTTTTCATTGCTTTCAAATCTATAAAATCATTAACACTTTATCTACCGGAAGTCTATTAACAGCCTATTAATAGTGCTGTGCCAAATGGAAGCTCAAAATCTTGTTTTACATTATAATCCCAAGTTAAATCATTGATGAAATTGACCAAATGAAAAATTGATTTTGCGTTTCTCCTTCTGTTTCTGTTGGAAAACCTATTTTTAATGGGAACAGCCTTTGTAGATCTAAGACAAATACAAAACGTACTGAATTATTCCGAATTTTATATTCTGGTATTTTTTTAAAATTTCTATGAACCATAAATGCATAAAGATCCGCAATCTATTTATAAAAAATTTGAGTAGATCAAGTGAAAAACAGTACAAACATTTGATAAGTTTAAAAATTCTGTTTTCATTGCTTTCAAATCTATTAAATCATTAACACTTTATCTACCGGAAGTCTATTAACAGCCTATTAATAGTGCTGTGCCAAATGGAAGCTCAAAATCTTGTTTTCAATTATAATCCCAAGTTAAATCATTGATGAAATTGACCAAATGAAAAATTGATTTTGCGTTTCTCCTTCTGTTTCTGTTGGAAAACCTATTTTTAATGGGAACAGCCTTTGTAGATCTAAGACAAATAAAAAACGTATTGAATTATTCCGAATTTTATATTTTGGTATTTTTGGAAAATTTCCATGAACCATAAATGCATAAAGATCCGCATTCTATTTATAAAAAAATTGGGTAGATCAAGTGAAAAACAGTACAAACATTTGATGAGTTAAAAAATTCTGTTGCATTGCTTTCAAATCTATAAAATCATTAACACTTTATCTACCGGAAGTCTATTAACAGCCTATTAATAGTGCTGTGCCAAATGGAAGCTCAAAATCTTGTTTTACACTATAATCCCCAGTTAAATCATTGATGAAATTGACCAAATGAAAAATTGATTTTGCGTGTCTCCTTCTGTTTCTGTTGAAAAACCTATTAAAAAATCCTCAATCATAAGGGAGTGTCGTAATGGTTGGAACACCGTATAAGTTGGGACAGTGCATTTTTTCCACATTAACGCACTGGAAACACCAATGCCATGCTTGTCAACTTCTGTTCTGTTTATAAACAAACTTTTCACGAGCATTAGAAGCAACAAGTCGTGTTCAGTGTATCTGTGCCAAGCAGAGACTAAAAATATGTCCTAAAAAGTATTATCGTGTTTCTTACTGATTCGTTTTCAACTAAAAATGTTTCAACCCTGATTGCTCAGATGTATCTAATTTGTCGGACCTTTTAATGTAGTTTAAATGTGCAGAGAGAATTGTGCACTTATTGCGATGTGAATGTGTTTCTTTTTTGGTGGTTCGAAATGGCATTCGAAGCAGGAATTGTTATTTTCATATCTTCTTCAAAAAATACAGATTTTCGTATTGACTGTATGAAGAACATGCCAAAGAAGTTGAGCTGTACGAATATGCATGTAAGTGTTTTCACACGCAAACATTGTGAAAGTGAATCAGACGATTAAGCTGGTTATTATTCAGTGAACAATATGTTTTTTGAAATCATGATCTAAGAAATAGATACTAAATAAACTTAAATAAACAAGACTTTATTTCATCACTTACTTTTCAGAGTTTTTGAGGTGTCCCAACCTATACGGCAAACTTTTTTCCTGAAACATAGTCTTCAGAGAAGTGGCTATAACTTTTCATCCGTTAACCCTATCATTATACTTTCTACAGCAAAATGTAGCTGGTAACTGTACCTTTCCAAAGGTATACATTTTTTTCCGTAACTCTCAACCTATCAAATTTTTAATTAAATACAGAAAAATGTTATCGGCGCACAGTTTCGATCAATTATTCCACAATATAAAACTAATATTTGTAATACTTCTATGGATTACGGCATAGCTATCTTTGTGTGTTTCTATTGGAGGAACTGCCCGCTAGATAGCCTTACTGATGAGTCCTCTAGCGGGTCTAGGACGAAACACCACCTTCAGTTCCTCCAATAGAAACACACAAAGATAGCTATGCCGTAATCCACAGAAGTATTACAAATATTAGTTTTATATTGTGGAATAATTGATCGAAACTGTGCGCCGATAACATTTTTCTGTATTTAATTAAAAATATAGCGATCGAAAAAAACTATTCTTCATCTATCAAATTTTATAGCTAAAAACAAAACGTGTCCCAACCTGAGCGACACACAGTGGTAAAATGTCTAATTCTAGCTGGACAAAAATAATTTTTCTCAATTATTGAAAAACATATTTAATTGAGAAAATATATTATTAGACATACTGAACTAAATAATTCTAACATTATATCTCATTATTTCCATTTTTTATCCATTAACAACTAGTTGAATGTTCCGAAACTGCGGTGAATTTTTGTGTCGTGCATTGAAAAATGAAAAGTAAGTGCATATTAAACTAATTTATATTTTCTCGTTTTAGTTTAAAACTAAAAGGAGGAAGTAAATAAAATAAACTATAATCGAAAGCGTTTCTTTTATGAATGAGTTAATAAAGTGAGATTATACTTTGACTCAAGCATACTCAAGCTGCAATATTTTTGTATATTTTATCTATATGAATTACCTAACAATGTCGAAGAAAAACTAGCTGCTTCAACCTGCTACTTATTGAGAAATCCGGTCCGATTAGATCGCTTAATTATAGTTTGTAATACAAATATTGTATGTAATTAAGTTACTGTAATTATAATTTTTAAAAAGAGTAATCATATTAAAGTAATTTTCTTATATTCACAGACTTTACCTTCTATAAGTCAGAAATATATAAATATAAGAAAAATATCCGTTTGTTATCATTTTTATGTTCAATTCCTTTATAACACAAAAATAAATGTCATAATAGGAATTATCAAGTATCAAGAGGATATAAATTATTCAAAAATAATTTTGTCCACCTAAAATCGAAACATTTACCACTGTGCGACAGTCCCTTACCCTTTCAAAAATGATGGAACAATCGCCTGTAGATAATGCGTTAAGAGAAAATTCGCGTGACGCACGTCGCGCAGACATTATTTATGTGGCCGACGCAGAAGCGAACGTGTTAACTAACCGTTCAAAGGGTGTTCCCCGCATGAATTCTTTATTTAGACGTTTGGCCTGCCGCCCCCGTCTTAGAACGGTCGTTTGCTCTTGCTTTTCATCGTTCGCCGGGAAGCTAAGTGCGCGGAGTACAGCGGTCGGCGAGACGCGAGAGTTGTTTTACATTTTAAGTAGTGATATCGAGTTTGCATGCAAATGCATGATTATGGGAGGAAACCGAGGGGAGCGAGGTTTCCCCGACTGGCAGTACAGAAAGCGGAACGATGGATACGAAGAAAATCTACGCGAGGGCCGAGGGGAGAAAAGCGAGGACGAGGGAACGCCGAACGAGGTACGCAATGGCGGAGACGAAAGGAAACGAGATAATGTATGCTACTGGGACACGCTCTTTCTCGCCCAACCCACCTTTCGAATCTTAACGTACCCCGGAGATTATCTTCGCCCGCTTCACTTTCAACGGGAATAACTTCCGCGCTGACGGATTTATGGCGAACGCCGCGAACAAACCGATTAGACTACGCTGCCGTTTTGCTCGCGAGCTACGCCTCGCCGTATCGATTATAAACAGTCTGGGGGAGATCGCTGAGCATCTGGAAAAGCGTTTCCCGTTCGCTTTGCTGTCCGTCCTTTGGTTTCTGCGTACTTGATTAGCGGGGGAGTTTATATTCTTCGCAAACGTCAAGGAAATCAGAGATTCGCGGCTCTCCCTCGTTATGCTATTAATCGTTAGACTGCCGGCGTGATGCTACATGGAGTTTGCTAATATGAGATGCTAATTCAATCAAAACGTAATCAGGAATATAAAAAACCACTTGAAAGACAATTTTCCAAAAGGTAATTTGAAAATTTTCCGGCTAAAATCTGGAGTACTCCATGCGATATAATAAGCCGAATATTCCGGGAATAAAATATTATGTTTTTAGTGGAAGGGTCTACGTGTGAAGGTACCGAAAAGTGAATTCAAGCCGAATTTAAGTCGATAATTCGTATGTGAACAGCAAGTTACATTTACTTCGGTGACAGGGCGAGTCTTGTGACAGGGGAGACGACTTCAAAAAACTCTCAACATTCGTAAACTCTTGTTTAAGAACAAATGTTTCAAAGGGTGTTGCAAGTGGGAATAATTAAGTCTCCCGCGAGAGACAACTAAGAACGGTAAAAAGGCAAGCAGTGCCATGAGCGCGGGAAGATCAACGCACTAAGAACAATCTGTTCACCGTAGCCACGTCTGTTTAACTCTGAAAGGTGTGTCCACGTGCCGCGGTGGTCTCGTTGGTTAATCTGCTTTCCCAGTGCTTTCTCGCGGTGAAAGGATTCGACAGCGCGTACTTTAAGGGCCGCGGCTGATACGGAGTAATTAGCACCGCGCTATAAAGTACAGAAGACCGTATTGTCTGGTTGTCATGCAGGCAGGCGCTGCTCCCCGGTCATAATTTTCTGTACGACAAATCCCGTTGCCCTCAAAGGGTTCTGACCGGCAGATCCGTTGCGCGGAGCGGCGTTCACTGTCGATCTTGCTCGATCGTTCATCGTATTCCCTGTTTCCGCGCCGGCACAGAGCTGGCGGGCTGAACCGCGCGCGATAGAAAACAATCTTGAAGAGACGCCAGGCAATCCGCATCTCTTCAAGATTGTTCCGCGTTCGTTCGATCGCGTTCGCGAGAGTAGGCTTCTCCTCTTCTCTCCCCCCTCTCCGCCACGTTTCTTGCCGGCTGACTTTCCCCTTCCCCTTTTGTCCTGTTTCGCAATCCTCTTTCTTTCCGTCTCTTTCGCTCGCCGAGAATCAAAGCGGCGTGGCAACGGCGCGGTAAAGAGTTAGGGGAGTCGGGCTACAAAGAAAGGGCAACAGAGGGACGAGTGACACAGAGGGAAAAGAGAAAGGGAGAAAAGTGCGTTGTCGTAGCGATGATCAAAAGCAGTTTGCTCGCGGACTTGCCTCAAGTATCTCCCTGCCCCGCGCCGCCCCGCGTCGCACCGGTTGGGCGCGAGGGGATGAAAGTTCGTTCGGCTTCCTTCCTTCTTCTCTCTTCCTTCGGCTCTTTCTTCGTGCGACGAGCGGCGTTTCTTTATCTTCGCCCGGCGGACTCTTATCTCTCCTAGCTACCGCGCTCCGTATCTCTCTGACGCTGCCGCGTCTCTCTTTATTGATTTTCCCTCGCGGTAAATTTCAACTTCGCGCGTCAAGTCGAAACGCCTTCGTTTCGCCTTTATCTCTCTCTTTCTCTCCGTTCATCGCTCTATTTCTTTCTCTTTCTCCTCCAAAACCCGTTAAAAGGGAATTCTACACTCGGAAGGGAAACGCTTCGAGAGCCCCGCTACCAGGAAGGACTTATTTCGCGAGGATCGTGTCTTCTCCTGATCGAGTTTGCTCGAAAGAGTGGGCAAACTGGATTAACGCGTCGACTGCTGCTCCGTGTTCGTTCCCGGCTCTAGTTAGCTACTTTAACCCCGAAGCGGCGCTGGCCCTTGATTTATGGAAATTTCTACTGGGATTAAAAGTTCCTCGAAACGTAATACATTAATGTTTAATATTTTAATTCGTTTAGGTTTGTATTTGGGAAACGTTGCTGCCTTCCCAGTTGTTATTTCAATTACATCAGTGATATCGCTAATCAAATTAACAGTAGGATTCATCTTAGTTACTGATCGTGATCAGATTATTAAAGCCTCAGTATAAAAAATATTTAAAGAAGGTATACCTTCTTTAGTTTTGGAATTTGCCGCGCTTCTCATGCTCCGTGCGTCTTTTATTTTAATCACCGATAGATGGAGCGACAATTAGCAGAAGGATTGAAGAGAGATAGATATAGCGATTACGCAATAGAGCACACGTGCAAAATACCAAAATTTAAATTGATAAACAAAATTAGTAGTGTAGGCAGAGTAGAGATAATAGTAAACATTAATTGTCGTTTCTTTGTTTACAGGTAAGGTTGTAAATAGTGGAAATAAGTGTTATTAATTAATGAATAAAAACAAAATTTCCTTTGTTTACAGAGAAACATATTTTCGTTCACTTTATCACCCTAAATTACAATTGTCTTACAAATATATTTATTACCTACGTGATGGAGTCTAACGCAAATACTTTCTTTATTTGCATCATTCATTATCATTCACTGGGCTAACCTCGTTTGTTCAATAAAAATTAATATTTATTCATTGGTCATTTGTCCCGTTTTTCGTTTAATCCTATGCTAGATTTTTAATACAAGCCTATAACCAGAGTTGGGCAGTATTTAAGTCAAAACGTATCTAAATCCAGATCCAACTAAAAGATAAGTAACTAAGTTCCGTGATCTTAAGGTTCGGATCCAAAAGGATCTTGTATCCGAAGTTGAATTAGATAATTTAATATCCGAAGCAGAAGGATCCGTAGCTTCGGATCCTTCTGCTTCGGATATTAAATTATCTAATTCAACTTCGGATACAAGTTACTTTTTATCTTTATCTTGGAGTAACTAATTCAAAATTTTCTATCTATGATCCGTGATCCGAAATTTGTATCTAATTAAATTTTTTGCCCAACTCTGCCTATAACCATCAAATACCAGGATGAAAGTTTCGGGTGCAAAAAGGACAGCGTATGGGAAAGAAAGAGACGCGGAGAGTCGGCTGCGCGCAGTCTCTCTTTACACGCGCCGTCTTTTTCTACGTTCGCCTCGGTTTTTAAAGCTCAAGAAATAGTGTCGGTCAACGAACTTTGCAAACGAACCTCCCCGAGGCTTTTGCGACTATAGAGGTGTTTAGAGCGTTGTCAAGTCCAAGATTGCTGCTGGTTCAAGAGCAATCAAACGCTCTGGGTTGCACAAGAATGTGTACACAAATCATACACTTTGTCATAAACTCTTGTAACGTCCAAGGTTCTACAGTTCAAAGTTCAGTCCATAACACAAGTTCACTGAAGTGTTCGTGACGAGATCACAGAAAGTCCATAGAAATAATGAAAGGAAGTTCATATAATTAACGAATGATAGTTCACATAGAGTTCATGAGTTCACAATAAAAAGTTCATAAAAAGTTCGTAATACAAGTTCATGAGATGGTTCGTAAGAAAAGTTCATAGAAAGTTCGTAAGGAAAGTTCACATAGATGACTAATGACAGTTCACATAGATAACGGATGAAAGTTCAAATCGATGGCGAATGACAGTTCAAATCGATGACGGATGAAAGTTCAAATCGATGATGAATGAAAGTTCAAATCGATGACGGATGAAAGTTCAAATCGATGACGGATGAAAGTTCAAATCGATGATGAATGAAAGTTCAAATCGATGACGGATGAAAGTTCAAATCGATGACGGATGAAAGTTCAAATCGATGATGAATGAAAGTTCAAATCGATGACGGATGAAAGTTCAAATCGATGACGGATGAAAGTTCAAATCGATGATGAATGAAAGTTCAGAATGCACAGCACACTTCAATTCGTAACTCCCGCTCACGTTCAACTTCGAATATCGGTTTAAAAACGCCTTGTACGACTCCTTCTCAAGCTCGTAAGATTCTGCTCGCTATTTCTCCTACAATTCCCTACCAAAGTTCGGGAAGAGATCGTTTCTTTGGTAGGGATAACCAAAGGACCAATCACCAGTTCGGGGCGTAATCCAAATTATGTGGTACGCCTACTAAATCCGTGATTTTGTTTCTCACGCAAGCCTCGTAAATAAAACAAGCCTATGAACAAGGGTCCCTTGTTCAGGTATCTGTCCCCAAACTGGTGTCGCCTTTCCGCTGAGTGTGGGCCTGCGATGCGTCAGTTGTCATTGACTGGGGGTACGGCTGGTTTGTTTTCCCGAAACGAAAGAGGACACTTAACTTTCAACCGTACCCAAATCCGTAACTAATTCTAAGAGCTAAACACGCCAATAAATAACTCGAAACTGACAATGTTCCAAACGATCGTGGCACAGGCCCAGACACAATGTCTAGACAATTCTAGACAAGAGGATTCACTGTATCTAGTGGGGTCTACCGAGCAACGAAGAGTTAATAACAGAAGCAATTTTATTTCGATGTCGAACCAACGAATAATCAATTCAGTTCATTCACGATCCTGACTTGTTATTTTACGGGTTAAACGAACGACTGAACCAGTCCGTATCCGAGTGAAAACGGGGTTGGGCGCGATCGACGCCGCTTCACGGACCACTGGTTCACTTTCTCCGTCGTTTGTTGAATTTTTTAATTTTCCCTCACCGATTTATTTCTCTGTCCCATCCCCGTTGCACCCCCGTCCGGCTCGATCGCGCGGAATCGACGAGACGTAAACGGCCGCAGGAATACACTTCTTCGATTCGCGACGCGTTCGCAAGGATCGCCGGGACCAGACACGATTCCCTTTCCCGCGAAAAGGGTGAACTCGAGGGGAATTCCAATCGGCGGATGCATCGGCTTTAAAGCACTCCTACGCGAGTTTTCCGCGCGACGCGGTACCCAGAGTACGTTTCTCGCCTCCATCCAGCTTCGTTCCTCTCCGCGGGTCCGTAAAAGTTCTCGCTGAAATTTTCTGCGTTCCCTCGCGTAAATCGTTCCCCCGGCTATACGCAATATCGACGAGCGCATTTAGACGCAGCACGCTTTAGTTTAAAGGAAAACTTTTGCCCGTCGTACGATTCTACGCTGCAGTGTTCCCGATTACTTGGAAACTTACCAATCTGCGGATTAAACCCTCATACGGTCCTATCCTGATGCGGACAAAAACATAGGACATCTTTTAATTCGTTCATTTTTTATTTTATCGGTGAAACTAAAATTGCTCGTTGCTTCGCGTGAATTTATGCAGAAAAATGTATACTTTCAAAACTTAATGGCACAAAATGATAGGACATGTTTAAAAAAATGGAGTGGACATAAAGAATTATTCAGTTTTGTTTGATGTCGAATATTTTGTAGAGTCTGCTTTATTTTTTATTGCCACTCCTCGGAGATGGTAAAATAAAAGATTCTCTCAATTTGAAGAAACTGGCACATTCCTACTGTTTTTATGCAACTCGATCCATTTTAGAACTACTTAACTGTGGAAAAAGCGAGTTCCGACGAATCTACCCGGCACCGCTAAATTCGACGTAGAAGTTGACTTGAATTTTCCGATTCGAGTCGGTCGAAATCTTGTCCTTTCCCAGTTTCTAATTAAATAACAACATAACTCACCGTCTTATGTTCGAACAATTAAATAACGTTTAAGATTCAGCGACGGCTGCCGTTGCTTTCCCATTATTTCGCTGTTGCCGGCAGGCCTCGACCCTTTCCCTCGAATTCTTGCGCCTTTCACTTTCAATTTTCGTCGTTCTCTTCTTTCGACCGTCCATATTTCTCCCTTCCCACCCAGCGAAACTTCTCCGACCTGTTGTTTTTACGGGTTTTAATAAGACTCTTTCGTTTCCCTATCAATAATGTCCCGAACGCCTTTTTTCTCCGTTCAACTTTCCCAGTACCACCCTTGCAAAATAAGTTACTGCCTGGTGCTATTTCAGCGTTTGGTTTAACGCGGATGGAACTTTCTCTTTGGCCGTTCATGTCTTCTTCTTCGCGGAATGAAAGAAAGTACGAAAGACTGATTGGGCGTTCTGAAACTTCTCGTTGAACGTTAACTTGGAACGAAGTTACTGTCAATTAATTTCGGATGGGGTGGACGCTACAAATGAGCCTCAATAACAACAATTGCCCTTTGTTTCATACTTATCGACCAAGTAAACTTAGTAAACCTGAAAAGATGCGCAACTTTTATACAGAATAAGACGCACCTACCATAATAACCTTTTGCAGTTGGAGCTGTTTTAACTTGAAAATTAAACATTTCTTCCGACCTTGAATAACTCCATTGTATATGATTTTTTAATTTTATGGAGATGAAGTTGATATACTTCGTACAATACTTAATTGTGTAGTAGTTGATTAAATAGCAACATATTTAATAATGTGAACAATATTGTGAATAATGGTACAGCAATTTTTAGTAGTGACTCTGAGCCACCCCTCGACTGTTAAGGGATAATTGAAGGGGTGGATGGATAAAGGTGTCAAGTAACAAATTGTTTGTTTTCTGTAAAAGAGTTTTTAGCGAGGTATGTTGTGCTTTTTTGATGAATGAAGATAATTACGGTTAATCTCTAATACAAAAAAAGATAATGATTATCTTAATTCATCAAAAAAGGACAACATATTTTGTTAAAAACTCTTTTACAGGAAACAAACTTGACACCTTTATCCAACCACCCCTTCAATTGTAGACGTGGTTATCTTATAATTTCGATATAAAATCAACAATTTTAAGTTTCTGGAATTTTCTAAGGATCGACTTTGCAATAAAAAAATTCACAATAATGTGTGCTATTAGGTAGAAGGTTCCTGAATTTTTTGGTAAGTTTTTGTTGAGAAGAATAGCAGAAATAGAGCATAATTCATTAAACCGCGATGACGGTATAACTACCCTTATAATATGAGGGCTCAATCGAATGTTATGAAGGAAGATCAATTTGTCTGCATTTAATCAATAACAATTTCGTAGAGGAACAGTACAATGATAAACTTGAACTTCTTCTGAAAATCTCCATTACATAGTTGCTCACTTAGGTCAACAATTTAGTCACCCAGAGCGCTCCCACTCGGACAAGCAGAGTGAAAGGGTTAATTGTGTACTCACACCGAGACGGAAGTTGAAAAATGAGTCGGTCGACGCGTCGGAGAGAACGCGTGTGCCACGATTACATCGTTACGTTGGTTCGTCCGAACAAACAGTGGTTGTTTCGCGATTGATTTCCCTCGCTTTTCCCGGCTGTGGCCACGTGTCGCCATGAATCGATCCTCGCTTTTGTAAAATCCCTGGTTCGCGCGCGTACTCGCTGAACCGGCGCGCCGGATGACTCGGCGAACAATCACGATGCCCGATTTGTGGCCCGGCCGCAACAATTAATTTGTTTACTATTTACTGTGGACGACGGTGACCGATGGCCGTCGAGGGCCGACGCGCCGGCCCCAGACCCGCGATAAACGTCCCCGGACGTAGTTACAACGCGTAACAAACCTCCAGTCCCGACGCAACCCGGCGATCTACTTTATACACACGGTGATAGATTGAAACTGATTAATTCGGTTACGTTACAAGTTCACGGGTTTGACCAATGACGGGTGAAACGAATGTAATCGAGACTGGCGGCCGGTTGACGTTTACGCGTTAACAGCTGTCGCCTGCATCCGCCATGAGAAATCGTCCGATACCGTCCACCAGCTTTTTCGATGCACCGCGCGCCGAGTTTGTTGCATGTCCGACCATACTGATGTTTTGCTACTTAACGAGCTATTCTGGTTTCCGAGCCCGGTTTTCCCCAACTTTTCGGCATTTTTTTCAGAAGAACTGTTGCACCTTTTGCACTGGGATTTTTCACACATGTTTAGATGCAGTTGCAGTACACGTCCGATTTTTCAAAGTAAAAATAATCAATAGCACATGAATCATAGAGGCAGCTAAATCTTGCATAATTTGCACATTGCCGCTAGAAATCATGATGAATTTTTGAAAAGTATTTTTCGGAACATCAATTATGGTTTAAATTATCAATTTGATTTTAAGAAAACGGAAAATACAAGCAAACATCAAAATAACAAGTACATCCCTCCGGTAATACACTCTGCGTCGAAATAATAAATCTTTTTCACGTTTATGGAACGTACAAACTAGCAGAATTGATGAATGAATTTCAATAGAAACTTTCCACTTGCACGTGAATTATCCCGGCATAGTTAATACGTAATTTATGACTAGACTCTTTGTGCAAGATAGAAATTGTCTGGGTCAATTGCAAAAAGCTAGAGCCAGAAAGACATTTCATTCGTACTTTAATCAATTTAACTAGCTGAAAATAATAGATTGGCATTCTTAAATCATTTTAATCTCACCACTGTTTTGAAATGCACCTGCCCATTTTCCCCATACATGCATAAAATCCGCAGTATATTTATGACTTCATGACCGAACACTTCTATGAAGGTGTTAAACTCCAGCACGAAAGTTGAGTTTCGTTAATTGTCAACGCATACTGAGCTGGTGAATTTTCGCGAGCGCGTGCTTAGGACTAACAGTTGCGAATTTTCACGTTTTTCCAGGGAAATCGCATACGATGCTGGGAACCCCGGAGGCGGGACACACACTGGGAGCGATACCGTGCGCGATCGCTTGGCTCTTCCGAGGGATCTCCGAGCAAAGGCAAAGGACAGGTGCCAGATTTAGCGTCAGGGTCAGTTGCGTGGAATTAACGGCCGGCCAACAGCAACTCAGGGACCTTCTCGCGGCTCACGCCAACGGTGAGTAAATACCTAAATACGTTCGCTACTGACAGATATTCTATGTCTAGTCTCGCTGAGAAAAAGCGACGAGGAAAGCCGACGATGAAAGCTCTGATCCTCCGCTGTATGATCCCCGTGCTCTTTTTCGATTATCCTTTGCTGGCACGGTTGCTTGGATCGCAGTTACTTGCGTGCTAAACTTTTTTTGTTATCCTCTTCTCCCTTCCTCCCAGCCTCCTTTCGCTATATACACTCTTGTTTCTAGGAGTGGGAGGGAAATTCGGGTTCGAGTCGGGACCTGAAAATTCGTGGGAACCCGGAATTTTTGGGTATCCGAAGTTGAACCCCGAACGATATAATTTACGAACAAAATAAACTCTCAAATAGATCAGAGTTAGCAAAACCCGACCCGAGGGTCGGATAAGGTGAAGTGTCCTATGCCTGGACAGCATGTTTTTCTATTTCAAATTTTATCACTTTAAATAAACAAAAACAATTTCTTAAGAGTTTTAACATACAGTTCAGAGTTTGTAAAGTAATTTAAAATAAAAAAATCATTGTTTAGGTTAATATCTTAATTGCATTAACAAGAATAATTCAAACCTATAGTTGGACATATTAAATCCAATCTAAGCTAGTACCTGGACAGAAGTAAAGCCTATATCGGGACAAATTCAATTTACGAGTTGATCGAGCGAACATAACCTAAAACGTTGGTTGGTGGCGCTGTCGCGCATGACGAATAGAAGATGCTTTGCGTAATATGTAGTATTCTTATCATAGATTATAGTATTGTATTATTTAACCAAATATATATTTATTTTCATTTACTGTTTTAATAAAACTTGTCATAATACAACTTTTAAGGTTAGGTAGTAATACTGATAGATTTAAGATGTAAACATAAAGTATTATTAACGTCACAACCGGAATACATTTTCTACATACGTTATTCAAGCTAATAGAAGACTAATTATACGTACATGTAGTTAAATAATTTGCAAACAATGCGTTGATTTTATTCACAAACACGTGTCCGGCTTCAGGAGTAAGCACATTGCGTATAAGCTTGGAGTGGGACAGCTACTGTCATCGCGTCCCAGTATGGAGTACTTATATTTGAACACAGTCCTAATCTTGGACATCTAATATTTGGATTAATAATTATTATTTACGTTAAGTTTGATTGCCAATTTATTTTAAAATATCAATATTATTATGCGTGATAATTATTTTTTGTCTGAGGGCTTAAATTATATCTTTTTTTCTAACAAAAGTTCGAACTATAAATGCACATGATTCGCATGTAAATAGACTATTTTGTATACTGTTTCCAGATGAACTTTGAATTCATTTTTAAATTTCAATTGATGTCTCAATGAAATAATATTCACACCTACTTGTAGCTAAGACCTCAGAATATATAATATAATTATTTAATCTCTTAATTACTGATTTTACTATGAAAATTCAATTGTCCAGATTTAGGTATTACTTTTGGACTGTCCAGACTTAGGGCACTTCACCTTACTCACCTACGTGTTTCACAGAAAATATGGATCTATTGGTCCCATCTAGAAATAATATACAGCGTCTCAGGTTCAAAGTGCCAAACCTGTACGATGAGCTCTTCAATCTATTGGATTGGCAAGAAAGTAATTTCGGTATTTTAATGTGAAATAAAACCGAATTTCTTTATTCAAACGCTGAACTTTAATCAATAAAATATTTTCTTATTTATTCTTTTTCGTAAAAGATCATCGAACAAAAGGGAAAATATCTTATTCATTAATGTTCATTGCTTGAACAGAAAAATTAGGTTCTATTTCACATTAAAATACCGAAATTACTTCCTTGCCAACCTAATACGATCTTGTTTCATAGAGAACATGGATTTATTGGGTCCATCTAGGAATAATATACAGGGTGTTCCAGATTTAAAGTGCCAAATTTTGTCAGTATATTCTAGGGATCTAAATAGGAGAAAAAAGTTCTGTAAATATTGGTTGTTTTTAACACTTCATTAAAAATATGGAATCTCACGCCACCTGACCTTTATGTATGGAGAACTTTAAAGGAGCAAGTTTATGAAATTTCCAAAAAATTAAGGATTCATTCACTGAGTCGAAACAAAATATAAATGCACTTAGTACAAAATTAGTAAATTACGTTACTAAAGGGGACTTGTTGGATCACGGTTAGAATTGCCACTGTTGCTGAAAAATCTCATAAAAAATCCTTAGTCCACGAACTTTAAAAAATGATGAAATCGCTCAAGCACACGAAGAACGTCATAACTCAAACTACTTTAATTTTCGTTTTATTGCATTAAAATACTCGTCAGAGTATTAATAAATACATTTTTTATGCTAATACATATTTGCAAAACTAACTCCATAGATAACCCGATTAGCTTCTATTTGTTTGTACTTGCAGCCACAGCTAGTTAACACTAAACCTTCCGAGCCTTAAAAGTAACTGGTACATGTACCCTTATAAAAATGACAAGATTGATTTTATCTAGACTTTGTGCAGCTCCTATATACAATCATTTTTTATAGGTTTAGTGTTAAACTATCAAGGGCCTTTGAAGCGCTGTCCTGTAAAATTTGTATTTTTATATTTGTGACATTTTTCTTGTGCATGAGCGAAACAATCACCGGTGGATGTGTAACGTGTTAAATAAATTACCTCGATAATAAATTACCTCGAAGAATACGTAAACCTTCAGGAAATAGTGACTGTTGCAAGATGTATGACGAGAGAATACAGCACTGTAATGCTGTCGAACAATGTGGCATGCCGCCGCGGTAGCTCCGGTTACAAATTGCGTACAATATTTGTAGCGTAATCTCCGCGGCGTCGAAGTTTTCTCGTTGGAACGGCCGATCGCGATAGCATTGTGTTCCCGCGCGTCGAAGAAACTTCAGTCGTAAGAAACACTTGTCTCGAGCGTCATCCCCCGGCCAGGGTTTGAAGAGTCTCGATTCTCTCTCTGATCTCCCTCCTTCTTCCCACCGCGCTGATCCCACCACCCGACGATTCTTACTTAGATCCGAGGACGTTCGCGGGGAAACGGCGTCTTAGATATATTTGCGGAAGGGTTGGAACTTTCTCCGCGCCGCGACAGGGTTGAATGTACGCCGCAATTAATTCGATGCCTCGAACAATGCGGGCGAGGACAATCGTTTCGGATTAATTGATGCCGGCCGGGCCGGGGGAGAACGGCGAACGGAATTGTGTCGTCCTATGGTGGAATCCTCGATAAACTGACCCTGGAAACTCGGTCTAATTTTCCGGGCGTCCTGTAGCTTGTTCCTTGACTGGTTCGCCGGCTATTTACATTCATACGGACTTGCACTCGAGGATCGACGACAGATTAGATTGGTTCTTGCCGGCGAACCTGAGCGAATTAGTTCCACGTCCTAAGTGCTAGTATTGTTTTTAGACTGCTCTTGACATTCGCAGAGGAAGCTCTCTTGTTCGAAAAATTCGTTTTGTTTTCCATTAATAGCACAATGCAAATTCAAACTAGCTTGTTTAAGAATTAAGAATTTTCTATAGCGCTCCTATATTTTGCAATTGTTATTTGGCACAAACAGGCGTGAACGACACATACAGGGTGTTAAAAAAAGTATGCAAGTCTCCATAGTACTCATCAAGAGGAGTAAAAATGTCCTACATGCCCCTGAATCAATTCTTTCGACGTAAGATCGATTTTTATCATTAGACAGCGGATCGTTGTTCAAAATAAAAATTTTCTGCGTGCATTGCAACAAACTGAGGTGATGTAAAGATCAATTTTCTTTGTTAATATGTTCAATAGGTTGAAAATAAGAGAATTTTGAAATTCCTCTGATGATTTTACTGTTTTAAATCACACCTACTTATTTTTGTTATAAGTGCATAAAATCCGCTATCTATTTATCATTTACGAACATTAGACGTCTTCGTAGAACGTAAACAAAAAGTTTCATTCAGAAGCACGTTAGCTCAAAGTTATCGCACAAACTTCTCACTAACATCAACAGACTTGATAGAGGCAAACGATCCCTTCCTTATCATAACAAATGGTCGATATGTTTTCCCTCCATTGCAATGCAGAACTCACGTCAGAGTTGGGCAAAAATTTAATCAACGTCTGAAAACTAAATTTTTACTTCAGTCGTTCATCGCAATTAACAATTAATCTTCTAGTTTAATCGTTAATTGCGGATAACAAGCCAGCTCTTGGATCCTTTCTTTCAAACATCCCGTAAATAGATCGGCAAATGCCGTTATATTTTCAACAATATTCCATCGAGATTAAAAACAGGAGTGAACTACCGGAAAGACGGCGGGTTTCGTTCCAGTCGTCAGTTTCGCAGGGACCCGTCGAAAACTTTAAATAATTACCAGGTCTGGATTATCGAGTTCCCTAACAGAAAAGGTAAAGTTCGTCGGTGCGTGGGCGAGGGAACGCGTAGAATCCAGAGCTTTGGGTTCCTGAAGAGGAACGGGACACACAGAAGTAAAGTCGAAATAGGAGCAAGGGAAGCGGACGCTTACTCGGGCAAAGCAGACCCCGAGATACGAGTTAATTATTTAATAAGCTGGAAAGTTAATTGCGTCGCTTCTTAATTAGTTAGCGTTCACCGAAATTGCCGTGCCCCGATGTTGATATTTTTTAGCAGTCCCATTTAAACTCAACTGCGGAATTTAGTTTGAAAAATCCTTCACAGAGTGTGGAATTAAAATCAAGCAATGACGAGTATATACGTCGAACGCAGGGCAAATGGTCCTATTATAAATTTTACGAAAAACGAGGAAGGATTACATTTTCATTTGATAAAAAATTAAGGATTCATTCTTGATAAGGTTATTGTTGTTGCACCGCAATAGAGATTTCGATTGACGTGTATAGGGGAGAGTCGTGCAGTACCGACCGGCGTACTGTACCGACCAAAATTAGTTTATGACTTTCCAGGTCAAATGGCTACACTTCCTTTACGAAAACAAATGAATATAACTATTGTGGGTAATATGTTTCGTTGCTACATTGGTCATTCGATTGTTTTCGCAGTTCTGACACATTTAGCGTGGGCGTTGATATTTCGAGTGTTAAGAGTTATTTTCTAGATCTGATAATTCGTTTCTCAGGTAAGTAAACGACTTTGTTGAATTATGTATATTATATCTAGTCTATTAAGTATAATTAACGGGCCATGTTTTGGAATTTTCTTTGTATATTATGTATATCATAACCTAAAATGTTTCCTCGTTTGTCATCCAGTACCGACCATCCAACTGTCGTGCAGTACCGACCAATCAATCGTCGACCAGTATAAGTCAAACTTTTCTTATCTGTAAGTTCCATCTGTTAGCATTTAAAATGAAATTAGAAGATGTTTATTTAATCTTTCTTTTACCTTTTCCCACAGAAAAATGTCCGAAATTCCAAAGCAGAAAAAACCATCATCACCGCTCACATTAAATATTAACGATAATTTTTCATTAACTTCTTTACCTGGTGTAACTTCAAATTTCATGGAAATAGTGAAACCAATCTCTCTTAGAAACGACACATTAGAGTTGCAAACAAAAAAGAGAAGACAACGGACGCAACAATCCGAAATCTTAACTTCGACCGTTTTTATAAACGAAGTTCAGAAAAAAAAGAACCTGGCTGAAGAAAAAAAGATAAATGCGGAGAAAAGAAAAGCTGCAAGAAACGAAAAAGTCAAAGAAGCAGAAAAAAGAAAAGTTGAAACTCAAGTAAGGAACGGAAATAAGGAAAGCTGTAAAAACTAAACAAAAAAATGACATAATATATAAAAATATATAATTATTTTATTATGTGTATAAATAAAATTTGAATAAAAATGCGTGTTCTAACATTTAAATGTCTTTTTTTAACATTATTAATGATTTAGACTGAAAAATCTACTAAATACGTAATTGGTCGGTACTGGACGACAATTCTTTGTTTCCTTCAAATTCTAATATCTTTATTTTTACAAATAATGAATACTAATTATTAAATTTCACAAAATTAATTTCTGGCCTTTTATTAAGTTCCCTTTGTGTTACAAATTCCTTTTTTTAATTTTAATTTTTACCGATTCTAGTCCACCTAATAACAAGAAAACTTAGAGCGGTCGGTACTGCACGACTCTCCCCTACACGTCGAACGCAGTTAACCGGTTAAAGAGTTCTTATCCACAATACGCAATTACGTTTCCGCCTTGAGTATTTTCGTTATTCTTACTAATTGTAAGAGGAAAAACAATTTTTTTCCGCGAGTGTTGATTAAACTGTCATAGTCATTTATAGCAATTTATTTTAAGACTGATTTAAAGACAATTATTAGATTCATTATTTTAAGACCATTAATTTCATTTCATTTTAAATGTAAACAATCTGAAACCTCGTATGTTTTATAATATTATATTGGTTTATGCACTATTAAGAATCGACATCAATTCGAATTAGATTTGGGTTAGACATAATGGAAATAGAATTCAGATACCAATCATGACCCAAATCAGGCTATGCTTGATATCATTTTAATCAGCAATATCAATGAGCGAAATCATTAAAGACGACAGTTTTACTATTGAATTATTCGGGCGGGATCAAGGGGCTATTGTGTGTGCAGTAAAGTTTTCACGTGTGTAGAGACGCTACTGTATTTTTAAATAACAATTTTCTAACCTGCCAGACCGGAACCTCCCCTTAAATTCGAAAGGGTTCGCGAATGGACGTGTCCGAGGGACGGTGCTCCGGTCGAGCGGGCCGACTCGGCGACGCGAATAAATCAAAAGCATCGTTAAAGGTATGCAAAATATGGAGAAAAAAAAATTGGAATCGGTTTATAGGCTAGGCTGGCTGGCTGGCTGGCGGGCGGGCGTTCTCGGCAAAGAGTCCCGTCTGGTTCGATGCCGTGGCTTTAGTGTGCGCCGCGTTCCATCGCGGCACGCGACCTCTCCGTTAATGTCAGCCTGAAAATTTACAACGATTCTAAACCCTTTGAGATTATGACCCTTTCGCATTTATCGTTCCCACGGTACGATCGCGATAACTTCGGTTACATTGTACCACCGTGAATCGTTTCCTAATGCATAGGCCGCGGCGCACCGTAACTTTTTAATTTGAAAGTTCGAGCTTAACAGTCCTCCGGCCTAACTCCCTGATAATTCCAACGGCCGTCTAAGTGCCCAATAACAGACTCGATCGCCTCTAAAAAACGTATAAACCGTTCCCTGTGGCAGATACACCGCCGCGATAGCCTCGGTCGGTTCCCGGAATAACCTGTGTGTGTGCATGGTTCATAAAATAATTATTCCCCGGGACAACGATATGGAAATATGTTCTGGCATCGACGGCCAGAGGAGGAAAAGGTTCAATGATCTCGCCGGACGATCTCTCTTGGACACCGAGTGGACGTGGAACCCGAGTTCATTTTCCAGAGGCCGTCCCTCATGGAGCCTCCCGATCCCTGCTCCTCCAGAGTTCACACAAGTGTACCATCACAGACGATCTGCCCTTCGGTTTCTTATTAGCTCGGCCAGCTTTCCGCAGTTCCTCGGGAAACAACGGGGAAAACCTCGCCGAGGCCAAGGGAGACTCCGAACAGTAAAAAGACGGAACAAGAGAAATAATCTTACCCCTCAATTTTACGGACCACCGAGTGGACGAGCTGGCTCGTGAAGACGCAATCAAATGGCGGCCAGGACGATTCGCCTCGTGCCGCGCGCGCGCGCGCGCTTCCTGCATATTACCCGCGGAATCCTTCATGGACGCGAATCGCTCGAACAACTGGAAACTCCGCAACGAAAACCTGGAGAGGGAACGATCTCATTTTTCCAGGCTTTCGACCGAGGATGCTTCCGAGGCTATTACCAGCCGTTCTTGCCGATCCGAAGGAGACGGACCGCCTCTCGAGAGGCACGAGCATAAAGCAAATGGAATGTACGATTTTCGAACGAGTCTCTCCCTTCACCGAAGATCACTTTTGGTTTTACTCGTTGTCCGTTTCTTTTGCAGTGCGCACGCAATGTACAAAAAATCCAATTTTTATTTCATTAACTGTAATATACTGTGTAAAAAATTGGGGAGAACATTGAGAATATTGCTTTTAACAATAATATAAACTTGGTATCTCTAAAACTATTGAAGTTTTAAAAACGTA
Organism: Lasioglossum pauxillum; assembly: GCA_933228785.1. Classification (NCBI taxonomy): domain Eukaryota; kingdom Metazoa; phylum Arthropoda; class Insecta; order Hymenoptera; family Halictidae; genus Lasioglossum; species Lasioglossum pauxillum. Next base: position 42,342,444 of record OW121705.1, on the reverse strand, counting down.
CGGTTTTTCGGACTTTTGGAGATTCTCGATTTTTGTAAATATATTTATCTAATCTGAAAAATCTGAGAAAAATGCGCATTAATCAACATAATAAGTCACAACTATCATAGTAATATAAATGTGGTCATCTGGTAAATTCATTGTGAAACCAGCAATTTGCAGTCTCCGAAATTTTTAAAAAATCAGTCATGTGTGCTTTCTGTTAGAATGTTCATGATTTTTTTCGCAATTTTGTATTAAGCAGAACGCAAGAAATAGAGTTACATGTACAGTAGCTGTAATATTATTATATTTGTGTTCGCTGTTTTATTTTGATGAAAAGATTGTTAATTATTTTATTGAATTGTTGCCCAGTAAAAGGATAGTATTTATTTTCAGAAAAAGCGTTTTAGGGACGAACATTGATGAAGCATATTTGATGTGATTTTATGAACCTCTTAATAATTGCGTACACCTCATCAAAGTAATGTTTTTAGTAATGAAAATTTGTTTACCGAGAACATTATTTCGACGATGTGTAACAATGTTAAATGAAAATGTTATTAAAGCATTAATAAAATTGGACTGAATAAATTTCATCCTTGTGGTCGGGCACTTTTGTAAATTACTGTGCACGTAATCCTTTAATTCTATTATATGTACTACTTTCCCTCACCATTTACACTGGTCTCCGGATTTAATGAATAAACATGACGCTCGAGATTATGAACTTTTTACTTCTGCGTGGAATATTTTTCAATTTAATTTGCTAATCAGAATAATAGTTTAATTGCCGCAATTTATACAACATTTATACGGTAGCTGGGAATAATAAAAAGGGAATTGCATTTATTTATATTCGGATTCAGAGGATTATATTCGGACTTCGTCTTGAAAAAGCGAATTCTGTGAATGAACGCAAATTTTACTTTACTTATTATTCACACAAATAGTTGCGCGATTAGCTACAAAATATACCGCAAAAAACAATAAAAAATTTATACAATCGCTCCCGAAAGGAAAAGCTGGAGGTCGTACAAAATGAAGGTGGCTCTACACATTAATACAAGGACAAATAAAATTTTCTTTCCTTTCTAAAAAGTATCACATCTCTTCTATGTAGATTTGTTGGAGCTGCAAGTTCTTTGAACCTTACCCTAGCAGCGCAAGATATTGTATACACATTCATATAATATCAAAAAGAGATTCAATCTGTTTTTAATATTCAAATATACATACAATATTTACTTTACGTTAAGTACCAAATATTCTTTTTTATATAAGTTAGGAAGAAATATTTTTCTCATATGAAAAAGTGTGGCTTAAAAAACATTTATCCAATATTTTTGTGCTACTAGGGTAGTTTTAAGGGAGGCGTAGTACTGTATGAAATGTTACCACAGTACTCTCTCTCTTTCAGTAGTTCGACTTACAGGGCTGTAGGGGAATATTTTTCCACGAAATGAAATACCCCTATCAACTTCTCTCGATACATATTAGGTCTATAATTTGAAAACCGGAATTTTTTAAGGAAATTTGAGCGTTTATTAAAGAAAATCTTTCCGATAATTGGGCTGCAATTATTTCTGTATTCGTCGCGTATGAATAGACTGCGCATTTTCAAGTTTCGAAGTTTTAGTAAGTCAACAATAATAAGCAAACTTCAATTCTCCTGACATCTCTTCTATTTTACGTTCCGTGCACCCGTGTGTTTTATAAATGCATAAAACATGCAACCTGTTTATCAATTTCTTTAGACATCGAAGCTGTTATGGAACTTTTTGTATTATGTCTAACCTGTGGTATTAGGTCTATAACTTGAAAACCGGAATTTTTTAAGGAAATTTGAGCGTTTATTAAAGAAAATCTTGTACAATTCTGTCATTCAAAGTATTGTCCATCGAAAGATACAACATTTCCCCATCTTTCTGGCAATTTGTTGATGCCATCGTAAAAAAACCGGTCATCTTTTGAACCAATGAACGAATCGAGCCAATTTTTGATGCCTTGGACTGAAGTGAAGCGTATTCCGGAAAGTGCATTCTGCATCGACCGAAACAAATGGTAGTCAGAAGGCGCCAAGTCTGGACTATATGGCGGGTGGGGCAGAACTTCCCATCCGCTATTTTCCAAATAGTTTTTTACGGGTTGAGCAACATGTGGCCGAGCATTGTCATGTTGGAAAAGCAATGTCTCGTGTCTGGTCTCCCATTCTGGCCGTTTTTCCTTCAATGCTCTCTTTAAACGAATCAGTTGTTTTCGGTACAGCTGTCCAGTAATGGTTTCACCCTGCTTTAGAAGCAAGCTCTTCTTGTGTTCGACACGAGTCTTCATCGAGTAACGCTTCCAATTCTTCATCTTCAAACTTTTTCGACTGTCCAGGCCGCTCTTTGTCTTTGATGTCAAAATCGCCATTTTTAAAGCGTTGAAACCACTCGAAACACTGTGTTTTCGCAAGAGCATGTTCGCCATACAATTCCACGAGCAAACGATGACTTTCGGCTGCAGTTTTCTTTGCAAAAAAGTGACTCTGCAAAACTTCCCGCAAATGCTGTTTCTTTCGCCAATTTTCAAAATTTTTCATGATTGAAAAAAATATGATGCGCACAAGCAAATCAAACACTGTTGACTGATTCTGCAGGTTATGAATAGAGCTTCGGAATGGCGTGTATGTCAATGATTTGCTACAGCGCATACATAAGTGCTGACATCTAGTGTCAAATTCCGGTTTTCAAGTTATAGACCTAATAGAAACGAAACGAACAACAAACAGTTGCCTCCTTGCCCATTTATAGCCTCTCCCAACAGTTCGAGAAGCTTCCTTGTCCATAAACATGGTCATTTGCATTAATCGTTTGATATTTGTTTGTGAACATGTAATAAAAAGATTACTATCACCAATTTTGTATCAACATCGTAATTCATTAATAATTAGAATGAAACATGTAAGGGAAGGGAAGGCGAACATTAGAAATAACATTAGAAATAAAGAAAGAACAAAAACAGCCTAATACTGTGCGCATAAGATCGCACGATCGAAGTGAAAACTTCTATGGCGACTGCAAACTCGACTTCCCCGAGTTTACCCGAAAAGCGTTTCACATCGGAGCGTGACGGATCAGACTCATTCAGTGCCCAGCAGTTGTGTACGTGGTGCACCTAAAGAAGTTTCTACTTCCAAATTCTTACTAGAATACGCTTTTCACTCGCTTCTTGACATGTCTTACAATTTATTCGCGGGCTATGAGACTTTAATCTGATAGTTTAGCAGGATAATTTAGCAGAAGACTTTCGACAACATTAAGTGATCGGGTTTTTCCTCGGCGAGCAGTTATCACGGAGTAATTCTCATCGCGACGGTAACCGTCTCGCAAAGCGGATAAGAAGGAGGACGGAGAATAATGGGAAAGCGGATAGAACGTCGTACCTGCGTCGTCGTCGTCGTCGTCGCCGATGTACACGGCTTTTAGCACGCGCATAAAACGCAGATGGGAGACTGTTTCGCTGTTCGTTTTGTTTCGCGGGGCGGTTGAAAGGGTACGCGGAGGCTAGGCGATGCGATGGGAAATCGAACGGAGAAAGAAATTCTCCAGGGGGAAACACGGGAATGATTATTTATCCCGTTTCGCCGGTCTCGCCCCGGCCGAAAGAAAATTTTCCGTTTTTCCCGGCGATGCGATCCTTCGGACGGTTATTGCCGATGATATATGTGTATCAGCCGCTTTTACCACCGGGCGGAAAAAGGTCGGAAGTACTTCGAGGAGACGTATTAATTTGCAAATGCACGAGGAAGTTTCAGGGGAGCGAGACCATCGCATACGGCGCGCCGCGCCGTGGCCAGCAGTGGCCTTCGATCGCGCGAATTATTTGTTAATATCCATTTGTTTGCCGACCGACCGAAACACTCCATTAAATAACCTCAAAGCCGCGTGTTTGCGTTCCGATGCGCGGCAGGAAAGTATATACAGAGATCGATGAAGAGTCGGGGGGTGCAGCTCTCAACGGTGCATCTGCTGCCAAAAACATCTACGCTGTTACTTCCCCGCGAATACGGAACTTTATCGCATTACCGGCTCCATTATTCATTGGACGGTATGAAACATTTATGCCGCCTTATTGTATACCGTTTTTACCAGCCGGAAATTCATTGACCGCGTCGAACTTTTCGCTTCCGCGGGTCGCTCGAACCTTATCCGTTGCGAGTAAATTGATTTTCCGGAAAAAGGCTGTCTCCGTGTCTAGCTAGTTTTCACCGGAGAGCGAAGTAAACAGTAATCTGTTGTGTCGAAAATAATTCTGTTCAGACTCGTACGTTTTATTTGAGAAAATATTTCTTCACAAACTGGACTGCTCAAACCTTAATCAGTAGAGTAAGAATAGGACACACAGCTGCGACTCATTCGCATCTGCCAAACAAACAGGAAATACCACTGTGTGAACAATATAGAACACCGATTACCATAGCACACTTGTTACTAGAATGCGGAACCTACGAACAAGCCAGAGGAAACACGGAACTGCCCAATGACCTAACAACATTCCTCAATACAGCTGACCATCTACCTACTCTTCTCCAATTCTTAAAGATGACCAATCTGTACCTATTTAATGTAAGCCAAATGTAATAATACTGTACTTGCTATATAAACCACTTGGTTTAAAGCAATAAATAAATAATTAATCAATTAAAATGATATGATAGAACTTACATAAGAAATCTACCTACAGAAACAAGCATCAACTAAGCCTGAACTATACCTCGTTGCTAATAACACTGTCCAACAAATTCAAACTTTTTTTTTACTTTTCGATTCTCACTATGCGATTCTTATAGAATTTTCTATGCCACTGGTGGCAGCTCGTGTCGGGCGAAGATATTTTGCTTTCTGGTTCGGTAAAAACGTCGACTTTGGAAAGTTGGAAGGGTGGTTTCTCAAGATAAAAGTCTGCTCTAGCGCGTGGTGTAGTTCGATTTTCCGCTAGACCCTTATTTTTTGAGATAAATTGAGAAATATCCGCAAAAATTGGTGCAAAAGTGGTGTCTCTCCGTCTTTAATCATTGTTTAAACATGTTTAAACAATCATAATGCATTAATATTGGATATCACTGGATTCGGGAAAGTCTAGAGAATCTTTTTATGTAAAGAACAATACAATATCTTTTATAATAACATCACAATCTTTGTTCAAAGTTGAAAAATAGGTCATTTTTTCAAACTCAAATTTCTCAAAAACTGTGCGTCTAGGAAAAAAATTAAAAACAGATTCGGAATCAGCGCGAAAAACTCTATAAGAATCGCATAGTTAGAATCGAAAAGATTTTTGGCTGTTGGACAGTGTAATCACTGCCGTCACAGCAACGTTAAATTATTGAATAAACAGAAAAATATACGAGATGGTCTGAAGCTCAACAATTCTAGGGTTCGCCTGTGTTTTTCTAAGATCAGACATAAAAGTCTACATACACGAACAAGCATAAATGATAAGCAAAACAGGTTGCGTTTATTAATGAAAACAATCATGTTTCCGATTTATTCATTCTCTACTAAACGAATATAAGAAGTCACATGATCTCTCCAGAGTTCATCTAAAGAGTAATGACTGAATTTTGAAATACTTTAACCCTTAGCAGTTGAGGGGTGGCTCAGAGACAAAGTTGGGCAAAAATCAACTAATAATTAAAAATGACTAATAGTGTAATTGATTGTTAGTCAAAACTTAAAAAACGTTAGTTAAAACTTTTTGATTAGTGAGTCATAACTACATGGCACTAGTTAGTCACAGCTCTAAGTAATCGTTAGTTATTGCTTATTGGTTATGATTAATCATTAGTTAGTTTAAATGACCAGTCATCAATCTTTAGTCATCAGTCACTATTGTATAATTAACATACATTAATATGTATACTCAAAGTGTATCGGAATTTGCAGTGACCAAACGTGTCATAATCTGTATTTTATATGGTTGTAAACTAATAAGATATTTGTTTGTTATTATTATGTCTTATTTTAACTTGTAACCATTTTTAGTCATTAGTCATAGTGAAATTCTGATTGCGTATTTAGTTATTAGTTATGCCATTGTAGTCAGTATTCAATATTCATCCTTAATAAAAATTTAGTCATTATTCATTAGTCATTCCTAGACTGCGGATCTTTTTCCAAAATAAAAATTGTCTGGATCGATTGTAAGAAATAGAAAATGAATTGAATGTTATTTCTTCCCTTAATTATTTTAATAGAGAAGAAATCATATATTGACATTTTCAATTTTTTAAATTTTCCAACAGTTTCGAATTTCATCTACTCAATTTTCCTATAAATGCATAAAGATCCGCTTTCTAGTCATTACGCTCAAATACTGATGTAGTCATTATTCATAGTCACGGTCAAGTATTTACTTAGTCATTAAATATAATTAATAGTCACTTTTGTAGAGCTTATGATGTTATTATATAATTATTGGTCACTTTTGTAGAGCTTATGAAGTTATTAGTCAATAATGATAATCGTGACTAGCGTTTGCCCAACTCTGCTCGGAGTCACCACTACAAATTGCTGTACCATTATTCACAATATTGTTTGTATTATTAAAATATCCATGAAATGAAAGGAAAAGCATAGAATGGAATTCATCCAAGTCGGAAGAAATTTTTCCGAGTGCAAAGGGTTAAGTTTGAGTGATGGCAGGCGTCGGAAGTGGTTTCGTCAGGTCGTGAATTCATAATGCACCCGTTCGCTTCGCGCGCAACAATAAATTCGCCGTTTCTCTTAGGCGTCTGACTTACTCGCTCTTATCTTCTTTCTTTTGCTCGAATCGTTTACAGGAGACAGTAACTTTTACGAGGGGACACGCTCGAGGATCCGCCGTGTAGTAGGCAATTAAAGAAAACCGTCGTCTAACGTACCGGCTGGCTTCCGGATGGTAGCGAGCAATGGTCCATGCTCGGTACCCTTGCGGGGAAGAGGAATCGGAGGTCATTTTGTTAACGACAGCTTTCCTCACTTCGTCACTTGAAAGTTTAATGACGCGAGGCCTGCGTACCTTTCGGCCGGAAAGTAAATTGTTGCTTTACGCCGGCGGGAATTTTAAGGCGTCCGTAAAACCTCGAACGCCGGCCATGTCAGAAATTGGAACCTCGCGTCGATGCGATTCTAGCGTTGCAACTTTTCGCATTGCAATTTTCTGCTCCTATCTCGAAGTCAACTTCATGGTTGGCAGTACTGTGTACATTGCCGCTCAAAAGTATGTGGACACTTCCTTAATTCTTATAACTACTTGAAAAAAGTTATGATATCTTTGGTAAATTTGATTATCTCGTATGTATTTCAATTCGTACAGTATTGGAGAACATATTTTAATAATAATTTATTAAATATCTCACCGATAATGATAAAAAATAATTGTATTTTCTTTTCGTCTACATTTCCACCGCGTGCTTTTATGACCGCGTTTACTAGTCGTGGCATTCTAGCTATTAACGTTTTCATTATTTCACTTTCAATAAGGTTCCACGCAGATTCTAATATTACCCACAAATGTTTTTCAGACTTGAGACATCGTTTTCGGACGTATCTATCTATGTGATCCCATAGTTTTTCTTTTATTTATTTAAGAAAATTCAATAACTGAATTGTTTATTTTGGTACTCTTAGAATACATTACATACATATTCATAATAGACTTTAGCAACAAATATTGTTTGATAATAAAAATATACATTATATATCACAAATTTCATGAACATGCTAAGTGTCCACATATTTTTGAGCGGCAGTGTATGTATTCTGTCCAAAACATTCGTAGATTCGGAGCACGTGAATTCTTTCGATTCCTCAGAGCTAGGTTTCTTTAACACGCTGAACGCCGAAGTCGGAAAACGAGGCTGAGCCCTGGGACCATATAATTATTTTCGTGTAGAGCTGAGTTCACAGTTGGATTTATATTTAACTCCAGCAACCTCTTGACCACACACAGCATGAATTAAATATAATTCCTGTGGAGCTCGAACACCCGAAGGAAATAACATAGCGAAGAGTATTAACCTACCGGGACCATAATCAGAGGTACGAGCTCAACGAGAAGGAAGCAGACCTTCAAAATAAATGGAATATTTTTAATTCTTAACATTTTCGCACCGAGTAATTTCCGACAAATTTACCTTATTTTAAAGGTACTGCGATTTTTTAACCAAAATGACTAGCTCGCAAAGCGTGTACTGTAACGTGTCCGATGATAAATTGAACCATTTACTTGAACACTAAATCTACCGAGCCTTAAAAGTATAAAAGTAACTGGTATGTGTTACTTATAAAAGCGATAGATATTTTCACGATACATTTTTTTGTAATCACAAGCGGTCTTCCACCGCCACAGAAGCAAAACAGAATTAAAAGTGCCTCGTACCCGAAGTTGAAAAAGAAAGGAGGCGAATGGAAGTATCATGAACTCGAACGGGACGATGGCGGCTAGGGGTTGGAAGTGGCGGCGGGTTCTTATGAAAGAATAACACGTGAAGTTAATTCTAATGGCCACTCGGTGGATTAACAAGATAGTGGGGAAACTTGGTAGAGGACGATGTTCCTATTATCCCCGTTTCACGACGCACGGTGATCCGGATGGAAGAATTCAGTATTTCAATAAAGTTATTGAACCATGAGAAATTTCGAAATTAAATTTTCGCTAAATAATATTAAGGAACAGTTGCGTCATTTGAAGTTGTTCAATACGTGATGTGCTTAATTTTGCAAGGGGATTGTCAATCGAGCCAGAGTGTCTGACAATACAGAAGGAGTGAAGGAGTGGAAGATCCGTATAGATTAAAGATATTTCCATTTTTCTATAGAATTTATGTATCTCTCTTTGGTCATATGCTTATTCCAGAGTTGGGCAGCATTTAAATACGTCTCGCCTCGGCTCTCCGACGCCACACAGTGGAACTTTTCGTCCATTTCGGAGACAAAATCAAAGAACTTCCGATAGAAATGAGATAGAGAGCTGAAATTTTTTTTAATTACAGCTGAGACTTCACAGAATATGGGAAAAATAGGGAGATTATGGTACGAACATTTTTTAACCTTGAAAAAAATCGTCAAACTTGCACAATGTCACGAAAATTGTGGTTTTTGCAATACCACGGGTAGAAAAAAATTTTTCTGTAACATGCCATACATCGTTTCCTGTAGATTGTTTCATGCTGAATTCAAATCTGGTCTCAAAATTTGTCTACGACTTCAGGATTTTACAAGAAATCGATTTTTGTGAACGAATTGTTTAACGAATTTTCTCAAGGTTATAAAACGTTCGTACCATAATCTTCCTATTTTCCCATATTCTGCCAAGTTTCAGCTTTAATTAAAAAAAATTTTCATCGCTCTACCTCATTTCTATCGAAAGTTCTTTGACTTTGTCTACGATTTGGACGAAAGGTCCCACACTGTGAGGCGTTCCATGGGATACGGCGCACAGTGGAACTTTTCGTCCAAATCGGAAACAAAGTCAAAGAACTTTCGATAGAAATGAGGTAGAGCGATGAAATTTTTTTAAAATTAAAGCTGAAACTTGGCAGAATATGGGAAAATAGGCAGATTATGGTACGAACGTTTTATAACCTTGAGAAAATTCGTGAAACAATTCGTTCACAAAAATCAATTTCTTGTAAAATCCTGAAGTCGTAGACAAATTTTGAGACCAGATTTGAATTCAGCATGAAAAAATCTACAGGAAATGATGTATGGCATGTTACAGAAAAATTTTTTTCTACCCGTGGTATTGCAAAAACCACAATTTTCGTGACATTGTGCAAGTTTGACGATTTTTTTCAAGGTTAAAAAATGTTCGTACCATAATCTCCCTATTTTTCCCATATTCTGTGAAGTCTCAGCTGTAATTAAAAAAAATTTCAGCTCTCTATCTCATTTCTATCGGAAGTTCTTTGATTTTGTCTCCGAAATGGACGAAAAGTTCCACTGTGCGCCATCTCTGTACTACGATATAGAGTAACGAATAAACCATTAACCAACCATTAAAATTATTTAAATACTGATTGGAATAAAAGATACATAACTTTTATTCGTTATTCGACTTTTATTTAAATAATTTTGTATTCGCCGAGAATGTATTCGATGAATAATAGTTACAAATTGCATTCGAAGCTTTGAATACATCCACTTCGAATACAATTTGTAATTATTATTCATCGAATATATTCTCGGCGAATACAAGATTATTTAAATATAAGTCGAATAAAAGATACTTTTGTATTCGAACCTACGAATAACGAATACAAATTTTGTATCTTTTATTCGTTATTCGAAATTTGTATTTAAATACAATTTACAGACAATGTATTTATATACAATTTTTGCCCAACACTAGCTTATTCCCTATATCTAGGGCAGATTAGAGCCTATCGGGCCAATTTGCTACTCCTACCTCTTTATTGCTACTCCTACCTCCACTATGTAGAAGATATTGAGAAAATCGAACACCTTAGAGCCGACTTGTCGCCACCCCGAACCAATTCGGGCCAATTCGGATGAACTTGATAGAAAAATGATTCTTCTCCAGTGGTTTGCCGAATATCGGGTACGTGAAATTTTCGGGTTCTCGCACACTTCTCCAGCCCGTTCGTCGCGTCGTTCCACGCGAACGAGGACACCGTTCCGCGCGTGTCCCGCAGTCCGGCTCCCGGCGATAATGAAAGCCGTCCGTGGCATTTTTTCGCCGGAGTACGATGAAAGTATCGCATAAAATTACTGGTCGAGGGGCGGCGGAACGAGCAATAAGTCGCGGGTATTAAATTAGAGAGCGTTCGAATTAAAAGTACCGCGCGCAATTTATTCCCCGGCCGTATAAATAAAGTTAACAGCTGAACGGGCATTCCCGTGCTTATTACGGTCCCGGAAATGATTTATAGAAAACCTTTTCCCTCCTCCGGCCACGGCCACGGCCGGGGAAAAATACGCGAAACGTGGCCGCGGACCGTCTCCCCACGGATTCTCGAGTTATAGTCAAGACGAGCCCGACTTTCACGACGGACGACGAATATTCACAGCCCGGTTATTACGAGGTTTTCCCGTGGCTCCCTCCGGGTGTCCGGGGTTCTCGACGACCTACGACCTTCCCGGCGAACCCTCACCGGGTCGTCTTAGTACCCGAGGCAACCCCTTGTACGAGAGACTCTGCCACCGGAGCCAAAGTCAGAGCGCGCACTTATTTCGGCGGACGTACCCGCCGCGTAAAGCACGTCCACCCGCCACTCCCGGCGCGCAGACTGTTTCTACTTTAATACGGGATCCCGAGCGTTCGTTAATTTTCCTCCTTCTCGTGTTCGTTTCCTCTTTTCGCCGGCCGCTTCTATCTCCGCGATGCGACGCGTTGTTCGCCGTCACAATGGAGTCCGCCTCGCGCACTGGGTCGCCAGTTTATGCGAATTCTGAGCCGAGGACCCGCCAGCCCAGGCGAATTTTCGCGGACGCTCTGTGTAACCAATTCGCTCTTAAGCGGCCCCTAGACGATCAATATCATCGTCAATATATTGCACAATAATTGTTATTGTACGATAATATTGATCGTCTGTAAATCAAATTGAGAGATTGCGCAATATATCGAGTCAATCGAAAAGAGTTTGATTTTTTTGTACAATCTCGTAAATATTGCTTCGTCTGTGGGTACTATTGCGCAATATTGGTTCTATTTTCACAGTCGCAAAGTGAACATTGAAAATTCAAGTATGACTACGAAGAAAAGTTTCCATTACAATTATGCCAAGAAAGGCCAAGAATATGTCCTAGAAAGGTTTATTGTGTTTCGTATTGATTCGTTTTCAATTAAAAATTAAAACTAGAGGGCTATTGTTGCTCGCTCGCTTCGCTCGCTCGCGAGTAGGGTTGTTGTTGCTCGCTCGCTTCGCGAGCTCGCGGGCAGGACTGCTCTTGCGAGAATGTTAGTGGTATGCATGGCTAGTAGGGCCCACAGCTATTAATGTCTTTCATTTTGTGTGTGACTCTCCACGAGCCACACAAAGAACTTCCCGATTCATTAGTTGCTGTATATTATTATTATTATTTATTAAGTGTACGTTTTGAGAAGATTATACGTTTTCAGGGAAATTCAATAGTTTTCTACTTATCAAAATGTTTGCTATATGGCGTCGCATTAAACCAATATCGTATGCTCGTTGCTCGCTTGGTTCCTTGTTATAGCATACTAATATTGCAAAATAAATTGTCTTAATTAGTTTTTCGCAAACGATACAACTCATCATTATCCGGGTTTGCAGTATTGATCTTGGTTTTCTTCGATACTATTAATTTAAATTTTCTCAAAATATATAAACCGCTCAATTTTGAAACTCTGCTCAGTGCTACATACAACATTTGTAAAGTTCGTATTTCTGATGTTTTAAAATCCATACATACTTTCTCGTATGTTTGTCCCTGACTTTTATGAATCGCAATCGCTTCAGCAGGAACCACTGGAAATTGACTACGTGTAATTTGTTATTTTCCTTCACTCGAAATATTTACTTAATTCGATATTTTTTTATTATTGGTGTTAAATTTTGATTTATATTTGCATTTTTCATATAATCACGATAACGAGTTCTTACTTTCACTCCTACCCTGGCCAATTGAAAATCTAACCACAATATAGACGGAATTTTAGTATTTTCTTGAAAAGTAATAAATTTTAATATTCCGCATGCTCCATTAACCAATTCGTCTTCAACGTCAATGTTATTAATTATCATATATTTTATATTAATTTTCAATTTAATCTCAGTTAACAATTCGTTTTGAACTCATTGTTTATTTAAAGATTGTAATATAAATGTTTTTGTACTTTCATCGATATTCTTTGAAAATGTATTCTCGGCGATGATTAACTCACTTTGCATTGGAATAATTTTCGATTATTGTAAGCGGTTACATTAGCATTAGTTGCATAATTGGAAAAAACATTTTTTTTAATTAAAAAAAAACAAGAAAAATTTTTTTTTTAATTTTATAAAAAATTTTTTTTTTAATTTTATAAAAAAAAATTTTTTTTAAATATGTCTAAATATATATATTTAGTTACGTTTACTTCTTCGGTGGATACGCCTTTCGTATAAATTGCAATGTTTAATCAACTCCTGTCGAAAAAAACTAAAAAACTACTTGGCCAATATGGACCAAAATCTAATCAGCTCTAAGTTACAGCGAGGCACATCGATTGCATCATTCATCATTCCGATCGCGTTGTTACTTTTTCTGAAAACGTTAACGAAAAATTTGATACCATAGAAACGGACATACGTACACACACACACACACACACACACACACACACACACACACACACACACACACACACACACACACACACACACACACACATACCGACATTTTGATAAAAATAGTCTAAAATGACTCCAATGACCATGAAACGTGAAGATCTGCTAAAAATTCGATTTTCGATTTTCGGGGTAATTACAATAACTTCCCTATGAAATCGGGAAGTTAATAATTGTTATTGTACGATAATATTGATCGTCTGTGAATCAAATTGAAAGATTGCGCAATATATCGAGCCAATCAAAAAGAGTTTGATTTTTTTGTACAATCTCGTAAATATTGCTTCGTCTGTGGGTACTATTGCGCAATATTGGTTCTATTTTCACAGTCGCAAAGTGAACATTGAAAATTCAAGTATGACTACGAAGAAAAGTTTCCATTACAATTATGCCAAGAAAGGCCAAGAATATGTCCTAGAAAGGTTTATTGTGTTTCGTATTGATTCGTTTTCAATTAAAAATTAAAATAACCAAATTGCTGAGGCAAGAACTGTGTCGAAACGACCAAAAAGTCCAAACGTGGACGACAGCCGATGAAAAGCGCTATTTTGACTTTTTCAGATAATTTTTCGATATTAAGAGAGAAACCAGCGAAAAACGCTGCTGCCAGGAGATAGAAAAAAAGCGACACCGAAAAAACACCATCCAAAATATCAAAACTGTCCTTCTTATCCGATTCTTCGGATTCATCTATTCCAGAAGATATAGATTTTTGTGTTGTCTGTATGAAGAACATCCCAAAGAAGTTGAGTTGCTCAAATTCCATCGAATGCACAACCTGCAAGAAAGCTGTGCTCTTGAAATGCAGTAATATGCATGGAAGTGATTTCACACGCAAACATTGTGAAAGTCAATCAGACAATAATGATGAACAATGTCTTTTTGTGTCACATCATGATCTAAGAAATAAATACTCAATCAATATTGAACATAAGACGTTTTGACTAGTTTTGGGGGTGCCCAACTTATATGGAAAATTTTTTTTCTGCTGAAAACATTGTCTTCGGAAAATTGGCTATAACTTCTTATCCATTAACCTTATCATTATACTTTCTACGACGAAAATGTAGCTAGTAATTATACCTTTCTAACGGTATACATTTTTTGGCGTAATTCTCATCCTACGAAATTTTATAGCTAAAAACAAAACGGCAGTCCCTTCTTCTTTTTTGTACGACTACTTGTGTGAGTCACTGTATATCTCTTCGGTGTACTTAACTCGTGTTCCAGTAGATTTCTTACCCCGTTTATCTCGAGTAGATTTATTTACTCACTGCGATAGAATCGTTTCGTTCCCTCGGAAGTTAGCTAGCACTGCGGTTAAATAATTAATCGTTTTTCCCATGGATCGCTTTGTGACTTCGGTGCAAGGGTTCGGGGTCTTGTTCCTTGGGTTCTTAATGTCTTAAGCCTGGCTACTTAGTACCGGGGAGCTGAGCAGACGCAAAAGGTCGTCGTTACTTGCGGATGGAAATGCCAATGGCCGCTGGATCGCCGTCGAGTGAATTATAGGGAAAAGCTGCTCCGCGCTGAGAACCTATTATCGATTCTCTCGGAAACGAATTACTGCTTCCGGTGTGTTCGATCCGTGGCTTATAAAAGGACCAATAATTATCGGTTCGCGATAAAAGAAGCTAAAAAATTGGTACTCGTCTGTGATTTTTTTTTCGAACGAAGATTGAGGCGGTTACGGGAGGATAATGGTTTAGCATGTAAATAGCCAGCACATAGAATTTTATATCAATTCGATAACGTTGTATACGATAGTTTATTGGCGTGCCAAGCACGTGAGAAATACGCTGCTGCTCAAAATTATGTGCTACCAAACGAAGCTGGTAAATATCTATTCTTTCTTAATATACATAGTCGCTCAATGTAGCTGTTCAAAAAATTGAAACTTACTCCACATACTTTTGAACGACAGTGTCTCCTTTCATTCCCATGTTTGTTACATTGAAATGAAAAGACCACTCTTTTAATTTTAGAAAAAATTATTCACCTATTGTGCATTGAAATAGGACATAAAGAGAACGTAGCACATAAAGAGAAAGTAGATGCAAGGATAACAACCACGACGGCAATGGACGCTTTATTGGCCGGTGCTGACAACGGCAAGTCGCATAAAAACCAGTGCAAAGTCACCTTAAACATTGGAGAGTGTCCTGCATGGATAAAACATGTCTCTTGTTCGGTGTATACCAGGCTCGCTATAGTACTAACGCCTTTTAAGAGCAACTAGCCAGGATTATGTATCTAGGACGAAATGTACAGGATATGTCATAATACGCGTCGTAATTCAACACTTTGCCGACCCAGCAACCTGAGAACCTTCGTAACATCAAAGTAGCTCATTTAATGGAACGAAAACTTAAAAAGTTAGAATCGACTCTTCGAATCGTCTCGCGGTTTTAAGATGCAATTAAAAATTAAACTAGTAGGGCCTACTGCTATTAATGTTTTTTATTTGGTGTGTGACTATCCAAGAGTCACACAAAGAACTTCCCGATTCGTTACTCCTTCGCCATCATCTCTAACATCCTTTTTTTTTTGTACTTTCATCGATATTCTCCCAAAATGTATTCTTGGGAGTAGAGATGATTAACCCACTCTTGCATTGGAATAACTTTCGATTATTCCAAGCGGTAGCATTAGCATCAGTTAAAAAAAAAAATTTTTTTTAATCTAAAAACAGAAAAAAATTTGTTATGTAATTGCGTTTGGTTCTTTGGTGGAAAATTTTCGTCCTCCCTTATAAATTGCATTGTAGAATCGAAAAAAAACTAAAAATCTAAAAAACTACTTGACCAAAATGGACCAAAATCTAATCAGCTCTAAGTTACAGCGGGGCACATCGATTGCATCATTCATCATCCTGATCGCGTTGTTAATTTTTCTGAAAACGTTAACGAAAAATTTGATACCATACAAACGGACATACGCACACACACACACACACACACACACACACACACACACACACACACACAAACATTTTGATAAAAATAGTCTAAAATGACTCCAATGACCATAAAATGTGAAGATCTGCTAAAAAATCGATTTTCGATTTTCGAGGTAATTACAGTAACTTCCCTATGAATCGGGAAGTTAAAAAGCTGCTAAATTTCAACTACTTTTGTGACGTACCCGATGTACCAATTGTTGGTTATTGTCCGTTTGACCCGCTAATAATAAATTGTGAATTAAACCTCTTCCTCGTAGTATCGAGCCAAACTTATAGTGAAGATTTTATTGATTGATATTTAGTCATCAGTAAAAATATAACAGACATCAATTTTCTTTTTCTTACAGGAAATTATGATCGACAAAGAAAGATTGTAACTTGTAAAGTAAATCATAAGATTACATGTTTTCATTACATTTGCAACTTTCATAAAAAATAACGCCTATAAAAAGAAGCAGTAACAGGCTTGATCCTTTGTGGTCCAATATTAAGTCACTTTCGACATTGCCTTTTGTACCAACAATTACTTATTTCATTGATTTACGCTACATTCATCAATAATACCGTAATTACATGCCATGCAAAAACAATTGCAGTTTTTCTCAACTGTTCCAGACAGACTAGTAAAATTACAAGGTTATAATTGAATTACACGATGTTGGTCATACAAAACCAACTAAACCAAAGGGACAGCTTCAAACAACGTTTCGCCCGAATTTTCCTTATTACTTTCCTGTCGCTCGTCCATCACCGAGCCCCACGTGTTCCGAAACGTTATTTCGTTCCTTTCCGGGATGTCACGGAACAGCAGAATAACTCACGAATTGAACCCTCCGATGTTTCTTCTCGGAGGCTGATCGGCTCCTCCGCTTGACGATTGTAAAGCATCGTTGAAATATTTTTAGTCGGCCGTCGCCATACTTTCCACGGGGAGGGTTGCCGGAGTCCGCGGGGCATTTAGGAAAACAGTCTCGTATCCTCGGTCATTCGAAAAAGCGGAAACAGATTTTTTTTACTGCCCCCTCGACAGGCCTGGCCCGCAGGGACGAGATTGGCCGCGGACGTAGTATTCGAAACGCGTCGAAAAACGATTTATCCGGAGCATGGCTGTCCCGACCCCTCCGCGAGAATACCATCGTCCATACACCGTTCGCCGAATCGTTTCTCGAGCATCCATTACGTCCTCTCTATTCCGGCGAGTCCTTCTCGCGGCCCGGATCCTCGTTTTATTTCCTCGGATGTTCCACAAGGCGCGGCGGCAACGTCCCGTCGTCGTTGCGCGCCAGTGCCGCGTGGCGCAGTTCCCGACAATATTACTTTCTCTGGTCCCTTTTATGGATATTGCCACGCCTCGTGTCGCATTATACACCCATATGTGCCCATGAGCATTATTCCGCCTTCGTTAGAACTTCCTGTCTTCCGCGATCGACTGCAACTATTTGTAAACTCGCTCCCCGAGGAAATTCGGTCGACCGCCGACGATCGCGACACCGGACATTTTTTAGAGAACCAGAACCACATATTCTTGAACTCCTACGTTTGCAGCCCTTCACGATGCGATCATTCAAGGTAATAAGGTATTTAAGGTAATGCTCACTCAGGTATGCAACCCCACCTCTAAACAAATACATTTTCTTTCTACCCCTAGTAATTTGCTCACAGTTGTGAAAAAATATATGAAACGTAGCAAGTAAGTGCGAGTATTTTCATTTTTCATCATCTTAATATCTTAATTAACAACCGAGAGAAGACATGATAAAGTTAAGGGTGCTTACCCGCATATTATCCTTAAAAGAGGGGTTAGTTAAGGGGTTAGTTAGTTTTAGGGGTTAGTCTCCTCTAAGTCTCTAGTCTCTAGTTACTAACCGCTAAAAAATTTGGGGATTATTTTTCAACCCAAAACATTGTTTTGCAAAAGATACCAATAAAAATTGTGGCAGCCGCTGGACCATTATCCTGCTACACCCCTAGGGTGTAGTCTTAAGCGTTTCAGCGAAGTTTGTTTACGTTTACATTCACACATTCGCACAATGTGAGGACTAAACAGTTTTACTTCATTAATAAAGCTGAGAATATCCCCTTCTTCAGGATTATGACCTTCAATTACCTTGAATAACCTTCAATGATTATATCGTTGAAATTGTCTCGTGAAGAGCTACAAACCTAGGAGTTCAAAAATATGTAGTTCCATTTAAAAAAGCTAGGTTGACATTCAAATCTCCTAAGCACCTTTACCTGAAGAAAACTTATGTACACCGCGTAATAGGCCCCACGAAACCAAACGACTTTTGCCTGAAACATTTATTCCTTTCTCAAAAAATGTGGAAGTTATTTAGGTGGCTTTTCTTAGGTGATGCACTCTGTATAGCTTTTTCCAGGAATGCAAAGATGGAGTTTCGCAGTGTGATCAAAAGTGTTAGATAAAAAATCGATCTACGGCGCTATCTCCTCAAAAGTCCTATTTTTTCGCTTACGAGGCGTAATTTGGATTATTCGGCAGCGTAATTTGCATTATTCGGAAGCATACAACTGCGCCTGTAGCTATGAAAATAGCTGCAATGCAAATTATGGACTTTTGAGGGAGATAGCGCCCTAGAGCGATCTTTTATCTAGCGTTTTTGATTACTGAAAAATCCCGTGTTCGTATTATTTATCGAGAAATGAGAAGGCGAATCCCCGCACCCTTGCAATCCTGGAAACGAGTCTACCGCCTTAATCACCGGTTTCCATACTAATGTCTCATCATTT
This sequence comes from Lasioglossum pauxillum, assembly GCA_933228785.1. Taxonomy (NCBI): domain Eukaryota; kingdom Metazoa; phylum Arthropoda; class Insecta; order Hymenoptera; family Halictidae; genus Lasioglossum; species Lasioglossum pauxillum. Next base: position 42,323,416 of record OW121705.1, on the reverse strand, counting down.
TGGTCCCGCCATAGCTAAGAGGCTGATAATCTCGCGCAAAAAGATTTAGAAGTAATAATCAAAGTCAGTACAGTGCACAGACATCTCTAACGGGCTAGTTACCACGCACGTTGACTCACAACGGCAACATATTGGATCAAACGCTGACGCTGAAGCTGCTTCTCACAAGAAGGATCTAATTCATAACAGTGCTGGCTGTCCAACGAGCCAGGGACATTAAAAAACTGCCATAAAGTCGGCATAGACCCCGCAGTTCGCCGGTTAGAGACGAACAGGAATAAAGTATCAGCGGCGTCTTCCGGTTCCGTTCTTTACGACGTCGGTCGCGACGCGCCGCGCCGCAAAAGTCGAGGACGCGTCTCGCGGGGCAGTAAAACGTTAATTGGCAATTTATAGGAGCAGTTATCTAAACGTCGCATCGGCACCAATGCCGTCCGACCACCGTGTTGCCTATGACGAGACGCGAACACTCAACGATATACGAATAAAAGAGATTATCGCTATCGTTGAACACATACCAGGCCGCCACGCGGTATGCTGAATCATGATAAGTAGGCATGATCCTATGCGTTGTTAAGAGTGAAAAATGCGACAGCCATTCGTTCGAGTAGCGATAGGACACATGACGCGGTTGTATTTCATTTAGTTGCAATTCCGAACGATCAGGAAAATGATTATAGTATATTAGCTCAATACAAGTCGCATGTCCATCATTCATTCGTGATAGCAATCGGTTTGAATTGGTATTTCAAGAATGGATAGATAAAATGGGTTATTATCCAATGGAAGCGAGGACCGCGATCATGTTAATCTTTCTATATTCGTGCGAAGTTAATTAAACACAACTGTTATTCACTCTAGTGTGAGCGATTGTCCACTCCTGCTTGCTTCGAACACAATTATTGTGTCTTATGACAATAATCTACAATAATCTACAATAATCTACAATAATCTACTTATGTAGACATCGGATCTTTGTGCAAAATAAAAACATTCTACTTGAATTGAAACAAACTCGAGTGAAATAAAAATTTAATTTAATATGTTGAAAATAATGTAACAGTAGTTTTAAATTCTACCAATGTTTTCACTGTTTCAAATTACTCCCTTATGATTTTCTCAGCGCATTATTTTCCATTATATTTTTGATGGAGAACAATTTTTTATATAGCGTAGGGGTGTAAGACGAGGAAACTTGAAATACAGATTCGAGTTTCCGAGAACAAACTGCTTGAACATTTCACGTGAATATGTTAGATTTGGTAAACGAGAGATGGCCATAGTCGGAAAATTAATATAAAAATGCGTTAATACTTATTAGGTCTATAACTTGAAAACCGGAATTTGACACTAGATGTCAGCACTTATGTATGCGCTGTAGCAAATCATTGACATACACGCCATTCCGAAGCTCTATTCATAACCTGCAAAATCAGTCAACAGTGTTTGATTTGCTTGTGCGCATCATATTTTTTTCAATCATGAAAAATTTGGAAAATTGGCGAAAGAAACAGCATTTGCGGGAAGTTCTGCTGAGTCACTTTTTTGCAAAGAAAACTGCAGCCGAAAGTCATCGTTTGCTCGTGGAATTGTATGGCGAACATGCTCTTGCGAAAACACAGTGTTTCGAGTGGTTTCAACGCTTTAAAAATGGCGATTTTGACATCAAAGACAAAGAGCGGCCTGGACAGTCGAAAAAGTTTGAAGATGAAGAATTGGAAGCGTTACTCGATGAAGACTCGTGTCGAACACAAGAAGAGCTTGCTTCTAAAGCAGGGTGAAACCATTACTGGACAGCTGTACCGAAAACAACTGATTCGTTTAAAGAGAGCATTGAAGGAAAAACGGCCAGAATGGGAGACCAGACACGAGACATTGCTTTTCCAACATGACAATGCTCGGCCACATGTTGCTCAACCCGTAAAAAACTATTTGGAAAATAGCGGATGGGAAGTTCTGCCCTACCCGCCATATAGTCCAGACTTGGCGCCTTCTGACTACCATTTGTTTCGGTCGATGCAGAATGCACTTTCCGGAATTACGCTCCACTTCAGTCCAAGGCATCAAAAATTGGCTCGATTCGTTCATTGGTTCAAAAGATGACCGGTTTTTTTACGATGGCATCCACAAATTGCCAGAAAGATGGGGAAATGTTGTATCTTTCGATGGACAATACTTTGAATGACAGAATTGTACAAGATTTTCTTTAATAAACGCTCAAATTTCCTTAAAAAATTCCGGTTTTCAAGTTATAGACCTAATACCACAGGTTAGACATAACACAAAAAGTTCCATAACAGCTTCGATGTCTAAAGAAATTGATAAACAGGTTGCATGTTTTATGCATTTATAAAACACACGGGTGCACGGAACGTAAAATAGAAGAGATGTCAGGAGAATTGAAGTTTGCTTATTATTGTTGACTTACTCAAACTTCGAAACTTGAAAATGCGCAGTCTATTCATACGCGACGAATACAGAAATAACTGCAGCCCAATTATCGGAAAGAGCTCGGGCTCCACGAGTTCGATGATGCGACTGAATTTCAGTATCTTCGGGAACGGAAACTTATCAGCGCAGAAATACGACGAATAAATTCTCGATCAAGATCGCATAAACGACGCGAGCGTAGCACACGTATCGAGGAAAATGTAGCAACGCGACAGAATTCACGCGAATCGTTTATCCTACAGTTAGAAGTCAACGGTGCATTCTGAGAAAGTCCTGGGATTTTTATGTTTCGCCCGCCTCACGTCAATAGACACATAATAACCATCGTTGTCTCCCGATATCCTCGCCACCCCCGAAGCCCGCCATCGTTTCGCATAGAAAGCTTTTTCTTGAGCGCGGCCAATATGTCACCGGCGCGGCGGAGGTTGTACAGGGTGTATAAAAAGTAATGGTGAACTTCTGGATCGGTGGACATTTGTAAAAGAAACTTGCCGCAAAATTGTTTATGCCAAAGAATATTATTGTTAAAGTTTTTAGATCAACACCTTCCAAGAGAAAAGAAAGAAAAGATTCTCTTCCTTCGAAGAGAAAAAATTTGAAAGGAACTATCAGATGATTGCATAAATTCGTGACCGATTTCAAAATAAAATTCAATGGTTAAATTTTAAAGAACACAGCTTTATTAATAAATTATATAGTCACCATTCTTTTCTAATTGTAGAATATATATTTTTTATTATATACTTATTATATATAATCTTCTTTTTACATTCCAATTGCAATTAACAATTAATCAGAATTTAATCGTTAACTGCAATTAACGATTGAAGTAGAAATTTATTCGTCAATCGTTGATTAAATTTTTGCCCAACTCTGCTTTCAAACCTTTTCCCTTCTCGATGAGTAGGGGTTGATGTAAAAACAAACTTTTACAACAATTGTCTTTGGTATAATCAATTTAGCGACAAGTTCTTCTACAAATGTCCACCGATCCTGAAGTGTAGATTAACCCCTAAGACGGATGACTACTTTTCATACACCCTGTACGTAAAATATACGCGAGCGCGGGTTTACGAGCTGATCAGATGACGCGAGTATTATTACAGGCTGTCCCTATCGTTCACGAGGAAATTCAGATGAGAAAATTCTGTTCCTTGTGAGGTCCTCCGGTTTCTTAATCTTTCTGGTATATTTCGGAACTTCTTCGTCGGGAAGCTTCCTGGCTTCCTTTTTCTTTTACTCTGACTGTGTGCAACGAGCACCGATTGGCAGTCAACGTGTTAACTCTCGTAGAAAATTTCGCGAGCCTTCCTCGGGAGGACTGTTCCCAGCTTCTTTGTTCTCGTTGAGTTCTCGCGGACGTTCACAGTTTCTGGCACCGCGAAAGTTCTCGGCGCGGCGCGGCGCGGCGTGTCCCCTAAAATTTTAATCTCCTTCTGGACAGAAACACGGAGAACTTCTGGTTAAAATTTCAAGCGCCGGAGAAAAGGCAGCGAAATGGAACGCCGAAACAAATCTGAGAACGGGTCACGTTCATCCCGGGAGGCGTGAACTTCTAGAAGAGTCCATCTCGCGCGTATTATCAACCGGAGGAGCACACGAGTCTACATCCACGGTCTCGGGATCGTAACAGTGCTTTTACGTTGATCACTATTTACAACTGCGATCCGCATCACGTTGATTATTCGCGCGCCAAGCTGCCATCAGTCATTCTACACGCGACTGTCAAAGATCCTCGACGATAATGTCCTCGTGACGTCCTCTCTTATTAATCCAGTTTATGAACTATTCCTTAAAATAATAGCGCTTTCCTTTTATCCCTGATGCGATCCTCAGAAATAGTTGTACAAAAGATATCAGTACTGTAGTTCGCCAACAAAATTCGCATTTATACTTCAAATCAAAAACTTGTATATTATTTAGAGCACCACAACTAAGGAATGAATTTTATAACAGGAAGAAATATTTTACATTATCCAAATGTAGAAAACGCGTAGACTTTTCATTAAAATATTAGCCAGAACCTTCTCTCTCGAACAAACTTCTCCTATTTCTCTGACAAAACTGCAAATTCTTTAAAAGGAAAACGCAGCTAGCCCAATTCTTGATTTTATCGAAATTTTTACTGTCCTTTCAGACAGTTGACAGCTCGCGTGTTTGTCAGCGGCGTGTAGCCTAGAGTTATCAAGCTGCAAGATCATTTTCGACTGTTTTCATGTCACTAACATTACGTTTTTCTTCACGAATTCAACATGTTGATAATAAATTACTATGCAGAAAGAAACGCCGTCTAATCTTAGATTTGTGAAAAAGTAGATAACGTTGGTGAGCTTACAGAGAATAAAAACAACTAAATAACTACATTAATAAAGATAGTCGAGGGTACCACGCTTGTTTAGATTATTGCAAAAGTTAAGTATATTATTTCCCTAGAAACTTGTACAATTCGCATGTCAAGCTATTCGCAAACAAACTGGCGAAAGCATTATTTAAGTAACTAAATGATATATTTATAATAATGCCTGAATTAAATGAAACAATTATAATATGTGTTATTTATGGGTCGAAACATTTGTTTCTATCGTCATTTGTACGAAAGTTTAGTCAGCTGAGGTAAATGAAGTAAGTTATAGTTCGCAACAAATTCCAACAGTAAGGTAAAGTGCCTTAAGTCTGGACAGTCCAAAAATGATACCTAAATCTGGAATTTTCATAGTAAAATCAGTAATTAAGAGATTAAATAATTATATTATATATTCTGAGGCCTCAGCTACAAGTAGGTGTGAATATTATTTCATTAAGACATCAATTGAAATTTAAAAATGAATTCAAAGTTCATCTGAAAACAGTATACAAAATAGTCTATTTACATGCGAATCATGTGCATTTATAGTTCGAACTTTTGTTAGAAAAAAAGATATAATTTAAGCCCTCAGACAAAAAATAATTATCCCGCATAATAATATTGATATTTTAAAATAAATTGGCAATCAAACTTAACGTAAATAATAATTATTCATCAAAATACTAGATGTCCAAGATTAGGACTGTTTTCAAATATAAGTACTCCATACTGGGACGCGATGACAGTAGCTGTCCCACTTTAAGCTTATACGCAATGTGCTTACGCCTGAAGCCGGACACGTGTTTGTGAATAAAATCAACGCATTGTTTGCAAATTATTTAACTACATGTACGTATAATTAGTCTTCTATTAGCTTGAATAACGTATGTAGAAAATGTATTCCGGTTGTGACGTTAATAGTACTTTATGTTTACATCTTAAATCTATCAGTATTACTACCTAACCTTAAAAGTTGTATCATGACAAGTTTTATTAAAACAGTAAATGAAAATAGATATATATTTGGTTAAATAATACAATACTATAATCTATGATAAGAATACTACATATTACGCAAAGCATCTTCTATTCGTCATGCGGAACAGCGCCACCAACCAACGTTTTAGGTTATGTTCGCTCGATCAACTCGTAAATTGAATTTGTCCCTATATAGGCTTTACTTCTGTCCAGGTACTAGCTTAGATTGGATTTAATATGTCCAACTATAGGTTTGAATTATTCTTGTTAATACAATTAAGATATTAACCTAAATAATGATTTTTTTATTTTAAATTACTGTACAAACTCTGAACTGTATGTTAAAACTCTTAAGAAATTGTTTTTGTTTATTTAAAGTGATAAAATTTAAAATAGTAAAACATGCTGTCCAGGCATAGGGCACTTCACCTTATTCCTGTACCAACTCAATTTACCGGAAGCCGTTTCGCGGATGTCACTGTAGGATATGATTTTTCCGTGAAATAGTGGAATCATACGACGCCTCGCGGAATGGACGTAAACCTTCACGTCTCGGTCAGGGATTCGCGAATAGTTGGCGTGTTTGATGGTCTTTGCAGGTAATTGGGAAACGTGTGGGACGGGAATGAGACCTCAGATTGAATGTACAGTAACAACCACTGAATAGCCAGACGTAAGGTTTACGAGGGACATTGAGAAGTTTCTGGTGTGTATACGGGGACAGAGTATGTTCCTTTTGTACTATCTCGGTTTATACCTATCATTAAATATCTTTAGTGCTCATTCAGCTTACTACTATGATCCAATTGTACTAATCAAGTGATCCTGAATGCTACACTTCTTCTTCTGTATAGTGGATTAGTCGAGGAATTTCATACTTTCACTGACAACCGAGATAGAAACATTCAGAATTTTTATGCGCGGTATAAAATCGACATTGCAAACCGTTCGATGCATTATTTGGCACTTGTACTTCTGGTCAGTACTCCGAGACTTATATGTACAATTCGACGTAAATATGTTAGTGCATAATAAGCTGTATCTAAAAATGTTTTTGTGACGCATTAGTGACACTTGTTACTGAGGATAGACTGGTGTATATGCTGACGTTGCAATTTCTTGATTATTTTGCTGAAACTACTGACTTATCAGACGTTCTGATAGTTCCACGATTTTTTAAAAATGTTGTCACTTGAGTCATTTTAGATTTTCCGTTCAATGTAGATAATTTGGTGTTGGAAGAAACGTTACGTAATTTTCTTTAAAGAGTGTATGAGCAAAGAGGTACGTAACGTTTCTACACTTATTTCATTCGTTTCAGCGTAATTCCTTCATTCATTTATTCAATGATTTAATTCATTTTAGGCGGTAAATGACGCCTGTATCTCTGCATTATCTATTCCGCTTATAAATGACTATTTCTACTGTAATATTACAAAACACATCCTACAAATATGCATGAGAAATTCGATAACATGGAAAGGTTATGTAAATTTATTATTCACTGTATGTGTATCAACGATTAAAACTAAAAGATTAAACGAGTTGCAAGAGATTGGAAATTTCATTAAGGCTGCACTGGAGGCATGTAAAATTGAGCTGCTTCAAACTATGCTATAAACTTATAATTAATCAACAAATACTCTTGTTAATAAACTTTTACACAATATAAGAATGTTATTTCTCCTATAAATACAATTTGGAGATTAGAACCTCCTCCCTCTTGTGCCAAAGTAAAGAAATAATGAATACCCATTAAAAAATTTCAATCGAGTATATTGTATTGTAGTCATTACTATAATGAAATGTAAAGAAACCGGTACTTCCAGAGGCTCTTTATGACACTAAATATGCTACACACGCAACGCTATCTGTTGCGAAACCATCGAGCTTATTACTTGAAGCTAACTCCATTTTACGCCAAGTAAGAGATCATATCTTTTTTGATGAAATAGAATGTCCCGTTTGAACGTCCGCACGCAATTATTTCTGAAACTATAGCACGTTTCAAAAAGTGTCTCAATTACAGCCTACTCTTATGTCAGTCCCAATGATGGACATCTTAAGATGGTCATAAATTTTTTTTTAGGTGTACTTCATGATCTTGAGGTGACGCTGACAATGAATAATTCTTGCATCAAACAGTCGGCAATATAGTATAAAAATATGTCGAACTATTGGGTTGGCAAGAAAGTAATTTCGATATTTGAAGGTGAAATAGAGCCTAATTTTTTTATTTAAGCAATGAACTTTAACGAATCAGATATTTACTCTCATGTTCGATGATCTTTTACCAAAGAGAATAAATAAGAAAATATTTTATTGATTAAAGTTCATCGCTTGAATAAAGAATTTCGGTTTTTACAGCACCTTAGAATACCGAAATTACTTTCTTTCCAACCCAATACAATATGCAGAATTTTACTGAAAAACGGATTTGTCTACAATAGTTGTCTATCGCGATATCTAAGCCCGGTAGTGGGCAAAGAGCGTTTAGATCTAAACAGCTCTTCTTTGAAATGGATAAAAAAGCGGAGCTACCTCTGTATTGTTGCAAGCCTTTCAACGCCTACTATTTTCCCACGGTGCGCTCGATCGCGCCACCACGTCAAAGGACAGGAGTGATGAACCGAGAGTGCGCGGGGTCATTATTAATTATCCAGTTCGCCGCACCTGAGGGGTGGCAGACGTAACAGAGGAAGCGTGTAACGTGATTTGCCGTAACTTTTTGTTCGCAGATTCGGAGCAGTCGCCGGCTGTATACTTGAGAGACGACCCGCTGTTCGGCAGCCTGCAACTGCAACAGCACAGCGAGCTTCGTGCACCGACTGCCGAACGGGCCGCGTTCTATTTAGACGCGGCAGTCGCCGGACGACAACGGGAGGATGGCGATGCACACATGCTCTACACCCTTCACGTTTATCAGTACAGTGTCGCCGGCAAGGGCGGAGGTGAGTGGCCCCGTTTTTCCTTTTCCCAAACGACTTCTTCGTAGCGAACGCTCGTAAACCGCGTTTGTCGGCACTGTCTTTGCGCCGCGCCAACATTACACGAAACTCCGAACTTCGCGGAAAATTGGCGCAGCTAACAAGGAACATCGGCCAACTGTGACACGCCCGGTTTCGCGTAACTTACCGCGGAAATATTCGCCGAGGATTTTCTTTAAAAGCCGCGGTTGCGTCTCAATATGGGAAAACATCGCACAGTGGAACTTTTCGTCCAAATCGGAGACAAAATCAAAGAACTTTCGATAGAAATGAGGTGGGGCGATGAAATTTTTTTAAAATTATAGCTAAAACTTGGCAGAATATGGGAAAAATAGGGAAATTATGGTACGAACGTTTTATAAACTTGAGAAAATTCGTTAAACTCTCACAATTTCAAGAAAATTGCGGTTTTTTCAATAACACGGGCGGAAAAAATTTTTTTTTAGCATGCCGCACATCATTTCCTGTAGATTTTTTCACGCTGATTTTAAATCTGGTCTCAAAATTTGTCTACGACTTCAGGATTTTACAAGAAATCGATTTTTGTGAACGAATTGTTTAACAAATTTTCTCAAGTTTATAAAACGTTCGTACCATAATCTCCCTATTTTTCCCATATTCTGCCAAGTTTCAGCTATAATTTTTAAAAAATTTCATCGCTCTACCTCATTTCTATCGAAAGTTCTTTGATTTTGTCTCCGATTTGGACGAAAGGTTCCACTGTGCGTCGCTTCGGGACTGAAATGTTACTCGTTTTGTTTTTAATAATTTCGGTATGAAAGTTGCAGCAACATATTCGCGATGTTGTTCTGATTAAAATGACTCCGGACACGACGTTGTTTAAATAATATTTACTCGTTTAATTCCCGATGCAGTAGAGCCTCTATTATCCGAACCGATTCGAATGATCCAGATTAACTGAATCGTCAATTGAACGAGCAAATATTCTCCGAATTGGATCATGTTCGGTCTCATTTTAATCAGAAAGTTTCATAAATTTGTGCAAATAACGTGCACATCTCTTTCACATGTATCGAGGCATTACTGTATTTTCGTTTCTTCGATGTTTCGTTATTATTTCCAAAGCTTTCGCTAGTTTCACACTGGATAAATCCAAATTTCACGTCCAATCCAACATATGTATGTTCGAGGAACGAATCAATTAATTATTAATTATTGATTTATTAATGCCGTAAACCTAGTTTGGTTTATATAGCATACATTACTATAACACTTTACAAAAAAATAGAGAAATATATAACATAATATTAGTATAAAGTGGAATCAAGTAGTATAAACGACAGGCGCTAAACCCTAATCTTACATTTTTTGATAATGTTAAAAATAAACATTAGCGCTGTAATATCTAGCACGCTTAGGAAAAAATTAATATTGTAGGGAGAATAGTGTTTGCGATTGAGGTGCAGTTCAAACAGGTGTTCTCGTTCTGAATCATATTCTGGACATTGCCAGATGATACGATTGAGATCCTGAGAGGAACGAATTATGCGGTTTTTGAGTTACGTGATCCAATAACGTGTCTACCCTAATATTTGGATGATAGTTTAACCTCTTTATCATAAATATGGGCACTTAGATAAAATTGGGGTTGGATTTTTCCATAAACTCTACTTCTGTATAAGGTTTCCACGAAATTGGCGTGTCACACGTAGGTAATGCCCCTTGTAAGTGGTCGTTATCTATGAAACCGAAGCAATTCAGGAGCTGTTGTTTCAGAAGGGAAATCGATAAAATTGATGCCTTGACTTTCATCTTTAACTGAAGCTTATGTATGTACATTCGGTTCTCGTATAACACGATCAAAAAATTGTCCTATAAAACGTAATAGTCATCCGTCCTCGGGGTGAAACTGCACCTCTGGATCGGTGGACATTTGTACAAGAAACTTGTCGCAAAATTGTTTATACTCACCGTAGAAGGTGTTAACGTAAAAACAACAATTTTCTTTGGTATAAACAATTTTGCGGCAAGTTCCTCTTACAAATGTCCACCGATCCATATGTGAAGATTCGCCCCTAGGACGGATGGCCATTACTGTTTATGCCACATAAAGTACATAATCTTCTCAAACAATTCTTCGACATCAATATACTGGGCTCGACAGTGTCCCAGCATTTTCTGGCTAGCAGTAGACACGCGTTATCAATTTCCACCAACCCTATGTTAACGAACCGCTGATTAGGGGCGGCTCGGCCAACCCTCCAGAGTCTGCAAATAAAATCCTCGATGTTCGGAATGTCGCAGTCGCCGGAGGCAGGAGTAGGCTGCACCTAATGGACCTGGGCAATTCGGATCGGGGCAAATCGTCAGGCGGGATCCCTCTGTCAGGCCTCGGCAACATCCTGCTCGCGATCTTCAACGGGCAGAAGCATCTGCCGTACAAGGAGCACAAGCTAACCCAATTACTGAAGGAGTGTCTCGGTTCGTTGACGTGTCACGCGGCGATGATCGCCCATGTCTCGCCGAACGCGCAGCACTACACGGAGACGTTAACCACCGTGCAGCTCGCCTCAAGGATCCACCGGATGAGGAGACGGAAGATCAAGTTCGTGGGTGGTGGTACACAGGGGACAGGAAGCGGCGGAAGTTCCGGTGAGGAGGCGGCGAGGCAGAACAGCGAGTGCGATCCGAGTTCCAGTGACCTGTCCGCGGACACGGTGATCTACGTCGGGCCGAGCACGGATGACGCGACCGACGGGGAGCATCCACCTGTCTACCTGCCCAGCTTAAACTCTGGTGACAACCGGTGCGCCATGGGAAAAGCGTTGCGCGGCTCAGTGGCGGAGAGGCCGTCGAAGATCCCCGAGGAGCGCAGCCCGGTCCACAAAGCAACGAAGGCGGTGAAATGTCTGACGCAGACGGCGTCCAAGCAAACTTCTCCGGCGCACACTGCCACGCCGAAGGCCAGTCCAGCTAGAAAATGTGCTGCCCCGAAAGTGTCCTCGAAAATAAACGATTCGCCTGGCAGCAAGATCCCAGTCGCTGCTCCCAGCGGAGGCTCCGACGAGCAGTGGATAGACGGGCCTAGGATCTCGAAGTCGAAGGTCGCGGAAGCGAGGCACATGCTGAAGGACCCGCACCACAAGAGGGAGACCTGGATAGACGGACCGATGCAGTTATCCGGGCCGCCTACCCTGCAGCTGCATGCTCAACAACATTCCACTGGCTACGGTTTCATGGACAGCCACAAGAAAAGCATGATCAGAAAGTGGGTGGAGAACCAGTCGTCCCAGATTCAGAGGAGCAAACACGCCGCGGCTAGGATCGAGTCGTCGAAGTCGTCCGGCCAGTCGTCGCAGTTCAAGGAGCTGACGACGTTCAAGACCTGCGGCGGTATGGATGACGACAACACCTCGTTGTCGACGGCGGAGAGCGATAGCTTGAAGGCGAACGAAATCGAGGACATCACCGAGAAGCTGGGCGTCAAGCTGAACCTGTTGAACGTCAAGTCGAATACGGACTCTGGCCTGGATCTCACGGCTAGCCCGGTGATGGACGATGGCGTGGATAAGGGAAAGCTGGACCTGCAGGAGGACGAGGACGATGACGAAGAGATAGTCGTGCCACCGCCGTTGCCTCTGATCGAACCGCTCAGCAACGGTGTCAGCAGAGAGGTCTCGATGGAGAGTCTGAACCTCTCGCACAAGGACATCGTGCTGCCATCCAGACACTCTTTGTCTTCCGAGGACGAGATCCTGGAGATCGTCGAGGTCGAGGATTTGGAGCCTGTACCAATGCAGGACTCGTGTCTCCAGGTCACCGAGGAGGACATCGCGATGTGCATGGGCGAGAATCCTCTTCCAGAGAGCGACCAGGAGGAGCATCCTCTGCGAATACTCAGCCAGGAGAATCTTACCGTAGTCTCAACCTTCACTGGTAAGCATCGCATATATTTTATATTCGTTGCGACTCAATTCGTCCCGATTGCTTTTTCCAGTCGTTCCCAAGAGATTCGACTTAATCCTAGATTGTAACAAGACGGTGACTACAAGACGTTTTTCCTCGACGATATTTCGTGACGTTTATAGTGCATCCCCTACCACGGCGCGATCAATCTGCCTTTTCCCTTCCTCTTCTATTTCGAGCACTCTCGAAGGTTGCCTTCGGAGATTGTTCCCCGACTCTCAGGTCCACCGAGCTCTAATAGCGCTGCCGATGGAAAACAATCACGTCGAAGGAGAGAAAGAGAGGGAGAGGTGGAAAGAAGCGGCTCGATATAATTACTCGTTAATACTTTCCGTCTTCGAACTCTGGTCGGAAAGAGCTTCTTAGGGATAAATACTCTTTCCATCGCTCTTTCTCGGCTGTTCTTTTTCAGCCGGTCTCTCGGCGAACGTTCGAGACGCTAAGAAAGTATGTCAACTTCCAGACTCCATGTCGGTGATGTCAGACACGGAACGGTACAGACCGCAGTATCCACCACCAGTCGGCGCGGGCGTGCTGCCCAGGCCGTATTTCGACCACGAGGACTTCCTCGAGCAGGAAACCAGGCACAAGTTCGACCAGTTGGCACGATTGCACGAGCTCTACCAGAGCAAGCTCGCGCTGGCCAACGTCTCCAACTCCGTCACTTACCAGAGGGAGAACTCCTCCAATGTTAGAGAAGCTCCATGTAAGTTTACACGCGTTTATTCCAGTGTGCTGCGAGCGATGCAATCATCATCGCGTCGAGTCTTTGCTGTCGACTGGAGGAGGTCTCGATTGTCTTCTTCAACAATAATCGCTGCCGGATGAGCTACTCGAGCACAGTGGGATTCGAGATATTCCTCTCGAGACGCCAAATTATAATTTGCTTTTCAAAAGAGCTGTAGGCGTGCAAAAATTGTGCAGAGTCTCGCGATAAAATACTATCATTTAAGTATATTGGTCCGAAATTAAAGAATATGGAACCTGCGAATCTCTAGAGATATAGGAACATTGTTAAGGTGGAGTGGGCTAAGTCCGCCCTAATTTTTGCAAAGTTGGAATTTAGTTGATGTATTTTCAGTCTGGTATGTAAAAACTTAACGTTCTTGGTATCAAACTCTTGCCACAGTTATTACTGATGAATTAGTAGTGTGTAGGATTCTAATTTTGCTTGAAAATTTTCATTTTGATAGGATATTGTACAAAGTGTCAACTAGGACGCACTTGCCCCGAAGATGGGGCAAGTCCGTCTCTGAGAGTTAAAAATGCTTTCGAACCTTGTTTCAAGTGCTACGGGGCAAAAAAAGAATGATTAATAAGGCCTCCTTTAAAATGCTTTTTATTGCATTAAATTATAATTGTTTAGTTTTATAGTTATCCATTTTTAAACAAACATGTACTTTTAAGCTAAAATATGGAAGGGGATACAGTGATATTAAAACAAAGTTTAAAAATGCTTTCGAACCTTGTTTTAAGTGCTACGGGGCAAAAAAAGAATGATTTAGGCCTGCTTTAAAATGCTTCTTATTACATTAAATTATAATTGTTTAGTTTTATAGTTATCCATTTTTAAACAAACATGTATTTTTATGCTGAAATATGAAAGGGGATACAGTGATATCAAAATAAAGTTTAAAAATGCTTTCGAACCTTGTTTCAAGTGCTACGGGGCAAAAAAAGAATGATTAACAAGGCCTGCTTTAAAATGCTTCTTATTACATTGAATTATAATTGTTTAGTTTTATAGTTATCCATTTTTAAACAAACATATCATTTTATGCTGAAATATGGAAGGGGATACAGTGATATTAAAACAAAGTTTAAAAATGCTTTCGAACCTTGTTTCAAGTGCTACGGGGCAAAAAAAGAATGATTAACAAGGCCTCCTTTAAAATGCTTCTTATTGCATTAAATTATAATTGTTTAGTTTTATAGTTATCCATTTTTAAACAAACATGTACTTTTAAGCTGAAATATGAAAGGGGATACAGTGATATTAAAACAAAGTTTAAAAATGCTTTCGAACTTTGTTTCAAGTGCTACGGGGCAAAAAAAGAATGATTAACAAGGCCTGCTTTAAAATGCTTCTTATTACATTAAATTAGAATTGTTTAGTTTTATAGTTATCCATTTTTAAACAAACATGTATTTTTATGCTGAAATATGAAAGGGGATACAGTGATATCAAAATAAAGTTTAAAAATGCTTTCGAACCTTGTTTCAAGTGCTACGGGGTAAAAAAAGAATTATTATCAAGCCTGCTACAAAATGCTTTTCATTGCATTAAATATATTGTTTAGTTCTATAGTTACCCATACAGTACGGACTTACCCCACCGTGATAGTACGGACTTGCCCCGTGTAGTAATATTTACGGGGCAAGATCATCTTAGTGTTTTCCTCGATAAATTTTAATAATAAAAACGGTTTATTTAATGTAAACCTACATCAATATTTGTTGTACTTACCTGAAATAACAACACAGAATATCAGGATAACCTCAAAGTTGTACGTGTGCCTCGCACGTGACTATTTGGCATTGGTTGATTTGAGCGAGGAAAACACCTTTATTCTCGGGCGACATCTATGTAGAAAAGTTCATACTAACTTATACTACATTAATAAATGCAAGCTTGAGAAATTTCGTTCATATTATAATAAAAATAACCAATCGCCCCGTAGACGGACTGGCCCCACTCCACCTTACTCAAAAAGATTGTACATTTTTATCTTTTTATATTTACCATTTTATTCTGGTCTTAAGTATTTCATTCGCCCCTCCAAAACGAATCATACGAAGTGAGAATGACATGTAAAATATTATTGTAGAATGTCGTTTCTACTAAAATGTCATAGAAACATGTCATTTTGCTGGGTTTTCGAGAGAACCTACCGAATTATCAAGGCCACCAGCCACAGCATGCGAACATATCTGTTGCGCCAACTGTATCTCGAGCGGCCCCGCCGGCAGCACTCAAATTCTGTAGACAGTCTACCGAGTAACTAGTCGAGATAGGATCGCCGAGTAAATGAATCTACACTGTCAGCCAACCGCCGTTGGTCTACAGCAAATATAATATTAACACAGGACAAATTCCAGCCGCCCCCGTCTTCCGTCCGCCGTCGCGCTGTCAATCTCTGTCCCTCTCGGACATGATGTTCAACGACAATGCGAGCAATCACGGCAGCATCTACAGCGAACCCGCGTACATCGCCGGAAAGTCCGATCAGGAGAAAATCTGCGATAACTGTCGCCAGAGCATGTCGAGGCCGGCAACCGCCTCCTATTGGTACCCGAACAGCGTGGCGCACATAGCCAGTCCGAGAAGATATTGCGGGAAGCTCGGTGAATGCAACATCTCCAGTCTGAGGCATCCCGATGGCGCCTCGAATCCTAATCTCAAAGAGGAGGTCGAGAGGCTACCGGGAAACGGAGCCTCGGGTTCCGATCCGGAGGAGGAGTACGTCGAGGCGAAGAAGTTGTTCACTGCGGCCGAGAGATCCGAGAGGACTGTCACTGGCAAGTCGGACATTGAAGAGGATCTCAAGATACAAGGTAGATTACGCTAATTACACATCAACACCTTTACCGCTGCAGCGCGCAGTGCACTGAATAGCCCGTTCTCTGGACAAAACTCCATTACTGGAAAATTATAGCTGATGCGATAGAATCTCATAGACAAAAGTTGTAGGACAGGGGTCGGCAACCTTTTCAGTCGGAAGAGTCAAAAATTACAATTTACAAAATTTCAAAGTTTTTAGAGTCACAAAATATTTTCTTGTCGACAATAAATAGTACTCGCATAAATAAAGTTATTTGATAAAAAAAAACTAATCTATTTATTCATGAGAAAAAACATCCAAAGAGCCGCAGGTTGCCGACCCCTGTTCTAGGATATAGAAGAGAGTACATGATGCTTGTATTTTTTTTTTGACATTGCAATAACCTTGAAAAGCACTGTAGACATCAGAATTTAAATTTTGTATTCTTCATTACGAATTCTTGAATGCCACACCAAGGACGTTTTCAAAATACTAGAATACTTTTGTTTTGCAATGATGTTCTTTAGATGGGATGTCTTATCTTTGTTATTACAGAACCGAAATAACATAGACAATTTTAACTGTGTTTAAGAGTTGACCTTCAAATCACCTTCTAGTGAAACACAAAAGTTAAATAGTATTTCTCTCTGCTATACGGGCCCATTAATATTAAAGACATTTTCTCTTTCAGTCTTTGATAACTCAATCTTTACATTCAATGAGAAACAAAAGCATACCAGAAATCAAAAAATTATCTGTGGTTGTCAGGAAGAACGCCGCACAGTGGAACTTTTCGTCCAAATCGGAGACAAAATCAAAGAACTTCCGATAGAAATGAGATAGAGAGCTGAAATTTTTTTTAATTACATCTGAGACTTCACAGAATATGGGAAAAATAGGGAGATTATGGTACGACCGTTTTATAACCTTGAGAAAATTCGTTAAACAATTCGTTCGCAAAAATCGATTTCTTGTAAAATCCTGAAGTCGTAGACAAATTTTGAAACCAGATTTGAATTCAGCATGAAAAAATCTACAGGAAATGATGTATGGCATGTTACAAAAAAATTTTTTTCTACCCGTGGTATTGCAAAAACCACAATCTTCGTGACATTGTGCAAGGTTGATGACTTTTTTCAAGGTTAAAAAATGTTCGTACCATAATCTCCCTATTTTTCCCATATTCTGTGAAGTCTCAGCTGTAATTAAAAAAAATTTCAGCTCTCTATCTCATTTCTATCGGAAGTTCTTTGATTTTGTCTCCGAAATGGACGAAAGTTCCACTCTGTGCGCCGCACAGTGGGAACATTCGACCATTCTCTATTCAAAATCAAAGAACTTGCGATAGAAATGAGGTAGAGCGATGCAATTTTTTAAAAATTAAAGCTGAAACTTTGCAGAATATGGGAAAAATAGGGAGATTATGGTACGAACGCTTTTTTACGTCGAGAAAATTCGTCAAACTTGGTGAATTTCAAGAAAATGTGGTTTCTCCGTTACTACGCGCGGGAAAAATTTTTTTTTAACATGCCATATATCATTTCCCGTAGATTTTTTGACGCTGATTTCAAATCTGGTTTCAAAATTTGTCTACGATTTTTTGTTTTTTCAAAAAATCGATTTTTGTGAACGAATTGTTTAACGAAGTTTCTCAAGGTTATAAAACGTTCGTACCATAATCTTCCTATTTCCCCATATTCTGCCAAGTTTCAGCTTTAATTTTAAAAAAATTTCATCGCTCTACCTCATTTCTATCGCAAGTTCTTTGATTTTGAATAGAGAATGGTCGAATGTTCCCACTGTGCGCCGTATGTCACACACTTTCATTTTCGAGATATAGCCGTTTAAATAAGAAATTATTCTCGATCGTACATTCTTCAAATAAATTTGGGGTTATGTTCGCGGCGCACCGGTTCGATCAAATTATAGCCGTTTAAAGTTTTGATCGCTTCGACATAGGACATCGGTTATTTATATCGAATTTGTTTTCGTGACTATTTTTCTGGTAAATACGTCAATCCTATACTACGAAGCTCAATGAATGCATGAACTCAAATTCTTTGAAATTGTGACATGCGGCGTTTTTCCTTGTAACGACAGATATAAGCCAATGCAAATGCAGCCAATAGAGATACAAATATTTTCGCTAAACGTTCGATAGTTTTTCCGAAAAAGTTCGTGAAAAAACGCCCTCGACCACCAGAATACGCGCTTAAATATCTAAAAGTTGAGCTGTCGCAACTACTTTTTAAGGAAATTCCTCCATCGCCCGAAAATCGGTAAAACAAGTTGCGCCACTTGAGGTCTGCGTAACCACAGGTTCGTGATCCCGTCCGAAACTTACGCACTTGTCTAGAGCAGCGGTCGGGTCTAAGAAATAAGTTCGAAAGTTCTGGGGGTGGTCTCGTTTGAAACGGAACTTCTGTGTTGCAGCAACAGCTCCGCTGCAGTTGTCGATTCCATCGCCGGCTCCGTCTTCGGGTCGAATGCAACGCAAGATCACCAGTTTGGGTTCTTCGTTGGGTTTGAATAAAGAGGGCTACGATTCTGGTGCCGATTCCACGCCCCGGGCTGCGAAACTATCGCCGGCCACGTTGTCTAGGCATCGGGCCGAGAGCTCTGGCTACGACAGCATTGTCAGAGACAGCGAGACCAGCAGCATCGCGAGCGATTCCTCCAGGCAGACCAGCGCTCTTCAGGAACACCAAGGTAGTGGATATTCCTCCAACGAAAGGAACGTTTCCTTCTCTTTACGGAGTTTCGACGGCGTTCGCGGAACCGTTTCAATTAGCGGAGGAATAATTAATTACCAGTCAAATATACGGCCGATCGGCCGGCGCGCAAGAATAGCTGAAAGTACACCCGGGAATTATTTCCAGTGCGGAACGCGATCTTTTTGCACGTTTTAATCGCACGCTCTTTCAATCTTTCCCTCGCTGTTAACGAGAACGTAATTATCAACACGGTTGCTCGTGCATGTCATTGATACAGCTTTTGAATTATCACCACGTTTCGCCGGTCACGCTCCATCGCGAAAAACTGTACCATTCAAACACCGGGCTACGTTTTAATTAACGAAGTAATGAGGAAAACCGTGTCACCCGTGATTAACAAGTCATGGCGGTCCTCCAACGGTGGAAGAAATGAAACGCACCCACGGATCTGTTTTCGATGATCAATCAACGATTCTGGGAGCAACGAGATTTACTTTCCTTGCCGATTAACGCATGCTTGATAACGCGCGAGTAATGCCATCCAGATATAGCAGTGTTGTATTATAGCAGCATGTGAAATTGTTAAAGTACGAGAAAAATAGGGAAGTCGTGTCAGCTGTGATTAGCAAATCATGCTGTGTATGCAGTAGATACCTGTATAATCCGATTAAAAATGATTTGATACGCTAGATCAAGACTTGTTTCCCACTCTATGTACATTATCCCTTCTATGACGCCATTCCCCCAGACACGGGCCGGTCACGTGACTGCTAGGGATGGGATCAAGTTCAATATGTACTCACGAATCCGAGTCAAGTTCAACAACCAAGTTTCATTTCATGGGTTTCGATTACTACCTAAAAGCAATAAAAGTTTCAATGATTATACTTGAAAAGTATTCATTGTATACAAGTAGTTATCGAACCTCGGAATGAGTACAAACAAGTTTCGCAAAGATACTTATAAGTACTTCGATGTTGAAGGTAATCGAAACTTTCACAAGTAGTACTCGAATCTTGGAAATCAAAACTGCATATGTAGTAGGTTTTAAGCACTTTCTTTATTAAATTCGTAACTATTTAAGAATAATATTTCATTTACACTACTTGGTTTTATCCTATTTCTTTTTTTATCCATGATATTTCCTGCTTTTGAAAAAATTCTTTCTGAAGGTACAGAAGTGGCCATTATACAAAGATAGTCACGTGCAATTTTTGATAAAATGGGTTACTTGATTGCATTTTCACACCAAAATAATAACGGGTCTTCTTTGCGTTCTGAATATTGTGATTTTAGATAATTTTCCACTTCTAACACAGCAGACGATCAGATAGGTATCGTATTATTTGTAATTGCTATTTCATTGTCAAAGGATGACCAAATTGATAATTCGCTATTGTGCCGATTTTCGGACATCTGCGTCTGTGAACTATCACATGGTGTAGATGAATTATCATTATTAATATAATTAGTGGCTATATCAGTCAAGGCATCCCGTGCTCGAGGGATAGATTCATCTTTAGAGAAAGCTAATGTTTCGAATCGTGGATCCAATAATGCAGTTAACATATACAAATGATTGTTCTCGACATCACCTAGATAATGTTCGATATAATATATCAGTTTTTGTCGCAAAGTACATTCCAAACTACAATCATCGGTAGAAGCATGTAAAATTATGAGACTCCGTTTTCTCTCTCATCTGCACGGCGTGTTTATAAAAAAAAATAAACAGACGCCGCGCCGGAACAGCCTTACGTTGCCACGGAGCGTGCAAGAAAAAATTTCGAAAGTTTCGAAACTGTTCGACCAAGATTCGAGTATACTTGCAAGTATTATTTACATTTACCACAGTACTTGTAAAGGGTTGAAATTGTCTGGTAAAGGTTCGAGTATACTTGGGAGTACTATTTTTTTTCGAAGTACTTATAGAGAGTTCGAATTCCATCAATCAAGGTCCGAACCTGTTTGCGAGGTACTTGATCCCATCCCTAGTGACTGCGACGTGACTAACCCGGCAATAGCATAGAGAGGGTAACTGTATTCCCCTTAAGGGTGTGGGTCGGATTTTGACCTTGGTCGTAGTATCGGTGCCCTCCGCATTTGTAGCTAGGAGCGCTAGTGTTTTTAGTCACTGTTTTACCGATTCAGTCACTGTATTGGTAAAATATCGGTAAAATAGTGACTAAAAACGCTAGCGCTCCTAGCTAAAAATGCCATGGAACTAATACTTGCACCAAAATCTCCCGTATAGGGATCTACTTCGTAGATTTCGTTTGCTGTGTTTAAACACGTATAGTTTAACATAATAAAGGTTTCATTGACATTGTATGTGACCCTGAATTCCGGGATGCCTACATTTTTTTCTATAAGAACCCTAAATCTCTCGATATTTAAGAAAATGTATGTGTCTCGACAATGGCAGCACTGTCGCTTCGTCCAATATTTGTGAAACTGCGCTACATGCTGCCGAATAATGCAAATTACGCCTCGAAAACGCAAAAGTAGGCCATATATGGAAGCATCCCGTAATTGTGGGTCTTTTATCTAGCGATTGTGACTACGTAGGGGTCCCAAATGTGCGTTAGAGAGACAGCAAACGAAATCTACGGAACCCTTGCAATCTCGTGTACGTATACAGTATCTATCGGTGTGTTAAGGTACTACCACACTCGCACTCGACCAAGGTCAAAATCCGACCCACACCCTTAAGGGGGTAGTCTACTCTATGGTTACAACTAGAATCTTACTAGAAAACATGGGTTTGCGCGCTTCGGTTGTTTGACCTTATTTGAGCAGATTTTGGGCTGGGTGAGGGCTCATTCTAAAGAGGAAGGTTCATCACACTGCGCCCTGGTCATGAGGTTAACGAGATTATGTTTAATATGTATAATATGAAGGCCCAAAGTAGAGAAAAAATCTAGGAAAAAACCCCGCAGATTTCAATGCATTTTTCTGTCTCTAAAAGACTTCTTGACTGCTATGATGACCAGAGCGCAGTGTGATGAACCTTCCTCTTTAGAATGGGCCCTCACCCAGCCCAAAATTTGCTGAAATAAGGTCAAACAACCGAAGCGCGCAAACGCATTTTTTCGACCTAAAATCTAGTAGGATTCTGGTTATTTGCTAATTTACTAGAATCCTACTAGATTTTGGGTCAAAATAATGGGTCTGCGCGCTTCGGTTGTTTGACCTTGTTTCAGCAAATTTCGGGCTGGGTGAGGGCTCATTCTAAAGAGGAAGGTTCATCACACTGCGTCTTTTAGAGACAGAAAAATGCATTGATATCTGCGGCTTTTTTTCCTAGATTTTTTCTCTACTTTGGGTCCTTATATTATACATATTAAACATAATCTCGTTAACCTCATGACCAGGGCGCAGTGTGATGAACCTTCCTCTTTAGAATGAGCCCTCACCCAGCCCAAAATCTGCTCAAATAAGGTCAAACAACCGAAGCGCGCAAACCCATGTTTTCTAGTAAGATTCTAGTAAGATTCTAGGGTGGAACTACCCCCTTAATTCCCCCTGTCTGGTGACACACTGCTCCGAAGATCCCTAGCGATATTGATAAGTAGCTCGCTGACACGTCCGCGAGAACGATGTGCAAACCCTCTAAAATGGTCCCCCCGTACGATGGTTCTCCTCAGGTGGCGCGCTGGGGGTTCTAACCTCGACGTTGTGCGGGTGTTTCAGCGGTGGAACAGCGGGCGGCAGAGTGCGGGCTCCGGTCACGGGCCCAGTGCCGGGCCCATCTGCCAAGGGAGCCGTCCGCGGTCCCGGGGATACTCGCCTACACAAGCGAGGACGTGGACATCCTGGACAGGCGCGCGCAGTTGCGCTCGGATCCACGTGGCACGATGTCCAGGATACACAACCTGCGACTACGCCAGCGCCTTCTTAGGCTAGAGTTCCGCGCCGCTAAGAAGCGCCTGATGGTGCCCGATGATCGCTGGAGCTACGACCGTAAGTCTCCTCCACCTTCAAACATAACCGGTTTAGTCAAAAAGTCAGCGCCGTCCTAGTCACTTTCAGAATAGTTCTAGCGTCAATCTTCCTGACCTGTCTTATTACACGACCGCTTAACAAACAACGGTGCTGTTGCAGTTCACGTGGAGAACGGGATGGACTGGCGAGACCCGTCGTTTCTGGAGGCGTTGGAGGCAGAGACGTGCATCCTGCAGAAGCGCGTCGAGGCGTGCAAGAGTCACGTGCTGCTGGTCACCTGCTTCGACTCTTGTCCCCGGCAACAGTGTACGCGGCAGGCGGAATCGCCGTCTGGGATTCGGATCACATAACCTAGACTTGGATCAGCGCGCACCACCGCGTGCTGATCGCCAAGGGGAAAGGATCGTCATCCACGACACGATTAGAAACGAGACGAGCGAGGTCGCCGATGATGGCGGACGGGGAACGGGACGGCTTTGCTCGACTCCGTCCAATAGTTGTTAAAATGGCATAGTTATATCGTCGTGATCGTCGTCGTGCGTCGTCGCTATTGTTACACGTGTAATCGATAATAAGGGAAGAAGCTTCCGACCATCCTCCCCGGGAACCATTTCCATCATTTCCGGCCGAACGATGTTCTCGCGACGCTTACGATCGTTGGCTGAATTAGCGTAGCGCGCGGACAGGAAAGAAAAGAAACTTTGTTGACTTAAATAATTATAGCGTACTGAGAGATGGTGCTGCATTTTTTTATACCGATCGCCAGAGCCGCAGTTTTTAGGGAAATTAACTGGTCCCGCGAGGACCGATGAACGGGACACGACTTCCGGCAGAAACGAACACTGCCAGTCGGAGCAGCGGAGAGAACTTAGGGAATATAGTCTGCTGCGTCGAAACCGGGCGACCAGCATCGAAAGAGAGGTGTACCGATGTGCCGAAATGTGTCTCCTGGTCGATCGCGACGGAGGGACACGGAGAGGAGCGATCATAGGAAAATAATAATTGCGTACAATCAGACCGGTCCGTCTCGAACGATCGCGGACCCTCGATCAGCGATCACCGAGCGAATGCGAACGAGAATCCGTTCCCGTCGAGCTTCGACGACAGCGAGATGCGTCGAACCAACGTAGCCGAATGAACATAGAACGAATATGTAGCGCGAGGAGAGACACATATACACACACACACAGAGTCACGTTCCCAAGGTGACAGACTGCCAAAAAAGATCGGGGGGGAGAGTCCTAGGATAAACTACAAAGTGACAAGAGGAAGGTGGAACGAGAGTTGACGAGAACGCGTCGTAATCATTGTATTTAATGCACGCACATTCATTCAAGATATTATCGTAGCTTTAATCGTTATCAGCAGTTACCGCACTTCGTAGGGCTCTGTAATTCACTTAGAGAGTGGCGAGGACCGATGGGAATGCGAAAGAATGCGAAGAGTGTCTGATAGAGAGAAAGAATCGGAGAGAGAGAGGGAGCGAGAGAAAGTGCGTGAGAATGAGAGAAAATACTCGAGTACCAAGAGGACAATGGAGAAGCAGCGAGTGTGGTTGAACACAGGCGTTAGAGAGTTACTTTTCGATAGTAAACGTACCTATTCGTAATTTGTAAATGGTTCGCGTTCGGTACGCGAGAGAGCTCTCTGGTGAAATGTAGGACGCTGCCACGACGGAAGGGAGAGAAAGGGAACGAGAGAGAGAGAAAGAAGGTGCGTGTACACGAGTTCAAACGTCAGAATCACGGGAAGACACGCGTGGGTGTGGAGTGGGAGAAGAGCCGCAGAGAGTGAAAATAGACGCGATGAAAATAAATCGGGAATGGCGGTAATGCGCGGCAGAAATAGAGAGATTCCAGCGTTCTGATACGCTCGGTGGCGAGCCGTGCTATCGACGAAAATCGCGGTTTCGTGGCCAGCTCGCGGTCCCAACGTCGCAACTTCGTCGAGTCCTCGAACCGCGGTCTTGGCTCGCTGTCTTCGCACTGCCAATCCACGAGCTTAACTCCCTTTTTATACCGATTCCAAGATGCCTCCGACCCTCGGACCGGTTGGTCCGCGAGCGAAAGTCTCGGGAATCTTTCGATTCTCGAGGACCACCGATTCAACTCACAGACTGATCATGTCGGCGGGCCAAGAGCGATTCTTGCGATTCGCGGACAGTTTCCCAAAGGCAGCGCGAGTTAGCCGATCCCTACTGCTCCAGAGAAATCGTTCTCGAAGCTACCGGAACCAACGATGTAAGCCGAGTGTCTTTGTCCGTCGTTAAAGGAACCCGTACGCTATTCGTCCGTGCGATTAGACTGTTCTTGACCCGTCACTGCCGACCACTGTACCTCCTTCAACCCCCGAACGATCGCCCTTAGGGGATGCTCGCGGTTTCTTCTACTTTCGCGGTTGATTTTTTACCGACCCCGCCTTGCGACTCAACCTTGTCCTGCTCGTGACTAGGATTCTATGCGCTTGTAGCGTTGCCATGTTCATCCTTGCGTGAGCAATTGATATAAGTTCGAAGAAATCTGTATAAACACGTTCGAAACTTCAGTATAGAAAATTTGAAGAACGTCCGAGAACGGGGATCCGAAGAAGTCTTGCCATATTTTCGCAAAAATGTACAGTATTCTTCAAGTAACTATAGAAAATGTGCTGCCGATTGCTCGCGCATGGGTTAATACTCGAAACTGTTCGCGGAAATGTTTATTTTGTGAACGTGTAACAATGTCTGAAGTGTTGCTCGATATCTTCCCGAGAACGTTGGAGAATTGTTGAAGGAAATATAAGAATGCTCAACTCCCGTGAATGTGCATGAGAATCCGCAGTACACTTGCGACGCAACGACAGCCGCTTCCTAGAGACACGTTCTTCCAGTTGATCGAAGAATGATGCGGGACAGGAGTAGCTTCCGATACCGATGTCCTGTACCGTTTCCAGTTCCGAGTGTTCACCGAACCTTGCCCCGTTTCCCAGGTTTTGTCACTTCCGTTCGAGTTAGAAGCGTCGCCGCGAGTGCGCCACTCCGTCGAACCGTGGATACAAATTAGTAGCGATTTAAACGAATACTAGCGCCATAGTTGATTAACGATTAAGGAATAAAACCGGTCTCCCGATGAAAGGAGAGCGCAAACACGGACACACGATCGCGTGCTCGCACACAACAGAAAACAAGACACAATGTACCACACACAAGCGTCTACTGTACCATAGTACTTGTACTATATTTATATTTTATATGTACAAATTAGTCATGTAATTTCTTGTAATAAAGATCAATTTACAACGTGAGCCACGGTGCTATCTGTGTCCTGCGCCTGTTCCCGAACCGTGGCATTCCCGTCTTGAATTCCGTCTTGCCCCGGCAAAAAGCAAGGGGGAGGGGCGCGGGGAAGGGACTGGATGCCTCTGAAGAATTCCTGAGACAATTTATTGGGACGTTCCAAGCACCGCCAGACAGTGTTACCGACCGATGTAGATCGCGTCTGGTGGTCTCTCGCGGGGACCGGTTGCACGCGAAGTTAGGTCCGAGGAAAAGCACTGGCATTACAGTCAGTCGACGAAATTTCCATACACTGGCACCATTTAACAGGTTATATACACTCGCAAATGTTGAAAAAATCGATGTTCAAAAACTACTGTTTTCCACAACTATATTATCATAAGAATATTCTATAAAAATTTTCGTAACAATCCGAATAAAGTTCACAGAGACATAAGATTTCATGTACGAGTACATGCTGTTAGTTTATTGTATATTCTTAAGCTAATTGCACGTATATTACAAAAAGTCTCAGGTAAGTCCAGTTCAGAAACTAGGATGGTTTCCTTATTTTTAAAACTTTAAGGGAGTCGGACTTTGAATATGGAGAAAGATTTCGAATTTATTCTCAGGTTTAATTTAAGACCAAAATCGCTCATTTCTGATGAGTAGTTCAGTCTCTAGGAACATTTTGGTACCTCGAGAAGAAGTCACTGCAATTTCTACAGTTTCTGCTATCTTTCCTAAATTTTCTTATTTTCTCTTGTACATTTTAATTCTTATTAATTCTTTTAATTCTTATCAAAATATTGCTTTTTCGGAAATTATTTAGCTGTAAGTGCAATTTTTTAAATTAATTTAGGACCAGACTTTGCGAATTCCTCGTACGAGTGGTGATTGATGCTAATAATCAAAATAAACAAGAATTACAACGAACATTCTTACTTCGGGCTCTATCTTCCAGAATTTCGTGTGCTTGTCATCAGTACACAATCTTATCTTACAAAAGAAATGAGCAACGAGAAAGAAGCGCGAGCCGCGCGCGAATTGCGAGAAAATAAATTGTCGAGGTCGAATGAAGGAGCAGAGGTAAGGACGTGGGTGTAATTAGACGCAAACAACGATGAGCGCTAACGACGCGGCGGAGGAACAATGAGTTTCATGGATGCTTGAGTCTTCTAGTGTTCTGTAGCTCACCGTGATTCGTTGTACCTGTGTCTGTTTGGAAAATGTGATGCAGTTTCGGCAATTTCGAGCTTAAACACTGAATCGGTTATGTCAGTCGTTTCTCAACTTTCTCATAAGTAAACTCATTTACGACAAAAATGAGTGAGCACTATTTAAAGCAGTGAACATATTAAGAAGATTTAAAGACATCAGTGTATTGGTTTCAGCTTAATGAGATAAGTAGAAGAAGAAAGAAATTTTTATTTCGCTCCTCTGTCTTGCAATCAATGCAAACATTTTTTATATTGCATAAAGATCCGCAGTCTACTCATAAGTTTTTACCTGAAACGTAGCAAAAGGTGGAAGGGAAAATGTTTTAAACGATAGAACACAAAATAATACATTGTATAATATATTAACATACGTACTAGTATAAAACCTGTTATTTCGTCTGTCATTTTCCGAATCATTCAAAGACGGTATGAAATGATGAAATAACCAGCAAAACCGTAAAAGTTGCCAAGATCGTAAAGAGTTAACACAGATTAATAAAAGACACGTAGACTATAAAACGGAATTCAAGAATCTACGCGCTCGAATCCTGTCGCGAAATAAATCCTCATTGGAGCAGACGTTGAATTAGGGGCTTGTAGCTCTTCGGACAAATGATCGGACGTTCAGGATGATCGTTCGATGTGGGTACCAGCCTCCGAGCGGACTAACCTTGAAGTCCAATTGCACCGGTTGCCGATAAAATCCGATTATTTCACTCCGTAGTTGGCACTACAGTGACCTTGGCATTAGAATGGATCGAAGGTGCAATTGAGTCAATCGACTCTCGCCGCTGCGCCGCGCCGACTCGTTTGTATTACGCATTACAGATAACAGATAACTCCTCTCGCGGATTAAAAATAATCGCCGCGTAGTTATTGCCGGGTGAATTCCATTTTACTATAACGCCGTTGCGCAAACCTATATTATTATGTAATTGTTTTATACAAATTTTACTCTTGTTGTGACACTCGGCCGTCGCTATCTTGCCCCAATTGCACTGAAATAGAATTATAGATAATAGGAAATGATGAAAGTGATTTTAGAACCGCGGTACCAGATTGTAGCTGTTTTTTACCACGTTTTTAAACAGGAGTATACTACTTGTACGATCTGTCGGAGAGGTGAGTCCGGAGTATATGCAATCTTAAAGCTCCAGTGTTTAAGATTCATTTAAAAAATGTTTACACTGTAGGTATAAATTGGTGTAACTCAGAGCGGTGTTAAGACATTAAAAAAACAAAACATTTTTAAAAGAATTGCAGTAAACAGCTACAACATTGGACATTTATATAAACTTATGAATGGAAGTAAGCATCGTTGTAATCGACATGTTCTGTCAATGGGCTTCAAGTTTCTTGATTCTATGATATAGGTAAACGGGCCTATGCACGATCAAGCATTCTGCGCAACAATGCCTATTGCGCAACATGATTGATCGTGAATGATAGTGATTGACTAATTGCGCAAACTGTTGTGTAAAATCAGAATTTCCTGATATTTTATGCACAACAAACGGGTTGCTTTTGTACTGTGAATGGCAGTGTTGCCCAAAT
Organism: Lasioglossum pauxillum; assembly: GCA_933228785.1. Taxonomy (NCBI): domain Eukaryota; kingdom Metazoa; phylum Arthropoda; class Insecta; order Hymenoptera; family Halictidae; genus Lasioglossum; species Lasioglossum pauxillum. The sequence goes on along the minus strand of OW121705.1, from coordinate 42,294,501 downwards.
AAGGTGAAGTGCCCTAAGTCTGGACAGTCCAAAAGTGATACCTAAATCTGGACAATTGAATTTTCATAGTAAAATCAGTAATTAAGAGATTAAATAATTATATTATATATTCTGAGGCCTCAGCTACAAGTAGGTGTGAATATTATTTCATTGAGACATCAATTGAAATTTAAAAATGAATTCAAAGTTCATCTGAAAACAGTATACAAAATAGTCTATTTACATGCAAATCATGTGCATTTATAGTTCGAACTTTTGTTAGAAGAAAAGATATAATTTAAGCCCTCAGACAAAAAATAATTGTCACGCATAATAATATTGATATTTTAAAATAAATTGGCAATCAAACTTAACGTAAATAATAATTATTAATCCAAATATTAGATGTTCAAGATTAGGACTGTTTTCAAATATAAGTACTCCATACTGGGACGCGATGACAGTAGCTGTCCCACTCTAAGCTTATACGCAATGTGCTTACTCCTGAAGCCGGACACGTGTTTGTGAATAAAATCAACGCATTGTTTGCAAATTATTTAACTACATGTACGTATAATTAGTCTTCTATTAGCTCGAATAACGTATGTAGAAAATGTATTCCGGTTGTGACATTAATAATACTTTATGTTTACATCTCAAATCTATCAGTATTACTACCTAACCTTAAAAGTTATATTATGACAAGTTTTATTAAAACAGTAAATGAAAATAAATATATATTTGGTTAAATAATACAATACTATAATCTATGATGAGAATACTACATATTACGCAAAGCATCTTCTATTCGTCATGCGCAACAGCGCCACCAACCAACGTTTTAGGTTATGTTCGTTCGATCAACTCGTAAATTGAATTTGTCCCTATATAGGCTTTACTTCTGTCCAGGTACTAGCTTAGATTGCATTTAATGTGTCCAACTATAGGTTTGAATTATTCTTGTTAATACAATTAAGATATTAACCTAAACAATGATTTTTTTATTTTAAATTACTTTACAAACTCTGAACTGTATGTTAAAACTCTTAAGAAATTGTTTTTGTTTATTTAAAGTGATAAAATTTAAAATAGAAAAACATGCTGTCCAGGCATAGGGCACTTCACCTTATTGTCAGACGAGTCTCATCACTACTCATGACAACGTGTCAATTTGGATTTGCGTAACATCATGCTGCACAATAATTGTTGCGCAACATGCTTGATCGTGAATAGACCCCTTAAAACAAAAAATATTTTTACAACCACGAAATCCGTCATTTTTACGGGCTCGGTAGTTAGATGTTAAAGTTTTCTACCTTGAAAGGACGTATAATAAACTCGTAGATGGTAATAATATTGCTCGCACATAAAATTTGCATTCTGAAATTGGACACTGCACATGCAACAATGAGCTTGTCATCTATAATATTGTAATAAATCTCGTACGAAAAGCTATTCTATTTTAACGGGTGTACGGAGACGTTTCCCAACAGACTGCATTCTTGCGATGAACGCCAGTCATTCGTGTCCTCTCGAACCGAAGGGAGAACCCTTCGCAACCGTCTCGTTCAAACATCAACAAACATGATCGACAAAATGTGGACCGTAGGGGCCGCGCACACGGGGTACCGGAAGGAAAAATAAATGTTAGCTGGTGCGACGATAGGTATAGGAAAGCTCGCGAGTGCTCGCGTGTGCCCTCGCGAGGAAGCAAGCGGCGATCCGAAGCGGGTGGGGGTCTTGGCACGAAATTATCAGCGGCACGGGAGAGAGCAGGGAGACGGGGCGTTCGTTCGTTTCACGCGTTCGAAAGAAGAGCGGGCAAAGGCGATTAGGAGGCGGCAAGAGAAGACTGGTCTCGTTCCGTCTCGTCTCGCCGTGCTCGTGACTCGTGACGATCGACAGTAGCGTGAAGGCAGTCCGAGAGAATGACTCGTCGCGCGCGTTTCGCTGTCTTGCGGCTGGTGGCCGTCGTGGCCCTGCTCGCGCCCTTCGCCACGGCCATCACCAAGAACGATTTGTACCCGTACGCGGCATCCGGTTCCTCTGTCCTGCAAACGGACAACCACGGGACGATCCTCTCCGCCGACACCGTTCTGAAGACACCCATCGCATTCTACGACAAGATCTACGACAACATATTCGTGAGTACATCAAACCCTCTCGACCATCTCCTTCATCTTCATCGTTAGTCGCAAAAGAATTTTGGTAGACAACGCTTTCACCCTTGTTGAACCCTTTAACCCAAATTTTCTGTATTCTTCTGAAAATGGTATCATAGAACCGGCCTGAATGTTCATTATTTCAATTTATAGTTTAAAGTTAAAGATTTAGGCAATGAATGTTTGCATTGTATTTATTGGACTCCGGATTCCATGCATTCATGACAAAGATGAGAAGGTGCAATTTAAAGTTGATATATTAGTTTCACTGCATTGAAATTACTAGTTAAACATATTATTTTGCATAAAAATATGGAGTTTAGTAACGACCATCTACCGGCGCTACACGCTAGTCCTAAAGGAATATTGAGAGCCAATACTTTAACCCTTGTTTAACCCTTTAACCACAAATTTTCTATGTTCTTCTGAAAATTCATTACCTGGGTTTATAATTTAAAGATAAAGGTTTATGGCAGAGGAATATTATCACTTTAGCTACCGAAAGCCTATTACCGGGTTCCTTAATTTTGTTTATGTGTCCATTGTACTGTATGGTGCAGCCTCGATTATCCAAACTAATCAGAGAGTTACTGTTGGTCTGTTAATATAATTACTACTAGACTGCAGATCTTTATGCATTTATGAAGGAATTGGTTAGGTGAAATATAAAATAGTAGAAGATTTTAAAAATTCAAGAATGTTGTGTTGTTGTTTTTAATATAACAAAGTCGTTAAGGGATGAAATCAATTTTTATGTTATTCCTGCTGGCTACAACTAATGCAGAACATTTTTATTTTTATTACTTAATCAGTATGCTAGAATAATCTACTGGTTTGTACAATAAGTCGTGTTGATTATAAATCATCTTGGAGTAACCTTTTTTTATATGTGAAACTAATTCGATTGTAGTCTAGGATAAATGTCCTTAATAATTATGCTGAACAGCTGCTACATGAGGAACAATAGAAAGATTAACGTGTCTATGAGAAGTACCTTGAAAAATATGGTTTAAAAAATTAATGAAGCAGTCAATGATCCTAATCATTATCAATTATACAAGAATAGTCCGCCGTCCGAGGGATGATATTATCGAGCGACAAAAATTGAAAGAACTTTCAAGAATGAAAGTATTCTAACCCATCAATTTTCTTTTTACTCTATGGAATTAACACTAAACCTACCACCGTCGTGTCGGTCAAATGACCGGTTTCATATTTTTCATTTTATAATTATTGTTTCGATAAATTTGTTGTGCAAGCACATATTGTATTAAAAATTGTGCGAGATCTAAATAAATAGAGCCTTGTCATTTTTATCAGCAGAAATATTTTCAGCGCTTTTAGAGCTCGGTAGGTTTAGTGTTAATCGATTTGGCACATGGACGGCACAAGTGTGGCTATCCAGTACTGTTTCAAAAAGTGTACATATTTAAGTTTAAAACGTTCCGCGCGTATGTGTCGAATACTTGCTATCACGCGGCAAAAGGACACGTCTATTTTAAACCGCGATAGAAAGCCGCGCGATTCCGCCGAAAAATTGTTATTTTTATCCGTCGCGGTCAGGAATTTCCATCGGACAGAGCAAGTTGGCCAGTCGCATTCCGCCCCGTTTTAAATTTGGTGCTCACAAAAATACACGGTGTGTCGCGGAGAAGGGCCGCGTTTTCAAAGTTGCCGCGCCGCGGGAAGGGTGCGCGCGAAACTGTGTAAACACTGGTCGCGCGTGCCGTTGTTTACACGTTGTGGGGAAAGAGGCCGATCTTTCGCCAGCTGGAGTCGTTTATTTAACGTTTTAAATTAGAACATTGATGATGGGCGCTCGAGCTTCCTACGGGAGCTTCGCTGCACCGCGTAAAATTGCGTCACTGAAACTACCCCATCTCGTTCCACGCTGCCAAGTGGCCTCTCGCTGTAACAGCACTTCGAAATCGCTGTTTTGCTCGTCTAACATTGAATTTTATACCCCGTTAACTGGTAGCCAGATTCATTTAACACTTGTATCAGTTTCGTTTATTCGTTGATCTCCTTATTGGGCGCGATATAAATCTCTAATTTTGCGAATTCGCTAGTAAAACATTAGAATTTAGATAGAACGTTTCTAACTCTGGGTCAAAGTTTCTTTCTTTTAAGCCATAATAAAATTCTGTTGATGTTGTCAACATTTAGGCAACGGACCCTAGAATCCTTACTCGATCGGTACTGCATTTAGAGGTTCAGCCTTTTATTCTTGTTTTAGATGCATTTCTTTGTTTTCATATATCAGAGACATCGGAAGAAAATATTTTTAAAGTTCGTTGTTCTTAGTTGACCATTGAAATTGAATCCATTGCATACATTTTTGTTTGGGTGGTAAATATCGATATAATAGTGACTAAAGATGGAATTAGGAGCAGTTTTATAATACTTCTAGATGGACATTAAAAAATTGTTGAAAGAAATGTGGTAAATTGGTGCCGGGTTACCGGGTTGCCTACATAAGGGTTAATTTAATTCAAGGCGGTTGTTTGACAACCCTGTTTATCCTCTTCAGGGTGGAATTTTTCGAGAAGCTGTTCCAGCGAGCCCCTAAGACCTGAAAGTAATTTCCCAGCAAAATTCCGACTTTCTAGCGCCCAAGGGGTTGCGGAAACATAGTCCTTAGTGAGCGAAATTTCGCTCGTGTGAGGGAATTTCGCTTCATTCAAGTTGAATGTTACATATTTAAATTGAAATCATAAAGCGCGCTGTGTCATGTGAAGAGTGTAACGTAACGCCAAACCTTATTTAAACAACACGGAATCAAATCATGGGTTTAGAAAACCATTGAATAGGGTAAGTGTACCGATTACTGCAGTATCCTACTTCGATCATACTTTATTTTAATAGTATTCCTAATTCATCATGAAATACTCTAAATACAAACCAAATTCCTGGCCCTTAAAACCTTCTTCGTTTTTATTTCTTAATATTTTCGTGCATTTACTTTCGTTACCTTGTTTTTTATTTTTTTTACTGTCTTTTTCATTACTTTTCGATTTAATTTTCGCCATATCTTCTGATTTTATCCTACCTGCTTATAGCGTATCGAAGAGGTATCTAACTCAAAACGTTAGGATGAAGTAAACTTCGTTTCTCATCGTCGTTGTAAATCACACCGCATTATCAGGGACATCCCTAATGATTTTTGTGCCGCAGTAACGAGCTCCTCTTTCCTTTGAACATACGTAATGCTGAGAGCTTAATTTTTTTATTAAAAAGACAAGAGAAGTTTTTTTTTATATTTTTATTGCATCGAAGCAGATATCTAAATAATAATAAAACTTTTCCCTATGCAATTTAAAGCAGTATAAAGCAATTTATATTGCTTTAAATTATTATAAATTATTAAATTGCATATAATATATAATATATGCAATTTAAAGCAATATAAAATGTACAATCGTGTGGACAACGTCCTTTGGTGATCGAGATAGAAGAAAAATGATCCAAATTTTTACCTTCTATGGAGAATGTTTTCACAAATCATAAGATTCGAAAAATATGAGAAAGATTAATCTTCTCCTCTTATTAAATTGTACGAATTTATTCAGGGTAAAATATTTATTTTCACGTATTTCAATCTCATTGGGAAAAAATGCCACAGTAAAACGTACCCAGCAGTAATAGGTACATTTATCCTACGCGTTTCTGAGGAAACGATGCACCGAAGGACGGCCTGGGTCGCAATGATGCGAGCATGATCGTGTGTCGGACGGTTCGCGAAACGTCCGTGGTTTCGAATCGCGTAAAAACGATTGTACCACCGCCGCGGAAGATGGCGGGGCCGGGGGACGGAGGACGTTGGCGTGGCACCGTAACGTCTTCGTTAATATTAATTCGCGCGCGGAGCGAGGAAAAGTCGGGAGGGGGGATGGGGCATTCGGTCATCCCCTTAATTCGGCTCGCGTCTAATCTGCCGTCATCTCCTGGCATGACACGAATTCATTGTCTGCGATGACGGTCAAACGGCAGCGCGCAGCCGGCGCGCAATCGCTTAATTGCGCTTGGGTCGTCGCACGGGAGCTGTTTCTCATGCTGTCTCGCCGCGCGGACGAGACGGGACGTGTCCGGACGCGTGGAACCGGTTCGGAGACGGGGGAGGATACGATAAACGCGACGCGATTCGCGGAAAAGCGAAACCAACGAAGACGGTCTCCGTCGTGGAAAATCTCGGGACAGATAAGATTCTTTCCTTCCCCTCCTGCGTTGGATTTTCATTATCGCCGGGCTACGTTTTTCGGGAAACTGTCTGCCCGATGTCGTTCGGCCGATGATTTACTGCAAAACCGATCGAGTCATCGCAAACACCCGAGGACGGTTCGGCCGAGACCCGCGGGACACGATGATCTCACTCTACCGTTCCAAGAACCGTTTCCCAGCCGGCGTGAATGAAAGCTGATTGCGCGCCGGGGATCTTCTCCGGTTAATTGAGCGGGCCGTGACAAGGTGCATGATCTCATGCCGGCCATCGTGTCACGTTTCCATTACGATTATCATCGCGAGCGTAAGAAAAAGGATGGCCACCGCGAATAGTACGCGACGAGGCCGAGTTAATTACCCCGACGTTTAACTCTTTAACGAAATATTCTTCGTTAACCCGATGATTGTGAACTCGCAACCGTGAGGACCCGCGGTAATTCACTTTGCACGACCTATTGCAGGCCGCGATGCTTCGCCTGCGGTTTCGATCGTTCGAACTTTCCAGCATTGTGCGTTTCACATTTTCTTCTAACCCTCGGTTCTCATTCTCTGCGTGACCCACAGTTTTGCTCTGGAAAGAGGTAACTAACCGTACCACAGTTTGTCATTCTTTATTCTGTAATTATTGAAATTACAGATACAGAAAATTGCGAGATATCTAAATCAATTCAGTCGTCCATTTCATATCGGACACGTGTGGGCGACTAAAATATTGTAGTAAAATTGTATCTATGTACCTCGTTTTGGATTCATCGATGAAATGACTTTGACTTTGTTGCACGTCTTAATTAGACGATGGAGATTTCTGTCTTCTAAGTGGTCACAAGTTCAGGACCTTGTCACGAACGATCGTTCGAAGAAGCAGAGTTCCAGGAAATGCCAACTGTTTTCTTTTTACAGTTCACTCGGTTCGGAGTAATTCGAGAGATAATATAAGAAAGATCCCGAGCACGAGCGAAATACATGTGTAGGGAGTTTGTTTAGCAAGATAAGTGCCTGCTTGAAAGTGACAGAGAATAGAATGAACTGGATAGGGAAACTGATTACCAAGTGATTACTATCGAGATTCCAATGTCTTGAAGACCCTTTCAGAAGTGTAGTAATATTGTGCAAACGTTTTTTGCATTATTATTTTATTTTCTCGAGATACTTTCTAATCGAAAATCCAATTGCGCAGTAATTATTTACTATAAAATGTTCAGTGATACAGATGTAACACAACTTTTTGGAAACGAAAGATTACTACTGCTTTCTACCGCTGAGCAAACGTATTGGGTCACGTCACAGAAAAATTTAGATATACAGAATTGATAAACAAAACACTAGATTGCGTAATTTGCTAACTATCCGAGAAATGTAACTTCTGTGGCGCATTCAAGTGATATTGTTTATCTTTACTCGCCTCGTTGGACGAAGTGTAGACGATTAATCGTGTAGTGCAATTTCTAACTTTGAGTAATATTATTGATCGTCTAGAGCAGGGGTCGGCAACCTTTTGAGTCGGAAGAGTCAAAAATTACAATTCACAAAATTTCAAAGTTTTTAAACAGCCACAAAATTTTGTCTTGCCAACAATAAATAGTACTCTCATAAATAAAGTTTTTTGATAAAAAAAAACTAATCTATTTATTCGTAAGAAAAAACATCCAAAGAGCCGCATGTGGCTCGCGAGCCGCAGGTTGGCTACCCCTGGTCTAGAGTCTAGAGTCTAAATCATGCATAATGCTGTGAAATATTAAATTCTTAGCAATATTATTGGACATTTAGAGTCTAGACTCTAGACAATGGATAATGCAATGCTATATGAAAGTTCGAGCAATATTATTGAACATCTAGAGTCTAGACGATGAATAATGCAGTGCAGATTGAAATTTTGAGCATTATTAAACATTTAGACTCTAGTCGATGAACAGTGAATATCATTGATCGTCTAGAGTCTAAACCATGCATATTGCACTGCAATATTAACAGTCGCAAGGTAATCTGGGGTCTCAGAGACCCCAGTTTCAGATTTTTGAAAAGAATTTTTATATGAACAAAATTAAATCTGTTTGCTTACTTTTTATCCTGTCATTCTTTATCCCAAATTGATTAAAAACGAGGCTATTTATGAAATTCATTTGTCGAGGTCTAAGATACCCCACCTTACTATTTATGTGTTATTAGCAGTGTTGGGCAAATTTTAAATAATAAATAAACATGTGATTTTAATTGAAAATAATAACTAAACTTTTAATTTAAATAAAAGTAATTCAAATAATTCCAAAAGTGATCTATTTATTATTTGGTGGTGGAAATGAAATAAATAGTTTCTGGTCTTCTCTTATTTCTTGTATTTTGTATATACGATGAACACGTGGGCGTTTTTTATCTGCTATAGCAACCTTTTCAGATATACAAGTAATAATAATAAAATACAAGTAATAATTAAAATTGTATTTGTAAATAACAATTAACTTAATTATTTTAAATAATTCATTTAGACTTGCTCAAACAATAAATCATTATTTTTGCTTTGTTATTTGAATATCCAAATAACAAATAACTTGTTATTTATATAATTATTTATTTAAATAAATTTATTTATTGCCCAACACTAGTTATTAGACCTTACCTTGCGAGGGTTAAATTGTGAGCAATATTATTGGACATGTAGAGTCTAAACGATGAATAATGCAGTGCTATATAAAGTTTAGAACATTTAGAGCCTAGACCAGGGGTGGCCAACCTGTGTCGCATGCGCCAAACGTGGCGCATTGGATGATTACAAGTGGCGCATTGGATCCTTGCGCCTCTATTTATTCTTTTGAAGTATAGGCGCCATAAATGAATCCATCTTCATATTTTCAACACCTGAGAGCTCTCAGTTTATACAGCCTTCTTACTCATCAATTTGTCGCAATTTTTTGACAGTTTACAATTATAGGATAGGAATTAGAGTGTTCATGACAGTGATCGCCCTCTCGTCCAAAAGATCATTTCTCACTATTGTAGATTGGTGCTCCAATGAACGTGTGTCTTTTCAACTGGCTTAGGTTAATTAATTTAGTTGCGCGATTGAGTTATCCCTTTTCCTCCCCTAACCGAAGCAGATCCTACCCCTATTCCTATTTTCCAATCGCAACAATGAACGTAAGAAGGTACAAAAAGTGCTGGAGTTGTATGGCGCATCTGAACTCGTATGTGAAAAAAATTTACGCATGGTATGTAGAAGGTTGGCCACCCCTGGCCTAGACGATGAACAGGGCAGCGCAACATCAAACTTTGAGACCAGGGCTTGCTCAAGTCGCTCCCCTGTAAACGACGTAAACTGCCGCGTGGTCGGCCACGTGCACCGGTACGGCGTGATTATACCAGCGTGCCGGCCCATTCATCGACACGGTCAACAATTGAATTGCCGTGGCGAATCATCGGCACATTATTGACGCGTGTTTCGTGGCCACGTATGACCAGCTGACGGTGTGGAACGAACCGAGCTCGGGGCTCGGCAGGCCGGAAAGCAGCATGATTAATGACGGATAATCGCGGTAATAACGCTGGCTACTCGACTGAATTCCGATCGCGCAGATATGCGAGAAGCATCCGCGTATTCGAACGTCTTCATTCATCAAGATCGCGGCTCGATAAATAGACTCGCCGCTTCTCTTGGTACTTCTGAAAACTTCACGAGTGGTTCTTTCTTATTATGTCATTTCGATGGCCACATTTGACGTAAACGCTCGCAAATCCTGAGCCCCTTTATGCAACTATTTCAGAGGAGCTTCCTGTAAAGCTTCCCCCGTGTCAATGTGACACAGTTTTCCCGAAACAAATTATACAGTTCTGTTATCTGTAGATTCGCCAGAAACTTCGTGACTTTTATTTTTTTAACGAGCTCATCAATTTAATTTTTTAACTCATCAATTTGAATAAAAAAAACATCGAAAAATAACTATTTAACTTGTTATTTCATCGATCTTTCACCTCTGCGTCACTTTGACACCGAGGGACAGATTTAGTTCGTGGAGCGTCTCAAAGAGTCGTTAAAACCTCTACTATATAGCGGGCTTCCGGTAGACGGTTGAATAACCAAATTTTCGGGAAACATAAACAGAAGTGAGTGTGTGGTTCATCTACTATTTCTAGACCGAACATGATCGTTAAGTGTGTTGCTCATCCGACTGCGTTTAGTAATGCTCTCATGAGATAAATGCTTAACGAGCCCGTGTTACGCAAAAATCCAGGAGCCGCGGTAAATCGACGAGACAAGGATCGCGAAATTTTCGGAACGATAGCGCAGTTGACTCGCGGCTAATTAAACAGATAAATGCGGTGATTGCGGCGTGATTAATAGAAGGAAAACAAAGTCACCGGCGATTACACGGTCATTCGTGGAAATTCCGGCGGAGATATACCCGCTGGTTTCGCGTGTTCGTTCCGCGAAGATACGATCGCCCCGCAGAGTATCGGAAACAGCATTGGGAACCGCGCACGTCAAGATGGACGGCGATTTGCGGTTGTAAACGCGACCGATTAGCCTTGACGCTTTCCCACATTAGTTCAGGAGCGATTTGTGGGAGGAGGTTGCGAAATTCCGCTCGCGATTCCGTCCGATCGCGACGTCGTTCTCGGCCAGGCCGATCTTCAGCCGAGTCGCGGAAAATTCGCGGTTAATTAGATTGACTGTGCCCTTGTTCCTGCCTGTCTTTCCAATAACACGATCGCTCTGCTAATTCCATTACAAAAGTAGGCTGATCTTTAATGAACCATTCTTCGCGTGGGTTAACTTCTTGCAAAATAATTCTGCGCAAAATCTGTTCCTGTCTCAATCCCTCGCCTCGGCAAGGCGTTTCATGCGAGACACAGTAAATGTTCTATAGACGCAACAGCCTCGGAGAGATTTGGTTGCATCTCCAAAGGCCGAGCCGAACGTAGAGAAGAACAGCGCGTGTAAAGAGAGACCACGCGCTATGCTTCCTAACGCCTGAAACGTTCATCGTCATTTAAACTTCGAACTGTGCCGGCGACTGCGACTCTCCGCGTCTCTTTCTTTCCCATACGCTGTCCTTCCTTGCGCCCGAAACTTTCATCGCCAATTAAACCACTAAATACAATTGAAATTACATCGTGTTTAGTATTATTTTAATCAGAAAAATGCCAGGGATATATTGATGAAAGTTTCATACAAAAATTAATAATAATAAAACAGATTAAATATTGGTGTTACATTGTGATGACGCACGGGCGTTTTAACTGTGCCGGCGACTGCAAATCTTCGCGTCGCGTTAGCAGTGGTTCACACCGATATACCGAGCCGAGATCAGATTACTAAGTTGAGCGGATATTCTTGGTTGCATCTATCGTGTAGAAATTGTTGCATCTGTAGAACATTTACTGTATAGCCTTTCGACGAATCTAAAAATTCGCTCCCTTGAGAACTTCCTGGTACTAATTAGCCGTGCATGAACTAGGTAATAGGAGGATCGATTAGACCTACGTATTGTATTCAAGTCTAGCCACAGCGTGATTTGCAAAATAATTTTGCGAAGTGGCTTAAGGAAGCGAGGGGTTAATAATAATTGACATTTCTTTTTACTTTAGACGACTGTGGCGCTGTAAATAAATCTTTGGCACTCTTGAAAACTAACAAAACAATTGCATACATTTTTTCTGGCTAATTTACAATCCATCATTTTGACGGGTCCCGTAAATCTAGTGCTAAGAACGTGTTCAATTTGATCAAAGGAGTGTTCTTGTGATCAGAGTTCATAAAACATGTGCGCATCAATATTTAATATAGATCGCATAAATCACAGAGTAAAACATGCCAACATTTTTCTCGAGTGAAATCACGTAGGTCTGCAAAATCCTCCGTCTAATCTTGAATATCCCTTTAATCAACTCGATGAGGAACGCCACTCGAGCAACACGCTATCCTACACGGATTTAGAGACTGGCAAGAGCACGTTATCGCTTTGATTGACGATACACAACGAAACGATGACAGCCAAACGAGGAACAGTTTCTCTGGAGCAGCGAGGGAACTGTCGTTTGTCGTGTACAAACCGATTTCGAGACAAATTGATTGACACAGATATACCCGGCGATATATCCGCGCTGGTCTACTTAGAAGCGCTGCCTACACGACAATCATCTCTATTCCGTCGGTTATCGTCGACGATTCGCAGTCATCAAAATGATTGCGGCTGATTATACGATTGCGTTAGCGCGTGCGGGACCGGCGTTTTATTATTTTTTATTTCGTTTCGACGGGCGACACGGACGCGCGGTTACACTGTTTGCGATTTTCGATCGCATGCGATGCGTATCGACCGTTCCACTTGTTTCAATGCATTCGCAAAGTACTTTCATAGCGTTTTGAATGTTCGAAACTGCATACCGTGCAAGATTCGTCTATATCATTTTGGCATATCATTACAGATAACTGAAATATTCTATTATTCAATTGAAATTAAAGTTATTCAATTAAATTCAATTAAAATTAAAATTATTAAATTAAAATTAAAATTATTAAATTAAAATTAAAATTATTAAATTAAAATTAAAATTAAAATTATTAAATTAAAATTAAAATTATTAAATTCAAATTAAAATTATTAAATTCAAATTAAAATTATTTAATTAAATTGAATTAAAATATTTCATTATTCAAAATATTGTTTACAGTATTGAATTGCTAAACAGTTAAGTATTGTATGAGGTGTTATGTCACTTTCATATTTATTAAATTAAAAAAAAATCATGTAGAATGGAATTGTTCTAGTTTGGAAGAAATTTTTAATTTTCGAATTGAAATATTAGGTGTGCAAATAAGTTCTTTCCCCTTTTCTCCACATTGAAGATTTTATTAGATAAAATGTAATGTCTGGTAACTTCCAATCTTTCTGGCAATTCTTCTTGCGTCTGGGTCGGATTTTCGTTAAGCAGTTCCTCTAACTAACGGTCAATGAACTTTCTCGATGCACCTGAACGATCGTCGACTTCCAAATTAAAATTTCCGGCTCTAAATCTTTGATGCCACTTTTTCCAAGTTCTGTAAGATACAGCGTTATCTCCCAGTGCCGCGTAAACCATTTCAATAGCTTGAACAGCTGATTTCTAAAGCTGCAATGCAAAGAGTAAGCATAATTGAAATTGTTGCATAGGACTGGAAACTCTTAGAGCACTCATCGCGACTATTCTTGAAATTAAAAGAACGCTCTTTCAGATGACACCAAAATCGGGAAGTAATTCGAATTCAGAAGCTATGATCGTAGAGAAAAAGGGGAAGGAACTTATTTGCACACCTAACAGCTCCGAGTGCATAGGGTTAATTGGGTCACTCTGTATACTTTGGACCTGCATGAAAGAATTATGCGATTTCATCATCAATTGAATAGTGTTCCTTGTTAGGGTGCGTCGCGTCGCGACGACGGCTGACGGTCGAGCGACCCGCGGCGACGAAAATTCAATGAGCACGAGAGCCAGGGCCCGCGATGAGGGCGGGCCGTCGAGCGAATCTCGTTATCCGTGCAAAGTGTTCCGTGAAATGATCGAGTTTCGAAGTTTAAACGAGCACGAAGTTGGTATTTAACGCAGTCGCACGGGGAACCGTTGTTGTTTGCCCGGGTAATTGAAGCTTTCGAGCGGCGCGGCGCTTGCGGTTTCGACGGCGACCGCAATCTCCTTTCGCCTCTAATTTCTTTGGGAATTAAGAGCCGGGGTGGTCACAGGGGGCCGAGTTACCTTGGCTGGTTCGTCAAAGCTCTTTTTACCAAGGATAATCTGAATAATTCCGACTGAGACTACATCGCGGGTCCAAGGGCCGTTCAAACCACCACCAACTCGGTTTGGAACTGATTCTGAGAAACTCGTATCTTGGTCATTTACCATCTGTCGCTCAATCTGTCATTGGTTCTGTTACGTCCTGAGGTGGACGTTACAAAGATGAATAGTTTAATTTAAATAAGAAATTATTCTCGATCGTACATCTTTAAATAAATTTGCGGTTATGTTCGCGGCGCACCGGTTCGATCAATGATACACTAAATAGCAATTTTGTAGACGTTTATCAATGTCTCCGAATCGAACGTTTGATAAATGTAATTCAGACAAGGTTTAACGTCTCCGACGATCGATCGTGAACTTTTCCAATCGTCCAATACAACGTTGATCCTATTGAAAGAAAGCGACAGTCGCAGGTCGTCCCGAAAACGCGAAATGACAATCCACATATCGCGTGACTCGCATATCCCATCGACTTCAAAACCATTTCCGCCTTCCAGACCCGTTTCCACGAGACCCTTTCCGACTTCGACTCGATTCTCGATATAACGAGTCGCCGATAGCCATTAAAGCGATCGTTTGAAGCGAAGGATCCGAGTCGACCCATTTTTCTTTGCCGTCCTTCAAACGAGCCCCGCGTAAGCAGAGTGATCGACCGTCGCTTTAATTATCCCTGGTAAATCTGGATCGCGATCAATCAACGAGTGGCTTTTGGAGCAATTTCGCGGCCGTTCTCTAAGTGAAAAGAAAAAGGTCCGGCTTGCGCGCGTGGCCGAGGCCCCGTTAATTATTCCGATCGGCCAGAGAGCGAGCAGGGCTTTTCTCTCCTTTTAATTCTCGGCGATCGATAGCAATCGGCCTGGATCAGCCGTTTCCGATTAGACGATTTCCCCAGCCGATAATTGCGAGCGTGCTGAGCCGACCTGGCTCATCGATAATCGACGGCCCTAGCTCTCGATAGTGGACATTTATCGTGCGTGTTCTCCGCCAGCCGCGCCGGTTCGTTTTGACACTCTCGCTCGCGTTCAGAGGCACACCGGGAGCTAGAGTCTCGTTATCTATGCGCGGGGCTATCGCGACCGGTCATAGGTCACAGCTGAGCCGATGACACACACGCACACACGTAATCCACGGTAATCATGTGCGCGGAGGAAACGGTGAAAATAGACAGGAATCGCTCGGACTGACAAAGCCCGGGGGAGCCGAGAGCCGAGCCTCTTCCTGATCAGTGACCTCGCTTTGCTGCTCGGTCCAGCGAAGTTCAGATCATTTCGTTGCTAAGAAACGAATTATTCTTCAAAGAAATTATTAATTGCTTTCTCCAATTTACTCCCGATGACATTCACACTGCGAGGACCTCCGAAAGACTGCCTTGTCAGGCAAATTTGGCCCCAATAAACCTTATATAATGTTACTAAATTGATAGAAGTTAAATAAGAAATCGCCCATTTGGTCGTGGTACGTTTAGTATTTATTAAAATAAACAAGAAACTTTGAAACATTTTGGGGATACCATCAACAACCTCAATTGTTGGACCGAAGACATTCTAGTTATTCTCCAAAGAAATAATTAATTGCTATCTCCAATTTACTCCCGATGACATTCACACTGCGAGGACCTCCGAAAGATTGCCTCGTCAGGCAAATTCTAGCCCCAATAAACCTCATAGAATGTTACTAAATTGATAGAAGTTAAATAAGAAATCGCCCATTTGGTCGTGGTACGTTTAGTATTTATTAAAATAAACAAGAAACTTTGAAACATTTTGGGGATACCATCAACAACCTCAATTGTTGGACCGAAGACATTCTAGTTATTCTCAAAAGAAATAATTAATTGCTATCTCCAATTTACTCCCGATGACATTCACACTGCGAGGACCTCCGAAAGATTGCCTCGTCAGGCAAATTCTAGCCCCAATAAACCTCATAGAATGTTACTAAATTGATAGAAGTTAAATAAGAAATCGCCCATTTGATCGTGGTACGCTTAGTATTTATCAGAATAAACAAGTAACTTTGAAACATTTTGGGGATACCATCAACAACCTCAATTGTTGGACCGAAGACATTCTAGTTATTCTCCAAAGAAATTATTAATTGCTTTCTCCAATTTACTCCCGATGACATTCACACTGCGAGGACCTCCGAAAGATTGCCTTGTCAGGCAAATTCCAGCCCCAATAAACCTCGTATAATGTTACTAAATTGATAGAAGTTAAATAAGAAATCGCCCATTTGGTCGTGGTACGTTTAGTATTTATTAAAATAAACAAGAAACTTTGAAACATTTTGGGGATACCATCAACAACCTCAATTGTTGGACCGAAGACATTCTAGTTATTCTCCAAAGAAATTATTAATTGCTTTCTCCAATTTACTCCTGATGACATTCACACTGCGAGGACCTCCGAAAGATTGCCTTGTCAGGCAAATTCTAGCCCCAATAAACCTCATATAATGATACTAAATTGATAGAAGTTAAATAAGAAATCGCCCATTTGGTCGTGGTACGTTTAGTATCTATTAAAATAAACAAGTAACTTTGAAACATTTTGGGGATACCATCAACAACCTCAATTGTTGGACCGAAGACATTCGAGTTATTCTCCAAAGAAATTATTAATTGCTTTCACCAATTTACTCCCGATGACATTCACACTGCGAGGACCTCCGAAAGATTGCCTTGTCAGGCAAATTCCAGCCCCAATAAACCTCATATAATGTTACTAAATTGATAGAAGTTAAATAAGAAATCGCCCATTTGATCGTGGTACGCTTAGTATTTATCAGAATAAACAAGACACTTTGAAACATTTTGGGGATACCATCAACAACCTCAATTGTTGAACCGAAGACATTCGAGTTATTCTCCAAAGAAATTATTAATTGCTTTCACCAATTTACTCCCGATGACATTCACACTGCGAGGACCTCCAAAAGATTGCCTTGTCAGGAAAATTCTAGCCCCAATAAACCTCATAGAATGTTACTAAATTGATAGAAGTTAAATAAGAAATCGCCCATTTGGTCGTGGTACGTTTAGTATTTATTAAAATAAACAAGAAACTTTGAAACATTTTGTGGATACCATCAACAACCTCAATTGTTGAACCGAAGACATTCGAGACGAGAAAATTGTAAATGTTTGTGAATTGATGTAGTTTGATGTCTTGCATTGTTTTGCTTTGTTTTAATAAAATAAATAAAAGTATTGCTGCTATTATTATTACGTAGCAAGTCACTAGACTGTCGATCTTTGGAAAAAATGCTATAGTATCAAACTCGACAGAGTTTAATACGATTTTTATTTATTTTGGACCTACACTTTTTTAAGACTTGTCTACATAAATTGAAAACTACATAAACTTCCGCAGTCTACTGATCACGAATGTCGCCACAGCAGTGCCACCAGAGTGCGAAGGGTTAAAGAACTTTGAAGCGATGAAATGTGTTTTATTACAATAGCATTGATACGCGCGCAGGAGGAGCAGTGAACGCGTTAAAGTCTGATTCACAGCCGCGCTAATTGACCCCGATCCAGGTTCTCCCCGCTGAACAAAATAAACCCGAAGATTTATTAGTGAAGTAACAAGTTGACACCTAATGCGGGAGTGAACGAATCCAGCAGCGTGTTAACGGCGACTTAGGATTATTGCTTTGTCGGTCTAATTCGTGTCAATTCGCGTGACCGGGTTGCCCGCTTAACGATACGCGGGCACGGGTGTTGAATTCGTCGTAGCGTCCGCGATATTAGCATCACGTGAAAACAATAGCTCGAACATCAGCCCGAACTTCCACTGGCGCGTACACTATTAGCGGCGCCTCGAAACCGGGACGTGAGAACCGCCCGAACGGGACCGGAATTTGGTTGTCGCGTATAACTTCGGTCTGTTAAAGGGTTATTGATGGGGGACGCCAATTGGCGGCTTTCATTTCTCATGTGTTATCAATAAGTTGCGGATGTTTACGCAGTTTCCAATTTTTGTCGACCAATTTTAAGAAAGTGTAATGAAATAGAATCCTATTTTTAATGGCAACAGCTTTTGTAGATCCAAGACAAATGATAATTGTAAAACCTGTATTAATGCTATCGGCGCACTGGTTCGATCATTTTATATTTAAAAGCAATTTTGCAACGTTGTTACTTCAACGTTTCGATCTTAATTTAGATCACTTTCAAGAAATAATTGCGTCTGTAAATTATTATATATTCAAATATTATATTGCATGTTAAACTGAGTTGAGGAAAAACTATTGCTCACATGCTTTGTGAAAAAGATATTTAAATTTGCTGAAATCGTGAGACACGTGTTGCTTTCATGCCGGTAAACAAGACACTGGGGCAACGTGAACATTTGGAATAAACGAATCAGATCATCGATCGACATATTGGCCAATCAATATTTGACAACCTTTACTTTAAATACTTTACAACCACTTTTAAATGCTTATATACCATGTTGGTTATGGTAATATTTAATTAACATTCAAATTACTTTTGACCTGGACAAGCAGATGTGAATTTATTTGGTGAAGCCTTAAAGGAGTTTTATATAATTGAAAAATTCATCATTCAGTAATGTTGCGTAATATTCATGTATCTTATGTTAATCATATGAATTGTCTCTAATAAAATCCTTTGGTGTATATATTCTATCGAATGTTATATTTTAGCCTTTTTCGAACATTTTAGAAGCCTTAAATGCATAATGATCCGCAGTCTAGTTTATCAAACTCTTAGCTGTGCAGCTTAATTTTCAACCATTGGACAGCGGACCTTTTCCACAGCTTCAAAACTGATATGTTGCACAACATAATTCACAGCTTTAATTATTCATTTTCTAAAACATATTTTTGTAGATATTTGTTGTATATACTGATACTCTTAATGTAACATTTTATTCGTTCAATTCAATGGGTAGAAATTGAGTAATTCAATGACGATTGTAATACCCTGGACTCTGGGCCAAAATAGATCGCAAACTGCGCGAAATTCATTTCTAAATCTGAATACATAAATAATTGTGTTACATGTGATGTATTGAACACGTAAGTTACGTGACAGTCAACGTGTTAATAAGATTTTAATGAATTCCACGCGCGTCGCGTTTACATTTGACACAGTCAACAATTGAATTACGTCGTATATCATTCGATCGTAAATGGTAAATACATATTAGCAATGGTAATAGAACCACAGATCAACAAAGATGTCAATTTACAAGCATTGGAAAGGCTCTACATTACTAGACTACGGATTTACAGAATTTATAATAAATATACACAAAAAATGCAAAACAATACTCTCACCTTATTGAAAAAATTAAGAGTCGTTCTAAAAATCATTCTAATTGACGCAGACAATTTTATTTAAAGATCCGTATATTACAAACATTTTGTGCAGTAAAAATTAAGATCTTAGCGTTCACTGGCGGTCAAATACAATTTCCTTTATCTAATGAAGAAACAAATGGCTCCAAAAAATACAATTTTGCCTAAATGACGGTTCCGGAGCGTTGGAAACATTCGTTTGAAGCCTCTATTAGAATACCCTGTTAATGAACGCTTAAAACTGCTAAAGTGAATCGTCGGACGCCCGTTCAATTTCCAGTTTTGGCCGAGCCAACAATACGTGGCACAACGAATTAGGCCGGTCCAGACGAGACGAGGGTTTCGCGGCAAGCAAAAATAGTTTTTTCCGTGAAGTTTTAATTTTGTCCCTTTAATGACGAGCAGAGCGTGTCTTTTTAACAGACGGGGGGCAGCTGCTGTCGCACAGTGGCCTCAAATCGGAATTAATATAATTGCAAGTGACTGTGGGATTTACATAAAATTAAGAAAATTAATTTTTATTTAATTTCTGTTTCCTGCAACTGACCTAGAAAGCTTCCAGTTTGTACTTGAATGCTATTCGAATTTTTCTTAGAACGATGCTTTAGACTTATCTGGTTTCATTTGTATATCATCATTAGACCGCGGATTTTATATATTTATGACAGGAATGGAACGGTAAATTTTAGAACAGTAAAGAAATTAGATGAGTTTCAGAACATCAACGTACTATTAGGTTGCATATGAAATGTCCGACTTTTAGCAATGGCAGTAAACAATCACAATTTTGTACCCAATGTATCCTATTCAGTTTCTTGATTGTATTACGGTAAAAATAAGTTATAATGGTTATTCACCTTTTGCCATTTACAAGATTGTTATCTTGATTTTGTAGTTCTTTTTTATCATCAACGATTAGTAAGTTAATTAATCACCACATATTTTGACCAATGAAAATTGATTTTCATTTCATTTGACATGAAATTTATTTTTTAATTATCTTTTTTTAAATTTATTTATTTTCATTTCATTTGACATGAAATTTATTTTTTAAATAAACTTTATTTAAAAGTAAAATTATACATCTAAATTAAAATTGAACATCGGATATTAACACTAAACGTACCGAGCTATAAAAGCAACAGGCACGTGGTTGCTTTATAAAAATTACAAGAATTCATTCATTTAGACATTGCGCGGTTCTTATTATAATGTGTGCTCTAATAAAGATATTTATTAAGTCATTTCCTATGAAAGTATCTTTATAATATGTGTTAAGGATGAGCTTTGCACGACAATGTTTCTGGAGAGCGGATCTTTATGCAAAATAAAAATTTTTTAGCTAAACTGCAACAATCTGCAGTAAAATAGAAATTTATCATCTTTCTTAATATGTTTGATAGATCCCAGATAATATAATAGTATTATTAAATTCTTCTAATGATTTCACTGTTTTAAATTACACCTACTCATTTTTGTAATAAATGCATAAAATCCGCTGTCTGTTCATATAATAAACCTATAGACTGTAACCGCATTTCTTGATCGAAACGTTTTATAAGAGTCGCATTCTAAAACTGGACATGTCATATGCAACAACCTATCATTTCCAGCTTATTAAAATTATGCAAGGAGAAAAACGAATCTTACTTAGCTCCACTTCCTTGTAATCGATGCAGAAAATTCATAATTTGCATAAAGATCGGCAGTCTAATCATCATCGATATTGGAACATATTTTGAAATGTTGAAAACATTTCAATGTGTATATCCGCAATCTACTAATAACTGATGAGATTTGGGTCGATAAAAACTGATTTTACATTTGTTTGCAGAAATGAAAGTTAGCTATTAAATTAAATTGACTCCATTCAATTAATTCCCGTGTACAAATGAGACTCTTGAATGGCTAAAACGACGCTGTGGGCATTGTGGCGAATGTGGAGCAACGCGCGCGCTTTTCAGTTTAGCCAATTGACGCAGCGTCAATTCACGGCGCGGCGTACACTGGAGTATTTCGTCTGGAAAGCTGCCAAAAATTTGATAATACTCCTTCAGAAAATAATATCTACACATTTAAAATCTGAAAAGTGTTAACCCTTTATACTCGAACAATGTTAAAACTACTGTTTACGTTACTAAATTAATTTTTATCTATTATAATAAATTGCTAAAAAATCCAAAAATATTGTGAGTAAATAAAACTATGTTCAATTTCAAATGCTTATCCACAAATTATTTTCACAATGGATGTAGAGGAAGGAAAGAATTTTATGACGCAAAACAAAGGTAAAAAACAGTAGACTAACAATTGGGCAAATTAGAGAGGGCCGTTTTAAATGTTCCGGCGACGCCGTTGCTCCATTAAACCCGCGCCCTGGGTGAATGACTCCTCGACGAGCTATGCAACGTATCTATGCAACGCGCGAGCCAGCTCGTTACGTCATCGACGGATTTCGCGGCACGTGCTAACAGTTTACCTGTTGACCTGCACCCTCCCCTCCGCACGTGCTCACCGGACGCTCTGCACTCGATGCACCGTCCACACCCTGTGAATAGGTGATTAGGGTGTACGAGAATCCGAAAATGTTGGGTTCGATGCTTGACGGCACGTTTTTAACGCTCCCCTCGCCGAAAATTCGCGTATTTTCAGTTTTAGGTAGTTTACAATTTGTTATTCCTTTACTTCACCGTTGCAGTTTTATATGTTTCTCTGAAACAGGAGATTATAAACCAGGCAGAATTAGTGGAATTAATGTGGAAAATGAATGTTAACACCAAAACTACCCAACTTTACACGTCACTAGTATATTTCTTTATTTATAATAATGATTAGATTGCTCTTACTCAGATTTCGTACAATTTTTATTATAATATGTGAAGAAGGTTATCCAATATTAAGTATACGTAGAGTATAGAAGATTCATTTCAATAATTGCAGAAGATGATAATTATTAGAATGCAGACCTTCTTTATGCAAAATAAAAATATTCAAAAACAACATAACAATATTCTTAGATTTTTTGTATTCTTCACTGTTTTATATTTCACCCAGTTAATTTCTCTAATCAGTCTAATGATTATTAATATCCGGCATATTAATATTAAATATATTTTTAGACGTCATTTACTAAACTAATTCTTCTAGCCTTACAGAGAAATTGAGTCGTTTGGTTCATTCATAAAAAAGTTATTCTGATTTGAAGTGTGCGTGATCAGTTTTGCTCCTAATTGTATATTAAATTCCGATGATTCTGCACCACACCATAAGATTTAGAAACCGCTCAGCTCGCAGTCTAGAAAATTACCAAGAAATTTAGTTGAAAGCTCATCTGGAGGCGTTGCATTCCATCAAAAGGATAATGAGTAACTCCAGGAAACGAGTAACGCCATAGCGTTGCTTGACTCCTCCATCTCGTCGAAGGGACGAGTATTTTAATTGCGTATAGAGCCCCGCAGAATTCACCGGGACCCGGTGTGTTTTAATTTCTTCACCGGGTTTCCGCGCGATGAGGAGGAACAGGTTAAAAGGGTTATCTAACCTCGTTCCAGGTGAACGGGAATGGCGTTCTCTCTTTCGCTAGAGCAATGCAGAGGTTCTTCAACATCCCGTTCCCGCTGGACGATCCGGTTATCGCGCCGCTCTACACCCACGTCGACACCAGAGGCTCCGGAAGGGTCTATTACGGTGAAACAGATTCACCGGAAGTTCTCGCCAGAGCCGGAGGAATGGTGCGATACGCTTTCAAGGACGCGGCTGACTTTGTACCCACACACGTGTTCTTGGCCACCTGGCTGGACGTCGGATACTTCAATGAGAGAAGCGATAAAGTAAGCGGGACCTTCGAAATCATCGATTTATTACCCTACAGTCCTTGTCAGTCCTCTGGTACTCTTTACGAGTTGTCACTATAGTATTTTTTACCATTTCGTCGATTTAACATAACTTAATTTTTCTCGTGTCTCGTTTCACCACATTTATTATTTGCAAAGGAGAAATTTAGAACTTTAGTTGCTTGTCGATTTATTACATTGATTGTTAACCACGTCATGAATTTGACTTTATTTTCATTTCATATTTTTCATTTTTGAAATGGAAATTTACAGGCTGAATTATATATTTCTCTGGTATATTGATACTTTATCACTGTGTTAGTTTTGATACTAAGTTTGACACAATTATTATGAACAGAATTCGTGAAACTTTTATTTTCTGATCACTTATGAAGATTTTCTGATGATTCCCGAATAAAAATGTAGAAAGTTATATTGGATGTAAGCAATCTTTGTTCGATCAGACTTTGACGAAGAGCCGGTTAATCTTTGCGACACCGGATGAATACTTGACGTTCTACGGATATTTCTAGGTGAACACTTACCAAGTAGCTATCTCATCGAACGGGACGCATTCCTACGTCGAGCTACTGTACCCGGATAATGGTATTCAGTGGATCCAAGGTGAATCGCACCCCAGCGGTCTGCCAGACGCGAAGGCGCAGGCAGGATTTATGAGCGAAGGAAGAATCTACACCTTGAAGGGTTCCGGAACGGATCAGATTCAGAATGTCGACAAGTGAGTCAGGAGGAGACTGGTTAACGAGCGATTCACTTCGAGTGATTCACTACACGATGACATTCTAAATTCTATTGTTTCTCGCAGGTGGTCGAACGTGAACAGACCGGGACAGTGGATGTTCCAGGTTGGTCCGTCGTTGAACGATGACGATGTCAAAGTACCGGATAACATTAAGGGTGAGTTTCCGTTTGTAAGATGAAATGAGGTAGAGCCTCTGGAATCCCAGGGTTTTGCTCAAATGAGTTCATGAGTATTGGAACCAGTGGATGATGGAACCTGGTTTGCTACAGTAGCTATTATCACAGTTCTCTGAATCTCGATCGACAATTGTTTACACTACAATTAATGTTATCGGCGCACTGGTTCGATCAATTGGAAAATAAGCAAATTTGCAAAAATATCAC
The DNA here is from genome assembly GCA_933228785.1 of Lasioglossum pauxillum. NCBI lineage: Eukaryota > Metazoa > Arthropoda > Insecta > Hymenoptera > Halictidae > Lasioglossum > Lasioglossum pauxillum. The sequence continues at coordinate 42,270,065 of OW121705.1, read as the reverse complement.
ATGAAATTTAATTCAACGTTTTCAGTGATTTCAGTGACCACTGAAATTTTCTATTCTTGAAAGTGGTCTCAATTGAGACCGAAACGTTGAATTAAATTTCATGTGATATTTTTGCAAATTTGCTTATTTTCCATTTGATCGAACCAGTGCGCCGATAACATTAATTGTAGTAGCTATTATCACTGCACATAAATATTAATCCTTTACCAACGTTAATTTCTTCAATTAAATGATACTACAGTAAAGTCGCGTTCACTGTCCAACAGCCTGTGTTCTGCATTTACCGTGACCGCATACCGACATTATTTTTTTTATGACTGCGTCTACCACGCCGATCGCGCCGAGAGTTCAAAAGAAAGCCGAACGTAAAGAAGGACAGCATGATAGTGGAGTGGGTAGGCACTGGACAGTGATCGCGTACCCGATCGCGGACAGTAAACGCGACTTCACTGTATTCTTAAAGAGATCAGAGTCCAGACCATACATCAGAGCCTTTTTCTATAATTACCGTTACAGTTACCGAGCTCTAAGCGAGACTAGCGTGTATTCCTTTACAATAACAATAAGATTGAATTTATTCAGATTTCATAAGATTGTTATGGTAGCCTGTACATAAATAAAGGAGTATACTAAACAATTTCACAAGAAAACATTTCTATAACTTCACGAATTGTAACCGTTTGCAACTCCAAGGGCCAGAAATGTTCTAAAAGGGTTTATAAATATCTCAGTGAGTATTTCTCCTTTACAAAGCTACGAATCAACTGTTCAACCAATAAAACAGCATCCCACGGTAAATTTCTACTTCCGAGAATTCGAGACGTGTCTGTTGAAGTTTCATTAGTGCGTAGAGGGTTAATTTGATACTTTGTACGTACATTATCCTCATAACAGTCCAAGTTACGCGCTAATTAAGGGAGGAAGCGACAAAGGTGTCCCGCTGGTTTCCAAGATTTCCTTCCAGCCGAAATCTCGTTGAATTTGAAGATCGCTTAGAGCCAGTACCATTGTTTTACATGTGAACGTCTCGAATTACACAGACATCAGCGCAACGAACCAGGCAGCCAGCTGCAGAACCGGGGCAACGACTTGCCACAGCAAAGCGACATGCGTGGACTACGAGGTCGGCTTCTGCTGCCATTGCAAGCAAGGATTCTTCGGCAATGGAAAATCCTGCCAGCCGAACGGTGAGTATTGAAGCTACTGTGAGACTTGAAGAGTACGGTACTGCTCGCTTGGAATTTTCCGGACCTGTTACACTGAACTTTGCACGGGCCTGCCACTTGGTGCTTCGAGATCAACGGAGCCCTAGGGAACTTGTAAGAATTTCACTTCCGGATCCGAAATTTTGCAAATTTAACTGAGCACTGCAGTACCCTAATTATCTGCGAGCTTACGTCTCTTTGATCTGGCCCCGGGACGAAAAATCCGCTTTCGAGCGAGTCTCCCGTGAGTCGCAATTTAAGCCAGCCTCTACTTTGGAGACGCGTCGCCTCGTGATATAAACGACGTCCAATAACGGCTGGTTCTCCAGAACAGTCTCCCTCTGATCTATTCAGGGATTACGTGCCCCCACTGCCCCTTCGATGACCCCGTAAAACACGAAATTCGCGAGACGCAACCCTTTGAACGCGGCCCCTTTCTCTAGCGAGTTTTTAATGAACTCCGATGCAAAATTAACTCGAGAGAACACTCTCCTCCGAGAGAAATCGATCTTCTGTATATTTTTCGAAAAACTGGGACAATCTTTCTCTTATTGTTAGCTGTTTAATTTTATTTTACACATTTTCGAACTCACTTTATTCAAAAAGTCAACTCTAAAAAGTCACTCTAATTGAAATTTACTCGAATTGAGATTAAAAAGTCATTCTAATTGACTTGATATGAATAGTTAGTAACTTCAATTGTATATCAAAAAGTTGGAACTTAAGGATGTTCTGGAGGTATATAAAAACGCAACAAAATTTTTGAAAATTTGGCAAGATATAATTCTTACTAAATTAATGCAATTACCAAAGTTTGGATTCGATTCACTGCACCGTTTAAGAACTATAGCAACTTAAAGTTTGCACATTTTAACACGTCTTCTTATGGAGAATTCATAAAATTCCACTTCAAACTCTATTTAAACCTTGAAAAAACGGAACTAGAAACTTCAGTTTTTTTTTATTTGTAGTAAAAATTATATAATTAATTATGTTCAAAATTTATTAGGATTCACTAAACGGTTACAGAGCAAAAAAATGATAAACTGTTACAAAACGTCAAATTTATCGTGTTGTCTCTTACTAGCATGGAAACGCGACAAGTGTAGACCACTGAATTAGTTACAGAGGGTACAGTATTCGCAAAAGTTTCATGCAAAATATACTCATGAATGGCTTTCATTGCCAATATATTGATGGATTTCGAATTTCTTGTACTTTTCTCTCCCATTGTACCTCCAGAACATCCTTAAGATGGTGTTATGTTCGCGGCGCACCGATTCGATCAATTATACACTAAATAGCAATTTTGTAGACATTTATCAAACGTTCGATTCGGACTTGAATCATTACGCCCTGAGACACGTTTGCTATAGAATGTTTTCTATAAGAGAAAAAGAAGAAAGTGTTGTTGTGTTTCGTCCTAGACCCGCTAGAGGACTCATCAGTAAGTCTATTGTGGAAAACTCTATCGCTCTAAGTATAACAGCGATATTCCGCGTCCACACGCGGTCGGAATTACACGTGATCGGTAAACAAGATGGATGCCACAACACGTGGTTGAGGTGGAATAAATGAACACGGACTTAATACGTAACGTTCAACTCGATGGTCGCAAGACGAGAGAGCGACGAAGCGGCAGGCTCGACGCGCAGACAGCGCCGTCGACCCCCACTCCAGACCATCACAGGGAAGGGGGAACCACGTCCCCACACTATCTAGCGGGCAGTGTTCCGATATTGCCTAAGATTTTTCGTACGATGGATGGCCGCTAGAGGCGCTACGCGTAAAAAACAGTAGCGTATCTATGATGACGAAGTAGTGGAGCCCTGCGCCTTGAGACAGTTATATTGGCGCGAAAGTACCGAAACAATCTGTTCCGGACAAACAAACTTCAGGACGTGTTCTACAAGTTACAAAATATACACAAATACATATGTCATACATTAATTTTTCAGAATCAAATCATACAAATCTTTTCAAATTCTGCGTTGTGCTCAAGGTACCCCATTTTATCGAGAATCTTACATTATTGAGGCTGGCAGTGCCTCTAGCAGCCATCCATCGTACGAAAAATCTTAGGCAATATCGGAACACTGCTAGCGGGTCCTGCCTTAGACACAAGTGTCGGAAGGAGGGACGTTAATATACTAATTGATGACATTTTAGTAACTTGCGAGAAAGTCGTTCAACGATTTGTCCATCTTGTGGAAAAATTGCTATTTAGTGTATAATTGATCGAACCGGTGCGCCGCGAACATAACCCCAAATTTATTTAGAAATGTACGATTGAGAATAATTTCTTATTTATCATAATTGGCGATAAAACCACAAAAAGTTCGAGAAGGCCTAGTTTCGACATTGTCCACAAGATGGACAAATCGTTGAACGACTTTCTCGCAAGTTACTAAAATGTCATCAATTAGTATATTAACGTCCCTCCTTCCGACATTTGTGTCTAAGACAGGACCCGCTAGATAGCCTTACTGATGAGTCCTCTAGCGGGTCTAAGACGAAACACAACATCTTTCTTCTTTTTCTCTTATAGAAAACATTCTATAGCAAACGTGTCTCAGGACGTAATGATTCAAATCCGAATCGAACGTTTGATAAATGTCTACAAAATTGCTATTTAGTGTATAATTGATCGAACCGGTGCGCCGCGAACATAACCCCAAATTTATTTAAAAATGTACGATCGAGAATAATTTCGTATTTAAGACGGTGTGAATGAACTTTGGGTGAAGATAGACCATACCAATGACCTGTTGCTACAGATTTTATTATAGATCGGTCGACAAAATGGTTTTCTCTAATTTGACATTATTTGTCAAAATGTAAATGAAAGCATGAGTTCGTTTGTAAAATGTTTCGTACTTCAATGGTAGAACAATTTGAGGGTTTGTTTAAATACCTCTTGAAGTGTCCACAACAGGGAGTCAAAGAGGCGGCAAATGTTTGCAGATGTCCCACTTCGTGTAATTGGCCGCATCTCTGGCATGATCAACAACGTTGAATTCCCAGCGAGAGATCTACAGTGTTATGTGCAAACAAAGGATGGAAGAACGTACACTGCTTTGTCACGCGTGCCGGATGAAATCGGCCCCCACTTCCAACTACTTGGTAATCTTGGTGGGGTGATCGGTTGGCTTTTCGCGAAACCTGTTGGCAAGACGAAAAATGGATACGAACTGACAGGTAGGTAGCTCTCCTATGAACTAACAAGGAGAGGTTAGAATGGTGGGTTTGTCGATTTTAATGAAACTTTTTCTGGTGAATCGAAAGCAAAAATAAGCAGATCCACGTCTGAGCGTTTTTGACTTTTGATGTTTAGAATATCTAGAAAATATTTTGATATACCATATGCATTTCATTTCTTAAACATATCTCAACTTTTCCGGGCTTTATCTGATCTCAGTATTCTTGTTACGCAACAAAATTGATACATGACAGATCTATTCTTTCCAACGTGAACCAAGTTTGCTTTCCGAATGATATCAGAACAGCAAAGTGCATATGTGATTAATTAGCATTCATGAAACGTTCATATTGCCGAAAATATTTATGTTTCAAATGTTTTTATGGAACATTCCACCCTACGCACTGTCCATTTCCTGAACAAGATATATAACTAAAGAGAGATAGTTGCACTATTAATAACCCCACCAATCAATAAATAAATAGCAAGATTCGAAAGAAAGAAAAAAGAAAACATTTTTAAAGAAAAGATTTGTGGTTACATTTTCGATAGTATATTTTTCGAGGAAGGCAAGCGATTTTGAAATGTTTGAACATATCTGTAGTTTCAGTTTATTTATATTAATGTTTGCCAACTGTTGGTTTAAGCTAAAATTCATTTTCTCAACTTTAGCTAGTATTACCAGTCCACGTGGAGTTCCCAATATGGCACTACCAAAGGTTCCCTAATATGGGTATAGCTATTGACATTCTTGGTGTGGGTGCCGAATATGGCACTAGGTGTCATATTAGGGACTCAAGGTGTACCATATTAAGAACCCCTTTCGCTGGAACCTGCAACTGACACACCACAAAAAAATATATTTTTCCCAAGCTGTATTAATTTTTGAATATACTTGACCCCAGAATCTTATAGGAAGGAAATGCGTCTACAACTGGTAATTTTTTGGTGGAAAAAGAGCATTCTAAAATAATCATACAATAACATCAACAAAAAGTGGTTCATATTTGGGCACTTTATCCTATATTAAGATATTTTCTGGATATCATCAAATTAAATGTTAATTATATTCATAAGCAATGAGTATTGTCAAAAACCCTCGAACATGGATCTGTTCATTTTTGCTCTAGATTCACCAGAAACTATTTCATTAAAATCGTCGACCCCACAAATGTAACCTCTCCTTGTAAGTACACAAACTTATCGATAATTTACACGATCACGTGTTCCAGGTGGACTTTTCAATCACACGGCGGTATTGACGTTCGCCCCGTCAGGGGACAAAGTGACGATCCGCAGCAATTACCTCGGCTTGGACGTGTTCGGGCAGCTGAAGATGGAGGCGGAGGTGACAGGTACGTTGCCGCAGCTGTCGAGGGACACCCGAGTCTCCTACGGTGACTACGATGAACTTTATACCAGAGCGCAACCTGGCGTAATCCGCGCTCAGAGCGAACGTATTTGCAAACTGAACGACGCCGCCGGGGAACGGGACCAGAGCTTCACACTGGACCAGACGATCGTCTATCAGGAATGTCCGTACCTAACCGTTGAACCCGAGGACGACACCACGCGGCTCAAGTACTTCAGGGGCGTGACGACTTACGAAGCCACCGAAGGCATCATACGATTTGCTGTGAACACGAAAGTCGCGCCCTTAGAAGAGGAGGACCCCTGCATCAAGGGCAGGGACGCCTGCCCAGATCACAGCAGCTGCATCGTCGTTGGTGACACTTACAAGTGTGACTGCAATTCTGGGTGAGCAGCTCCGCAAACTTCTGCGAGATTACAGTAGGTGCTCGCTTTTTGCATCCCCGATCAAATGTCACTCATTGATTCCATCCGTGAGTGAGCTTCGGAGAGACCTCTGATCGAAGGAATGCCAATTTCTAGCCAAAAATATCAAGTTTAACGAAAGGAACTTGTGAAAAGTTCAGAAGAAAATGTCGATTAGAATTAGGGTAGTCCAGGGCAGCTCTGGAGGATTTTTAGTGAAGCCCAAGGTAAACGAGTGTAGGTCTGGTTTAGGTTAAAAAATTTGAAAAGATTAAGACATTTAAAATACAATAGGACCTCGAATAACCGGATCCCGATTATAATCTCGATTATAAGAATTGTCTTCTGCAATGAGGGCAGACATTTTGTCTACTCGTGATTTTGAGGAAGTAAAAGACAGCAGACGATTGGTCTATTCTAACTCGTCGGTGGTGTTATTAATAATTTAATTTGCTCTTTAGATTTCACTATCTGTACGAAGAGGACGGCAGCGCGATCTGTGTGGATGTGGACGAATGCACAGCCGGCAATCACATGTGCTCTCCGGATGCACAGTGCATCAATCAAGAAGGTAGCCACACCTGCGAGTGTCGAGCTGGCTTCACCGGAGATGGCCGAGTTTGCGAGAGTAAGTTCCATTATCCTAACAAAGAGGTTACCATTCTATGGTAATACTTTACCAACCACGAGCACCGACGAGATACTATTAAAGATTGCCAGCCCCTGTGATATTCAGCGGGATCAGTAAGTGGGCGCGAACGGGCGCGGGGATAACGTGGAACTTACAGTGATCTGAAATACCACATCGTTAAAAGTTATACCACCGACGAGATACTCGTCAAGTAGAAGAAGAATGATATAGTATCGAATGCTCACATTACCCATTCTGTAATTGCCTTATAATACTATCACCGACGAGATAGTATATCGTCTCTTTATCTAAATAGAACGATATATGACATTCTTCACGCCCGGGGCGAACCAGCTTGAATAATGCATACATTTTGTTCTAAAGGAAGGTGAAATTGCAAAATGTTATGGAAGACAATAGGTATAGGAATAGAATTTACTGAAAATCAACATATTTATTAAATGTGCAGCTATTAGCTCGATATTATCCTTTATTCATAAGAGACTAGAAGTTCTTACAAATAGAGGATAATATCGATTGCCCAGGTCTCACCACGAGGAGGTTGCTGCACAAGAGACCCGAAAGGGAGTCAGAACGAATGCAATATTCCTTCTGGCTCCCTTTTTGACAACGACGGACTTATAGTAAATTACGCACGCAAGTCGAGCAATTATTGCGGGGCAAAAGGTGTGAATCGGAGAAGAAGTCTCCGATCCACGGGGGACCAAAGGCGAATCAGGCAGAAGGCTCTGATTCTTTAAAAGAGACAAACTAAAGCGAACCAGAGCAGAAGGCTCTGGTTCGAAGGGGGCGCGTACAATGTTTGTAGCCCATCTCCGGCCAGAGGCGATACCCGACGTGTCCTCACCAAGAGAGATGGCCACGAGAAGTGTTCAAACGTAACACCATTCCTCTGCCAACTACCTGGCCACCAGGAACGCAATGGGATGAGGTGAACCCGGGTAGGATTACAAACAGAGAGAACTCTGCCAACTACCTGCCACCAGGCATCGCAAAGCGTTGAGGTGAACCAGGTAGGATGACAGAGAGAATGGCAATACGAGTGAACAGGTCTCGATGAACCACCTCTCTCAATGTATCGACGCCGAATACCAACTCCAACCGGTCTGCACATACAAACAAGGTCCGACACAGCAGAAGGCTGTGTCAGAATCAAGAAAACGAGCAAAGTGAAGTTAAGTTAAGACAATAATTACTCGACATTTACAACGACGATATAAAATCTTAATTACTAACGCACGCGGCCTATAGGCGATTCGGGTGCCCCGGGGACGCGACTACCCGTACTCACTCACGGCAACATCCGTGAGTGAGCCCCTGGGGGACCTCACTCGCAAATAAAACTAACTTCTTCCTATATATTCTTCTTCATTTGTCCTCTTCTTGGTGTGTCCTCTTCTTGATATGTCCTCTTCTTAGTATGTCCTCTTCTTGGCGTGTCCTCTTCTTAGTGTGTCCTCTTCTTAGCGTGTCCTCTTCTCAGTGTGTCCTCTTCTTGGCGTGTCCTCTTCTTAGTGTGTCCTCTTCATGGCGTGTCCTCGTCTTGGTGTGTGCTCTACTTGATGTATTCTACCTAAAACAGACTAATAATAATTAGACATAACAATACATTGCCCCGCACACGAGTGCAATCCTAAGACCCGCTCACAAGAGCAAACCTAAGACCAGTCCTCGAGAACCGAACGAACCCCGCACACGAGTGCGAATCTAACCAGCTCACGAGAGCCCAACTAACCCCGCACACGAGTGCGAATGAAACCAGCTCACGAGAGCCAAACTAACCCCGCACACGGGTGCGGCCTATAGGCGATTCGGGTAGCCCCGGGGACGCGACACCCCGTACTCACTCACGGCTCCATCCGTGAGTGAGCCCCTGGGGGACCTCCGATCGGAGGAATACCAATTTCAGACAACATGTGAAAATGTTTAGAATAGGCACTTGTGAAAGTTCCGCAGTGAACAATTCGAAATTCAGAAATAAAAATTGTCGAGATCACTGATTGAAAAACGAAGAAAGCATTGATGTACCCTGGACCGACAGCAACCTACCTGAAAGTAAATTCATATACAATTTAATGAAATATGTTCTTATATCTCGCAAGTCTTAAATTCTACTACACAATGTTACGAAAATTGTAAATGTGCAATGTGCAGCTATTAGCTCGATATTATCCTTTATTCATAAGAGTTTCGGTAGAAGTTCTTACAAATAGAGGATAATACCGATTGCCCAGGTCTCACCACGAGGAGGTTGCTGCACAAGAGACCCGAAAGAGAGTCAGAACGAATGCAATATTCCTTTTGGCTCCCTTTCATACAACGACTGACTTATACTAAATTACGCAAGTATGTCGAGTAATTATCGCGGGGCAAAAGGTGTGAAACGGAGAAGAAGTCTCCGACCCACGGGGGACCAAAGGCGAATCAGGCAGAAGGCTCTGATTCTTTAAAAGAGATCAACTAAAGCGAACCGGGGCAGAAGGCCCTGGTGCGAGGGTAACGCGCGAATGGCCAAGAGGAACACAAGCTGCAATACCCATTTCTCCCAACCACTTGCCGCCAGAGACGGACATGAGTGGAATAAATTTACAGTGGAGAGGTTTTACATGAGCGAGCCACATCTCTCAAAGCCTCCCCCCATTAATATTATCTACCGCGAACTCCTGTACCAACCGGTCTGGTACAAACTAGATACGAGCAAGGTCCGACACAGCAGAAGGCTGTGTCGGAATCAAGAAAACGAGCAAAGTGAAGTTATGGCAATAATTACTCGACATATTTACAACGATGGTATACAATCTTAATATGTAGACGAAATATAACTAACTTAAAAATGCACTCTAGTCTTCTTCCTCTTCGTTGGTGTGTCCTCTTCATTCGGTGTGTCGTCTTCGATAGCAGCCAGATGTTGTAATCTAGCTGAAACAGACTAATCGTATTTAGAAACAATGCTGTTGAATATAGAATTAAATCACGCACACGAGTGCGAATGTAACCAGCTCACGAGAGCAAATATAAACCCGCTACGTAAGCGCAAACCTAACCATGCACATGAGTACGAATACAACCTGTTCACAAGAGCAATTATAATTTATAATCCTGTACATGAGTGCGAATACAACCAGCGATCCAGTTCACAAGAACAATTGTAATCCTGCACATGAGTGGGAATACAACCAGAGAACCAGCTCATGAGAGCAATTGTAACCCCGCACAGAAGTTGGAATACAACCGGCGAACCAGCTCGTAAGAATAATTATAATTCCGCGCACGAGTGCGAAAACAACCAGAGAACCAGCTCATGAGAGTAATTGTAACCCCGCACAGAAGTGCGAATACAACCAGCAAAGCAACTCACAAGAGCAATTATAATCCTGCACATGAGTGCGAATACAACCAGAGAACCAGCTCATGAGAGCAATTGTAACCCCGCACAGAAGTGCGAATACAACCGGCGAACCAGCTCGTAAGAATAATTATAACTCCGCACACGAGTGCGAAAATAACCAGCGAAGCAGAGCACAAGAGCAATTATAACCCGGCACACGAGTGGGGCGCTCAAAATATAAATTTGATGAAGAATAAAATTGATAAATTTGAAGAAGACTCAATACCGAAAGTCTCGAAAATTTCAATTAGTATGAAGGATATGGTATTCGTTGCATTGACGGTTGAAGGACAGGTTGGTTGAAACTGACCCAAGGGTAGACAAAGGAAGCTTTGAAAAATAGTAGTAACCAAACTTACCGTTGATCGTTGAATGAACAGTTGAAGGTAGGCCAGGGTAGCTGTGGATGACCCCCTGTCCACCTCTGGTAGGTCCCCGGTCCTTCTGGTCCTCCTGGTCCCGGAGCCCGACTGCACTCGACCGCTCACGCCGCCCCCCCCCCCCCGGCCAGACTGACTGATTGACGGAACTCTCTGGCCGAGCGCGGGCGTGCGCTCCACGCCACGAGCGCGGGCGTGCGCCCCACGCTCGACGCTCGGCGCTCGCCACCCTCACCGAATATCGATCGATGTCGATCGCCGTTACAATTATTGATAAATTTATTATTTCCAGCTGGTTAATGTTTATAACAATTCTATTTTACAGCGATGTCCACAAGCAATCCCTTGGATATCTGACCACCTAATTTTTTAGTAAAAGTAGCTAATAGTATTCGAGATACGGAATAACTTTTAAACCATGAACATTCGCACGCATTAATTTATTCAATACAATTCACAGATAAATTTATTAATTCTAGCTAATTTATGTTTATAACAATTCCTTTTGCTAATGATGTTAACGAGCACTCCCTTGACCACCTTGCCATCTAATTTTTTCGTCAAAATGACAATAAAACTTGAGATACAGAATAACTTTTAAACGATGAACATTCGCACGTATTAATTTATTCAATACAATTCACAGAGAAATTTATTATTTCTGGCTGTTTAATGTTTATAACAATTCCTTTTGCTAATGATGTTAACGAGCACTCCCTTGACTACCTACCTTGCCATCTAATGTTTTCGTAAAAATAGACAATAAAACTCGAGAAACAGAATAACTTTTAAACCATGAACATTCGCACGCATTAATTTATTCAATACAATTCACAGATAAATTTATTATTTCTGGCTGTTTAATGTTTATAACAATTCCTTTTGCTATTGATGTTAACGAGCACTCCCTTGACCACCTTGCCATCTAATTTTTTCGTCAAAATAGACAATAAAACTCGAGAAACAGAATAACTTTTAAACCATAAACATTCGCACGCATTAATTTATTCAATACAATTCACAGATAAATTTATTATTTCTGGCTGTTTAATGTTTATAACAATTCCTTTTGCTATTGATGTTAACGAGCACTCCCTTGACCACCTTGCCATCTAATTTTTTCGTCAAAATCACAATAAAACTCGAGATACAGAATAACTTTTAAACAATGAACATCCGCACGCATTAATTTATTCTACATAATACTATGATACATTTATTAATTCTAGCTAATTAATGTTTATAATAATTCCTTTTGCTAATGATGTTAACGAGCACTCCCTTGCCTACCTTGCCATCTAATGTTTTCGTAAAAATAGACAATAAAACTCGAGAAACAGAATAACTTTTAAACAATGAACATCCGCACGCATTAATTTATTCAACATAACACTATGATACATTTATTAATTCTAGCTAATTAATGTTTATAATCATTCCTTTTGCCAACAATGTGAACAAGCACTCCCTTGACCACTTTGCCATCTAATTTTTTACAGTGTTCGGTATTGGCCTAAACGGGAGCATTCAAACGTAGGTGGTTCGACCATTGGTGCCGTCTCGTTATTGTTTTCGTGTCTCGAGCGCGCGATCGCGAAACCGCTGTCTTGTCCGCGTAAAAGTCATCGTCACCAACGGCGAACACCTCCATTTGAATCTCACATCACGGACAATGGTGAAACCGAAGTAACTGATCCAAACAAAGCTGTTACCGTTCCCCGTCGTTCGTGCGTTACCGTGCGCGGACGAGCGTCTTCACTTGACGTTTAAATCTCGCAGCATTCTCTTGCAACATCGAACGTGTCATTTTCGGATCATATCGAATCCTCCGTTTATCGCGGCATAGTCGCTACATCTCTATAATTTTCATACTCGTTTTGCCGTCGAATTGTGAGCAATCTATGTTATGTATAACGGTGTGGCTAAATTGAGTCAATAATAAAGTGGTTGTTGAACGATTCTGGATTTCCCTCGTTTCGGCTCCATCACTAACCACGTCCTCAGCGCTCAGATCTGAGTGGTCCCGGCCTCAGGCTCTCAGACAACATTCAAGCCTAAACATGCAGTAAAGTCTTTTCAACATATTTCTGTTCTCACAGATCGATTCTTGGAACATTTATGTATAAAAACGTGGAAGGTAATAATTCTCGTTTATGAAATATTTTTAAATTACAAATTGAGAGGTATCTCATCTACAATTTGAAATAGGAATTGTTGATTTTTCTAAAATTATGCTTCAATAATATATTTCTAGGAAGTCTTTGTCCTTGAGTTTTGCTTTTAATATTGAAACCAACATCGTCTGAAATATCTGCTCGGTACAGAATGTAACAATTCACGATGATCAATATGGTTCCGCGACGATTTGCCTTCTCACCGACGAGAATCTCCTCAGTAGCCTTCTGCACCGACGAGATCATGTCGATGGCCTTCTGTTTCTTACTCCAGCCAGAATACATCCTAGAGGGCGTAAGAAAACACCGTAGCATTCGAGTGACACGATCTTCCATAAGGCTAGCAGTCTTTAAGGGTGTGGGTCGGATTTTGACCTTGGTCGAGTGCGAGTGTGGTAGTACCTTAACACACCGATAGATACTGTATACGTACACGAGATTGCAAGGGTTCCGTAGATTTCGTTTGCTGTCTCTCTAACGCACATTTGGGGCCCCTACGTAGTCACAATCGCTAGATAAAAGACCCACAATTACGGGATGCTTCCATATATGGCCTACTTTTGCGTTTTCGAGGCGTAATTTGCATTATTCGGCAGCATGTAGCGCAGTTTCACAAATATTGGACGAAGCGACAGTGCTGCCATTGTCGAGACACATACATTTTCTTAAATATCGAGAGATTTAGGGTTCTTATAGACCAAAATGTAGGCATCCCGGAATTCAGGGTCACATACAATGTCAATGAAACCTTTATTATGTTAAACTATACGTGTTTAAACACAGCAAACGAAATCTACGAAGTAGATCCCTATACGGGAGATTTTGGTGCAAGTATTAGTTCCATGGCATTTTTAGCTAGGAGCGCTAGCGTTTTTAGTCACTATTTTACCGATATTTTACCAATACAGTGACTGAATCGGTAAAACAGTGACTAAAAACACTAGCGCTCCTAGCTACAAATGCGGAGGGCACCGATACTACGACCAAGGTCAAAATCCGACCCACACCCTTAAGGGTGTGGGTCGGATTTTGACCTTGGTCGAGTGCGAGTGTGGTAGTACCTTAACACACCGATAGATACTGTATACGTACACGAGATTGCAAGGGTTCCGTAGATTTCGTTTGCTGTCTCTCTAACGCACATTTGGGGCCCCTACGTAGTCACAATCGCTAGATAAAAGACCCACAATTACGGGATGCTTCCATATATGGCCTACTTTTGCGTTTTCGAGGCGTAATTTGCATTATTCGGCAGCATGTAGCGCAGTTTCACAAATATTGGACGAAGCGACAGTGCTGCCATTGTCGAGACACATACATTTTTTTAAATATCGAGAGATTTAGGGTTCTTATAGACCAAAATGTAGGCATCCCGGAATTCAGGGTCACATACAATGTCAATGAAACCTTTATTATGTTAAACTATACGTGTTTAAACACAGCAAACGAAATCTACGAAGTAGATCCCTATACGGGAGATTTTGGTGCAAGTATTAGTTCCATGGCATTTTTAGCTAGGAGCGCTAGCGTTTTTAGTCACTATTTTACCGATATTTTACCAATACAATGACTGAATCGGTAAAACAGTGACTAAAAACACTAGCGCTCCTAGCTACAAATGCGGAGGGCACCGATACTACGACCAAGGTCAAAATCCGACCCACACCCTTAATAGTATCTAGTCCGTGCTACGAGCAAGAGACTGACTGAGAAAATCGATATCTGCGAGCTCTGTTTTACGCTTCGTCAGTAACTGGTGTATCTTCTGTTGGAAATTCAGGAATTCCTTCCTGCGAAGACGTTCGCTGCGAGACTTACAAGACCTGTGCGATGATCCACGATACGCCTTTCTGCGTTTGCATGCCAGGTTTCGAGGAGACGGAGCAGGGTTGCTACCCCATCCATCGAGGTAACATAAATCTCTTTCATCGAAATCAAAACGAAATGATTTTCTGGAGAGATGTTCTATCAGTTGCACGTTATCTTTGACTTCCGGTAGGTTCCTGCGAAGCCCAGAACAATTGCTCGTCAAATAGCGTATGCATCTCCAACGAGGAATCACAGAAACACGCCTGCGTCTGTCTACCCGGTTTTGTTGGTAAGTTTCATAGTTCTTCTACTTCTTTACTGTTGAACACTATTAGCATGCTATGCAAAACAGTGTCCTTCCTCTGCAATTTCGACTAAGGGATTCCAAGATGTTCTCGCAAAAAGATAATGAACGTTTTTCCTCGAATGAAACACGGCTCTCCGATTCGCTTCCGCGATTTTACGTGGAATAACTTCCGAATGAAATGAAAGTAACATTTCTGCTAATGGAGCTGTTTGAGTTGATGGAGATAATTAAACTTGCCGACGCTTCGTTTAACGTCGTTAGCCGCGCCGAAGCAGTAAATAATAAGTTTCATCTCGCAAGGAGAATGGTAGTTAAATGAATTTTAAAATCTAACACTCGTACGGTCTTCGTTTAACACTAAGGCGAGCCTTAAAAGTATCTGGTACATGTTCCATTATAAAAATGACAAGAAAGATTTTACAGTAAATCCTCTATAAACGTAAAAAAGCCGTACATGTTCCTTTATAAAAATGACAAGATTGATTTTATTTGGACTTTGTGCGGCTTCCATTGTGCTCTACTAAAGATATCTGCACAATCATTTCTTATGTACTCATTTTTATTATTTCACTGATCGTAAAATAGAAAATCTGGAACTGGTAATTTTGACCGGTGGCAGGATTAGTGTTAAAATAACGTTGGAAGACGTAGCCGGCGACTCTTCGGCGCGACACCGTTCCGTCGATGGATGGCGGCACGGTTGTTTTTGGGATCGACTTCCGCTCGAATGATTACAATTGTCCCCAGGTGATGGTTACACGTGCCAGCCGGAAACGGACACGACCACAACGGACGAACCGCCGCAACCGCATTGCTTGGAAGGTATGTGCTTGTGCCCGAGCGGTTGGGAGTACCGGAATTACGAATGCGTGCGCCAGGAAGAGGAGTCGAGGACGGTCTACTACCAGCGGGACTGTAAGTACCAAGAATAATATCGCCCGGTGCTCGATCCCTCGGCGAATTATCCAGCCCCGGACTTCATTTTCGGATCCGCATAATTCACCGAATATCGACACGGCGCGGCGCCGACAACGGCGATTTTTCCTCCGCCGCGGAAACCTCGCCCCGAGGAATGCGCTCGGGAACTTCGCTTGCACGAGATTCTTAATCGTTTACGAGTTTGAAACGTTAGGGGGAGTATAAGCTTCTTAAAGTTCAATCCTTTGAGGACGAAGTTACGTGCCGGCGTGAAAAAAGTTGACGGAAAGAAAGAACATGGACGCGGGAAAAGGGTCGACGGGACTCGCACGGCGAGCTGCTAACTTTCCCCGGGGAAAATCGGCACTGCCCCGTGAGAAAAGAAGAGAAATGTTTTTTCAATTCCTGCCTCGCGACTGATGCTACTTTCAACGTAAACCCCAGCTCAAAATGATTTCCTCGGGTATTATTATTTTATTGTTAATCGCCTTTGAAACGGTTTCGCGGAGCCTGTACTTTTGCGGAAAACAGAATTCTTGTGGAAGAAGCGAGTTTTAACTCGTTGCCGAGTTGTATTAACCGATGCTTTTATAAATTCAGAAGCTTTGTGCATTCCGGCAAGTATAAAACACGGTTTCGTATTATTTGTATTATTTAATGTACATCGTTTTCGTTGACTTGTTCGTGGGCACGTTCAAACGGAACGAAATTGAATGAAACTTTCATCAACGCACTTACTTATAGCTTTTCTTTATAATAATCACTTAGTTTTATTTATAATTACTTGCCTGTACTCAGAGTTGGGCATTAATCGATTAAAATTTTAATCATGATTGATTGATTAATGTGTACGATTAAAAAAGAAATCGATTGATGAAATTAAACGTCAATCGTTGATTAAATAACATAAAAGCACGTAAACAGAGTTTGTATTATACAGTCGGGGACAAAAATAAGTGGACAGTTAGTGGAAATAGGTAAAAATGAAGTTTAGTCGAATTAGCATGGCTGTTATAAACTTAAGTTTTATTTATTATATATCCTTATAGTGTATAGATTATTTAACGAATAATTGAAGTTCATATTTACATCTTTGTGTAAACACGCCGTGCCATAACGAAAATGTTAGCTATTTATCAGGAGACAAAAATGAGTGGACACTCAATGAAATGCGTAATAA
Organism: Lasioglossum pauxillum; assembly: GCA_933228785.1. Lineage (NCBI taxonomy): Eukaryota > Metazoa > Arthropoda > Insecta > Hymenoptera > Halictidae > Lasioglossum > Lasioglossum pauxillum. The sequence goes on along the minus strand of OW121705.1, from coordinate 42,253,077 downwards.
ATGAAACACATAACAAAATTAGTACTCGGTATTGCCGCCTCTTGCATGTATTACTGCTTCCAGGCATCGAGGAATACTTTGTATTTACTTTTCAATATAATCGTTACTAATTTTTTCATATTCAGACTGCAACGTTTAGAAAAAATCGATCTTATTATTTCGCTGATCCAATGGAACTTTTGCGTCCAGTAAACTCCATAAGTTCTCGATAGGATTCAAATCAGGGCTCTGGGCTGACCATTCAAGCAATTTAATATTGGAATCCTCAAAAAATTTTTTAGTTTTCTTAGCAGTGTGCTTAGGGTCATTGTCTTGTTGAAAGACAAATTCATCGTCGCAACCCATTTTTACCACTGGTTCTTCCAAATTATCATTTAATATATCAATATACTTATCTGCATTCATAATGCCGTCAATTTGTACTAACGTACCAATTCCGTTTTGCGAGAAGCACCCCCACACCATTAATGATCCACCGCCAAATTTAACTGTGGGTGTAATAAATGGTCTTTTATACGTTTCATGTTGTTTTCTCCAGACTTTGTGCTTCTTTTTTAATTGTCGCAACTCAAATTTACTTTCGTCGCTCCAAATTATATTTTTCCAGAATACTAGTGGCATATTTTCATATTTTTTTGCAAATGCTAAACGTTTTCTCATATTTCTTTTATTAATATGCGGTTACGTCTAGCGTTGCAGCATCTTAAACCAGCTTCGAACAGTCTTCGTTTTATTGTTTTTGTTGAAACATTTAATTCCACTATTTCTGCAATACTTCTTGCTGCAATCATTGGATCTTTTCGACTTGTACGAAAAATTCAACGGTCTTCTTGTATGGTGGTACAGCGTTTGCGTCCACGACCTCTTAAATTTTTCACGGTCTTATGCGCTAGATACTTTTTATAAATTTTTCCTACTGCACTTTTAGATACGTTGTACTTCCGAGCTATTACGCGGTAACTTAATTTCTTACAGCAATCCGATACAATTAAATGACGAATTTGATATGAAATTTCTTTCGTTTCTAGCATTCTGCAATTATTGTATAAATGTTCTTACTTGTACGAAGCCTGAATTGGTACTAATAAGATTGATGGAGATCACTGTATGTAAGCGTGACCTGTGCCTAGTATTTGTATACATTTCTTACCTTACAATAACGTTATAACCAAATGTCCACTCAATTTTGTCTCCTGATAAATAGCTGACATTTTCGTTATGGCACGGTGTGTTTACACAAAGATATAAATATGAACTTCAATTATTCGTTAAATAATCTATACACTATAAGGATATATAATAAATAAAACTTAAGTTTATAACAGTCATGTTAATTCGACTAAACTTCATTTTTACCTATTTACACTAACTGTCCACTTATTTTTGTCCCCGACTGTATATAGACCAAATGAAAATACACCTAAATTCAGTTTACATTTTTTTCAGTATTCAGGCAGTTTTGATTCCGTATTTCATTTCGCAATTTCAGCAGTTAGTCATTAATCAATTATCCGATTAATAATCGTTAATCGCAATTAACGACTAAAGTAGAAATTTAATCTTTAACCGCAATTAACGATTAATAAGTATTCAATCGTTAACCGCAATGAACGACTGAACTAGGAGATTAATTGTTAATTGTGATTAACGATTGAAGTAGAAATTTACTCGTCAATCGTTAATTAAATTAGGCTAGGACCAAAAGGCCAGACACGCGTAGATGTTCTTTCTCTGCGTCTTCTCAAATAATAAATTGAACAAAATTTTGGCTGTACTTCTGAAAGGCACCGGTGGCCGATCGAAATGAAACTTGGTGGGTATTACGTGGGATAGGGAAGTACCTCAGATATGCAATTGTAGCTTCGGCAATTTATGCGTTTAGAAGATACAGGTTCTCAATTGTAAATGCGTCGTAATAGGTTTTCGATGCTTTGTTCGCTATATTCAGCAACAATAAGAATTTGAAAATATATATGCAAATTCTGGATGACATCTACAATGTGAAGATTATGCGATCGGAATGAATTTGGATTATGTTGTGGGAGGAGGCAGACAGGCATACGCATACGTAAATTCAATGTAGTAGTAGCTTTAGTTTTTCGCAAATATCTCAAAAATTAAAAAATACCCGAAGTTAAAATGTTATATTTGGAGTCCTTCCACATTCTTCTTGACATGCTCCAAATTTCATATCGATCGGCCACCGGTCACCGGTGCCTTTCGGAATAATATCCAAAATGTTCTACAAGTTTAAAATTGTTTAGCAAGACATGACAAATTGAAATGCAATCAACAAATTCCGACGCACATGTTTCATATTTGAATCAAGGAGATTAATTAATCACTTGGACTACCATAGGCAATCACTATACTGCGGATTTTTACGCAAATTAAAAATTTTCTGCATCAGTTGCAAGAGACAGGAGCGAGATGATCATTAAAAAACGAATGGTAGTGGTCTTAAAAAGTTGAAAATGCTGTAATAGTGTCTTGACATGCTGCAGAACTTTTTTGTTTTTAATCTCCGTTTAATGGACGTTCTACTTACATGGTTGTGTCATTTTTCTTATGAAAATGAGACATTGTATATTTTATATTGTCTATATTCTAGATATTGTATATTTTATATTGTCTATATTCTAGATATTGTATATTTTATATTGTCTATATTCTAGATATTGCATATTCTATAATGTCTATATTTTTCGATCCACCCACTTATTTTTGTCTGAAATGCACAAAACCCGCAGTCTAGCGATCAGGTAGTGTACATACAACAAGCGAATATGAATGTTTTGGGAGGAACCTCAAAGGATCGACAATGATGGGATAAAAGAGACATGCATGGATGCTAATCGCACGTAAAATACGATTGGGGTACGTCGTGATTGCACGAGCTAATTACCATAGCAGTGTCGAGAAACCCGCTAACCGGCAGCGACGAACGGTTTTGCATCGTGCGTTCTAGTATCGGCACGGCCACTCCCGGAATGCTTCGAAGACTACTGCATATGTCCCTGGGGATACGATTACAACCGCACGGAGGAGATTTGCGTGGCCAGACCAGGATACAACCACGAAACGATGGGTCCATCAGGAGTACACTGTACGACGGTTTCGCTTTGCTTACGCTAATTTGGCCAATTAACAATCTTCGGCACGTGCTCTACACTTCATGCACACTTTCGTTAACCTTTCCTACGTTCTATTTCGTTCTATGACCTTGACGATCGAATCTCCTTCGCGCCCCTGCGACACAAGTGACACAAGTCGAAAAACTTCGTCTTTCGGAAACGGCGAAAAACTGTTTCTAACATAATAGAAGATAGTACATTTGAGCATACACTGATTGGAACATGAAAAACAACACAAATGCCACCTGGCAGCTAGACAATGATGTTGAAGTAATACGCTTTTGATGGCTTATGAAATAATATTTAAAGAATTGAGTCACTGTTGCCGCAAGGGTGCGATTTGTCAGACGTTTCGATTGACCCTTCATGAAAACTGCCACTGGCATTTCTACGAAAAGTCGAGAAATTTCGAACATCCTGAAGACAAGACTAAAAAGATCCTTAATATTTTAGTCGTTTCTTCACCGAATGAAAAAGGACAGTGTGGACATAGCTTATCCGTATCGTCCTCTGACAGATCTGGTACGGAAAATTGATTAATTCCACGAATTGTACTGTTCTAATTTTCAAAAAATTAGAATTCCTCAATGAATCATTGTTTCACTAGTTGTATACAATATAGCAACATTACGTAAGGAAAGCTCTATATTTTCAGAAGAAATGCCAAGAAAAGATGGACCCTTTTAACGAAGAAAGTTCAAAGAACTTAAAACAACAGTCGAAACGTCAGAAAAAGCTGTAGCATGTCTTTCGAGGCGTAATTGTGAGAATTCGATCGTTTTAGGTTCCGGGGAAAATTCATGTGGACCTATGATCCTTTATCAGTCAAATTTTATGATCCGAATCAGATCAATCTCTATCTAGACACGCAAAAATTACCTTGGTCATTCCCAATGTTCGCGCGGTACAAAAGATTTGAAGAATTTTTGAAACAAAACAGTGAGAGCATGGTTGTTAGATTATTTTTGTAAAACAGTGCGGAATGTACGATTGCGGATGTTCCTGTGATGGGGAAGCCACATGAATTTTCTGCGATGATGGATGCAACTGATCCGCGAAATGGCTTCATAAATTTCGTACGTGAGGCAGCCCAGCGAATTATCATAATTGCGCACGCTTATGTCCAGTACCGTGCAACGTGGTGAACAGGTGTCATCCCTACGCGCAGTGTGTGTACGTAACGACGACCGGTGACTACGAGTGCCGCTGCAATCCCGACTTCGAGGGGGATGGTATAGAGTGCACGAAAATAGGTACGATTCCAAAGTATTGCACTTTCTATCGATTATAGTAACCGTTCACCGATAGACTGTTCTCACCGACGAAAATTTATCAGGACCAAGTTCGACCAACATCGGCATTGGTCGTTGAAATTGTTATTTTCAGCATTTCGAATAAAATTGTTTAACACGGTCGCTACCAGTGGTCACGTAGTGCGACGATTATGCTTTTGTATTTTATATGTAAAGAAAATCAAATTGATCGTAGGTGTAACGTGATTCAAAATTATAATACATTTAAGGTCGTCGCTCACTAGAACGCCCCGGCGCACAGTGGGTTCGATTGAAAAAGTACACGACATTTTTTAATAACTCTTAAACCACTAAAGATATTGCAATGAAATTTGAACTGAATATATAAAAAAATCATTCCTTTTCAATGATTTTTAACTTAATATATTTCACATTTGTTTAACCGTTTTTATTCATTTAAAACAGCTTTATAAATGATTTATTCTATAATGTATTTCATATTTTCGCTATTTAATGCAAATAGATACAATGTTTAAGTTTTACATTCTTGAGAAAAATTTGTTGAGGCCGAAAATATTGAAAAATTGCAATTTTTACCACTTTTGATCGTTTATAATTCGTAAACCAATTAACCAATTTTAATGAAATTTTCAGAGCGTATATAATTTATAACAGTTGACAAAACACATTTTTTAAATTTTCGTTATTGGCCCAGCTAAAAAAGTTGTAAAAATCAATTTTTAGTATTGTTTTTCACATTTCCGACCAAATGCATTTTTTCAACTTATTTAATAGACGTCATTTACTAAACTAATTCTTCTAGCCTTACAGAGAAATTCAAATCGTGTGGTCCATTCATATAAAAGTTATTCTGATTTAAAGTGTGTGGAATCAGTTATGTTCCTTATTGTATATGAAGTTCTAAAAATAAAATATAATTGATATGTATATATTAACTTACTTGATGTATTATATTAAATAATATGAATAGAAAACGTATAAAATTGAAAATAATATCGGAATCACAGTACTGCTCAGGCTGATAGTTCTGCTCTGACTGACAATAATTCTGTTTCAATCCACAATTTGTGTCGACAAAACAAAACGTTTGAAAAGAAATTTCAAAAGATTTGAAGATCGATTTCGTAAACAATTACAACGTAACTTATGCACTGTCGAAAAGAATTCGTCAAACTGAACGCAGTCAAAATATCAGAGATGAAAGACTGACTTATTTACTGTAAAATATACATTAATATTAAATAAAAATATAATATAAATATAAATGTTCAACACAGTTCTGTCAGACTTTCAGAGGCTGCATAGTTGACGAATTTAGCGCGTAGCGCGCGTCCGAGCGCGGACAAGATAACGCGACGCGGATGTCTTCAGACAATAATATCTTGAAAAAGGACTCGAAGGAGGAAATCATTTTTGTCAGATTACATAGAGGAAGGTTCACTGAAAAGATCCTTACTTGTTAAAAACTGGGATCTCCTGGGACCTGAAAGATCGCGCATGTCAAAGATAAAAATTTTCAACGATTATTTTAATTTTGCTCATTATTCTTTTTAAATATGTTATATATCATAACTGTCAATGAAAAGTATAATTTCTTATCAATAAAGTGTGCATTTTTATGTAGAAAAAAATTCAGGGCAAGAAGTTGATCACAGTTATCAGGACACTTTAAGAATGGACAGCCAAATTATGTAGGGAAAATCGATATTCTTAAACTGTCTAACTTCATGCGTGTATCACAACTAGAACTGCTATTGTATTTGATTAATTTTATCATTTTCGTGGTCGGTGGACATTTAGAAATCGATATCAATTGAAAAAATATCAAAATTAGAAAGTTGATTTTTTCGCAAAATGTCGCGTACTTCTTCAATCGAGCCCACTGTGCGGCGCCCACCCGGCACCGCGCGCCTCAGTTGTTTTGGATTTCTTCTATGTATTTTAAAGTGAGCGACGACCTTTATCTCTATGAATCTCGATCATTATAATGATAATTATAATGCATGATAATAGAGAGAACGATATTTAAGAAACTTACTACATATTTCAGAAACGTTATAATAGTTGTAATTACAATAATTGTCATCGCACCAAACGTTTATAGCGAACGTGTTAGCAGTGAGCATTTGTTATAATGCGATGCATATTTTCAGTAAGACTATGCATTCTTTTGTAACTTACTTGAGAGTACAATACAACAGATTCCGACTGTATGGTTTCATTTCAACATAATCGTCAGTTTGTTGATCCACTAAAATCCTCTGTAAACGCATAAAAGCTGTACATGATAAATGCAACAAAAATATCCCCTCTACTGTAGTAATCTGATCTCGGCTCGGGTATATCGGTGTGAACCACTACTAATGCGACGCGGAGTGTCGCAGTTGCTGGCACAGTTCAAACGCCCGTGTGTCATCACGATGTAACACCAATATTTAATCTTTTTTGTTATTATTAATTTTTTTATGGAACTTTCACCAATATATTTGTGACATTTTTCTGATTAAAATAATACCAAACACGATATAATTTCAACTGTATTTAGTGGTTTGATTGACGATGAACGTTTCGGGCGCAAGGAAGGATAGCGCATAGAAAAGGAAGAGAGCCCGCGCGTGGACTCTCTTTACACGCGCTGTCCTTTTCTACGTTCGGCTCGGCCTTTGAAGCTCAAAAAAATAGCCACTCGTCTCAGATAAACGCATGCAGATCCCCCCCAGGCTTATGCGTTTATGGTGGCAATACGGTATCATCATTTGTGTTTTATTAGACGACGTTCTAGTGAACACCGAAACCAGATCATAGACTCATGATCGAGATTTCTCCCCTGACTAAAGAAAACTGAGTTAAAAAATGTAAAATGATTAAAACACCATTACTTGCTAAATTTTTGAAAACGTTCACTCATCTTTCCACGATGAAATTACAATATTCTGTGAGCGAAACAAAAATTTCTTTCATTCTTTAATAATTTTGGTAAATCGACGATAATATAATGATAAAATTAAAATGATAACAAAAAACATTCGTTCAAAGTTTCTACTATTTTATATCTCACCCACGAAATGTATAATTCTGAATAATAACAAACTGACGAGAATGAGAAAGATGGATGAGAATCGAGGGAAGAATGATTGTTGTCGATTCATAGCGACGTCGGTCGAACTGATTCCGGTGAATTTTAATCGGTGAAATCTGCGTCGATAGTTTCCCGACGTGATCACGCGCGGAAATCGTACACGTTGATGACGAGCGAACTGAAATGGAATTGTTATTCTGGCTCAGAAGTGTCCTGTATGGATGTGGACATCTGCGACCCGAACGCGTCCTGCCAGTACGAGGAGCCGTTGGACAAATGCGTTTGCAATCCAGGATTTGAGGGGGACGGAACGACTTGCAGTCCTATCGGTCGTCATATTAAATATTTTTCACATTCTCCTTTGTCACCGTTTGGTGCACGATCATCTGACACCAATTTTATTTGCTTGTTTTGCACGCCGGAAACAATAAACGTTACTTCTGCAGTCGCACGATTGCATGCTTGGTTAGACAACAGTAGCTAGTCAATTATAAAGATGCAAAAACACATTTCTTTGTTAAGCAGTCCCACTTGAGATCTAAGATGTTTTAAGTGGGAAATTTATTTTTCTCAGCCCTAGCTTCTCTCTCTCTAAAATTTTACAGAGACGTTTCTAAACATGCTGCAGATATCGATTTTTTGTCTAAGAGAAGAAAATTTTTATAATTTTTCCTCAAACCTCGTTTCAATTAAACTGGGCACGTTTTTGCTTCGAGAAAAAATTTTTCTCACGGTACTGGAAGGATTAGCCCATCCAGGACGAATGTCTCGTTGACGATATCAGTCAGTTAAAGTTACAAGCAAATAATTTAATTATTGAGGTAGCAAAAGACCAGTATACTTTTTATTTTCTCTTAGAGCTGAAGACTTTGATATAGATTCAGCTTCTCGACAAAGATATTTGCAATATTTAAAAACATCCTCGCATTCAAAGCTAAAATATGGACATGAAAATTCTTCCTGGACATTTTAAATTAATTAAATTAATTTTTGCGAGCCCAGTCAATGTGAAACTAGTCGAAAGACAATTAGAGGACTACAAGGACGAGTCCTTTAAGTCCTTTAAGTCCTTTCTATATTCTGATGTATTGTCTATGTATTGTAATGCGAATGTATTCCTATAATAAGGACAGATAATTCCTTCCCTGTTTCACCCAGAGACATTATTTCACTCTTTTCTGCTTAACCCGCTTGACAATCACGTTCTTGACACGAACGAGCATGCCTGATTGGAAGATTTCTCACATCTATAAACTAGTTCGAATCCAGCTTTGCAAACACAAAGCAGAGTGACAAAGTCATAGAAGATTTTTGCCATCAGGAACCCGTTGTAAGACTTTATCTCAACACTATCATAAAATCCAATCTCAACTCGATGTTATAATTTACTCTATAATTAATTTGTGAACCAGTGAAAACGAGATATCTTTTTTCCCAGCAAGGAACTAATTCGCAATGCTCTGTAGTATACATAGTAGAGTACCGCGAGTAAAATCGTGTTGTAATTTGTCAGTTGTATGTACGACGAAAAAAGCTGACACGTTAAAAGGTTATTAGAAGAATCGCTGGTACACGAGATATGAGATTTCCACGACAGCGATTTTCCAATTTCTATGACTCTGATTACTCTATTGGTACAAGTTGAGTGCGTACGCTGTACTAGAAATTGCACAGAATTGTTGCAAAGAGTTGACACATTCGCTATCGGCACGCACTATTGGTCAAAAGTTCATTGACGGCGTATGTCAATCTCCGTGTATCGGATTTGCAAAAAACCATTTATTTCAGCTAGCCAATAGTGCTATATCCACTTAATAAAAGAAGAGTCGCTATTTAATACCAATTTCTTAGTTCTAGAAGTAAACTTTCTTTCTGCTGGAAACAGTTTTTTGTCAGACTGTAGAAAGTGCTCAAAAATCTAAATTGTAGACAACTCTGTACATGTAGGAACGAGTGAGCCCTTTGCACTCCTTTGAGTGTGACTCGACATCGCAGAAAGGCAATTGTAAATGAAACGTGTTTTTATGTGTATTTGGTTCTTCCTTTATTTAATTAAGTCGTATATTTTAGTTACAAAATAAAAATTACAACAAAGTTTGAGAGCTATGTTTAAAATAATTAGTAAACAAAATTGTTTGAAATAAGTAGGAGTCAAGGGACTGTCCTTCGAAGTAAATTTTAAATGAAACATTTCAAATGGAAGATCGGTAACAAAATTGAAAAATAATTCGGAGTGCAAAGGGTTAACGTGTCCTCGGTATCAACACGTCCCCAGAAACATTGGCTCAAATGATCTTGAATATACCAACGTTCTTCGATGTTTGCTATACGTAATACTTCACTGTTGGAATACAGACGAGTGCAGCACGAACGCGGACTGTTCGGAGGGCGAAAAGTGCTCGTACAATCCGACGAGCTCCCGGCACGAGTGCAGCTGCATGCCCGGGTACGACATGGTGGATGGACGTTGTGTGGTGTCTGATTGCTCGACGAAACCGGCCCAGTGCCACGTGAACGCTCAGTGCGTGTCAACCGGCGGCGGTGGCTACCAGTGCCTCTGCATCGAGGGCTATAACGGCGACGGAATACGTCAGTGCGTCGAGGATCACATCGGCTGCAACGTTCTGAATAATTGCGGCAGGAACGCGGTCTGCGGCTACAACCAGAGCTCTGCGAACTTCGCGTGCACCTGCCAACCGGTATGCTTATTATTGCACTCGGTGTCTTAGACGTACGCGTTGCTGTCGGTTATCGATTTGGTATCGCCTCCGCCAATAGTACCTCGCAAATTAGCGGTGGCAACACGTTCACTGTCGAGTAACTATCTCCAAGGGCTCGCAACGCCGAAGTAGTTGCTAAAATCGAGACTGGAGAGTTCAAATTAAACACAGTGGTTACTTCTCCGTGGCTAACCCCTTACTGGAGGACCTACTATATGCAACCGATGTGGCAGTCAACGTGTTATATGTATTGCCCTCCAAATTCACCCTTTTGCAAATCAATTTCACCAATTAAGAATATTTAAAATTAATTACTAGACTGCGGATCTTTATACATACTATCGCTTTCGAGAATTTTCAAAAAATACTAGGATATAAAATATGACAGGGTTTAGTACGGTTTTAATTTATTTCAGATCTGAAATGGCTACTACTACGGATAATAAGATTCTATTTTATTCCACTATCTTCAAATTCGTCTACAAAAATTGAAAATTGCATAAACATCCGCTGTCTATTAATTACACTTGGAACAATCTCTCTCGAGTTCAGAAGAAGTCACCATGCACAGAAGTGCTGTGTGACGTAAGGCACACGTGAACGGTGTCATTAACATAAGCCTCGATACTCAATACGCTTCAATAAGTACATACAGTTACTCGAATTAATATTCGGACGCTCCAAAAAAGACTATATTATACGTATTTTTTAAATTTTCAGTATAGGCCCACGTACAAAAAGTTTTAAAATGCAACTTTTAGTATTTTTTCTACAATTCCGATCAATTTCTATTTCTGAAAAAAATTTTCACATCCTATAGTAAAATAATTGCTCTAGCTTCCCAAAAAAGTTCAAATCGTATAGTACAATATTAAAAAAGTTATCGTCTTTTTTAGAGCGTCCGAATATTAATTCGAGTAACTGTATGTACTTCCACTTTTAGAATGTATTAACACAAAACATAAAAATGTTTGAGCTTGGAAAATTGACGAGGCTCTATTTATTTAGATTTCGCGCGATTTTTATTACAATATGTGCTTATGGATGAAGAAATTTATCGAATCAATTTCTATGCAAGTTCATCATTTCAATAATTGTAAGATGGAAAATATAAAACCGGTGATTTGACTGGCAGTGGTAGGCTTAGTGTTAATCAGAGAATCGCTGCAATGAATACACATATCTACACACAATGAATTGGTAATTACTTTTAAGTTAAATGGACAGAAGATTCTATCATTGAACCTAGGGTGGTTAGGTTGTAATTAAGTTCCTCAACACAATTTGTACCTTCTAAGTACCTTTGTGCCTTGACTCGTAAATCCGCTGTAATTACTTTTAAGTAAGTGCTTGCTGTACGTCTTTGCAATAGATAAAATTCTAAATTTCCTAATAATTAATCTTGGTCTGATATTTTTTACGCAAACTTACTTAAAAATATTTCATTTGCTAAAGGGTGTATTTGACTTCTAAACGGATGAATTTGGAGTGGAAAACCTGTAGCACTTCGAGTATCACGACTCCCACAAATGGGAAATACAGTCGGGGACAAAAATAAGTGGACAGTTAGTGGAAATAGGTAAAAATGAAATTTAATCGAATTAACATGACTGTTATAAACTTAAGTTTTATTTATTATATATCCTTATAGTGTATAGATTATTTAACGAATAATTGAAATTCATATTTACATCTTTGTGTAAACACACCGTGCCATAACGAAAATGTCAGCTATTTATCAGGAGACAAAATTAAGTGGACACTTGGTTATAACGATATTGTAAGGTAAGAAATGTATACAAATAGTAGGCACAGGTCACGCTTACATACAGTGATGTCCATCAATCTTATTAGTACCAATTCAGGCTTCGTACAAGTAAGAACATTTATACAATAATTGCAGAATGCCAGAAACGAAAGAAATTTCATATCAAATTCGCCATTTAATTGTATCGGATTGCTGTAAGAAATTAAGTTACCGTGTAATAGCTCGGAAGTACAACGTATCTAAAAGTGCAGTAGGAAAACTTTATAAAAAGTATCTAGCGCATAAGACCGTGAAAAATTTAAGAGGTCGTGGACGCAAACGCTGTACCACCATACAAGAAGACCGTCGAATTTTTCGTACAAGTCGAAAAGATCCAACGATTGCAGCAAGAAGTATTGCAGAAATAGTGGAATTAAATGTTTCAACAAAAACAATAAAACGAAGACTGCGCGAAGCTGGTTTAAGATGCTGCAACGCTAGACGTAAGCCGCATATTAATAAAAGAAATATGAGAAAACGTTTAGCATTTGCAAAAAAATATGTAAATATGCCACTAGTATTCTGGAAAAATATAATTTGGAGCGAAGAAAGTAAATTTGAGTTGCGACAATTAAAAAAGAAGCACAAAGTTTGGAGAAAACAACATGAAACGTATAAAAGACCATTTATTACACCCACAGTTAAATTTGGCGGTGGATCATTAATGGTGTGGGGGTGCTTCTCGCAAAACGGAATTGGTGCGTTAGTACAAATTGACGGCATTATGAATGCAGATAAGTATATTGATATATTAAATGAAAATTTGGAAGAAGCAGTGGTAAAAATGGGTTGCGACGATGAATTTGTCTTTCAACAAGACAATGACCCTAAGCACACTGCTAAGAAAACTAAAAAATTTTTTGAGGATTCCAATATTAAATTGCTTGAATGGCCAGCCCAGAGCCCTGATTTGAATCCTATCGAGAACTTATGGAGTTTACTAGACGCAAAAGTTCCATTGGATCAGCGAAATAATAAGGTCGATTTTTTCAGAACGTTGCAGTTTGAATATGAAAAAATTAGTAAAGATTATATTGAAAAGTTAATACAAAGTATTCCTCGACGCCTAGAAGCAGTAATACATGCAAAAGGCGGCAATACCAAGTACTAATTTTGTTATGTGTTTCATTTATTACGCGTTTCATTGAGTGTCCACTCATTTTTGTCTCCTGATAAATAACTAACATTTTCGTTATGGCACGGCGTGTTTACACAAAGATGTAAATATGAACTTCAATTATTCGTTAAATAATCTATACACTATAAGGATATATAATAAATAAAATTTAAGTTTATAATAGTCATGTTAATTCGACTAAACTTCATTTTTACCTATTTCCACTAACTGTCCACTTATTTTTGTCCCCGACTGTATATGTCTGGCCATTAGTCATTGCCATTTGTGAATTTTCGCGGTAATATACTTCGTGTATCGAGTGTGGTTAGAATATTTAAAGAATACTCGGTATTATACATTTTAACACATTATCATTTTATCAACATATTATCATTTTTAGATTGTACTATCGATTTATATGAAAGAAATTTGAATTTCTACGTCCTGGTATAGCATAGCCACTTGCTTGGCCACAGCTTCGGTACTCAGCTAGAGAGCCACTCTGCCGAAAATCGCGATCAAGATCACCAGTGGAAATTACTGTGTTTGCTAATGTGATAGTTTAGAGGGAGCCGAGTGTAACCTAACTCAGGAACTCCATCAAGTAGTAACAGACTCCACGAATCAGCCAGTGCATGGATGAACGCGTCAGAGTAGACTGTCACTGTAGTATCCGACGGTTTATGACCAGACATCGTCGTACAGAACAATGGACTGGGTCGACATGCAGCGATATTTAACACTGACGGGATTGCAGTTCCCCCGTACCCAAATTAACCACTTGAACAAGTTCAGATCTCTTTGTCGATATACATACATGCCACCTCCGATAAACTTTGAAACAGAAACAACGACATGTATGTCTGACGGCTAGACTATCATTCATTATATAAAATAAAAGTTTCCAATCAAAATACTTTCCAATCATTTTAATAAAAGTATTATGTCGGTACTCTTCAATTCTTCTAATTCTTCCACTATTCGGAGTTGCAGCCACTCGTTTTTGTCATAAATGCATACAATCTGCATCCTATTGGCGAATATCAATGTAGATATTGTAATTATCAGACTGCAGATTTTTACACAAAATATATATTGTCGATATCGACGCGTAGATAATCATTTTTCAACAATTCGAACGGGTTAAAACTTGCACAACTGTCTTTCTCAATTCCTTCATGTTTCCTCTGTTTTATATTCAACTTTGTGCTAAATGCATAAAATCCACAGTCTAGTAGTAATTATTAGATCAATCCCTTCGGTGCTAAATAGAATCGTTGAGTGATGTGGAGCTTTATGCAACATAAAAATTGTCCGAGTTAATGTTAGGTTGTAAAGAAAGAAATGCAGGATTTTTGTTCCTTTGTTTTAATTGCAATTTTATACAAATATTTACATTAACTTAATAAGTTATATGTAATTTTAAAGCTTGTTTTACGCTCTATTTAATTATGCTTCTGATATTTAATTTCATTAAAATTTTTATTAAATTATTTGCCTTTATTTCAGGGTGTCAAAACGCAATTTTCGCATTATTTTTTTCTATGAGCACGTTGACACTTCCTTCGCCCCATACTTCGTTGATATTACACTTTGGCCTTATTTGAACTCATACAAAAAAATAATGCAAAAATCGCGTTTTGACATACTGAAATAAAATCCAAATAATTTAATAAAAATTTGAATGAAATTAAATATCAGAAGCATAATTAAATGGAGCGTAAAACAAGCTATAAAATTACATATAACTTATTAACTAATGTAAATATTTATTGGTATAAAATTGCAATTAAAACAAAGGAACAAAAATTCTGCATTTTTCCCTTACAACCTAATAGTAAGAAACCTAAGTTAGATGATAATGTATTTTCTTTTTTAGTTATAATCCCAACGGGATTATAAAAGAAAATTTAATATAACTTTAAAATTGAGGGGATTACAAATTATATTATAAAAATTAAATAGACCAGTAAATATTTAGTATAATTGAAAATAATAATTTTTAAAAAGAAAATTTAATATAGATCTAAAATTGAGGGGATTTGGAATTATATTATAAAAATTAAATAGATCAGTAAATTTTTATTATAATTGAAAATAATAATTTTTTAAAAGAAAATTTAACATAAATTTAATTTAGTGATCTTAAAAAGTCGAAAATAGTACCATTTCCTTAAATTATTCTGTCTCTTCAGTTTTTTATTTAATCAACTTAATTTTCTTATAAATGCATCAAACCCGCAGTCTAGTGATGTATAACATTTGATATGTGACAACCTAATGGTTTGAATTGTCAGCTGCTCCCGTAGAGACAATAGAAAGATTGACGTGTTTAAAAAAGGTAGAAGAATAGGCTTCAGAAAAATACACAAACATCGCCGTAAATACGTAAATAGTCCAGAGCAAAAACAAAAATACTGATGCAAAAATTGACTGATTTCCAGGGATTCTACGGCGACGGGTTCACGTGTCTTCCTCAATCGTCTTGTCGACGTGATCCAGCTCTTTGCTCGCCGAATGCGACATGCGTACCAGCTGGAGACAATCAGTTCGCCTGTATGTGCAACGAGGGCTACACCGGCGATGGGGCGACCTGTAAGCTTCGACCGAAACACGAGTCGAACTTCCTGCTGGTCAACCAAGGAATGGCCACGATGAGGATACCGTTCGCGCCGACCTACGACAACCCGGGCAGCCCGATCAACATAGCGTACCAGCAAATGGCCATCGCGATCGACATCGACTGTCTGAACGGGAAAGCGTACTCCAGCGACATCACCGGTAATTCGTTGATATTCCGACAACGGTCTCCCAGTTTCCACTGCTGAGGCTGTCAAATCTCATTATCCTTTGATATCCCTTTGGATATAGCCGGATAAAGTGGTCAAATATGCCCCCATATCAAATTAATCTTTGTTCATAACTAGACTGCGGATCTTCATGCAATTATGGCTTTTGAAAATTTGCAAAAAATGTTAGGATATAAAATATGAGAGAATTTAGTACGATTTTAATTTATAATATTTCAGATCTCAAAGGATTTTTCGATATCTTAAAAATTGTTGATTTTACAGACGTACAAAAAAATGTGTCGCCCTCTTTTCATTAAATTATAAGATAGAACCTTAAAATCTAATCGGAACCTGTATAACAACGATACATCGATGTTAGGCACTAAAATGGTTGAAACCTCTATGTTTGGGCTTGCGAAAGAGGATCACCAGCGATCGAACAAACTTCACGCGAGAATTAGAGTGCAATTTTCCGCGATACCCCCAGCGCGGAACTGGTCCCACCAGAGAATCGACCGCGGTCTGGATGAGATTTATTTTACAGGCAATCGAATAACCGAGTTGAATTACAACGGATCGATGGCCGAGACGTTCCTGCCGAAAGTAAGCAGTCCCGAGGGGCTGGCGGTCGATTGGGTTTCGAGAAATATTTTCTGGACCGACTCCGGCAAGACGACCGTCGAGGTAGCGAATCTCGAGACGAAGAAACGCAAGGTCCTCGTATCCGACGGACTGGTCAATCCTAGGGGGATCGCTGTCCACCCGTTCCGAGGGTTAGTATCTCTTTTTCTAGGAGAATGGTCCTAGGATTAAGAAACCGGATCCGCGAGTAACAGAAACCGGGGTCAAACGTAACGATTTAACTTTGGACTGGGATTACGCGGGAACTGTTACGCTGAGCAGAAAAATTTGTGCACCCAAAACTTATTTAACTATGTGACATCATCGATTAACATTATCACAGTTGCTCTTCGTGATCGGTAATGGCAAAGTTGTTCATAAGAGGGCAATGGTACCTATCATCATTTCAACATTATTTTTATGTAAAAATTTATTCAGTTATGTAAACAAACGGAGCTGCCATATAAATCAAATTCTTTATAAATATTATACTACTTTTGTCGGATTACAGATTATTCGGTTCCACAACTGTGGCTAACGTATAAATCATGTTATCTAGCGCATTCTTCGTGTGCCGAATCGTTACACCCCGTGCACTGCATTCATTTTTCATCTGGCTTACAGGAACTGTATGAATCGAGACATACACGGCAATAATACTCCTTATCTTCCTTATCATTACATTCTTCATTCCTGTTCTTGTACCTTTTACTTCATATTTTGCTGTCAGAAATGTCGTTGTATACGATCGACCTTATTTCTTCCCGATCCCTGTTATCTAACTCTATTTATCAAGAAAATAACCGATCTACTACTGCTGCGTTATTTCGGATAATCGACGTTCTGCATTTACAATGCAGTGGTGGTAGGTTTAGTGTTAAAGTATGATCTTGAGAACATATATCAGATCACTGAAATCGGTATGCAAGCCAGCTTTTTATTAAAAAAAGACACACTGTAATCGGTAGCAATGAACGGAATTTCAACCGGTTCCAGAAAGATATTTTGGTCCGATTGGAACCGTGCCTCGCCGAAATTGGAGTGGGCCAATGAGGATGGGACCAGCCGGGGAATCTTCCTTCAAGGAGATTACGTCAAGCTGCCGAATTCATTAAGTATCGATTGGGCGACGGATGAGCTGTGCTGGGCGGACGCCGGAACGTTTACGATAAGTAAATACAGAACTCCCAGTCGAATTTCTCTGCTAATAGACGCACAGGTCCCCCTAACTCGATAATCCCCCCGATCCGCTGGGGCACCGCTCCGGTTTTTGATGATTGTTCGCAGGCTGCATGAACATCGAGAATAGGGAGATCAACGTAGTCGCGAACGAGCTCACCTACCCCTTCGGACTGGCGATCGCGCAGCAGAATTATTACTGGACCGACTGGAAGACGTAAGCGATCGAACCGACTTTTTTCTTGACCCGGGGAACTTCATGCGTTTACCAGACGGGGAAATAAATGACAGTTCAGCTTCTTCGAATCGCTCTTTCGTCGACGGATAAATAACGATCCAGTCATTTATTCCCTGTCAATCTAATGGCCTCGGCAATGATGGAGGATCGCGGCTTGAACATTTTAATAGAGACACTGCCGGGAATCATACCATCGCACAGTGGGTCATGAAAATTCGGAAAAATGTCGATTTCAAAAAGTTTGAAGAATAAGGCTATAGTATTTTTTTTTATTTGTACATCCGTGAAGTACTCTACTTTATCGAAAGATAGATTTTATAGCACGCTTTGCGTTCTTAAACAGTCTCTGAATCAGCGTTCATTCTCTAGCGATTTTCAAGTGTTTTAAAGAAATTGTGTAAATTCTTCCATTGCAAGAAGCTTTTCAAGTATTTATATGTATACAGAGCAGTTTCGCACAGATTTCATTTCGTTATCATCTCAATTAGTACAGTTATTAATATTTAAACATAATGTAAACATTCTGTAAGTTTTTTACGATTATAAAACTTCACGATTTTGTTATACTATTGAGTAATATCCGGTGCTTTTTCTGGAACCATTACATTCGAGAAAGGTTTGTGATCGAAGCGCAAAAAGAATCAGTCCCAGATTTGCACAGACTGAAGATTTATAACTAATTTAAATAGAAATGAACATCGACAATGGCAGAATGTGTTCCCTGATGAAAATTAATAGTAAGAATTTAAAAATTTCTTAAAATATATATTTACTTATTACAAAGTTTCGTGATCTACACACTTGGTATTAAAATAATAAATTACATCATTTCAACATAATTTACATGTAAAAATAATTTTATCCAGCTTTTCGGTGGAAGCAATCCATTATCACAATGTTTCTAACGAAAGAGTTGAACAGTATTCAAACCTCTACAAACTTCTATACATAAAATTTCATTTTGATTCTTTAACAGTGTTTTCACATTGTTTATTTTTTAATTGTTGAAATTATAGAGATGCTCCCAGTAGAAATTATTCAATAAATTTCTTTATTCAAGCACATATTATCATAAAAATTGTGAAAAATCTAGATAAATTCAGTCTTGTAATTTTTATAAAACAATTTTGTACCCGGTACAAAATGTATTTTTGATTTCATAATGTTATACATGACGTTAAGACGAATTCAAAAATCTACTATTATCACCTTGAGAAGTACCTGACTGTGGTTACTGTGGTCGGGTGTTTCAAAAGAGATCCCTTTGTGTATAGGATGTCATCTGACAAGACAACGTAATATTCAAGTTACACAAGCCAAGTTTAATGAAACTGTTGCGAAAGGAAGCTCTTAGAAAAATATTCTACACGTATTTGTTTTTTCCATTACGTCACAAGTAACGCAAATGCAATCTCAAATCCCCACTCCAAGTGTCGAAATGTCATCAGTAGACTGAAGATCTTTATGCAGATAATATAATATACAGTTTCATGAACTAACTTACAGAAATTGATATCGGAAAAGGATTACTACCGCCTCATAGAATTTCCATTCTATCCCAGAGCAGATAAGAATCTCGTTAAACTATTTCAAACTTTTTATTTTACTCCACTAACACGTTCCTCGCCGCGTGTACCGTTTCTCGGAGAACCTTACATTCAGGTCAAGTAATATTTACGTCATTCATAGAAGGTGCAAGAAAACATGCGAAATTATTAAACATTCATCAAATTCTCTATTATTTTTTATATCAGAAGTCGATACTCTAATACGAACCAAATTCAGCAATTTAATTAAATTACTGTTCTATTATATGAACTCGCAGTTATCCATGTTTCAAATAAATTTGGGGTTATGTTCGCGGCGCACCGGTTCGATCATAATATACTAATTGATGATATTTTAGTAACTTGCGAGAAAGTCGTTCAACCATTTGTCCATCTTGTGGACAATGTCGAAACTAGGCCTTCTCGAACTTTTGTAGTTTTATCGCCAATTATGATAAATAAGAAATTATTCTCGATCGTACATTTTTCAAATAAATTTGGGGTTATGTTCGCGGCGCACCGGTTCGCCGCGAACATGTACGATCGAGAATAATTTCTTATTTATCCATGTTTTCTTTGAATAATCGAATGTCTACTGTGAGATGTCTGATTTCTTTCTCTTTGGGTTGCAAAACAGATTTCTTTGTTTTAAACTATTAAGTGAAAGTAAATAAAGCATTGTCCTAAAGAACGTACGGAGGTTAAAATTGATTTCTATGATATATTCTTGTTAAAATGTAGCAAATCTGCTTTCTATTTTTTGAACTGTTCGCTTTTAAGCCGAAAATGTAAAACAAATTAGAGACAAAGAGATCACAATCGTAGAAGTCTTTGAACATTGGCATGAGGGTTAAGAAGCAAAAATTCAGTGGTAAATCTGAAGTGTTCGCGGCGGTGTACCTGTTATTATTAGACCGCGGATTTTTATGCAAAATATAAATTGTTTGCATGAATTGCAATACATACGAACCAATTAGAAATTGATTTATATTTTTAGTGGTTTTATTACATTGTAAAAAATATATTGATACTCTTAAATTCTCTTAATCTTTCTACCGTTCCGAATTACACTCACCCATCTTTGCCATCGATGCATACAATCCTAATCGTAGAAGTCTTTGAACATTGGCATGAGGGTTAAAAAGCAAAAATTCAGTGGTGGATCTGAAGTGTTCGCGGCGGTGTATCCTATTATTATTAGACCGCGGATTTTTATGCAAAATATAAATTGTTTGCATGAATTGCAAGACATAGGAACCAATTAGAAATTGATTTCTGTCTTTAGTGGTTTTATTAAATTGTAAGAAATGTGTTGATACCCAAATAACACATTCTAGTTACTATAGTTAGGGGTGATAGTCGAAGTTCCTCTTTCGGAAAAGAGACCACGAAGCCGGACAGAAACAGTAAGATATTTGGAATGATGTGTTATTTATCGTTTGCAGTCACAAAATCGAGGTTGCCATGAAGAGCACCGGGGACAGGAAGCCGGCCATATCGATACCACCCGGAGGAAGCGGTAAATTATACGGAATAGTCGTCGTTCCTGAGTCCTGCCCAAGAGGTAAATCAAGTTTTACATCAGCGCGCGACGTGCGCCGCGGCGCGGCTGAAATTGATCGCTTTCCCTTAAAAGTACATAAAAGCGTTGGCCAGTGGCGGCGCGGCCCGACACCGCCGCCATTGATCGACGGTAACCAGATTAATACAGCAATTACTTGTCTGCCGCGACAGTGACGAACGCCTGCAAATACGAGAACGGAAGGTGTAACAAGGACCAATTGTGTCTGCCCGATGGCCAAGGCGGCAGGACGTGTGCGTGCGCGGACGACGCGTCAGGACCTTGTACCGATTCTCATTAACAAGTCTAATCCATCGACAGAATCGAAATCCGGCGACGCGGAACTCGGACAACGGCACTATCGCATAGTGGTACCAATGAAAAGTATAGCAGCTCGGAACGAACATCATTTTTTTTAACAGATTAAGGGGGTTGCGTATCTGTTTGGACGGTTGAGGCATGAGGGACAATCAACCATTTTTTTATATATAATATTATTCTTGCATTAAAAATCGGTGTGTACATCTTATCCTATAATGTTGGAGATTTTCTGAAAATCGAGCTGTGTATCTTTAACTGTTTCGCGTTGGTCGTGATGTCACTCATTAAGTCGCGTGTAAATTATAATATTATTTCTTTGTATGTTTAGTTTGTCGTCCATGTTTTCGAGTAACACTTTTTGTATCTAATATAACCGCAGCGTGAAGCTGGCTGTATGGTGCTGCGGCACGGTGCCGCGTTATTTAATAAAAGTTTAAGACGTAACGATTGATCTTCATTTTTCCCATTCCCTTTCATAAGTTAAATTATTTAAATATTTTAGTATATTAATAACTTTTTGTAATTTTTGTATCACGAAGACATTTTGAAGAAAACCGAGCTGTATACGTATTATATTAAATCATAAGGCCAATTCGACCCCAAAGGATCAATCGATTTAATAAAAAGAGTATCAGTCGTGTATTAAAAATGTAAAACGAAAGCAATTTAGTCGATGCTGACAAAGAATGGGTAGATTAGAAGCACCAGGCCTACGATAAAAGAAATTCTACGTGGAGCTTGCACGGCCTCGTTAATCAAAGGGTTAATAAACGTTCTCGCCGGTTAAAGAAAACAATTAAATGCGTGGGAAAATTGATTGAAGCTTCTGTTACTTTATTCAGTAGCTTCCGCTCTAAATGCATAAAGAACCCCAATATATTCCATACATATTAAGGGGGAGTATTCAACGAAAAATCAATCAATAATTATCTTTCAAGTAAAATCTTGAAGCTACGTGGTTTTATGTCACTTTTTACGTTGATGTTAATGGTAAATGAATAAACTTTGGATTTCCTGCATTTATGAGAAACATGAATAGATGTAATAGAAAACTACAGATATTTAAAGGATCTAAGACTAATTTTTCATTATTTGCGAAGTATTACAATTGATAGAAGAAATACATTCTTATTTAGCTGTTGTTCCTTACAAGCTCCTTTATGTTATGCAAAATCAGTGAAAATCATCAATTTTGAGGGCTGTTTTCACCATTTTAACACGATTTTCGCTATAATTTTATCAAAATCGATGTGTGCATTATACACTGAATTCAATGGTAAATTAAATTTTTAATAAATCTCACCATTATTCATCTAAAGCACAGATGAGCAACCCGCGGACTGTAATCGGCCAAACGTGGAAACGGGCCGCAACGAACGCAATATTAAATATTTTGTTGCATCGCAAGCTTCAATTTGTGTTTATGCTACGGTCTCCTAGTGCCTCCTCAACGAATTTATTGCTTTAAGATCCAGGTACGGCTGGAAAATGTCAGCGGATTTTCGGTTTAGTGGCTTTAAATTTGAATTCGCTTCTAGTTGACCCAATATTTCCTTGCGTAAGAACCATGCAACATGTATTAACATGTTTAAACAATCATTAAAGACGGAGAGACACCACTTTCGCACCAATTTTTGAGGATATTTCTCAATTTACCTCAAAAAATAAGGGTCCAGCAGAAAATCGAACTGTACCACGCGATAGAGCAGACTTTTATCTTGAGAAACCACCCTTTCAAGTTTGGAGGGGTCAGACTAGAAAAAATAGAAAGTGAAAAAATAAGGACCGCCAGTGAGATTTCCAGTGAATGACCACCCTCAAAAAGCATTAGACTAATTTCCGCGCGTCCTCCGATTGATTTATCCTGCAGCGGAGCTTGCGAGAGGAGCCTCGTCGCGTAAAGTGGCGTCACCATCGAGCAGAAACGGAACTAAGTTTGCCGCACGTTCGAACGAACAGGGAAACGAGGGAACCGCGAGCAGGAAAAGAGGGCGAGGGGTGGTTGAAGAGACAAAGCTTAACGTCAGGAACGATGACGGGTGTTACGGTAACGGTTGGCCGATGCCTTGCTAGACGGCGCGGCGCGGCAGCGAAGTTGTCGGCGTGATAATGAACCTTCGGTTCAGCTTTCGCGCGAAGAGTTCTTTGTTCGCGCGAATAAATAAACTTCCGGCGTAATAATGCGCGAGCCCTCGCCGTCGAAGGGGAGGCCAATTACCGTGTTCATTATCGCCGTAACAGCCGCCCATTTCATTTTCCCGTCGCTACATTAAGTTAATAAGCAACTACTTAGAAGCCTAATAAGAATAACACGGTTGGTAACCGCCGCATAAAAATATAGTTCCCCGGTTGCCTACGATCAATTATCTTTTCATAACGGTGATTAAACGACGGCGAGGAAGCGGGGCGAAGGGGGACTCAGGCTTCTGTCTGTGGAGAACCATCTCGGAAAAAGGCAGCGACAAGCGTTCGGACCCCTCGCAAAGAGCTCGCGTCGTCGAACAATTCCACCGAACTAGACAATTAAATTTTCCTTGCCGCGATCCCTTTGTGTCGCGTTTAATTGGCTGACCGCAAAATCAGACGGGTCGCCGCAGCCCCGCGAATGCAACTTGGCCTGCCAGCAAAGCGAAGACAGTAGATAAGACGGCCCGACGAACCGACAAAGGACATCAAACCTGCAGCCCCGGCTACGTCCCGCCCGCAGAGACAAGAATCTCCCGGCAATATGTCTCTTCGTCGAGTCTCCCGTGCAACCCCTATTTCTCGACTTTGAATCTTTTCTGCTCTTACCCTCCTAAATTGTGACACTTGCTGGGATAACGAGGTACGCTAAATTTGGAGGTTATTCGTTATTTTGCAGATATTGTCTGTTTATTAATAATTATGTGCGGTACATCCAAAAAAGTGTATACACAATCTTTCGTGTTTTACCATTAAATTCAGTACATCATGCAGAATATGGCAAAGATGAATTTATTTGAGAGGTAATCTTACGAAAAATTCGTGTGAAATATTTTCCAGAATATTCACCAGTAGAGAGCGAATGTTATGTACATTAAAAAAAGAAGAGTGGTTGTAATTTGACATAATGGCAACATTGAAAGTATTACAGAGAAGTAGGGATGGGATCAAGTACCTCGCAAACAGGTTCGAACCTTGATTGATGGAATTCGAACTCTCTATAAGTACTTCGAAAAAAAATAGTACTCCCAAGTATACTCGAACCTTTACCAGACAGTTTCGAACCCTTTACAAGTACTGTGGTAAATGTAAATAATACTTGCAAGTATACTCGAATCTTGGTCGAACAGTTTCGAAACTTTCGAAATTTTTTCTTGCACGCTCCGTGGCAACGTAAGGCTGTTCCGGCGCGGCGTTTGTTTATTTTTTTTTTATAAACACGCTGTGCAGGTGAGAGAGAAAACGGAGTCTCATAATTTTACATGCTTCTACCGATGATTGTAGTTTGGAATGTACTTTGCGACAAAAACTGATATATTATATCGAACATTATCTAGGTGATGTCGAGAACAATCATTTGTATATGTTAACTGCATTATTGGATCCACGATTCGAAACATTAGCTTTCTCTAAAGATGAATCTATCCCTCGAGCACGGGATGCCTCGACTGATATAGCCACTAATTATATTAATAATGATAATTCATCTACACCATGTGATAGTTCACAGACGCAGTGTCCGAAAATCGGCACAATAGCGAATTATCAATTTGGTCATCCTTTGACAATGAAATAGCAATTACAAATAATACGATACCTATCTGATCGTCTGCTGTGTTAGAAGTGGAAAATTATCTAAAATCACAATATTTAGAACGCAAAGAAGACCCGTTATTATTTTGGTGTGAAAATGCAATCAAGTAACCCATTTTATCAAAAATTGCACGTGACTATCTTTGTATAATGGCCACTTCTGTACCTTCAGAAAGAATTTTATCAAAAGCAGGAAATATCATGGATAAAAAAAGAAATAGGATAAAACCAAGTATTGTAAATGAAATATTATTCGTAAATAGTTACGAATTTAATAAAGAAAGTGCTTAAAACCTATTACATATGCAGTTTTGATTTCCAAGATTCGAGTACTACTTGTGAAAGTTTCGATTACCTTCAACATCGAAGTACTTATAAGTATCTTTTCGAAACTTGTTTGTACTCATTCCGAGGTTCGATAACTACTCGTATACAATGAATACTTTTCAAGTATAATCATTGAAACTTTTATTGCTTTTAGGTAGTAATCGAAACCAATAAAATGAAACTTATTGAACTTGACTCGGATTCGTGAGTACATACTGAACTTGATCCCATCCCTACAGAGAAGGAAAGACATCTCTACGAAACATTATTTATTTTGCATGAAGATCCACAGTCTACTCTTCAGTAAAACCTTATCGCAAATGCGGCACGGGTTCGCGTTGTCCAATTGCTTTCAAATGCATCATTTTCTCAGCGAGTCTCACGATTTAGGAGGGTAGGACCAGAAAAAATCGAATGTCGAAGAATACGGACCACCCTAATCCCCAGGTCCGTCGTTTAACAGCGGGGGACTCATGAATGTGTGGAACAGTGTCGTTACCCGGACTCTACCCGGGAAATTACGCGGGTTTCTTGTCTCCTTTGCGGCCCGGTAAAAAGACCTCGAAATCTCCGCCTTAATATCGTCGAGGTTTGTTACACGGATCAAATATTTGACGAAGAAACAACCGAGACCGGCCCAGTCTCGCGGACCAACTTTTTCAGAAGACAAACACCCCGACGAACCCAATATCGTAGAACCCTGAATATACCCTCTTTCCCATGAATATCGATGCGAACTTACCGGGGGTCTACCCGGAAGCTCTATTTAAACTGGATCCTCCGACGATCGAACATCGATCACTTGATTGCTTCTTCTCCGTCTTCTTCTTCTTCGTTCGTCCTTTAATGTCGTTCGTTCTTTGACGTCGCCTCGACAGTTCGGTCATTAGCGATGAGCGTATCAGTATTTAGATTTCCATTCGCTGTCTCCATGGATTGTACGAATTTCAGGAGGATTTCCCCTGCTCTTTTTCCAACTGCAAATTTCGTTGAGTTCTTTAAAAATTTTGTATCTTTTGTGTGTGTGTTGGACTTATAGTTGGACAATAATATAAATAAGGTGGTCAATATTGCATAATATACCTACGAAAACGTAAAGGAACATTAAAAAAAATCGATTTTTATCTTATTTTATGTCATTGAGTACGATGCACCGTATAAAAAATTTAGGAAAAATTAAGAACATATACTATAATATGCTAAAAAAATTATATACTAAATAATACTATAAAAATTAAGAACATATACTATAATAATCTGGAGAAAGTGTGGTTGGCTTTGGACAATCTCTACAAGGCACGTTACTATATTTCACTGTCCAACAGCCAAAAATCTTTTCGATTCTCACTATGCGATTCTTATAGAGTTTTTCGCGCTGATTCCGAATCTGTTTTTAATTTTTTTCCTGGACGCATAGTTTTTGAGAAATTTGAGTTTGAAAAAATGACCTATTTTTCAACTTTGAACAAAGATTGTGATGTTATTATAAAAGATATTGTATTGTTCTTTACATAAAAAGATTCTCTAGACTTTCCCGAATCCAGTGATATCCAATACTAATGCATTATGATTGTTTAAACATGTTTAAATAATGATTAAAGACGGAGAGACACCACTTTTGCACCGATTTTTGTGGATATTTCTCAATTTATCTCAAAAAATAAGGGTCTAACGGAAAATCGAACTACACCACGCGCTAGAGCAGACTTTTATCTTGAGAAACCACCCTTTCAACTTTCCAAAGTCAACGGTTTACCGAGCCAGAATGCAAAATATCATCGCGGAACACGAGTCGCCGCCAGTGGTGCTCTGCCACTAGCGCGGTCGTTCGACGGCATATGGCGCGGCGCGGCGTAACGGCGATGCAGAGCACCACTGGCGGCGACTCGTGTTCCGCGATGATATTTTGCATTCTGGCTCGGTAAAAACGTCGACTTTGGAAAGTTGAAAGGGTGGTTTCTCAAGATAAAAGTCTGCTCTAGCGCGTGGTGTAGTTCGATTTTCCGTTAGACCCTTATTTTTTGAGATAAATTGAGAAATATCCGCAAAAATTGGTGCAAAAGTGGTGTCTCTCCGTCTTTAATCATTGTTTAAACATGTTTAAACAATCATAATGCATTAATATTGGATATCACTGGATTCGGGAAAGTCTAGAGAATCTTTTTATGTAAAGAACAATACAATATCTTTTATAATAACATCACAATCTTTGTTCAAAGTTGAAAAATAGGTCATTTTTTCGAACTAAAATTTCTCAAAAACTATGCGTCTAGGAAAAAAATTAAAAACAGATTCGGAATCAGCGCGAAAAACTCTATAAGAATCGCATAGTGAGAATCGAAAAGTAAAAAAAAAGTTTGAATTTGTTGGACAGTGTTATTTGAACATTATGAATTATACATTTTGAACTGTATCAATATTTGGTGGATAATGCGTATTGATCATTCTGTTTCAATGATAAGCCCCACAGATTGTTATAATGATTATATATAAATATATGCATATGTGCATGAAATTACCACAAAGATATGTATTACAATATTCAACAAGAGAGAGTACTTTATGTTGATTGTTACACGGAATAAAATTTCGAATTTCGGAACAATACATTTTAGTTTTAATATGAATAATTTAGGGAAACAAATTTGTAGGAGAACTGAATTTTCAAAAGGGTGAATTTTTGAAATACGAAACCTCTGTAAAGTACAGTAAATCCTGTTGGGGCACGATACTTAAAAAACACGGAACAATCTCACATGAATTAAATTATCTCTACTTTTAGATACAATATGGAACGAACGTAGGAAATATCTTGGGATTGGAGTTAAAATTGCTTGCGCGGGGATCATATAATAAGACAAACATTAACTTGTTGTTTCACAATCTTTCTTAGCTCGCAGCTACCTTTAAAAAGTTTTTTAATTCAGCGTCCCCGTAGGGCAAACTGCTCCTGTTACAACAGTTTCCGAGTGTGGTTGTGCGTTTTGTTCTTGAAACCCAAAAAGTCAAATTGAGAATAAAGAATATAAACGAACTGAAGAGAAATTTTAACGTCCTCCGAATTTACTCAATTTAATCTCCTACCACTGCTTGAGGTGATTTCATGCACATATGCATTATCTATCTATCTATTGGGTCGTTCGATGAAAGTAATCGACGAAAGTAATTTCGTTTTTCGTGTAGAAATGACATTGCTTCCATTTGTTGATACTTTCCTTATTTTAAATCGCAAAATAGTGGTGTATCTTGACAGCTGACATTTCGGACGTAACTTCCTACCTTGTAGTGCTTTCTAATCTTACAATTATGTTTTTATCATCGCATCAAATATGCAAAATCAAACTACGCATTTCCATCACCTTTTGTTTATTTGTTACCGCAAGGATAAAAACGCAGTGCACGAAAGAAAAATTAGTGCGCTGTTTAAGGAGAGCATGTACCATCGATTACTATTTTTTTCGCTTTTTTCAACATTTTTAATGCGGTGCAAATTTTTTATGTCGTGCAAACAAGAAAAGTCATATAACTCAATATTATGCTAATAAAAAACAGAAATTCTCCGGCATGGGATCTTTAAGTTGTCGGAAAAGTCGCAAGAGATCATAGAACAAAAAGTCATGAAACTTATTCTAAATGGTAAAAAATTGGCATTTAGAAAACGAAATGACTTTCCGAACGACCCAATATATAAAAAGAAAGTCCTGACTTACTGACTCATCAACGCCCAGGCTAAAACCTTGGACCTAGAAACCTGAAATTTTGCACAGAGGTTTCCTTTATGATCTATACAAGGAATAAGCTCTAAGGGGGTGAAAAGGGGTTGCAACGTTTGTGTGAGGAATATTTTATTTGTGGTCGGATTTGCTTGAAACTTGGTCTTAATGCTCTTTGATATAATTAATCAAACATCTATTTCGGCATTTTAAAAAATTCAACCCTAAGGGGTTGAAAAGGTGCTGCAACATCGACATTATCAACATCCGCCAGTTAAATTATTCCTATGTCGATTTATGAATTTACATTATCGACGAATTAAACTACGTGTGTACAATTTTTTTTCATACTGTCAAAAGTTGTGACGTCATTACTGCGCCCATTGTGCGCCTCCCGCTAGGGCAACCCGCCCGGAGAACCTGGTTGCGAGGGCGCACAGTGGGGAAAAGTGACTTGCCTCGCTTCAAAAAGAAATAACTTTCGATAGAAATGAGGTAGAGCGATGAATTTTTTTTAAAATTAAAGCTGAATCTTTGCAGAATATGGGAAAAATAGGGAGATTACGATACGAACGGTTTTTAACCTTGAGAAAATTCGTTAAACTTTCACAATTTCCAGAAAATGTGGTTTCTGCGTTACCACGGGCAGAAAAAATTTTTTTACTTTTTGCTATATATCATTTCCCGTAGATTTTTTCACGCTGATTTCAAATCTGGTCTCAAAATTTGTCTACGACTTCAGGATTTTACATGAAATCGATTTTTGTGAACGAATTGTTTAACGAATTTTCTCAAGGTTAAAAACCGTTCGTACCGTAATCTCCCAATTTTTCCCATATTCTGCAAAGTTTCAGCTTTAATTTAAAAAAAAATTCATCGCTCTACCTCATTTCTATCGAAAGTTATTTCTTTTTGAAGCGAGGCAAGTCACTTTTCCCCACTGTGGGACGTGTCGAAGGCACGCCACGAGCAGCTAGTATACATTTTACAATCATTGTGACGTATAATCATTATGATAATCTGTACATACATGAAAAACACGTGTTCGAACAACATATAATTCAGAAATCCGTTCGAATATTCGAGGTGCCACTGTATCTTGAATTGAAGACGCGAATATACTCCGAATTATGCCATGCTTGGTCTCATTTTAATCACAGAAACGTCACAAATATGTTGCTAAAACTTTTATAAAAAGATAATGCAAAACACAAATGTTTCGTGAATGGATTAACAGTGGAAATATATCTTTCACGAATGTTGTCCACATCTCTTTCAGAATATTACAGTTGTCAGATAGTTATGCAGCACGAAGAACAAGCAACTGCCCCACTTCGGTTTTTATTGGGTTAGTAAGTTCGGTGCATTTCGAGTAAGAAGGAATCAGCCGTACGCCGTTCGCTCGTCGACGACGAAAGGTCCGTCGGACCTCGCGTCGGTAAAAACTACCGAACGCTTGCTGGTAATCCCGTAACGAAGCACAGATAATCCAGCGTCGAAAGGGAATTACACCCTTTTTGGGACTCTGTCTCTCCGAGTCTTCAGCTGTTCAACGTTCCAGAAACTTTCATGCACGGCGATCTCTACAATTCGCACAGTGGCACACAATGTACGACGCTCGTTGTTTAATTAACGTCCAGTTTGGAATGGAAGCAAAACCGAAAAAAGTAGAAAAACTCTGTTCTGAATAAGTAAGGCTAGCACGTGTGCTACATTTTTCCTTGTGACCGTTGTAATCTTCAACACGGTTTTAACCTTGTTCCACTAGCTTTTCAATTCTGTTGCTCTTATTAATCGCAAACACAAGCACGATATTCGATGCAACACGATTTACAAATTTCTAGTCAATGTAGTGAATTACTATGAATTTAATTAAAATTGAGAAAACGAGAAATTCAAGTAATAATCATTTTCAGGCATCTCAATTTTGTTAACGCTAAATTTACCGAGTACTAAAAGCGATTAAAATATTTCAGCATACAAAAATCACAAGGCTGTATATATTGGGTTGGCAAGAAAGTAATTTCGGTATTTTTAGATGAAATAAAATCCAATTTTTTTATCAAAGCAATGAACTTTAATCAATAAAATATTTTCCATTTTGTAGTATGATCTTTTGCCATCTTTCTGGTAGCTTCATAATTCCGCGCTCATAAAACTTCTGATCCTTTTCGGTGAAAAACTGATCCAAGTGCGATTTCAGATCATCATCATTAGTGAATGTTTTACCATTCAAAGAGTTTTGTAAACTTCGGAATAAATGATAATCTGATGGTGCAATGTCAGGGCTATATGGTGGATGTGACATCACTTCCCAACCAAGCTCCAATAACTTTTCACGTGTTACCAAAGATGTGTGTGGCCTAGCGTTATCATGGTGGAACACGATTCCTTTGCGATTTGCCAATTCTGGCCGTTTTTCTTTGATTGCTATGTCCAGTTTTGTTAGTTGTCGACAATAAACATCTGAATTGATGGTTTGGTTCCTTGGGAGCAGCTCAAAATACACAATACCTTTGTAATCCCACCAAATTGACAACATGATCTTCTTTTGGTGCAATTCAGCTTTCGGTGTGGTTTGGACTGGTTCATCACGCTTGGACCATGATCGTTTTCGAGTTGTGTTATTGTAAACAACCCATTTCTCATCACCGGTGATGATTCGCTTGAGAAAAGGGTCGATTTCATTTCGTTTGAGATGCATATCGCATATGTTGATGCGTTGCATTAAGTGAATTTCTTTCAACTCGTGTGGAACCCAAATATCGAGCTTCTTAACGATTCCGAGACTTTTTAAACGATATTCTATGGTTGTATGCGAGACATTTAACCTGTCTGCAATCTCTCGGACAGTTATATGACGATCCGATTCAATAATGGCTTTCATTTGGTCATCATCAACTCCAGATGATCGACCAGAACGTTGGTCGTCTTTAAGTGAGAAATTTCCAGAACGGAATTTTTTAAACCAATTCTGGCACGTGCGTTCTGTTAAGCAATCTACACCGTAAACTTCGCATATATCTTTGTGAGCCTCGGCAGCTTTTTTACCTCTACGGATATAAAAAAGCAATATATGCCTATAATGTTCGTTTCTGTACTCCATGTTCAAATTGACACAGAACTAACAATTTTAATCAAAATTACGTGTAATTTGCTTCAAAAGTAACCTAAAAGATGCAGTTATGAAATGTCAGAAAGAAAACAAACGCAACGTTAACAGAAGCCAATCAAACAAAACATAACGCCATCAGTTAGTGAAAACCGAGCCAATTTCGACGTATCTTCGTCGTGTGACTAATTGTAAGATTAAAAATAGTATTAATGTTGCATAAATTGGCAATTTTGTGTTGAAGCAATCAATTTTTATATGTATAAATATAATTTTAGCAATTATACATTTAATAGTATATTTAACAAGTTAACTGCAGGTAACGTTAATCATTTCACGGATAAGAAACATGGTTTTTGTAGATTCTATAGGTTTCACTAAAAAAAAAATTTCTGTACATTTCGCAATCTTTTGGAATGAAATGGTCCAGATCGGCAACTTTCGCCCTATAAAAAGTATCGGTACCAAAACCTATTAAAGTTCTCCCCGACGTCCACCGAAGTGAAAGTGAAAAATAGTTGCCAGAGTGGAAGTTGCCAAAGAACAAAGTTCAGGTAGCGGTAACTGAACGGTCCACGATAAACTTCCGATTCAAGTTTTCCCAATCGATTTCGAAATGCCCCGAGTTGTTTTCCGGTTCTTGCATTTAATTCAAAACATCCTCGACAAGCCACGATCAACTGAGCACACGGCCCTCGCGGTTTCGCTCTGGGAACCTGATCAAAAGCGGAGCTGGACCGGGTCAACGTGCACCGGGAAAAGTTGAATGCTAGTGCGAAAATGGCGGAACGTTTGCATACCTATGGAGCGCGTGTTTCGACGAAGATCAAAGTATGGTTGCAATGGCAGTCTCGAGAAAATTGAAGGAAACGTATTGCGGAAGGGAATTTTACTGCGTTTTTCTTTACTTACAAAATATTGAACGGCAAAACTCCTGCAGAACCCGGAAATGGGAGGTTCCTCAGGTCATTTGAAGCAACATTTTCCTTTGCAAAAATGGCGTCCGTGACTTTGTTTAGGATAATTATTAACGAAAAGTACGGACCTTGTAGTTACTAGTTTTGTTAGTATCTAAGTAAGGCGAATACAGTTCGTACAGTTCCTCATCATAAAATTGTGAGAAACCTGAGTTAAATGAGAATGTATGTCGTCTGTGAATAGTTTCAACAAACAGGAAGTAGTAGGAAAATATTTTTAAACTCTTCCTTAGCTATTTCGTACCTTGTTGGCCTATTTTTGTCATAATAAAACTAAGTCTCCTAATAAAACACCTTTTTTTGTTCTCCAGGTCAGATCACTTAATCTGAACGAAGAACCAGTATCTCCAGCGGCTATAGCAACCAATATTTTGTGAAACAAGTCGGTCCAATTCACGAGGAATGATTCTCACTGCTCGGACGCTGCAGCTTGGGAAAAGATGAATGCTAGAGCGAAAATGGTAGCGGGTTCGCCTAGCTATGGAATAGCATTTCGGCGAAGATCAAAGTATGGTTGCAGTCTCGAGAAAATTGAAGGAAAGTATTGCGGAAGGGGATGTTGCAGTGAAGCATGGTCGGCAAGGGGGATGCGCTTACCCATCGGGGGAACAAACGCGGCCGGTGCAATTTGCAATTTGCAAAAGAGCCAGCACTTTTGTCGATCAGAGGCCGGTAAATGGCCGCACGAATTGGAAAATGTCGGTTAGACGTCTGCCAGTGACGGGTGCTCGATCAGCCGGGTTCGACCGTGCCCTTTCACCGGGGAGTCCCGACTTTCTCGCTCGACCCCGGGGTTAAAACACCCCATTTCCCTCTTTGCCGGCGCGGCGTGGCTTTCTTTCCGATTTCATCGCATCGAACGAATTAACGGACCGAGCGCGCGGACACCGGCCGAAAATGCACTGCCGCTTAAAAATCGATGGCAAATGGGAACTCGGGCGAAATCGAGAGTCGGCGAACGCGTGCTCTTTTCACCATTCGAATTATCGACAGATCTGCTCCGACCGTTTAAAAGAATCCTTTCGCCGCTGCGCGCGATCTCTTTATACGGACTGCTCATACTCTAAAACAGAATTGATGAACTGGTAATTGTTGCTGTTTCATTAATTGTGAAAAAGCTTGTGTGAAAGCCAGAACAGGCAGTTTTTAATTCTTATTCATTATTCGCACAATTTTTCCGACATTTCCGATGGCGTGACTAAAAAATGTTTCCTACAAAAAGTAATCAGTACTCAATTTTCTACAAATCTCAATATAAAAAAATTTGAAGAATTCTTTTGAATAAAATCATATTATAATATACTGTATTTTTAATGTATTAATATGTAACATATATTGTAATATACATTAATGTTATAGCTGACACCAAGACGAATCCAACGACCCGTTTAATGTGGTCTTTAAGTCTTGAAATTATGCTGAAATCGGGGTGAACAGCTAATTCGTCGTTCTGGCCCACTGTGCGGCGGAAGCTCAGTTCGGAGTGCAACTTGTCCCGTGCATTTAAACGTTCACTTCATCACGGATGCATGCTGTTTAACTGCAGCGCCATCGATGTACCGAGTTAAGTGCCTGAAACAACAGGAAAACGAGACTCCGTGGACACCTGGAGCCGTTTCCGCTCGACGATGGACCATTCAATTCTTCATAAAATTTATTCCATTCAATTTGATTATTTCCAGTAGATCAGAGGCGCGTATTCGCCGGCAAACATTTGCACGCAACTCGGAGCGAAACGAGCTCTTCGCCAACAGTTACACCGCGGCGCTGGTGCATTTAATGAATGCTATAACGTAGCAAGTTTAATTACTTTATGGAACTCGGAGACGCGTTTGACTCGTCTGCCACGGCGCGCGCCTTTGATCGTTCAATTACAGACGCACGAACGCACCGGCCGAGATGCGTTGTCGCGAAAAAGATGTCGACGACGACGACATGGATCGAACCGGAAACATTCCGGGTTCCCGAAGGAAGACAACGCTGGCGTCGGCAAATAGCCTCTGCCGCTCTTCGTTAACGTGTGCCTGCGTCTCTCGCGTTTGACACAACGCGGATATTTGCGAAATCGCGATTCTAGTTCGTGTGAACGCTGTTTGTTCATCCGGGGTCGTATAACGCCATGCCAAAGATTCTGTTTGCCTGCGTTTTCCAAGGAATTTCACAGCTTTACCTGCACTTCTATGCGTTGGACATTCTTGCCTTTGAATATGTTCGAACTGTTCGGGTCTTTCATGTCACTTGATTTCTTTGAGCTATTCGAAAGAATTTTTTCAAGCACTCGGAGCGTATCGAAATGGGGCCTCGTGAGGGACCTCCGGCTAGATCGAGACAGTGGCCTAATTCGAGACCTGATATACAGTAGCGGACAAAAGTTTAAGACCGCTCTAAAGAAGACGATAACTTTTTAAATATTGTACTATACGATTTGAACTTTTTTGGGAGGCTAGAGCAATTAGTTTACTAAAGGATGCGAAAAGAAATTTTTTCAAAAATTGCAATTGATCGGAATTGTTGAAAAATTACTAAAAGATTTATTGCTGAAAATCTTGAAAATCTGCAATTTTTACCATCTTTAAACGTTTGTAGCCCATTGTAACGTCGACCGATATTGACGAAATCTTCGGAATATGTTTAATTGACACAGATCTACAAAACGCATTTTTTAAATTTTCAATATAGGCCCACATAAAAAAGTTAAAAATTCAACTTTTAGTAATTTTTCAACAATTTCGATTATTTGCTATTTTTGAAAAAATTTCTTTTCACATCCTTTAGTAAACTAATTGCTCTAGCTTCCCAAAAAAGTTCAAATCGTATAGTACAATATTTAAAAAGTTATCGTCTTCTTTAGCGCGGTCTTAAATTTTTGTCCGCTACTGTACATACAGGGTGTCCCAGTTTTTTCCGGCCAAACTTTGCCAGCGTGTTATACATGCAAAAGTAAGAAAAAAATGTTATATGAACATATACTCTTAAATGTTTTATCAAGGAGTTATAACTAATAATACAAAATGATAATGAACTGGCATTTCGTCGACACAGCGTACGAACGTATTATGAATACATTTAAATGGATACATTTAAAGTCCAATCTCATGGTCTCCAAGATCACCAGATCTCACGCCAATGGATTTTTACGTGTGGGGAGTTGTAAAACCAAAAGTTCACGAAGCACAAATTAATACTCGTGAGCAGTTAGTACAGAGAATTGCAGACGCATTTGCTGCGATTAGAGAAAAGGAAGAAGAAATCAGTTGTAATACGATAGAGTCAATATTTCGTAGATGGCAATCCTGTATTCGTAATAACGGACGTCATTTTGAAATGTTAACTCGTTAATAAAACATTTAAGAGCATATGTTCATATAACATTTTTTTCTTTATGTAAACACAGAGATATTTATAATACGTTCGTACGCTGTGTCGACGAAATGCCAGTTCATTATCATTTTGTATTATTAGTTATAATTCCTTGATAAAACATTTAAGAGTATATGTTCATATAACATTTTTTTCTTACTTTTGCATGTATAACACGCTGGCAAAGTTTGGCCGGAAAAAACTGGGACACCCTGTATGTATACTTCTTGAAGAGCAGAAGCTCGTTAACACTCGTTTATTTACACTCGTTTAACACTCGTTTAACGCTCGTTTATTTTACAGCTATTGAAATAGTAAAAATGATTTCATAAGAAATGATTGTATAGTTATCTTTAGTAGCCAGTTTCTTGTACTAATGTCCACGAATCCAGAAGATTCATCCCTAGATTTTTTACATCCGGTATGAATGTTTTTCCTCTTTCTGTAGCT
This sequence comes from Lasioglossum pauxillum, assembly GCA_933228785.1. Classification (NCBI taxonomy): domain Eukaryota; kingdom Metazoa; phylum Arthropoda; class Insecta; order Hymenoptera; family Halictidae; genus Lasioglossum; species Lasioglossum pauxillum. Next base: position 42,215,971 of record OW121705.1, on the reverse strand, counting down.
ATTTTACAAGACATATGTACGTAGTTAACCTAGTACAACTTGTCTGATACTAATCGTGGCGTCTATGCATCTCGACTATAGCCTATAACAGACTGTACCACATAGTCTATGCAATTGATTGATATAATTGTTTACTTGAAGTCGTAACCGTCGCACAGTGGTAAAATGTCTAATTCTAGCTGGACAAAAATAATTTTTCTCAATTATTGAAAAACATATTTAATTGAGAAAATATATTATTAGACATACTGAACTAAATAATTCTAACATTATATCTCATTATTTCCATTTTTTATCCATTAACAACTAGTTGAATGTTCCGAAACTGCGGTGAATTTTTGTGTCGTGCATTGAAAAATGAAAAGTAAGTACATATTAAACTAATTTATATTTTCTCGTTTTAGTTTAAAACTAAAAGGAGGACGTAAATAAAATAAACTATAATCGAAACCGTTTCTTTTATGAATGAGTTAATAAAGTGAGATTATACTTTGACTCAAGCATACTCAAGCTGCAATATTTTTGTATATTTTATCTATATGAATTACCTAACAATGTCGAAGAAAAACTAGCTGCTTCAACCTGCTACTTATTGAGAAATCCGGTCCGATTAGATCGCTTAATTATAGTTTGTAATACAAATATTATATGTAATTAAGTTACTGTAATTATAATTTTTAAAAAGAGTAATCATATTAAAGTAATCTTCTTATATTCACAGACTTTACCTTCTATAAGTCAGAAATATATAAATATAAGAAAAATATCCGTTTGTTATCATTTTTATGTTCAATTCCTTTATAACAAAAAAATAAATGTCATAATAGGAATTATCAAGTATCAAGAGGATATAAATTATTCAAAAATAATTTCGTCCACCTAAAATCGAAACATTTACCACTGTGCGTCGCGTCGTTTTTCATCTTCCAATGGGCCACGAAGTTTTGCGCTTAATATTTGACTTTCCTTCGTATCTAAATTATCCCTGCGGCTTGTTCTGCCCGTCAAAAACCCGTTTGTTGACCGAAGCCGACATAAAATTCCTCCTTGTTTCCTGCATCGAATTCTCCACGTGATTTCCCGGTCAGAGCGTGCGCCTCGGAAATAAAACTTTAACGGAAACAAAGCGACCCTATTGCGCTCGCGTGCTGTTGCCTTTTTCTCTTTGTTTTTTTTCGCTCGATAGCTAACGGCTATTTTTGCGCGCCGTTCTTCCTTTCTCGCGGGGAAAGACCGGTTGCATCATACAATACAATACCAATCACGCGTTTGTCGACTTTTATCGATACCATAGTTAGGCGAGCATTTCCATTGATGGGCTCGAAAATTGATTTCTCTCATATGCCAGAACCTCGTTCATTCTAACCTCGTTTATTCTAACCTTGTTTATACGAACCAGTTAATATACTAAACTTTATATCGTATACGAACCTTTAACCGAGCCTCTGATATCGTACTACAGCGCCGTGTACTATGTGACGATGTAACAGAATGTAACTGTTTTATAAAAGCGGACCAAACGACCTCAGTGTTTCTGCCAAGCTAAAAGCAATTCTTACTATACTCAGGATTTGTACCAGTAAGTGGTACATGGCTCTTTTTCGTCCGCAGTAATACGTAATAAAATATTATCGATCTTATTGTCTAATATTTTCTTATATTGTATTAGGTCTTGGGGGGCCACCAATTTTGTCTTGTATTCAGAACACATCATTCTTCCATAAAATTCTTACACATATTATTACTTCATGATAAATTAGGAATAGTATTAAAATACAATAGTGATCGAAGCATGGTACCATAGTAATTGGTACATTTACCCGAAATACTCATTTCCATATAAGCTAACAATGTTTCGAGAATGATCCATTATGAAGAGATCGCACTTAAGATTTTGCAGATAGAATCCTGTACAAGATTGTTTTGTCGCGGAACTGTAGATTCGCGAATGTTCCGGATCACTGCCCGCCAAGTTAATCTTGGGCAGCTAGTTCAAGGTTTGAAAATCGCAAAAGACAATTTTCTATTCGCGTGACAATGAAATACGCATGAATACGTTAAAGAAAGCGTTTCGTCCCGGACCTGCTAGTGGACTCGTCAGTAAGGCTGATCTAGCAGGTCCTGCCTTATACGCGCGCAGATATTGATATAATTTCGCGTTTCTAATGGTAACGCTCGCGACGGATCTCGATTGATGGTATCCGGTACGCGAGGGATCTTGACCGACGCGATCCTGTTTTGTCGAGTGTCCTAATAGTTAGACACTAAACTACCGTGATGCTAATTTTTCGTGTGATTAAACGATTGACAAGACAACGGCTCGTGCGTTGTACTTGTCTACCCGAGGACTGGAGAATGTCGCGACGTTAGAGTGTAAGACTCAACCAGGGGGTATAAGCTGCCGTGTTAAAAATGTGTCCAGTATTTTAGCGCACCCTGTGTCCCGGGGCCGAACTAATGGCAGTATATATAGATATAAACGCTACTCACTTACACACAGATACTCGCGTGACTCACACAACTCTATATGCCGTAGATATATGTACTTTAATGTACACGCGTACAATTGATCTTTTAAGTGGAAAGGGTAGAAATTTAAACAGCTGAAATAAAAATAAATATTTATTATAAATCTAATAATTAATTATAAATACAATAATTCTTCGTTCTCAGTCGCAGAGAGCCACTTAGAAATTCTTTTCTCATATTTCCTGTCCTTAGGAAATTTCTATAATTTGCTATAATTGCCGGGGCAATTAAGAACAACGCACAGTTTCGCAACCATAGCTATTTACTTTTCACTTCGACCAACTTCGACTCGCTTTGAACAATTCCTGATTGTGATGGCGTGGGTCAGCTGGTCAGCGCCAGTCAGCGTTGCATGTTGCATGGAATACAATGGAATATGGATACCATTTACCATATGGATACAGAGCAAAGCAAGCGTTCTGCGCATGCGCCCCCATCACGTGATGGGGAACACCAACGCCGCCTGTTTCCCGGGGCCGAAACATAGTGGTTGAATTATTTGCATTTCAGCTTATACCCCCTGGACTCAACTGACGAACGCGGTCTCAACGCGATGTTCGTCAGGCTTCTCGAGCAGGAAATAAGATGCACTGATTGGTTCCTGCCGAAAGTTGCATTTCCCAATCAGTACACTTTTGACTATTGGAACCTCCTTCCCGTAGCTCTGAATGAGGCCCTGGAAGGAGGAGTGGGGCGATATCTTACTCGGTCGACGACGCGACGGGTCTCGGTAATTCGACACCGTGCGTACCGATCGCGGGCGGTCCTTCGGAGGGACTAGATTTATGACACTTTGTATTTTCGAGGCTGTATAAAAACTGAACATTAGCCAGATGCCTTGACTGGTCGCCGAATGACCCTAGTTTGTTTAATTCTTGAAGAGGATATTTACGCACGTTCGCATCATAAATCTTGTCCGAAGGAAAACTACGAATCCTGTTCCTGCGTGACGGAACAAGATTTAAGGAGGTAGACCCGTTTCTAGGATTGCAAGGACGCGGGATGCGTCTTCTCATTTCTCGATAACGCAAAGATGGAGATTTTCAGTAGTCAAAAGCGAAACTAGACCAATCTAGGCCGCGATCGTCCTCAAAAGTCCTATTTATACGTTTACGAGGCGTAATTTGCAGCAGCATGTAGCTGTCGCAGCTTTATAATGCAAATTATGCCTTGTAAACGTAAAAATAGGACTTTCAAGGGCGATCGCGGCCTAGATTGATCTTTTATCTAGCGTTTTTGACTCCTGAAAAAACCTATCTGTGCATTATCGAGAAATGAGAAGCCGCACGCTTACAATCCCAGAAACGAGTCTACCCCTTTAAACCACAAGATTCTGTAGGAAAAATTGGTATTTTTGATAATAAAAATTTCTCTCTTAACGAGGACAATGTCTAAAGGTTTTCAAGAGTTTCCGGCCAACCCTTTCGAACAATTTCAGCCGACCGGACTGTTCCGGTTGATTTCCGGTGGTCGGCGTGTCGCCGCGACAATTGCCTGCGCTACGTTATCAACTTTCCCAGGACCTTTGACCGGCTCGGCCGGTGCCACGAATTGGAATCGCCACCCACGTAAAATACAACGCAATCTGGCCAGTGTCGATACGAAGCACAGCACGCTCGCAGGTTGAACGTGGCTACTTGCTGCGAACCTGCCAGCACGAACCTCGCCGAACGGACTCGACCCGCTTGTTTCGCCGAACGAAATGTGCTCGCCACTGCCCCTGTGGTCTTTCTTATCCAACTTCCGCTTCTACTCTTCCCTTACCTTCCTTTTGGCTCCACGCATGTTCAACTTTCACGCGAATTTCGCACATTTTCGAATCCTTTCGTGTGAAATTAGCCACTTCGTTTCTGTATTTCCGACAATTTTTCTGTTTCTCTGTTGTAAACACATCTTGGATTGTTTAGTACACACTGTTTATGTTTTTAGCCCTTCCCAGTAGACTGTGTACTTTATGAATTTATGACAGAAATTTCTTGCGTTTCTATATCTTACTATTTCATACCAGTATTACTACATCTTGCGTTCCATTTAACAGGGACTAAAAAGTAGAAAATAAGCAAACATATATAAAAAAACTTTTTAAAAATCACGCTTATATTAAAATTCACTAAAAAGGAGAAAGTGTGGATAATAAAAAATAAAATAAAAGTGTGGATCGCTAAACTATATTGACATAATCTTCGTGGGAGCTCCACGCCTTTATTTATAGTCGCTAATGTCTAAAAAGATTATTTTCTCCTTTTTAGTGCACTTTAATATAAGCATGGCTTTTAAAAAGTTGTTTAATATATTTTTGTGCTCTAGGTTTGCCAGACGAAGTTATATTAAAATCGTCGACATCGCCACTGTGACATCTCCTTGCAAGCGAAATATCAAATTGTAAAGTCATCCGAGAACGTTTCGAATCTGTGCGCGGCAGACCTGCGTGCAATCCTCACCGAACAACCATTCCAACCGCAAATACAAATGTTCCGTGATTTGGATCTCGCCGGGTAGAGTTAGTCCGTGCATGTACAAATTCGCGGTTTTTAACTTCGATTAATCTATAGAGAGCGTCGATTTTCCGAATGAAACTAAAGCTCTCCAGAGAGCCGGCGTTTAAATTAAAAATTCCGCGGGCGTTTAATTGTTGGAGCAATCGTCTGGCAAACGAAAAAGTCCGAGCCTGATTCCCGGCTGAGCGTTCTTCCTCACAATATAGTTTCGCCGTATAAAGCTTGCACGCAGCGCGCATAAAGGACGGTATTCTTGGTGAAAAGCCTTTCATGCCTGCCTTATCCGCAGGCCTCTGCCCCGAAGAAGCGAAATACTTTATCGCGTGATCGCGAAAGGGTGGCTCCTCGCCTGGACGTCTGATAAAGCCGTCCGTTTTTACGAAGAGCTCTTATTTTCTCGCCCGCTTTTAACTCTCGTTAGCAGTGCGTATTGCACTACCCTGAAATCCCCGGACGAAGGAGGGTCTGATCTCCGCTCGGGGGATCCTTTCCCAGTTATCTTTATGGCGGCTGATTTATCCGGCATTGTGCAAGATAACAGGGGAGAAAGGATCCGTCCCTTTCCCCCTCCCCTGCCTCTCCGGGTACCCAGTCACCCGATTCGATAATTAAATCACGATTCATCGAGATTACTTTTTAATTTCATCGCGATACCGTGGCCCGTGTCCTTCCATTTGTCCAACGGATAGCCCCGGGAGCAAAAAGGTTAACTGGATTTCCAACGGTGTTACATCTTCGAGGATCTCGCCGAGAAGGGCGCCGCGTCCGACTCGCCGATGGAACGACTTTCCAGCAGAGCTTTTTCCGCCGGGCGAGACAGACGCTCGGAAAAATCGCGGACAGAAAAAGCCCGACGGTTACAGGTGTCTATAAAATGCTAAACCACACTCTTGGCTAAGTAAACCGAAACATTTCACGCGGCGGTTTGTCATTCGAGCACGCTGTGTAATTCGAGCTGTTCGGTCCGATCGACGAATGGTTCGCTTATTTTTTTCTATACATATATATCCTTCTATTCCTAGCTTTTGTCCAGAAAAATGTTCATCAATCGTCCTATTAATAACGTTTCTAAAAACTATTCAATTACCGGATGCGGGATCATAAATCTATTCATAATTTCTTTGACGATTTCATATTCCATGTTTCAACTTGCGACTTTCTTTGAACAGTTTCGATACTTCGCTCATGTATCTAAAAGCCATTCAGTTTAATCTTTTAATGATTTTGTTTTAGCTTCCTCGCAGAACAATATTAATACTGCGTCACGCTCGCAAATTTCCAACAACGTTGTCCCATTAATAACGTTTTTAGACACGGGTCGAGTTACATCGCCCCAGCTTGAAGTCTTTCGGTTTCGCGGAAATGAAAAATGTTCGTCGTAAACGAATCAATCGAGCTTTATCCTTCGATACGTTCCAATTCGTTTTGATGCAGCTATGACGCATTCGCAAAGGAATTTATCACGATGTCAAGCCCCGCTCAACTCCGCCGATTCAAAGGGAAACGCAAAAACGCTGGCGTGGAAACAAGCCGTACACGAAATATCCTGGATATCCGACGATCGAAAACACAGGGCTATACTTTACGGGGAACTTCCGAGAGTAAACTTGGCGTGTTTTCCAGCGACGATCCAGCGGGAACTGGGAGCGTAGCACTTCGATTTTTGTAATCATTTCTATTTGCGCGCGCTTTTAAATCAAACCGACAGCGAACCAAGCCAGCCCGTTTATTTTTCACGTTGAAATGCATCGTTTGCTTTTTTCGTCCTTCCACGTCGAAAATATTTGTTAACTTCTCAACCATTTTGCTATTGCGCGTTATACAATGTATTCGCCATTGAAGCGCGTCGCCGCGGCGTAGTTGCTCAATGCTCGCGCAGAACTCACTCGAATGGCGCAACAAGTCGAGAAAACGCATTCGCGAGCTTCCATTTGCGATTTCAAGTTCTATGAACATTCCATTTTTTTATGAATTGGCGAGTTCTGCGATAAAAGGTAATGGTCATCCGTCCTAGCGGGGAATCTACACCTCTGGATCGCATAGTGGCCCGAGAACGCGAATTTACCGGCCAAAAGTCAATTTTTCGAAGTTCAACATTTTGAAAAACTTTTTTGGCTGTAAAGTAACAATACCCGAAACCTTCAAAATCTAAAATATTATCCATTTCAGGTAATTGTGTAACCGAGGGTGACGTTCTAAAGACAAAATTCTGAAATTCAAAGCGAAAATAAGAAGCATTAAAATAAGCATTAAATAAGAAAAAGGTAAATTCTTCTCGATCGCAATTTTAGATAATTAAACTTTAAATGTTATCGGCGCCAGGTTCGATCAATTTTAGAACAACAACAAATGTGCAATTATTACATGTTTCTAACGTTTCGATCCCGATGTGGATCTTTTTCAAAGAATCATTATTGCGTCTGGAAAATATTTTAAATGATATAACAGTATGCAAAATTAAAGGAAACCACAACACCGTATATAAATAATACTTACATGTTGTGCAGAAAAATGGACAATACATTATAACAATTATTGAAGTTAGTATGAATACTATTTAAACCTCATGGTGGCAGATGTGTGACTGGGCACATGCTATTCAAACGGTAAGAGTGCTGTGACATATATGTGACAGAACTCGTCAACGATTGGTGGATCGATAACGATCCATAATGATGCATGGACGAAACTGGCGGCAATTTCAAATGTAACCTCATGGTTACATCGATTTTCTTTGATATTAAATATAATTTTCTAATGAGTTTGTATCACAAATTAAGGGAAAAACCTTTTTTATAAATTGTGAACGGAAAATAAATATAATATATTATAAAGAAAAAATTAAACTCAAATATGTCTTATTTTCAAACTTGGTGTTTTACAAGTTTGTGTGATACAAAAAAACAATTTTGTATAAATTATAAGGAGAAAAAATAAACAAATTTTTTTGTAAATCACATTTAATTAGCAGAATCTAAAAGAAAAAGACTTTTTAATGTATTGGAAACATCATCATAAAAAACATTACTGATTCAGTAATGCCGCGTAGTAGTCATGGATCTTAGGTGTTTCATACCTAAGATTTACGCTTTGTTGTTTAATCATATGAATTGTTTCCAATATTAGTCTGCGTTGTAAATTAGATTCTTTGTCAATGATCTTTACATTTTCAAAATCAACCATGAGGTTTAAATAGTATTCATACTAACTTCAATAATTGTTATAATGTATTGTCCATTTTTCTGCACAACATGTAAGTATTATTTATATACGGTGTTGTGGTTTCCTTTAATTTTGCATACTGTTATATCATTTAAAATATTTTCCAGACGCAATAATGATTCTTTGAAAAAGATCCACATCGGGATCGAAACGTTAGAAACATGTAATAATTGCACATTTGTTGTTGTTCTAAAATTGATCGAACCTGGCGCCGATAACATTTAAAGTTTAATTATTAAATAAGAAGTTTGGATAAATGTTTTATATACAGGTTTGGCCGGACGGGTGGTACAACCGAGCAGGAGGTGATACTACATGTAAAAATAAGTCGGGAAAAGGAATAACATTTTTTCGTTTGACGCTTCGTTTTCGAGAAAATCGAGTTTAAAGTTCCGCCAGGTTCGAGTGCTTTAGTATATGCACAAAGTAGAATTGATTGATCATGGTCAGACGATTCCTATGCAATAGCACGTGTATCCGCTGCATTTTCAAACTCGATTTTCTCGAAAAGGAAGCGTAAAAAAAATGTTATTCCTTTTTTTCGACCTATTTTTACGTGTAGTATCAACCCCTCTCAGTTGACCAACCGTCCGGCCACACCCTGTATACTAGAATCAAAAAATATATTCAATAAATTTCTATGAAAACAGCTTTACAATTTCAATAATCGGCAAATAAAAAATCTAAGCGGGTCATCTGACCCCTTGTGGTAGGTTTACTATTAATCCCGTATTATAAAATGTTATCATACCTCACCGTTCCTCCAGTTTAGGCGACAAACCTGTAATGGACGTTTTAGCAAGCAAAAAAGGCATGCGAATATTCAACCCCAACATATGGACAACACGTGCGATGGACTCATCGAAGCGACGAGCGGACTACCCCCATAAATCACGTTATTGACGACCGAAGACAATACCAAAAGGAATTGGGCACACCTCCGTCCAATTAACAAACGCAACATTTCCCCACCTAAATCCACCCTTAACCATCCACGAAAAAACCGAGGTGACAAACGCAAAACTATTTTGACCGTAGTCGGAGTAACTTCTTCCCGTTCGCTGTCACGATTTCGGAAACTGCGGTATTTTGCTGCGACGGAGGAACAGAAGATTCTCAAAAATTTGTAAGTAAGTAAAATGATAAGTGGACTATGGATTGTTATTGCAAGTGGCAGAAGCTAGACGAAAATCGATCTGCAGTCTAAAATAATGCTTTGCAAATGTTGGTAGGCTTCTAGCTTGTCCTTGTTGCAAAGTAGCGTTAACGCCGTTTAAAGAAATCGCTTCTTTACTCCACTTTAGTGCGCCTAAGAGCGAATAAAAATCAATTTTACAGACCCCCGTCGGTCTAATAGCGCTGTTAGTGCTGCCATGAATATTTCTCAAGGATTTCGTTGAAAAATGCATAGCGTTGACGAAGTTACAGCCTCCAATGTGCACTGAGTGCAACGTTGTACCAGTGTTTGCAACTTTAAACACTATTTTCGCGGAACGGTGTTTTCAAAAACGGAACCCGATATCGTCCCGGAACTAATGTACTGTTTCAGCTGAAATTTGGCACAGAGCTTCTTAATAAAATTGCTTGTTTTGGCTTGAGGTCGTTGAACGTCGTAACACGACTTGTCTTAAAGTAGTTCAATTGTTATTTCTCGAAAAATTGATATTTATGATAGTCTCTGTGTTCTTACGTGGAAATCATTGAAAATGTTACCGTTATTGTGGAAGCTGTGTTCTTTCATCAATTTTCACTTTCATCAATTTTATATTAGCTTGCCGAGTTGTCTTTGGTGTTGTTATATGCGTCAAATCTTGTAATCGAATTTTAAACCACTTCCCGATCAGCTAGAGACTTGAAACTTTAAACATAGCTCAGCATTGGATGACAATGCAATATTAAAAAACAAATTTTAAAGAAAACTGTGCGTTCTGGATAAAAAAAATTGTTTATGTTAGCCGCCACACCTCGTCGCGCGACACTCGGTAGTACGTCAACGCGTTCAGCGATCCCCACTCCGCGCGCCAGCGCTCCCTACTCCACTAGGCGTTCCCACTCCGACTCATCCCCACTCCACTGACCCATTTCGCACCGAAGGAGATCAGTCAGTGTGGTGTTCCGTTCATTCAGTTCCATTTCGCACAATTACGGACTCCATCAAGAGACGCCGTCTCTCGGGATCACCCCTTCATTCTATCTCACGTATTTCCATATCTCGCCTTTCTATATCTTACTATTTCATGCCAGTATTACTATATCTTGCGTCCCATTTAAAAAAGACTAAAAAGTAGAAAATAAAAAAATATATAAAAAGAACTTTGTAAAAACCACGCTTACATTAAAATGCACTAAAAAGGGGAAAATTATTTTTTTAGTCATTAGTGACTATAAATAAAAGCGTGGAGCGCCCACGAAAATTACGTCAATATAGTTTAGCGCTCCACACTTTTATTTACAGTGACTAATGTCTCAAAAAATTAGTTTCTCCTTTTTAGTGCATTTTAATATAAGCGTGGTTTTTGAAAAGTTTTTTTTCTTAACTCACTTTGTTAATATCTTAAGTTTAACATCGTATCGGGTTAATAGTATTAATAGTTAAATAATTACAACCATTGCGCGATAAAAACACATTGTTAACAATTGTAACAAAAAGTTATTTATACGAACAGCAGGAGTAGAGGATGAAATGTCGTTTGAATAATTATGAGCGGCAGGGTACATATCGCGGCGCACAAAGTGTATTTTAGATATTGCAATACGAGAGCTAGATATACAAATCTGCAACGGAGGTGGTTGGAAGTCTATCTAGTTTTGGGACCGAATGTTGTTACCGGCGCGAACTGCGCGGAGGTGGTTAAATTAATTTCGATGATATGATGTTGCATTTGATGACGAACTACGCGGACAGAGACGAACATCGTTGATAATGGACGCTGTTCGAAGCAGATTGTAGGTTCATTTATATTTAATAGCGTGTGTATTATGACAACGGATATTAGTATGACATTAATTCGAAACGGTCCGTTCGCCGGACGCGATTTTTGTTTTATCATCGAAACGAAAAAGGTCTCAGTTTCGCTGGCTATTTAATATTCGATTGTTCGGAATTAATACGTATCGCGGAATTAAAAATTGACGATCCGCTTTATTCGTCGGGGAAGCAGGCTATTCATTTCCCTGAATATTACACGATCGTCCAAATATCGCAGCATGCTGCGCAAGTCGAGCAACAATTTCCATTTCTGTATTAATATGCCCGTAGACCCGTCGTTCCGGTTGATAATAAATTAATCATGTCAGACAATGAATATTTCATTATATTTTATAGCATTAACATCAGCGGCGGGCTGAATATTCAATATCAGAATTCGCGAGTGTCGTCATCGACCAAATGAGAACTCGTCGATCCGTTTCAAAAGTAAATTGCTCGTTCCGAATTTAGTGTTTCGGTCGCAAAACCGGGTATTTGGGAGGAGAGGATTTCATCAACGAGCCGGCGCGGCGCTAGGATAAAATATGATATGTACTAGTCTTGCAGCGAAAACCAAAGTTCCCACCGGAGCGGCGCGGCGGCTCCGCGTTTCTCTAAATGAAATAATAAATCTCGTTCGCGGATGCGAATTTTCTTGCGAGAACCCGGCAATCTTCTCGCGAACTTCTCGCTGTGTTCCTCACGCGTGCAACATCAATTACGTTCCCGTGGTATCGACAGCGTTTATTTCCCTCACGAACGTCGCACTGTGGAAACACCTACGATAAGCTGTACAAAATCAGTTTCTTCAGTGTTCTTAAAAAATTTAAGCAACTTACTCGCTCGCGGAAATAGAAAAATGTGAATTTACTTGTCGAACACGACGTTTGAATCTCGGCAACTTCACCAATTTTCGTGAAAAACTAGATTTACGAATATCAATTTGGGAATTGTCTGCCCAAATCAATCAATTTGGGAATTGTCTGCCCAAATCAATCAATTTGGGAATTGTTCTGGGAATTAAAAATAAGCTGTACAAAATCAGTTTCTTCAGTGTTCTTAAAAAATTTAAGCAACTTACTCGCTAGCGGAAATAGAAAAATGTGAATTTACTTGTCGAACACGACCTTTGAATCTCGCCAACTTCATCAATTTTTGTGAAATACTAGATTTACGAATATTAATTTGGGAATTGTCTGCCCAAATCAGTAAATTTGGGAATTGTCTTGGGAATTAAAAATAAGCTGTACAAAGTCAGTTTCTTCAGTGTTCTTAAAAAATTTAAGCAACTTACTCGCTCGCGGAAATAGAAAAATGTGAATTTACTTGTCGAACACGACCTTTGAATCTCGCCAAGTTCACCAATTTTCGTGAAAAACTAGATTTACGAATATCAATTTGGGAATTGTCTGCCCAAATCAATCAATTTGGGAATTGTCTTGGGAATTGAAAATAAGCTGTACAAAATCAGTTTCTTCAGTGTTCTTAAAAAATTTAAGCGACTTACTCGCTCGAGGAAATAGGAAAATGTGAATTTACTTGTCGAACACGACGTTTGAATCTCGCCAAGTTCACCAATTTTCGTGAAAAACTAGATTTACGAATATCAATTTGGGAATTGTCTGCCCAAATCAATCAATTTGGGAATTCTCTTGGGAATTAAAAGTAAGCTGTACAAAATCAGTTTCTTCAGTGTTCTTAAAAAATTTAAGCAACTTACTCGCTAGCGGAAATAGAAAAATGTGAATTTACTTGTCGAACACGACCTTTGAATCTCGCCAACTTCACCAATTTTCGTGAAATACTAGATTTACGAATATCAATTTGGGAATTGTCTGCCCAAATCAATCAATTTGGGAATTGTCTGCCCAAATCAATCAATTTGGGAATTGTCTTGGGAATTGAAAATAAGCTGTACAAAATCAGTTTCTTCAGTGTTCTTAAAAAATTTAAGCGACTTACTCGCTCGAGGAAATAGGAAAATGTGAATTTACTTGTCGAACACGACCATTGAATCTCGCCAATTTCACCAGTTTTTGTGAAATACTAGATTTACGAATATCAATTTGGGAATTGTCTGCCCAAATCTATCAATTTGGGAATTGTCTGCCCAAATCAATCAATTTGGGAATTGTCTTAGGAATTGAAAATAAGCTGTACAAAATCAGTTTCTTCAGTGTTCTTAAAAAATTTAAGCAACTTACTCGCTAGCGGAAATAGAAAAATGTGAATTCACTTGTCGAACACGACCTTTGAATCTCGCCAAGTTCACCAATTTTCGTGAAAAACTAGATTTACGAATATCAATTTGGGAATTGTCTGCCCAAATCTATCAATTTGGGAATTGTCTTGGGAATTAAATATAAGCTGTACAAAATCAGTTTCTTCAGTGTTCTTAAAAAATTTAAGCAACTTACTCGCTAGCGGAAATAGAAAAATGTGAATTTACTTGTCGAACACGACCATTGAATCTCGCCAATTTCACCAGTTTTTGTGAAATACTAGATTTACGAATATCAATTTGGGAATTGTCTGCCCAAATCTATCAATTTGGGAATTGTCTGCCCAAATCAATGAATTTGGGAATTGTCTTAGGAATTGAAAATAAGCTGTACAAAATCAGTTTCTTCAGTGTTCTTAAAAAATTTAAGCAACTTACTCGCTAGCGGAAATAGAAAAATGTGAATTCACTTGTCGAACACGACCTTTGAATCTCGCCAAGTTCACCAATTTTCGTGAAAAACTAGATTTACGAATATCAATTTGGGAATTGTCTGCCCAAATCAATCAATTTGGGAATTCTCTTGGGAATTAAAAGTAAGCTGTACAAAATCAGTTTCTTCAGTGTTCTTAAAAAATTTAAGCAACTTACTCGCTAGCGGAAATAGAAAAATGTGAATTTACTTGTCGAACACGACCTTTGAATCTCGCCAACTTCACCAATTTTCGTGAAATACTAGATTTACGAATATCAATTTGGGAATTGTCTGCCCAAATCAATCAATTTGGGAATTGTCTGCCCAAATCAATCAATTTGGGAATTGTCCTGGGAATTAAAAATAAGCTGTACAAAATCAGTTTCTTCAGTATTCTTAAAAGATTTAAGCGACTTACTCGCTCGGGGAAATAGAAAAATGTGAATTTACTTGTCGAACGCGACCTTTGAATCTCGCCAAGTTCACCAATTTTCGTGAAATACTAGATTTACGAATATCAATTTGGGAATTGTCTGCCCAAATCAGTCAATTTGGGAATTGTCTTGGGAATTAAAAATAAACTGTACAAAGTCAGTTTCTTCGGTGTTCGTAAAAAATGTAAGCGACATACTCGCTCGAGGAAATAGAAAAATGTGAATTTACTTGTCGAACACGTCCTTTGAATCTCGCCAACTTCACCAATTTTCGTGAAAAACTAGATTTACGAATATCAATTTGGGAATTGTCTGCCGCTTTGAAACACTGATTTTTGTGGTTTCGTCAAGGTTTGAATTGTTCGATAATCAAATATGGAATAACCTCCCACAATAATTCAAGACGCTTGTGCACACGAGGCACGAACAGGACAAAGGATCGCCACCAATAACGTCATTCTACCAATCAGACTAGAGAGTCTACTAATCAACCGATTACACAGCATACACTATTCAACCAATCATACACAGAAATTGTCATATTCGAGATATTTTATAATACTACAAAGTAAGATGAAACTCTCACTGTGTCAATTTTATCTCCAAGATTGCTCTGGAATTGTTATTTCTCTTAAACTTTGAATACTTTTACTTTAATCTTCCATTAAACTGCTTGGAATTCACTTGAATTTCCATGTTTGATAAATGTTACTTGACACGAGATGAAATTCTAAAAGTTCGCAATATTTTGATACTATTGTATCATTCCCTGCGTCCCAGAAATTTCATAAACTACGCTCTATTGCTAAAATCCGAGGAAAAATGATCTCCATAAAAATAACTTTTGAACGAGTGAACAGCGTGCTTTAGAACTTGTATTTCCGGAATTTTCCTGTCGAAATCTACGAAATTGTACAAACAAGAGTGCACAATTTTTGATCCCAGGCAGTGAAGTTTAGCTATTGTCTGTAGTATGTTCTGTAATCCTAACGTTTGACAAGCTGATGGATTCCTTTTTCGTACAAACTCTCGAGTTATTGAGCTTTTGAAAAATTTAGATCATCGAATATTCTTCTCAGCTGTTATCGTGATCGAGCAATAATAATCGATAGTAATCGATAATAATAGTAATCAATAATAAATGATTTTCTCCAGCGAAATCCCGACGACGCGACGGGTCGTCCGCATTACTTTTCGGTTCTTGATTATGACGATCGCGAGACAGACGAACAATGAGCTAATTAACGCTCGCGAAATAAACGTTCAGCTTCGCATCGCGCATCGATGAACCTCGTGAAACGTTTCCGAAATATCGCGAAGGTAAATCGTTGTTAATTAAACGCTTCAGTCGTTCCGCGCGACCGACTCGCGCAACTGCAATCTCGTCGAGCGAAATGAGCTGTACAATGCGTTATTTTTGCGCATGCACGTGGCCCGAACAAGTGTTTACGAACTGCTGCGCGTCCGTTCAGCAACCGGATCTTCTTGTGTTGCGTAATAATTCGATATAATAAATCACGGCGGCATGGCACTTCGGTGGCTTAATTAATTTGTAACGAGTTTTCACAAGTTGCGCACGGATAGAGCCTGGGTATTAATCATCGTTCGAACATTTCAAATGTCTCGGCTATACGTACACGTAACCTCCCGTCTCCCTTCCATTTGATCGCTGCGTTCTCCCTTTTCAATCCTAATTTGAAATGCTCCTCGTGACGAAGTCAAATCGCAAATCGTACGGCATCAATCATTGTTCTCTCAGAGAAAATCATCCGTAGAATATTTGCGAGCTTCCCACCGTTTCTATAAGAACTCTAAATTTCTCGATATTTATGAAAATGTGTGTCTCTTGTCAGTGGCAGCACTGTCGCGCCGCTCAATGCTTCTCGCGGCTCCGCTACACGCTGCCGAATAATGTAAATTACGCCTCGAAAACGCAAAAGTGGGCCACTTTGACGATCTCGCGCGCTAGATTGATCTTTTATCTAGCGATTGTTACTACGTAGGGGCCCCAAATGTGCATTAGCGAGACGAATAAGGTCCGGAGCCGGACTCTCGCAACCTCGAGTTCGTATAGTTGTAACCTCGCTCGAGCCGCATCTACACCCGTAATGGACCTATTTTTCGCATTGTCGATATGCATGATTGCAATGACAGATACTTGAGTTGTTTGATCGAATAATTATTTGCCAGGGACAGAGTAACGTTCATACGCGATTGATCTGTATTTTCTGGGTGGTCGGACACTTGAAGTGCACTTCATTCGCCTGCACGAACGGTATCCGCAGAATTATTGGATTCTTTTGTTGAATCGGCCTGTACACGTCGCGGGTAGACGAAGGAGCCCCGGAACAAGAGCATTAAGCTTCTAGGGAGGTCTAAGAATGTCGATCGATTTCTCAGAAGCATGCAATAAGACGATATCTCGCGATCTAGATGCAGCGAGACGGCCGGGGTTCAGCCTGGATCGCAATTGTGTCGTGCTCGCGGAATTTCGAGCGGCAACAATGCGAAGTGCGGCTCACCGCGCACGTCCTTATGCACCGAGAGCATCGGAAGCCGTTACAAGGGAAGATTAGGGCCGATTCGATCTTGAGTCCCGAGAAGATAGGTCGGGACCCTCTCTCAGCCCCCTCGAGCATCCGCGCCCCACTGCTTTTTGGGTATTAACCCCACGGGATCCCGCGATCGACCTTTAAACTATTCTGACTCTGTGCCAGAATACTTTCTTACTGTTGCTGCCGTCACTGATAAATATTAATACCGGTGGGCAAACCCTTTGCCGAAGCAAACGCGCTTTTTCAATGTTGAACGCCCCCGCAACGCCGCGGCGCACAGTAGGACGTAACTACTTGACGACGACCAAAAAACCGGAACTTCTGCTTTATGTGTATATCGTTCATTCATAAGAAAAGTGACATAAGTCAGAAAAAGGAAATTTTACAGAAGAGCCATTTGAAAATTACATAAAACTTCACAATTGTCATGTCAATCAGTTACAAAGTACACCACAATTTATATATTTCTTCTTAAACTTTTTTTAGAAATATATTTTCAGTTGTGTTGTGGCGATTGTAGCCAACTTCAGACTACTCTCACCATTGTGAACTTTCTCACAAATGTGAAGTTGTCGTTTTATTTTTTAAAAAAAGTTTTTGTTTTGTTTAAAAACAAATTTTCAAAATGTTTAATCAATAAATTGTTTTCAAAGGAGAAGGATCAAATATTGAATTCAGAAATTGTAATTAATATTATTATATTTTCAAAGTTATTAAATTATTAATAAATTTAAATAATTAATTTCAACCTTTATATATTTATTGGAGGATACATTTAAAAAATCCCTAGAGATCCTCTAAAATGTCACTTTTCTTATGAATAAACGATATATCAAATATGTAGAATATATTTATGTATAGGAAAAAGTATATAGAATTTCGCAAAATAAGATAAAAAAAGCCACGACACAGAAAGTACTAAACAAATATGAATTATATTATATCGTATATATTGGGTTGGCAAGAAAGTAATTTCGGTATTTCAAGGTGAAATAAAACCGAATTTCTTTATTCAAACGATAAACTTTAATCAATAAAATATTTTCTTATTTATTCTTTTGGGCAAACGATCATCGAACGAAAGGGAAAACATCTCATTCATAAAAATTCATTGCTCGAATAAAAAAATTGGTCTCTCTATTTCACCTTAAAATACCGAAAGTACTTTCTTGCCAACCCAATAGTTAGAATGCAATTATTTTTCAGTGGAAAGTGCATTCCAATATTCCTTATAGTTTGGAAGTTATATAATACTAAAGTCTACTAAATTATTCGATCCGCACCACTACACATCGATACGAGCCTTGGCTGACCATAGCTGGCACTTTCTACTTGGAAACTTTGTATAGCGTTCGGACGAGACTATAGAAACAAATAATTCAGGTCTCGGGAAGAAAAGTAGGATAGATAATTGCGTCGATTAATTCTGCAAATGTGAAATCGATTATAATCACCAAACTTTTCAATATGGATAGCAATTTCCATATTGAATAAACCAACAAGTACGCTTTCAGTGGTACATCCCAATAATTTATTTTAAAACTTATTCATAAGAACACTAATGATTTTTTCCGATATAGTAGAATCTTTAAAAGCTCTATTAATACATTTTAAGTTCGATCATTTTCTTTTAAATAATCATTTCAGAAGAAGTTGTTAGGCTATTTTACCACGTTTTTATTAACGCGGTAATCTGTTGTTGTGGTAATTTATTAACGTGGACGTCGCTTTCTTGTTTGTCTGTCTGTTTGTCTGTTTGTCTGTTTGTCTGTTTGTCTGTTTGCCTGTTTGTCTGTTTGTCTGTTTGTCTGTTTGTCTGTTTGTCTGTTTGTCTGTTTGTCTGTTTGTCTGTTTGTCTGTTTGCCTGTTTGTCTGTTTGTCTGTTTGTCTGTTTGCCTGTTTGTCTGTTTGTCTGTTTGCCTGTTTGCCTGTTTGCCTGTTTGTCTGTTTGCCTGTTTGCCTGTTTGTCTGTTTGTCTGTTTGCCTGTTTGTCTGTTTGTCTGTTTGCCTGTTTGTCTGTTTGCCTGTTTGCCTGTTTGTCTGTTTGTCTGTTTGCCTGTTTGTCTGTTTGCCTGTTTGTCTGTTTGTCTGTTTGTCTGTCTGTCTGTTTGCCTGTTTGTCTGTTTGTCTGTTTGCCTGTTTGCCTGTTTGCCTGTTTGTCTGTTTGCCTGTTTGCCTGTTTGTCTGTTTGTCTGTTTGCCTGTTTGTCTGTTTGTCTGTTTGTCTGTTTGCCTGTTTGTCTGTTTGCCTGTTTGCCTGTTTGCCTGTTTGTCTGTTTGTCTGTCTGTTTGTCTGTTTGTCTGTTTGTCTGTTTGTCTGTTTGTCTGTTTGTCTGTTTGTCTGTTTGTCTGTTTGTCTGTTTGTCTGTTTGTCTGTTTGTCTGTTTGTCTGTTTGTCTGTTTGTCTGTTTGTCTGTTTGTCTGTTTGTCTGTTTGTCTGTTTGTCTGTTTGTCTGTTTGTCTGTTTGTCTGTTTGTCTGTTTGTCTGTTTGTCTGTTTGTCTGTTTGTCTGTTTGTCTGTTTGTCTGTTTGTCTGTTTGTCTGTTTGTCTGTTTGTCTGTTTGTCTGTTTGTCTGTTTGTCTGTTTGTCTGTTTGCCTGTTTGCCTGTTTGCCTGTTTGCCTGTTTGCCTGTTTGTCTGTTTGCCTGTTTGCCTGTTTGTCTGTTTGTCTGTTTGTCTGTTTGTCTGTTTGCCTGTTTGTCTGTTTGTCTGTTTGCCTGTTTGCCTGTTTGTCTGTTTGTCTGTTTGTCTGTTTGTCTGTTTGTCTGTTTGTCTGTTTGTCTGTTTGTCTGTTTGTCTGTTTGTCTGTTTGTCTGTTTGTCTGTTTGTCTGTTTGTCTGTTTGTCTGTTTGTCTGTTTGTCTGTTTGTCTGTTTGTCTGTTTGTCTGTTTGTCTGTTTGTCTGTTTGTCTGTTTGTCTGTTTGTCTGTTTGTCTGTTTGTCTGTTTGTCTGTTTGTCTGTTTGTCTGTTTGTCTGTTTGTCTGTTTGTCTGTTTGTCTGTTTGTCTGTTTGTCTGTTTGTCTGTTTGTCTGTTTGTCTGTTTGTCTTGTTACGTCCTGAGGTGGACGTATTTTAGATTTTGAATAGAAAATATTGAAATTTAATTTTTTAATAGATTGAAATGATTGAAACGATTATAATTGAGATATAACGCAGTTTTGAACCTACCTGCATTCACCGGCTTCGGTTCGGGTAATCGAGGATTTCTTAATGTTCTAAGTGATTTTATTTGAGGAACTGGTACGAAGAGATCGAAGATGGGTATAGTCTTTAAAAATGATTTGAAGTTTTGATTTGTTTGAATAAAAAAATATAAGCAGAACTATATTTTAAGCGTCAAATTTCGGATACATAGAGTTTTATCGAAAATCTTATTATAATTTGTTAGTAATTACCGTTCGCTGGTTTTCGCTCGGAATAAAAAAACTATCGCTTCTTGTACAAGGTTTAAAGATGATGATGGTAAATCCGGCGGGTGTACACGCCTTGAATCTTTTTTAACACTTTTGCTTTGTTGAACAACCAAGATTGAACTCAAATATACTTTTATGTCAATCCGGCGGGTGTACACGCCTTAAATCTTTTTTATACTTTTGCTTTATTGAACAATCAAGATTGAACTCAAATATACTTTTATGTCTCTCCACCAACAAATTTGAATATCGACTGAACTGGACTTCTTCAAGAGCCATCCCTTTTATAGACTAATCAATCCTTTGTCTCGTCTATTTCGTCAGGCGATTGTTGTCGTCATAATCGTCATAGCTAGATCTTATTACCCTGCGCATTTCCTGGATCCATTTCTTCTTAGCTGCTTTCTTATCTGTAGCTCCCCTGGCCAGATCGAATTACTTTTACGTCGCACATGGGGTGACGAACAATTATTACTCATCGATTCTCGATGGACAGTCTTCAGCGGATTTTAGATCATGATTTATTTTTGGAAGTGATCTGGTCATTTTATGAAATAATTTCGCTACGCAGTTCTTTCGCTCAAGACGATTCGATTGAAGTATGAATTTCTTAATTCTATCGCACGCAATGTGGTATAATATACGATAGTTCGATTTGATTTTAACAAGAGTATTGAATATTAGTTTCTCGTACAACATTATTAGATTAAACATAAAAGAAATTCAAAAGTATATGTAATACATCATTGATTATATTTAATTATTAACGATGGCTGAACCACCGGACGTGACACCTCCCCCTTTAGAAAGCAAATTTCCGGAGGAAATTTGTTCAAGTTCCTTGACTACTTTATTGAACTCAGATGTACTTGGTTGATCGACCTGGAGTCGAATGTCGTGAAGGTGGATGGACTCGTCAGCTGTAGGGAGTTTGTTTCTTCGCTTATCAACTCGATGTACGAGAAGATGTGTCAGCGAACTCCATGCGGCTCCGCACAAGGCGAATCCTCATTCGTATACGGAGTGTAGCTGATAACCGTGTATTACGGTGTCGAGTATCATCTTAAAGAATTTAAAGATGATGAACACAGGTAATACTCCTGCACTAAAAGATCCAAATGTGATGAGTCCATTCCTACTGGTAGCCAATTTGGATGTATTAACATTTGACTACAATCCCTACGAGTTCTTCCGTTTTCGTGGTGACGTGGTTGATGTCACAGTCATTGATGTTTTTTAAGGGAAAATATTGTCACGTTTAGGTGGTGCCCATTACTATTGTATTCAATAATGGTGCACGAGAGTCGTATTAACATGAATATTAGCCAAGGCTCAACATTTTCGGTAACAAATATTTCTTATCGCTTAGTATATTAAGTTCGCTAATGACATTCTTATCTATTTTTTATTATGGCTTAACATTTTTCTGTAACAGATGTGTTAGGGTTTTTTTTTATGTTAATTTCACCAAAAATATGTTATTTTCGCTAATTTTTCTAACGCTTTTATTTAATATTAGTTAATAGTTTTTATACTTGTAAAATGTAGAGTAATGGGAGAAGAAATGATATTGTTAGTAAATGGTACTACAAAATATATTATTTTATTATGGCTCAACACTCATCAATGTAAATGTAACGGAGGCAAGCTATTGCTAGTATTTGAATTACAATAGAATTTTTGTTAAATTGAAAGGTATAAATATTTATTTTGTTAAAGCCGTATTTCTATGTGTTTAATTATGGATGTTTGAAATATGGTAAAAATTATATTATATCAGAAATATTTAGTCTTTTCGTTTCATCTCGTTTCGTTATATCTTCTACAGTTTTTGTCTTATCTTGTCCATAATCTTTTACTCTGGTCTAGTTCGACTGTGAGCTAGTTTCAATTTATTTATGTGTACAGTTCGAGGATTATTATTAACTAAAATTTTGATGTTTTGATTTGGTAAAATTTCTATCACTTTATGAGGTCCGGTATATTGATCGCTGAATTTTCCCTTGAATGGTTCCTTCAACAAGTATACCAGATCTGCCACTTTAAAATTTTGTGGATTTATTCTTTTATCATAATAATATTTTGATTTTGCTTTGGCCGCGTTTAGATTTTTACGCGCAGATAGTTGTAATTCGTTGATTGTTGAATGTAGATCTCTGAGATATTCTGCGTAAGTAGGTTCCAGGTTTTCTTTGACTGGATTACTACTTGTTGGTTCACGAGCAATTTTTCCAAATACTAATTCATGTGGAGAAAATTTTGTTCCTTCATGTACTGATGTATTGTATGAAAACATAGCCAATTCTAACCAATTATCCCAATTTATCGCATTATTCACGTATTGTTTTAAATATTCCATTAATACATGATGCGATCTTTCAATTGAACCATTACTTTGTGGATGATAGGCCGTAGTTTTATAATGTTTGATTTTGAATTTCTTCGCTACCTGTTTCATGAGATTCGAGGTAAAGTTGGTTCCCAAATCTGTTAAAATTGCTTTAGGAGCACCAAATCGACAAATAAGATTCTTGATGAAGCCATCTGCAATATCTGCAGTTGTTATTCGATCTAATGGTACTGCTACGGAATATTTAGTTAGTAGATCTTGCATAGTCAATATATACTTATTTCCATTTTTCGTTTCTGGCAATGGTCCTACGACATCTAGACTAACTTTATCAAATGCCTTTCCTGGCGTATCTGTTAGTACCATAGGTTGTTTAGTTTTAATCCTAGTTAATTTTCTTAACTGGCATTCACTACAAGTTCGAATAAAATTTTGGATATCTTTTTTCATACCTTCCCAATAATATGTTTGTCGAATCCGATGATAGGTTTTGGTTATTCCTTTATGTCCACCGATGGCTGACATATGTTTTTCTTCGATTATATTTAATCTATCTTCCTCTGGCGGTATTGTTACTTGACCTGTGCATATTGTTATTTTTATTGGTCGATTCTGAAATGTCCTTTTTAATTCATTTATAATATACTTCCAAGGTATATCCTCAATATTGTTTGATCTTCTTATGCTGAATGAATCCAGATCTAATTCTTCAACTACGTCTAATAAAGATGCTATACAATTAACAATATTTTCTGGTTCAATGGGGATATGTTTATCCTGTTTAATTGGTAAAACGATAACGTAAAAATTATCCAATGGTTTTAATCTAGCTCGTTCAAAAGTTAGATCAATTGAAGTACCCAATAAGTTGGCTTCTTGTAATTCTTCTGCTCCTTTATCAATTGGATTGCCACACATATCCACAAAAACGACTTTATGTGTTTTGGCCATATATAGTGGTTCACGAATTTCTCTAATTTCTGGATATCTTTGCGGTGTTTCTACTACACTGGGTAGTTCCATACTATTATCTATTGGCTCAAGAACTTCAGAAGAAATAATATTTTCTTGATTAGGTGTTCCTGTATCGAGGAATAAAGAATTGTCAAAATCTGAAGAACTGCGAGGTACGCTAGTTCCAGGATCAAAACTCGATTGCGATGTTTGCGTACTGTCAGATGGGATCGTTAAAAATTCTTTCATTTCCATTTTTCTCTTTTTTACTGTATCTGGTAGAGGCGAATCTTCCGATGAAGTAGATGGAAGTTTCCTCTTCTTGATCAATGAGTATCTTAATTTTCCCGTTTCTGATTCACTTGATTCATCAAGTTTCCTTTTCTTATGAGCTGATTCAGATAATTCTTCTTCTTCTTCTTCTTCTTCTTCTTCTGATGATGTTGACAAAATTCTTTTCCTAGTTAATTTCCTGTGTTTTTGTAACGGTAGACAGATTTCTGGAGGGTTTCGAGATAAGGCATCAGCATTAGCGTTGGTTTTGCCTTGTTTGTAATGAATTTTGTATTCATATTCCGATAATTTCAATTTCCATTTCCATAATCTAGAAGTTGGATCCTTGATAGAATTTAACCAAACTAAAGGTTTATGATCAGTTATTATATTGAACGTACGGCCGTATAGGTATGGCCGAAAGTGAGAAATGCAGTAAATAATTGCTAAACATTCTTTTTCTATCGTAGAATATTTTTGTTCAGCTGCATTTAATAATCGAGAAGCGTACGCTATAGGAAGGTCCTTTCCAATTGTACCTTGGCTAAGAATTCCTCCGATAGCATATGCGGAAGCGTCAGTAGTGAGATTAAATGTTTTTGAAAAATCTGGAAACTGTAGTATAGGCTCTGTTATAAGAGCTTCTCGTAAAATTTGAAAAGATTTTTCCTGCATCTCCTTCCATTCAAAAGTGACTTCTTTCTTTAATAAATCTGTCAATGGTTTAGCAGTTGCAGAAAAGTTTGGTATAAATCTTCGATAATATCCAGCTAATCCCAAAAATTGCTTAATTTGTTTCACATTCTTTGGATTCGGGAAATTTTGTACAGCTTCTATTTTCTTTGGATCAGGTTTCAAACCATTTTCACTAATTATGTGTCCCAAGTAGGTTACTTCGTGACGTAAAAATTCACATTTATCAGGTTGTAATTTCAATCGTGCAATGCGTAATCGATCCATTAGTTTATTGAATTTAATTTCGTGCTCTCGCAAAGAACTTGAATATATGACTATATCATCTAGATATACGAATAATTCAGATCCTTGAAGTCCTGCTAGCACACTATTCATCAAACGTTGAAATGTGGCTGGAGCATTTTTCAATCCAAAAGGCATTCTTTTAAATTGAAAATGACCATAAGGTGTTGAGAATGCTGTCTTATGAGCGTCCTCAGGTGCCATTTTAATTTGATGAAATCCGGAAGCTAAATCAAATATGGAAAAATATTTGGCACTTCCAAGTTGATCTAAAATTTCTGTTATATTAGGTAGAGGATATGCATCACCAATTGTTTTCTCATTTAAATTACGATAATCAATTACGAGACGCCATCGTTTATTTCCTTGAGAATCTTTTTTCTTTGGCACGATCCATACTGGCGAATTATATGGTGATGTCGATGATTCGATCACGTCTGTTTCTAATAATTCCTGTACCTGTCTATTGATTTCTTCTTTATGAATTGGTGGAAAACGATATTGTCGAGTATTTATTGGAACATCATCTGCAGTATAAATTTTGTGCTGTAGCACATCAGTGCCTTCGAGGGTTTCTCCAGGAATATGAAACCTATCTTGATTGTGCTCAATTAATTTCAAAATATTTTTCTTTTCTTCTTCATTGAGATGATCAAGTCTTAATAGTTCCAATATATCCTCAAGTCGATTGCGGCAAGTTGCCATTGCTACTTGATGAGTATGTACCGGCTGATTTGTAATCTCTTCGAACGGTTCGAGTTTCACGATAGGTATGTCGAGGACATAGTCTTTCAATGTCGCGTTCGTTGCTCTTATGTATGCTCTCCCTTTATTATTACTGACCACGGTTTCTCCAATAAATATTCCTTTTCCTTCAGGAATTTGAGGAATATAACCCTGCTGTATTTCAGGATTGATTATATTTACTATTAGTGGAATTGATGTTCTCTTTGGAACAGTTACTTGCTGTTTTTCGAAAAATGGTATATACGTATTTTCCCATTTTACGTGTTTCGCGGAATAGTCAACATTTGCTTGATGATTTAATAAGAATTCGGATCCTAAGATTCCGTCTTGATCTATCGATATTCGGTTGCTAACAACATGGAATAATACTGGATGACCTGCTATCCTGATTGATGCCGTCCCTAGGGTGGCCAGGACCTCGGTCGAGATTCCTCGAATATGAATAGCATTTTCTGTGTTCATGTCCACGTTCATTGGGACTATGAATTCCTTGATGAGGTTGACTTCCGAACCTGAGTCCACTAAAAGAGTAGTTATTCCTTGAAGATCTGGTGAAGTGATCATTATAGTGGGAGTATTTTTTCTCGAATCTAATTGAATATTGATAACCCTTCTAGGTTGATTTCTTCCTCCTTCGTCTTTGACTCCTTGATCTTCACTTCTTTCGAATGACTCGTTCCTGGTGAGTCGTTCTTTTTGAGTGTCGAAATTTCTGTCGGTGACATCTTCGGTGTAGATGCATCGATCTTCATTATGGATTGGCGCTCTATGAAATTTGCTCCTTTGGGTGCGCCGCTGTTCCCTTGGGAGAACTTTCCGTTTCCCGACTTTTGTTGGGAATAGGGTACAATTTCCCCTGATTCCACTTTAGCTTTAAATTTATAACATTCTTTGGTCGTATGACCTAGTTTTTTGCAATAATTGCAAGTAACAGGTGGATTATTCGTTTCGGCTTGATTACTGATCCCTGCTTGTCTGTTGGGTCTCAGATTGCCGTTGTCGCTCCTATCATTGTTATTCGTAGGGTCGGAACGCCAGCGTGATGCTGAGTTGTTATCGTCTCTTGGAGACTGTTGATACTTGTTCATGACAGGTTGATATCGATATTGCGACTGAGACGAGTTTCTACGATCTCTGATGTTAGAAAAGAACGGTCTCATCCGCTCCTCTTCTTGTTGCATTTGTTTTGAAATTTTGATTGCATTGGCGTATGCTTCTTCTAGATTTCTATTTCCTTCTAATTGCACTCTAACACAAATGTTAGGTGGTAATCCTCTTAAAAAAGCTTCTAATACGTCATTGTCGATTATAATTTCCATATTTCTGGATAACTCCCCATATTGATTATTTTCTTCATCCATAATTGCTAGTCTTAAATCTTTTGTGCGGCTTATATAATCTAACATGCTCTCATTTGGTTTTTTAAATATATTGCCTAGTTCACCCTTATATTGATTGAGTGTTTTTTGAGCACCGAACATGATTTTA
Source organism: Lasioglossum pauxillum (assembly GCA_933228785.1). Lineage (NCBI taxonomy): Eukaryota > Metazoa > Arthropoda > Insecta > Hymenoptera > Halictidae > Lasioglossum > Lasioglossum pauxillum. Next base: position 42,188,867 of record OW121705.1, on the reverse strand, counting down.
ATTTTTGTGGCAAATTCTTTTACAGTACTAACATCCGAATCTTCGATAGCCATAAACGCATGTCCTTTAAGTTTATTTGTAAGTAATTTAACCAAAAATGGTTCTTGATTCGCTGGGAGCATGGATTTAGCTCTTTCGCATGCTCTTAAAAATTGAAATATTGATGGCTTATGACCATCGAATACCGGTACTGTCTGTAACGCGTCCTTAATACGAATTGGATTTCCTGTCGCAGTCTTGTCGGAAGTTACATATTCTATTGTCGGTGTCGTTTGTTCAGTCTTGTTCGGGTTAGACAATGATCGCAATGTATCCTGCATTTGTGCAATTTGTTCGTTAAATTCCCTAAATTTAGGGCCAAGTTCCGCTATGAATTTATTATTTTCTTGTGCTTTTTTAATTTCTTCGATTGCTTGCTTTAATACTTCTGTCTGAATATCACCTTTGATTTCTCCACCAGTTGCCATTGTTAAAAATTTGGAAAACTAGTGTTTACGACAAAATAAAATAAAATAAAATGAAATCCTCAATTCCTGCGTCGTATCCCACCACGCTGTCACCAAAAATTTGTAATGTTACGTCCTGAGGTGGACGTATTTTAGATTTTGAATAGAAAATATTGAAATTTAATTTTTTAATAGATTGAAATGATTGAAACGATTATAATTGAGATATAACGCAGTTTTGAACCTACCTGCATTCACCGGCTTCGGTTCGGGTAATCGAGGATTTCTTAATGTTCTAAGTGATTTTATTTGAGGAACTGGTACGAAGAGATCGAAGATGGGTATAGTCTTTAAAAATGATTTGAAGTTTTGATTTGTTTGAATAAAAAAATATAAGCAGAACTATATTTTAAGCGTCAAATTTCGGATACATAGAGTTTTATCGAAAATCTTATTATAATTTGTTAGTAATTACCGTTCGCTGGTTTTCGCTCGGAATAAAAAAACTATCGCTTCTTGTACAAGGTTTAAAGATGATGATGGTAAATCCGGCGGGTGTACACGCCTTGAATCTTTTTTAACACTTTTGCTTTGTTGAACAACCAAGATTGAACTCAAATATACTTTTATGTCAATCCGGCGGGTGTACACGCCTTAAATCTTTTTTATACTTTTGCTTTATTGAACAATCAAGATTGAACTCAAATATACTTTTATGTCTCTCCACCAACAAATTTGAATATCGACTGAACTGGACTTCTTCAAGAGCCATCCCTTTTATAGACTAATCAATCCTTTGTCTCGTCTATTTCGTCAGGCGATTGTTGTCGTCATAATCGTCATAGCTAGATCTTATTACCCTGCGCATTTCCTGGATCCATTTCTTCTTAGCTGCTTTCTTATCTGTAGCTCCCCTGGCCAGATCGAATTACTTTTACGTCGCACATGGGGTGACGAACAATTATTACTCATCGATTCTCGATGGACAGTCTTCAGCGGATTTTAGATCATGATTTATTTTTGGAAGTGATCTGGTCATTTTATGAAATAATTTCGCTACGCAGTTCTTTCGCTCAAGACGATTCGATTGAAGTATGAATTTCTTAATTCTATCGCACGCAATGTGGTATAATATACGATAGTTCGATTTGATTTTAACAAGAGTATTGAATATTAGTTTCTCGTACAACATTATTAGATTAAACATAAAAGAAATTCAAAAGTATATGTAATACATCATTGATTATATTTAATTATTAACGATGGCTGAACCACCGGACGTGACAGTCTGTTTGTCTGTTTGTCTGTTTGTCTGTTTGTCTGTTTGTCTGTTTGTCTGTTTGTCTGTTTGTCTGTTTGTCTGTTTGTCTGTTTGTCTGTTTGTCTGTTTGTCTGTTTGTCTGTTTGTCTGTTTGTCTGTTTGTCTGTTTGTCTGTTTGTCTGTTTGTCTGTTTGTCTGTTTGTCTGTTTGTCTGTTTGTCTGTTTGTCTGTTTGTCTGTTTGTCTGTTTGTCTGTTTGTCTGTTTGTCTGTTTGTCTGTTTGTCTGTTTGTCTGTTTGTCTGTTTGTCTGTTTGTCTGTTTGTCTGTTTGTCTGTTTGTCTGTTTGTCTGTTTGTCTGTTTGTCTGTTTGTCTGTTTGTCTGTTTGTCTGTTTGTCTGTTTGTTTGTTCGGTGGAAAATTTTGCAATTGATTTTAAACTAACTTCCTGATGTTCCATTATTATTTAGTTTACGAATGAAATTGCTGTCTCTTGTGAACAGTTCATTACAAAATTTTGAACTATTGATCATCCAAAAAAAGCTATTAGAAATTTAAATAAAGTGTCACGATATTAAGCCAAGAATAATAATTTAAAGAAGGAACAAGCATCGACTGTACCACAAGGAAGAACCATCACAGAAAGTCATGAGATCAACGTCATAGGAGAAGCAAAATCCAATAGAGAATTGTTTCGACTACCTACAAGACACTGTCATATGCACGTAAAACCACATGAAAGCTATATCCGCGATTACGTCCCCGGCAATCAATAAAGTTCGGCTTACATTGTGTGCCGACTTTTCTGGATCATAGGAGCCAAGGCGCGAAGTTCTCAGCGAAACTTTGTTCCTTATACACTCCCGAAGTTTCATCAGGCAGTTCGATATGCCGGTTTCCGTCTGAGCGCAGTTATCAGTTTGTTAACCGACAAACTGGAGTGCTCGAGAAACTCTGCTCCCGAACAGCCGAGCAACATTGAAAGTTTACGATGGAAGTCGAACGTCTCGAAGGAAATCGAAACCCGTTCCCGGTGTCCTTAGATTTTGAGGCACGGTCACCTTTGCCGAGTTTCGTCCTCTTTCATCCGAGCAACGCTTTCCAATCACTGCACTTGTTGAATGAGGACGACAGTGTTGAACCGAGACTCTATTAACGCGAAGAGAAGCAGGAACGACTCGTCAATTCTCAGTTTGATTTGTGCTTCTCGTCGAAATAGTTTCACGAGCTTGTAATCCTGAATGGGCCAATGGAAAATGTTCAAATTAATATACGATCAAAGTAGTATACGAGAAATTTAAGAAAATGTATGGCGTAACAGTACTGTAGATTTTATGCAGAGAGAAATGGCAAAACTAGAAAAATTAACACTCATGTTGGGCAAAACAAGAATTCCGACCTTTGATCAACTTTTTCAGGCGAAAGCCCCACTGCGCCGTGAATAAATAGCTCATTGGTGACAGGAAAGTTAATTTCCCTTCGTAAACGTTCAATTTTCGTGCAATTTCCGTGAACCGTTAACGTCCAATCGGCGTAAACAACTGAAAATACAAAGCCGCGTGTGGAGAAGAGAATAATACGGGGGCCTCGCCGGCGCGAGCCGTAATTAGCAGCGCTAGAACGAAGAACAGCTTCCACACGGGTCGGCCTGTTAGCAAAACTGATTGATCTTCGCGCCAATGGAGACACATGGAAAGTCAGGTCCAAGTTTCTCCGAAGTTACCACGAATTAATCACGCTTGGTCGACGAACCAGGCGATAAGGCAACTCTCGCCAGAATGAGATGCCAGGACCGTTGGAATAACGCCTCGATCTTTGAAATCGATCTCCGGCTTTTAATCATCATCCCTTGTTACCAAGAAGCTGTTGCTTTGAATCGAACTAGTCCGGGGCTTCTTAGCCAGCGGCGACGTTCGGACGTATCTTAGAAACTGTCACAAAAACCACGCTGTCGATAACTTTCTGCTGTTCGTGCGAATATGGCAGTGAAATGAATGAAAATAACGTTACGATGGCTTCAATTTTTTTCCGACAAATATATTTTGTTATTCATTTATCAAGAGTCTTTCAACTTTATTTTATTATTATGCCAATAGCAAACATTTTCTATGACGTTTAATAATTTTCATACCTAAAATATACATCAATTTATTTTATTAGCAATTTTGCTATGTTTCGACGAGAGCGTAAACAAAATTGTAACCCTTTATAGTCGGAGCTATTTTAACTAGAAAATTAAACATTTCTTCCGAATTCAATATTGTATATGATTTTTTTCATTTTACGGATATGAAATTGATATAATACCTCATACAATGCTTAAATGTTTAGTAATTAATTAGATACATACATATTTAATAATTGTAAACAATATTGTGAATAATGGTACACAATTATTAATGGTGACTCTGAGTCACTCGAAGGAAAAGTAAAACCAAAGGAGAACTCGCCAGGAAAAGTAAAACGTAATTGATCAAATGAAACTATAAAACGAAGATGGATGAAAGCTACAGGAGGATATTTCGTGCAACTATTTCCTGCGAGCTATGAGGATTAAGCTTTTAACTATCTAGTAACATCGGTGGGGTGTTTGGGCGGCTGTAAAAAAAGTCCTTAGAAACATCTGGAACATCTGGGGAAACGATTTTCATTGATCGAAGAAATTGCAACCGTCGTAACGGAGTGTTTTACGGACCAAGACGAGAAACTTTATGAGATTGGGATCATTGCAATATAACGTCGATGGATCAAACGTGAAGATGGGAAATAGGACTATCTGAAAAAGTACGGTAAAACATTTTCACTCGGGTTTCGAAACTTCTTCAATAACTTAACCCTTTAGCTACGGAAGATCATATATATCAATGTGGCAATCATCACGGTGGTCACCGCACATTTTTCACACTAAACAGTTCCTTCAGTTCAGTTCGGTTCAACCTTAGACCATATAGACTCGGCTTCAGATAATATGCCGTGTTCCATGAATATGCGGATGTGGGCAAAGTGATACATATGTATATCGCATATATTGTTCTTACTATTCTTTTCTTCATGTAAAGTATGTTATGAGGAAATCAATGCAGATTTCATATTATCAACATCTACATTAAAATTTAACTTTTTCTACATTAAAATTGACAAAATGAGTTATCCATAGTCAAAATAATAAGAGTAAAGTAAAAATGAACGATTAATAAAATAAAATATGTAAGGCTTCGAAGACCGAGCCGAACGTAGAAAAAGACAGCGCGGCCGACTCTCCGCGTCTCTTTCTTTCCCATACGCTGTCCTTCCTTGCGCCCGAAACTTTCATCGTCAATTAAGCCACTAAATACAGTTGAAATTATATCGTGTTTGGCATTACTTTAATCAGAAAAATGCCATGAGTATATTGGTGTAAGTTTCCTAAAAAAAATATGTAATGATAAAAAAGATTAAATATTGGTGTTACATTGCGAGGACGCACGGGCCTTTGAACTGTGCCGACGACTGCGACTCTCCGCGTCGCATTAGTAGTGGTTCACACCGATATACCCGAGCCGAGATCAGATTACTACAGTGGAGGGGATATTTTTTTTCATTCATCGTGTACGACCTTTCTGCGACCTTCTTGCGAGGATTGACTGTAATACTTACATTTACTCTATGCTGTTGTAACAAAATCCGGTTAATACTATAATATGTATAATATATTTAACTGACCCTCGTAATTATCCCTCGTCCAGGTTGCACGAAAATTATCTCTAGGGTGATCTCGATACCATCGAATGGGTTTGACATGCGGGACCGAAGACTGATCGGTAGAGCAACTGGTTGAGAATCCTGAATCCTCTCCCAGAGGAGTCCACGCGGCGTGGAGCAAGACTTCGCAGGAATCGGCGGTCCGTTTATTTAATGAAGGGGTCTTTTCTTCTCCGTCTATTACACGGTACTCGTCGATTCTCCGAACTAATCTGGGCGGGCCAATAAATCTGCCGCTGGGTCGCTCCGTAGTCCATTTAATGTACTCTTCGTTCATTAGCGAGCTCGAAATATTGAACAAGTTTCGCTGCGAACAAAGTTAGGAGTCTCAATAGTTGGTCGGAGCCCGGCGCGCTATCTACGATCGTTGGATCCCGGAGAAAATTCGAGTCCATCGAACTTCGGGAGAGAGAGTCGACTGTATACTAAGCTGGCATAAACGACGAACAGAGGAAACGTCTGGCGTGGTGGTGGCTGTGGCCCGGAAATTTCTTTCCACTTTCGCGAAGTTCGTGCAATAATTTTGGCCAAGATTCGCCACCGTTGTCCCTTCGCTTGCAACCGCACAGTGGGACGAAACAACTTGACGGCAATCAAAAATTCTGGAACTTTCCTACTGCTTTGTAAAGGGTGTTCACGGATTGATTGTCCAGCGTTTTTCTCGTAAACGGCAAATGCTAGGGAAAATGGAACAGGAAAAAGTTGCGCTGCTTCATATAAGTAATGTAATGGTGCATAGAAGTTATTTCTGTTTACACTATTTTTAAAAGATGATAAGAATATATTTTTTTACATTCAGACACCCACAAGGTCGGAAACAGGACGAAGTATTTCGCATTGTCACAAGAAATAAGTCACAAGGAAACGAAAGAACATATTGGAAAATTTTTAGTTCCATATTAAGGTGAAGTGCCCTATGCCTGGACAGCATGTTTTTCTATTTTAAATTTTATCACTTTAAATAAATAAAAACAATTTCTTAAGAGTTTTAACATACAGTTCAGAGTTTGTAAAGTAATTAAAAATAAAAAAATCATTGTTTAGGTTAATATCTCAATTGTATTAACAAGAATAATTCAAACCTATAGTTGGACATATTAAATCCAATCTAAGCTAGTACCTGGACAGAAGTAAAGCCTATATCGGGACAAATTCAATTTACGAGTTGATCGAGCGAACATAACCTAAAACGTTGGTTGGTGGCGCTGTTGCGCATGACGAATAGAAGATGCTTTGCGTAATGTGTAGTATTCTTATAATAGATTATAGTATTGTATTATTTAACCAAATATATATTTATTTTCATTTACTGTTTTCATAAAACTTGTCATAATACAACTTTTAAGGTTAGGTAGTAATACTGATAGATTTAAGATGTGAACATAAAGTATTATTAACGTCACAACCGGAATACATTTTCTACATACGTTATTCAAGCTAATAGAAGACTAATTATACGTACATGTAGTTAAATAATTTGCAAACGATGCGTTGATTTTATTCACAAACACGTGTCCGGCTTCAGGCGTAAGCACATCGCGTATAAGCTTAGAGTGGGACAGCTACTGTCATCGCGTCCCAGTATGGAGTACTTATATTTGAAAACAGTCCCAATCTTGGACATCTAATATTTGGATTAATAATTATTATTTACGTTAAGTTTGATTGCCAATTTATTTTAAAATATCAATATTATTATGCGTGATAATTATTTTTTGTCTGAGGGCTTAAATTATATCTTTTTTTCTAACAAAAGTTCGAACTATGAATGCACATGATTCGCGTGTAAATAGACTATTTTACCACGTTTTTATTTTGTATACTGTTTTCAGATGAACTTTGAATTCATTTTTAAATTTCAATTGATGTCTCAATGAAATAATATTCACACCTACTTGTAGCTAAGGCCTCAGAATATATAATATAATTATTTAATCTCTGAATTACTGATTTTACTATGAAAATTCAATTGTCCAGATTTCGGTATCACTTTTGGACTGTCCAGACTTAGGGCACTTCACCTTAGCTGCAGCTACAATATTGTCACCATTTCAATTAATCGCATCTCTTTTATCGCGGGTTTTTCAAATTGAATTGAAAATGGAATCCATCTGCTTTTTGAATCACAATTATTAAGCCGATTTACCGAAATCTGGAAACTGCAGAGTTTTCAATTGATTTGGAATATTTACATACCTTGTATCTAAACATAAATGTAAATAGCAGCTGCAGGATATAAACATAGGCTAGAGCTATCTAAAATTATAGGAATCAGAGTCGACACGGATTAAGGCTTGTGTCCCCACCTTCCCATTCACGGTCCGGTCACGTTACGCGTTCCGCCTCTGTCGTAGACGTATCTAATGTCAGGTGACTAATCCGGTTCTAGCAGATAGGGTATCTGGCAACTTTGAATGGAACACCCAGCATAAAAATATGGTAAACTAGAGAACCAGTACGAATTAACTGAGAAATAGATTTGCCAGGCTTTCGCAGGAAGGTCTTCAATTATTCTTCCGTGTTCACTCAGAATTAGCAGCGCATCCGATGCTAGGTCTTGTCGCTGTTTACACTACGCTTCAGGAGCACGAGTGACGTGTGTAGTAGGGGCGTTTAATTAGCCCGGCCCCCGAATCTGATAGTCGGGACTCCCTTGATAACAGCGCGTGAGCGTGTGCGCCTCTCATTTAGTTTAATGCTGAAACGTAATTCAGCGATGTCAAGAATAATTAGACAAAAAAGGCACAATTAGAACCGCATCTAGAATTTCGCTACGGTACGTACTGGTACCCGCGTAATTCGACGAAGAATCTCGTTGTAGAGTGTGCTCGAAGAGCATGACACTACAGTTCAGTCGGTGCGACACCTCTTTCGACCTCTAGGAGGCCGACGAGTGCAGGCAACGCAATGCAGTTTGCCGTTGCACACCGACACGCAAACTTTCTTTCTCTTTACACAGTCTACTTCCGAATTCGCGACCGAGAACAGCCGATACCAGCCTGCTCATCTCCAGTGTTCCCCTTTTTTTATCGGTCGATCGGCAAAAAGCGCTGAAATCCGCGAGCTGAATCGTATGCGGCTATGAATGCTAACAATAAAATGTTTCTATCGTAGACCAAGCGTAACAATTGTTCCGAAAATGTTTACTGAAATATCAGTGGCAGAAGCTTCTTAATAATATCTTTTTTGAAAACAGAAAGTATTTGCATAAATTAATAGATATAACCTAAATAGACAGCGGATCTTCGTGCAAAATAAAAATTTTTTACTTGAATTGCAACAAACTGGAGTGAAATACAAAATTTTCTTTCTTAATATGTTTAATAGGTTGAAAATAATAGAACAATATCTCAAAGTTCTTGTAATATTTTAACTGTTTAAAATTAACTTAAAATTACGTCTATGCATTTGTGTCATAAATTCATAAAATTCGCTGTCTAAATATAACACATCTGTGTGGACTCGTGAATTCTTTGTTCAAAATGTCCAATTCACGCATAAATTTTCAATAAAAAACTGTTTTCATCTCTTCAAAACGGCCGCTCACGGATATTTTTTCGAGCATTATATCGGATTGGAATCTCATCGGAGTCAGTGCGCGTGATTCGCTTGCCACCCTTGTAAGATTACGCTTCCTTTTCCCTTTCCCGGGATCTCTGCGTTCTGCCCTTTTCTCGCTTCCGCCAATCAGATTTCCCCACTCCCATCCGGTTTTTCTCTTGGATTTTCCCTTTATCTTTTCCGGACCCGACAGGTCACTCGGTCCCGAGGAAAACCGGTGAACTCGTGGACTGTCGAAAACGAAGAGGCGACGACTACTCCAATTGACTGTTACGGTCGCTGTTCGGATATTTCTTCGGGGTTGTACGGCGACGAACACACCAGGGAAGTGGATCTCGTCCATTTCTTTCCCATCGTTACATCCTCCTACACTCCTTGGTAAAACAATAGCACATGTGCTCTACCTTTAATTTTTCCAAGACTACATGGAATTTCGGAGTGGAACACGTCGTATCCACCTTATCCGCGACAGATCAGCTGACACCAGACACGAAACGCGTCTTCAGTCGCACTTTTTCCGGTTTCCCCACATCTCGAGGAACTTTGACGACCTAACTCAGACGTGACCCGAAGCGGGGCCAATATATATGTTCTTTTGTTGTGTTATTTCCCGAAACGCTGCAAATTTTTGCAAAGGAAAATGTCGCTTCAAATGGCCTAAGGAACCTCCCATTTCCGGGATGTTCAGGAATTTTGGGACACCCTGTATAGACTCCCGTATTTATCAAAACTCGCGTGCATAATTCACGCCTTTTCTGCTCTACAATGAACGCTAGATGATTTTCGATGTAATTAGTCAGGAGAAAATTTGGAAAAACTCATGTTTGTCACATTAAATTTTGATTGTAGCAATTAATTTTATGAATAAAAAACTTATGAAATAATTGATTGTCTACCATTTGGAAGTTGTACTATTTAATAATAACTATTACAAATTTCCTTCATCAATAACTGTTTTGAGCGATCGAAATGAACTTCTCCCATCGATAACACTGTCCAACAAATTTCAACTTTTTTTATGTTCCCTAATTACTATTGGGTCCTTCTTATAGAGTTTTTTGCGCTGATTCCGAATCTGTTTTTAATTTTTTTCCTATACGCACAGTTTTTGAGGAACATGGCTTTGAAAAAAAAACATATTTTTCAACTTTAAACAAATATTTTGATGTTATTATAAAAGATATTGAATTGCTCTTTGCAGCAGAAGATTCTGTAGACTTTCCCGAATACAGTGGTATCCAAAATTAATAGATTATGAATGTTTAAACATGTTTAAACAATCATTGAAGGCGGAGAGACGCCACTTTTGCACCAATTTTTGAGGATATTTTTCAATTTATCTTAAAAATTAAGGGTCCAGCGGAAAATCGAACTATACCACTTGATAGAGCAGACTTTTATCTTGAGAAGCCACCCTGTGAAGTTTAGATCGTCGCGTCGCCAGTGGCGCTCGGGACGAGATACGGCGCAGCGACGGGATACGGAGCGGCGAACGACCGTTGTAATGGCGAGCGCCACTGGCGGCAACTCATGTCGGGCGAAGATATTTTGCTTTCTGGTTCGAAAAAAACGTCGACGTTTCAAACTTCAAAGAGGGGTTTCTCAAGATAAAAGTCTGCTCTATTGCATGGTATAGTTCGATTTTCCGCAGGACCCTTACTTTTTGAGATAAATTGAAAAGTATCCCCAAAAATTGGCGCAAAAGTGGTGCCTCTCCGCCTTTGGTGATTATTTAAACATGTTTAAACAATCATAACGTATTAATTTTGGATACCGCTGTATTCGGGAAAGTCTACAGAATCTTCTGCTGCAAAGAACAATTCAATATCTTTTATAATAACACTACAATATTTGTTTAAAGTTGAAAAATATGTTTTTTTTCAAAGTCATGTTTCAAACAACTCTATAAAAAGGACCCAACAGTAATCGGGGAACAAATTTGGTGTTGGACAGTGTAATTGTTATGAGCGATCGAAATAAATTCCTCTCGTCGACAACTGTTATGAGCGACCGAAATAAACTTCTCTCATTGATAACTGTTATAACTATCGTTGGCCCGCTATTCGCAATTCTACACAAAAGCCTATCCGCCGGCTCCGGAGTCACTCCTGTTCTTGGCGTGTGCCCAGGCCTGCCTTACACTATCAACTAGCAACAACGGGTCAGACAGAACGGACAGAATCTACTAAATTCCTTGGAACCTAAGTAACATTATATTTGTTGTTGCCAATAAATATAGTCAGCCTTCTCTAAGCAATGACGAACGCTAAAGAAGTTCCAGCCACTGCAACTGTAAAACAAATCGTAGTGCAAGAGGTTCAAGTTGGCACAAAAGTGCTTTCATCTTGTCCAAGACTGTACTGTCCCCGGAAAATCTTTTTGAAGTCGACTGATCTTGTGGGAGTGGTTGTCGTATCGAAATTAAATTAACCGCGGGGAGAGCGGAGGAGTTGGGGACGCGGTGATGTTTGTAGGAGCCGGAAACTCCTATCGACAGCTTTCTTTCACGATGAGATACTTCTACAAGGTGGAAAATTACGCCGGAACATTACTCTCGGGTCATTTCGCCGATCGCGAGACGACGCGACGGGTTTCCGTCCGTATCGAGACGAAATTTTCGTCACGTAAGCCCCGTTACGGCTTCTTCCCTTATCCCCTTCGACCGCAAAATCACTTTAAGATTTGTCAGCGAAAAGACACGCGCATAAGGGATTTCCCCTCGGACTGGATACGTCTTCATGAATCTCAAAGGAATCCGCCATAAAGAGGAAAGGCGATCTCGTATCTACCGCGAACTCGTAAAAAAGTTTGGCAACGATATTTACGGATGCGAGCGGGCTTCTCGAATCAGCATTAATACTTCGCGGCGGGCAAAGTTAGGCGGTTTTCGGCGGGGAGGATTGTAAACTGACGAACCAACCAAAACTCTCTCTCTCTCTCTCTCCCTCTTACTCTCCCTATCTCTCTCTTTCGCTTTGTCAAATTACCAGGTAATTCGTGCGGATGCATCGATCGAAAAGTGCAGAACTTTCACCGAGTTCAGCCAAACTTTGTTTCGATCTCGCTCCGTATTGGATATCTAGCTACGTTTATTTTGTAATAACGCGCTGTCCATCCTGTCTGTTTAACGATATATTAAATTGTGAAGTTCGGCCGTGCCTTCTGTCTTGATTTATATGCTTTATTACTTTAGTTAGACGAAGCCCCGAAGATGTAGAGCTTGCGCTAATTAATCTGGCGACTTGACTGCTTTCGACTGCTGCAATTAGTATTGGTTAACAGTTAGTATTGATCGTGTCATAATTTAAGCTGATTTTCCTGGATTAACAAATACAAATTAAGAAAAAATTCACTTCAATAGATAGTCGTGTGATTCAAGCTGATTTCCCAGGATTAACAAATACAAATGATGAAAATATTCACTTCAATATATTTTCTGAGCAATGCTCGCGCAGAAATGTGATTAACAAAATACTTATTGATTCTGCTTCCAATGTGTCTTTCGATTCCTCTGAAAATCATAGTTTTTGAAGTTGCGTTACCTTCGCAGCGAGGCTGCGATATCGATTTCGGTTCCTGAAACGGTTATGAAGAACATTTATCCCGATTAAATGTTATGGAAAACCGAAATCTCCAACTATCACCTGTTTCGATTACGGTCCCTCTTTCGATTCCCATATCGGTTCCATAACCGTTAGTTTTTCGGTCCTATGGTCGGGTCCGATATGGTTCTGGAACTGATTTTTGTATCGACTTTTTCGCGATTCATATCAATATTTGCTGAAGATTACTGTATAATCATTTCAGAAAGCGTTGAAATGAAGCAAGTACATATTTCTCACACTATACGTGATAGGAATATAAGTAGATGTTCCAATTTTTATTTAATTCTATATTACAGTTAAGGTCTCGATCGTAAATTCTTTGGTTAAAATCAACGACTTAATTGCTGCGAGTCTTGGCATTTTAGAAAATCTTGTTAAGCATCAACTGGTTCAGAAGTTTTGAAAATTTGCTCGAAAATACTTGATTCTACTTAAGACTTTCCTAAGCTTTCGAAATTCTACCAGTGCATATACTCCTTGAATATTTTAATTGCCAGCCCCTTTTTAACGAAACTATACCAAGGGATGAAACTTGGAATACGTACTGCCTTACATAATGTTTAAACATTTAATGCAGTTATATATTTTGTAAATGGAGACGGAATAAAGCTAACATTGTATTGTAAGATACGAGTTAGTAACGAAGTAAATGAAACTTGGAACATTGTCTTAATTCTTATACGGTGGTTAAGTAACATTTTGTAAATTACATTGCAACAAAGTTAACATCCTATTACGGGACGTGACAGGCGGATGCGTACAAAAGGTGAACATATAAATTTTGGCTTTTCAAATGAAATGCCCAATTTTGATAGAAGAATTCAAAGTGTAAAAATAATAAGGTTTGTTTATCATAAAATATGGTTTCTGAGATAGTTAAATTGCACGTAGTTGGCACTTGCAACATGCGTCATAATTAACGCGTTTGCTACCAGCAGTGTTGCATACATGTTGCAACCGTAACTTCACATTTAATATAAACAAAATGAAATTACGTTTGTGCATGTGCTTATTTCAAATTATAACACGCAGCATAATTTAATGCTCTGTGACAATATCTTTTCTCGCATTTCATAAGACATACAACACAATTTTATGGAATATTACAATCAGTGACCACCACAAACGCACGTTCAGAAGTAAAGTCAGACAAAGAAGTCCTCCTGTAAAAGAAACAGAGTGGCAGGCGGAACTTAATCCACAAACGAATACACCGTAGAGAATTAGAATGCTGTTTACAATCTTGCTACAGCAACAACGAACAACACATTAAAACAGAAAGGCCTGGGTGGAAAGTTAATACCGCTGACGTCAAGGGTATCTGTATCCCGGCCATGAAGTTCCTCAGTGATGTTGTCGAATGCCAGCATTGGATCGTTAGCCGAAGTGGTAAACGACTTTGCTCGGCCCAAGGAAGCGTGGATCGGTGATATTCACCGACGACCCACAATGGGATTAAGCGATCTGACGGCGATCAAAGATCAATCTTCGTAGTATTAAAAATTAAGAAATAAATTCATATTTCTTGAGCGAGAATTAAACGTATTGTAAGGTGAAGTGCCCTAAGTTTGGACAGTCCAAAAGTGATACCTAAATCTGGGCAATTGAATTTTCATAGTAAAATCAGTAATTAAGAGATTAAATAATTATATTATATATTCTGAGGCCTTAGCTACAAGTAGGTGTGAATATTATTTCATTGAGACATCAATTGAAATTCAAAAATGAATTCAAAGTTCATCTGAAAACAGTATACAAAATAGTCTATTTACATGCGAATCATGTGCATTTATAGTTCGAACTTTTGTTAGAAAAAAAGATATAATTTAAGCCCTCAGACAAAAAATAACACTGTCCAGCCAAAAATCTTTTTGATTCCCACTATGCGATTCTTATAGAGTTTTTCGCGCTGATTCCGAATCTGTTTTTAATTTTTTTCCTAGACGCATAGTTTTTGAGAAATTTGAGTTTGCAAAAATGACCTATTTTTCAACTTTGAACAAAGATTGTGATGTTATTATAAAAGATATTGTATTGTTCTTTACATAAAAAGATTCTCTAGACTTTCCCGAATCCAGTGATATCCAATATTAATGCATTATAATTGTTTAAACATGTTTAAACAATGATTAAAGACGGAGAGACACCACTTTTGCACCAATTTTTGCGGATATTTCTCAATTTATCTACAAAAATAAGGGTCTAGCGGAAAATCGAACTACACCACGCGCTAGAGCAGACTTTTATCTTGAGAAGCCACCCTGTGAAGTTTAGATCATCGCGTCGCCAGTGGCGCTCGGGACGAGATACGGCGCAGCGACGGGATACGGAGCGGCGAACGACCGTTGTAATGGCGAGCACCACTGGCGGCAACTCATGTCGGGCGAAAATATTTTGCTTTCTGGTTCGAAAAAAACGTCGACGTTTCAAACTTCAAAGAAAGGTTTCTCAAGATAAAAGTCTGCTCTATTGCATGGTATAGTTCGATTTTCCGCTGGACCCTTATTTTTTGAGATAAATTGAAAAGTATCCTCAAAAATTGGTGCAAAAGTGGTGTCTCTCCACTTTTAGTAATTATTTAAACATGTTTAAACAATCATAATGTGTTAATTTTGGATACCGTTGTATTCAGGAAAGTCTACAGAATCTTTTGCTATAAAGAACAATTCAATATCTTTTATAATAACACTACAATATTTGTTTAAAGTTGAAAAATATGTTTTTTTTCAACGTCATGTTTCTCAAAAACTCTGCGTCTAGGAAAAAAATTAAAAACAGATTCGGAATCAGCGCGAAAAACTCTATAAGAATCGCATAGTGAGAATCGAAAAAGTAAAAAAAAAGTTTGAATTTGTTGGACAGTATAATTATCACGCATAATAATATTGATATTTTAAAATAAATTGGCAATCAAACTTAACGTAAATAATAATTATTAATCAAAATATTAGATGTCCAAGATTGGGACTGTTTTCAAATATAAGTACTCCATACTGGGACGCGATGACAGTAGCTGTCCCACTCTAAGCTTATACGCGATGTGCTTACGCCTGAAGCCGGACACGTGTTTGTGAAAAAAATCAACGCATTGTTTGCAAATTATTTAACTACATGTACGTATAATTAGTCTTCTATTAGCTTGAATAACGTATGTAGAAAATGTATTCCGGTTGTGACGTTAATAATACTTTATGTTTACATCTTAAATCTATCAGTATTACTACCTAACCTTAAAAGCTGTATTATGACAAGTTTTATTAAAACAGTAAATGAAAATAAATATATATTTGGTTAAATAATACAATACTATAATCTATGATAAGAATACTACATATTACGCAAAGCATCTTCTATTCGTCATGCGCAACAGCGCCACCAACCAACGTTTTAGGTTATGTTCGCTCGATCAACTCGTAAATTGAATTTGTCCCGATATAGGCTTTACTTCTGTCCAGGTACTAGCTTAGATTCGATTTAATATGTCCAACTATAGGTTTGAATTATTCTTGTTAATACAATTAAGATATTAACCTAAACAATGATTTTTTTATTTTAAATTACTTTACAAACTCTGAACTGTATGTTAAAACTCTTAAGAAACTGTTTTTGTTTATTTAAAGTGATAAAATTTAAAATAGAAAAACATGCTGTCCAGGCACAGGGCACTTCACCTTACCTATTACGTGCGAGTGTTGGACTAACGATTTAGAAAAACGAATTGGTTGTATTAATTGTTTCGGTTTTCAGCTGTGCCACGATTCAAGGTACATTGTCGTTCGCGTGCTCTTGTTCGGGTACCTATGAAGTCCTTCGCTCGCTAACCGAGTTCCTTAATTGCCGTGCAAATGAAACTGTGCCGGACGATTCCGTAGTCCCGGCTTAACTAGGTATACGCTTCAACAAATATTAATCTTTGCTCGAAAAGAAATGGTTGGGACAGATCCTACTGAATCTCGGGAGGACCCGGGGAGGAGGGAAGATGTCTAATTCATACGATAATTACGGAGCTGGAAAATGCGAGCGGAAAATGGCACGACGTACAGATCCTTAATGGCGTCGGTGCACCATTCTGCGACGGGTACGGGGAACGGGATGTTGTATCGCCGCGGTAGCTGGTAATTACGATAAAGCTTAATTTTCTGCAGGATGCCGAGCGGTGCGATTTGCGGCTAACCTCCACGGAAAGCCCTGACGGGAGCTTTAGCTGTGATTCGTAGAAGGAAAGTGATGCATGCGACCGGGTTGCACCGTGGAATAGTCTACTACTAGTAAGCACCGCCATTAAGAAGAATATGTCGATTTGTAGGAATCTATTAGGTTCTTGCATACGAAATATCCCATTGCTAACTGTTTTCTAATTGAACATTGAATTATTTGGTCGTTCATGTCCTTCATTTACGAGATTGTCGCCTGCCTATCGATAAATTTCATCAGATTTCAACGAAATAATGAAAATATGAAATGTTATGTTATGAGGTACTACAGGGCCACCGAAACAGGACTATGGATTTTTGATAGAATACTACAGCCATATTTTCTCAAGTAAGTTGAAAGTTTTGATCAGCTTAACGCTGGCAACCTGAAGTTTTGCGATCGATTTTTAATCTGCCGACGGTATAGATAATCATTTTTACGAAAGGGTCGAGCGAAGGAAGAGTGAACAAGCATGGTTCACAGTGTTACGTGAATAATGATCGGAATAATAGCACGCGTTTAACATCGTTAGCCAGTAATCAGGGTACGGCCTCGACTGGAATTAGCCTTGAGTGGCCCTTCCTGTTCCCGAAGTAAAAGTGTGATTAATTATTGCACGTTCCGAGCACACAATGGATTTCCTTTCGGTCACTATTATGTCTTCGTGCTTGTTTTAAACGATCTGAAATCACCGCACGCGAGAAATGCAAATAACGCGATTTTGGGCGACGAGAAAGCGTAGAATCTGATGAAGATAGGGTTCGTGTGTAGCAGCAATTTTTGTTTCACAAGATTTGCGCGTAAACTGTCGTTTAAAAGGGGCCATTGAATTTTTTCCTGTCAACTGAAAGAGAATGATCGTTCCCATTAATTCGGTTTTGCTAGGCTACTGTTTAAGCTGTGAGCTCCGCAACAAAAACCGGACCGGTTCTGTGCGATTCATCCGCGAAGAAGAGTCAACAAACTTTTTGTTTACACAGAATTCGTTTGCAACGCACGATCCGTGTGTCAACTAAATCTTTGACTAACGATCTGTATGTTTCATATCTCTTCTAAACGTTAATATTTTTTACGCATGAACGGAGCTTGAAAAAATACGCAGCATCTACCTAGACTGCGGATTTTACGCATTTATGGGAATATTGATAGGATAGAAATATTAGAAGAATTGGAGCTGATTTGGACATGTAACTTTCGAAATTTTACAACGATTGCAATGGGGGCAATTTGTATTGTGTCTAAAAGTCCACAGCGCCGTTCTGTTCAGAGAAAAATGTAATTCTTTCAGGAAAACGTGTCGCGTTACACATATTCGATCAAAAATAGTGTTTCTATTCAGTACGACATACGTATTTTTATGATGTGCATTCACAGAAATTCTGAAAACCGGGCTACTGGTAATATTCTGGATTAGAAGTTTAAATTCCACGAGGAGAAATCACGTACTTTGGAAAATTGTGACCGTACCTGCGCAATGTCGTTCAAAAGGATTTCCCATTTCGGCGGATATTATCTTTTCTTTTAAAGCCATTTTGCATTCGAGAGGTATATGCACAGAGGACCAGTTTTGCAGCCGTAACATGAAAAATTGTTCGCCTACACGCGGGGTTTTTCCACGGTATGTAAGCCGATTGTACAATAATCCTCCGCTGGAATAGCTGTAACAGGCATTGCCCGGAACAACAACACTCTTTTACACTTGAACGTTTCTCTCAAAGTGCCGATGAACAGAGGTACGCACACTTCGAGAACGGAGACACAGCTTTTTATCAGATGCGCCGCTCCATTTTTATGTTTCCGTGGTATCTTAAACTTACATCTTTAATATCTATACAGTCGAACAGTGGCGCACTCAGGATTTAAACTTGGGGGGTGGAGGGCGAGTTGAACGGATAAAATTTTGTGTCCTGGTACAAGAATTGGCGATGTACAGTAGCGTGTTATAGCTATTTGGTGATTGTAATAATAGTTTTAAAGAAAAGAAAGTTGAATTTTTGGAAATGAGTTATTTATTATATTCATATAGTAAATACAATCTACTAGGCTGTTACATATTATTATTACGTATTAACGAAATCTGTGATTTTACTCTGCGCGAATGAACTAACAGATTCTTGATCAATGGTATTTTCAACGGAAACCATAACATAGAATACATTTTCTTCAATATCATCGCATCTTTTTACGAAACTTCGTTAAACATTTATTGCCGTTTTGGCTTGTTGAGCTTCCATGCTTCTGGAAAATAAGTCGAGTTAACGGAAGTTTCATTTCGATTTATAGAGGCTTTTAAAGTGCAGCGGAAGGGAACGAACAAAATTTTCGTCTTATAGAAGTTTTCGAGTTAAAGAGGTTCGAGTTACCGAAGTTTGACTGTACATATTATTAAAACATTGTTAAAAAAGCAAGAAATACTGTAGTCGTACTAAAGACGTGAGCTGGCTTGCAAATTTCGTATTTCGAGAAAGCCACACAGTTCACTCAGATTAATTAAATTGGATCGGAATTACACAATTTTCATAATCCGCCTCGCCAGTCGAACGTCCATATTCCGGGAGGTTAGATACGCGACTGTTTGCGGGACTAAGATTGATTACCAATCTGACTTCTCCAAGTAGATAGAGCAAACGTTCTGGGGCTTCGGTAGTTCGGTGAATGCAACGAGACCCGTCGTGAACCGTTGTCAGTAGTTATCGATTTCTGTAATCAGCATTGTCTGCTTCGCTCAGTCTCAGCTGACTCGATTACCCGAATTATCAAGGAGGGAGTCTCCGAATTAATTAGCGCCATTCGTGAAGCTGAAGTGGCGACTGTGCATCCTTCAAACACTCTCAGACGCCATCCTCGTTCGAGGAGGCGGACGGTGTATTGGTAATGGACAAAAATAAGAAAATCAACTTTTGTGATGGAATTTATTACTTTCGTAAAACTGTTCCCTATACTCCACTAGTATCTTTGAAATAGTTTATGCAAAAATAAAAGTATTCTAAATTGAAAGAGAAAATACCTTCAATATTTATGGGCCCATATAGCAGACAGAAATACTATTTATCTTTTACTTCTCGCTCGAAATTGTCTATTTTATTTCGGTTCTGTGATAATAAAACTAAGACATCACATCCGAAGAACATCATTGTAAAACAAAATGCAAAACCAAAATTATTCTAGTCTTTTGAAAACTGGTGTATGGCATTCAAGAACACGTAATCAAAAATGTGTTTCCACTCGAAATTTTAATCATAATGTCTACAGAGCTCTTCAAGGTTACTGCAATGTCAAACACATATAAATACAACCACCGCGTACTTAAAAAAAAACGCCATTTTTAATCACACAAAAAAGAACAAATTCTCATCGCCCCTAAGTGTACAATTCTTTTTGCACATTTAAACTACATTAAATTTCCAACAAATTAGATATATTTAAGCAGTCAGCACAAATAAAACTTTTAAGGACATATTTTTAGCCTTTGCATTTGCCACAGCTGCACTGAACACGACTTGTTGCTTTTAATGCTCATGAAAAGTTTGTTTATAAACAGAAATAAAGTTTACAACCATGACATTGGCGTTTCCAGTGCGTTAATGTGGAAAAAAGCGCTGCTCCAACTTACATGGTGTCCCAACCTGCACGAACCTCCCTTATAATTTTCCAGTAATGGAACATTGAAAACCGGGGGTTCAATGCAGTGTGGCTCGATGCGGTGCGAGGACAATCGAGAGAGAAAAAACAAATCAATGGGAAAGATGCGTCCTTAAAAAGTTCCGAGCCCTATTCCGGTAGGAAAGTGATCGATGGTCTGCCACTTACGCTTCGGATTCGTTTAGATGCGAACGGAGAAACATGAAACACACTGCTTCTTGGTGTAACGAAGACGAAGCACCTCGGGGATCGATAAAGATTTTCATGGTGCGACTCTTTCGACATTTCAACGGTGCCAGGTAAGGTGAAGTGCCCTATGCCTGGACAGCATGTTTTTCTATTTTAAATTTTATCACTTTAAATAAACAAAAACAATTTCTTAAGAGTTTTAACATACAGTTCAGAGTTTGTAAAGTAATTTAAAATAAAACTAGAGGGCTGTTGTTGCTCGCTCGCTTCGCTCGCTCGCGAGTAGGGTTGTTGTTGCTCGCTCGCTTCGCGAGCTCGCGGGCAGGACTGCTCTTGCGAGAATGTTAGTGGTATGCATGGCTAGTATAGGGCCCACAGCTATTAATGTCTTTCATTTTGTGTGTGACTCTCCACGAGCCACACAAAGAACTTCCCGATTCGTTAGTTGCTGTATATTATTATTATTATTTATTAAGTGTACGTTTTGAGAAGATTATACGTTTTCAGGGAAATTCAATAGTTTTCTACTTATCAAAATGTTTGCTATATGGCGTCGCATTAAACCAATATCGTATGCTCGTTGCTCGCTTGATTCCTTGTTATAGCATACTAATATTGCAAAATAAATTGTCTTAATTAGTTTTTCGCAAACGATACAACTCATCATTATCCGGGTTTGCAGTATTGATCTTGGTTTTCTTCGATACTATTAATTTGAATTTTCTCAAAATATATAAACCGCTCAATTTTGAAACTCTGCTCAGTACTACATACAACATTTGTAAAGTTCGTATTTCTGATGTTTTAAAATCCATACATACTTTCTCGTATGTTTGTCCCTGACTTTTATGAATCGCAATCGCTTCAGCAGGAACCACTGGAAATTGACTACGTGTAATTTGTTATTTTCCTTCACTCGAAATATTTACTTGATTCGATATTTTTTTATTATTGGTGTTAAATTTTGATTTATATTTGCATTTTTCATATAATCACGATAACGAGTTCTTACTTTCACTCCTACCCTGGCCAATTGAAAATCTAACCACAATATAGACGGAATTTTAGTATTTTCTTGAAAAGTAATAAATTTTAATATTCCGCATGCTCCATTAACCAATTCGTCTTCAACGTCAATGTTATTAATTATCATATATTTTATATTAATTTTCAATTTAATCTCAGTTAACAATTCATTTTGAACTCATTGTTTATTTAAAGATTGTAATATAAATGTTTTTGTACTTTCATCGATATTCTTTGAAAATGTATTCTCGGCGATGATTAACTCACTCTTGCATTGGAATAATTTTCGATTATTGTAAGCGGTTACATTAGCATTAGTTGCATAATTGGAAAAAACATTTTTTTTAATTAAAAAAAACAAGAAAAAATTTTTTTTCAATTTTATAAAAATTTTTTTTTAATTTTATAAAAAAAAATTTTTTTAAAAATATGTCTAAATATATATATTTAGTTACGTTTACTTCTTCGGTGGAGACGCCTTTCGTATAAATTGCAATGTTTAATCAACTCCTTTCGAAAAAAACTAAAAAACTACTTGACCAATATGGACCAAAATCTAATCAGCTCTAAGTTACAGCGAGGCACATCGATTGCATCATTCATCATTCCGATCGCGTTGTTACTTTTTCTGAAAACGTTAACGAAAAATTTGATACCATAGAAACGGACATACGTACACACACACACACACACACACACACACACACACACACACACACACACACACACATACCGACATTTTGATAAAAATAGTCTAAAATGACTCCAATGACCATGAAACGTGAAGATCTGCTAAAAATTCGATTTTCGATTTTCGGGGTAATTACAATAACTTCCCTATAAAATCGGGAAGTTAAAAATCATTGTTTAGGTTAATATCTTAATTGTATTAACAAGAATAATTCAAACCTATAGTTGGACATATTAAATCTAATCTAAGCTAGTGCCTGGACAGAAGTAAAGCCTATATCAGGACAAATTCAATTTACGAGTTGATCCAGCGAACATAACCTAAAACGTTGGTTGGTGGCGCTTTGCGCATGACGAATAGAAGATGCTTTGCGTAATATGTAGTATTGTTATCATAGATTATAGTATTGTATTATTTAACCAAATATATATTTATTTTCATTTACTGTTTTAATGAAACTTGTCATAATACAACTT
Organism: Lasioglossum pauxillum; assembly: GCA_933228785.1. Taxonomy (NCBI): domain Eukaryota; kingdom Metazoa; phylum Arthropoda; class Insecta; order Hymenoptera; family Halictidae; genus Lasioglossum; species Lasioglossum pauxillum. Next base: position 42,166,038 of record OW121705.1, on the reverse strand, counting down.
TTAAGGTTAGGTAGTAATACTGATAGATTTAAGATGTAAACATAAAGTATTATTAACGTCACAACCGAAATACATTTTCTCCATACGTTATTCAAGCTAATAGAAGACTAATTATACGTACATGTAGTTAAATAATTTGCAAACAATGCGTTGATTTTTTTCACAAACACGTGTCCGGCTTCAGGCGTAAGCACATCGCGTATAAGCTTAGAGTGGGACAGCTACTGTCATCGCGTCCCAGTATGGAGTACTTATATTTGAAAACAGTCCCAATCTTGGACATCTAATATTTGGATTAATAATTATTATTTACGTTAAGTTTGATTGCCAATTTATTTTAAAATATCAATATTATTATGCGTGATAATTATTTTTTGTCTGAGGGCTTAAATTATATCTTTTTTTCTAACAAAAGTTCGAACTATAAATGCATATGATTCGCATGTAAATAGACTATTTTGTATACTGTTTTCAGATGAACTTTGAATTCATTTTTGAATTTCAATTGATGTCTTAATGAAATAATATTCACACCTACTTGTAGCTAAGGCCTCAGAATATGTAATATGATTATTTAATCTCTTAATTACTGATTTTACTATGAAAATTCAATTGTCCAGATTTAGGTATCACTTTTGGACTGTTCAGACTAAGGGCACGTCACCTTACCGCGCGGCGTGAGAGCAAAGAACAGGTATCGAAGGAGAGCCGGAGGATGCATTTCGTGTAGGATGCGAAAAGCGGGACAACGAAATGCAACAGTCTCTGGCTGGAGAGAAGGAGGAAAAGGGTCCAGAAATGGCCCCTGGGCGGTGGGATTTTAGTGGGTATGCCTTCGCCTGTAGCCTTTATCAGGTAGGTAAGTCCTACACTACACCCCGCCGACATTCACCCGGAGGGGGAGTGTGCGTAAAATGCATTTCCTCACCGCCCTCACACGCAAAATAAGGCGCGGCGTATTTTTGCTATATGTATACCGATAATGCGGCCGGTGGCGAAGATAATAAAGTTTATTATAGCTGGATTTGACGGCCAGGGTCTGCGGGATGAACGCTTCCTCCGCAGGGCTGAATAAAAACGGGTATACTGCGCAATTACGACAAAGCGTCTCGTTCCCCTGTAATTCGAGCCTCGTATAAACAGCGGGACGCGATTCGTCGAATCCATCGGGCATCCGGGCAAGGATTAAACTTGATCCTCGACCGTAAACCTTAATTGAATATATCCCGCTAAGCGCGGGGGCAACAGTGAAGCGCTGATTGCACGAAGATCCAAGGGAACGCGGATGTTTTCTTTACACGAACGACTTCCGCGGAGTTTATCATTCGCATCAAACTACATACTTGAACGAACCTCGCGAGTTCGCTGACGCTGCGAGCTTTTAGAAGAGTTCCCTGTAACCGCGACCGGTTTATTTCGGTTCATTATTACGAGTGGGTTCGAGTTGTATTTACATTCGAAGCAAAGTCGCCAGATTACAACTTTTTCTCCACTCTACCCTTCCCCTTCTTTGCGGTGTTCCCCCACGGTTCCAACACTGACGCGTTCCATCTCTGTCGTGCATGTGTCACAATGTAACTTCTGCTAAATTTAACTTTTTCTCCTCAATTCGAATCAATTTCCCTGATCTGGCGGGAGTACGGTATCACATGCTGGAATAAATTTTAATTAAGAGTCGAGATAATTAAGTTCACAGTTATAAAAAAATATTAGCGCGTTTGAATCTGTAGAAGAATATATTTATTAAACTGCAACACAGAAATAAACTCAAGTACAAAGAATTAAACCACGCTGTTATGATTAATAGTCTGTTTTCGTCCTCATTATTCTCTGGCTTGATCGCAATTGCTATTAAAAGTACACGTTAAGGAATATATGCATATAAAATTATAATACAGGTTATACTTCGCTAGTCATCATTAAAATCGGGGGCATAAATTTTGTTCATTATCAAGTAAGTATTAGGATTAATCGCCAGAAAGAGAGCTGTTCAAATGACTGCGTACACCCGTCTGGGACTCCCATCAGCTTCAGAGCGCTCATTTCAAATAAGGAAGTTATCTTGCCGCACCCTGTAACACCTTTAGCAGCTGAAAGTTCTTTGCTGATCTAATATTTCTACTAAAAAGTAATGCAATAACAAAATTTATTCATTTTCGTTTAAAACGTAACAGAAATGTTGAACACATTTTATTGTAGAATATTAAGGACATAGTACGCTCTGTGAGAAACTGTTTCAAACGTCAGTAACAGAATCATGGAATTCGCCTAAAGGCTGCATTAATCATTAGAAACGTTCGTACACTCCAATTTTGTGGTTATTTCGCGATCCAGTAGCCTTCAATACGGTAACTATGCGAATCATCCAAGTGAACCCTTAACATAATTCCCTTTGGCCTCGGATTGCACTCGGAATCTCTAATCAGTAACACCACTCTGAATCGTGAAAGTCCTCTTATTTATCAATTCTCACGATCATCATTTTTGTTCATAATAGTTTATTGATTTGTACAGTTTGACACAACATAACTTAACAACATAACTTTATCACTTAAAAGAATTTAATGTGGCAATTATTGTGATGACCAAACAATTTCTGTCTAGTTCATATTTTTTAAGATATCATTTCTACAATGTGTAGGGTTAGATAACAATAATAAAATAACTACGACATTTATAATCCTTCGCTGCAATAATAAAAATGAATTTTTCGTAATTAATACACGAAGATCATATGTTGTAGGTCATTGTATTGTTCTTGATCTCGGCAATTACACTCGTTTAATTAACTATTGTTCAACTCGAATTCCTTAAAGATATGACATACATTTCGAAACAACTTTCTTCTTTAAATTATTTTCTACCATCAAAGATAGCATAGATATATATATATGAAGTGATCAAGTTATGTTGATCTGCCTGTATACGACTGTAGCCGTGTGTCACTGTCGAAATGATAGTGGTATTAATGTAGACGCATAAATGGAAGAAGCTTGCCGATGAATATCTGAACCCTCTGTAGGATTTCGCAACCGTTGGCATGATGGTGGTCGTCGAGATTAAATTTCTCTCCATCGATATGACTGAAACAATCTATCAATTCAATTGGTTGAAATATTCCCGGATTCTATCTTTCGCTTGCCGGCATACCCCTGCAATAAGTCAAATTGCCAACCAGTTATTTTTTAATAATTCGCTCGGTTCACTTCCGATTTGCGTTTGCACTCCGGCTCTCTGGGTGGCGTCTCTCTGCCGGAAAGTCGCAAATCTGTCAATGAAACGCTACAGGATACTTTTAAAAAACTGCAATAAATTTCTGGCAGTTTACACCTGAATTCTCCTCCTATGGTTGTTGTTTCGTCGCGGAACATCGACTTTCGTCGACCTGTACATGAATTTCTGCGATTATATTCAGCATTTATACATATAGCTAGTTAGTTTAGTTTGTTTTCATATGCAACAAAATTATTGATGTAGGTATTAAATCATGTGACAGGAAGCTTGACCGTATTTCATTCGTCTATATCGTGTATATCTTAACGAAAATTAATAGTGCGACTTTAAAAATTCTCAAAATTTATATTTACTAACTAAAAAGTTTCGTGATCTACATATTTAGTATTCAAATGAATTCGTTTCAACATAATTTACGCGCAAAAATAATTTTTTCCAGCTTTTCAGAGAAAGAACTCAATTATCACGATTTTTAAAGGGTTTCCGATAATCTGAGGAAAAAATGTTTCCAATCAAAGAGAGTCTAACAGTATTTAATCATCTACAAACTTCTATATATAAAATTTCGAAAAAAAACTTCTTTCGACGAAGAAAAGATTATTTTGATTTTTGAAATGTTAAAATAGTTTTTTCCGATTTTTCGGGCCAAATACTCCACCGTGCGATGGTAGGGGAGGCTAGAAAGAGTGACACCACATTCTTTACCTAGCCATCATCTGACGAACGAATAGAGTAAGGTGAAGTGCCCTATGCCTGGACAGCATGTTTTTCTATTTTAAATTTTATCACTTTAAATAAACAAAAACAATTTCTTAAAAGTTTTAACATACAGTCCAGAGTTTGTAAAGTAATTTAAAATAAAAAAATCATTGTTTAGGTTAATATCTTAATTGTATTAACAAGAATAATTCAAACCTATAGTTGGACATATTAAATCCAATCTAAGCTAGTACCTGGACAGAAGTAAAGCCTATATCGGGACAAATTCAATTTACGAGTTGATCGAGCGAACATAACCTAAAACGTTGGTTGGTGGCGCTGTTGCGAGTGACGAATAGAAGATGCTTTGCGTAATATGTAGTATTCTTATCATAGATTATAGTATTGTATTATTTAACCAAATATATATTTATTTTCATTTACTGTTTTAATAAAACTTGTCATAATACAACTTTTAAGGTTAGGTAGTAATACTGATAGATTTAAGATGTAAACATAAAGTATTATTAACGTCACAACTGGAATAACATTTTCTACATACGTTATTCAAGCTAATAGAAGACTAATTATACGTACATGTAGTTAAATAATTTGCAAACAATGCGTTGATTTTATTCACAAACACGTGTTCGGCTTCACGCGTAAGCACATTGCGTATAAGCTTAGAGTGGGACAGCTACTGTCATCGCGTCCCAGTATGGAGTACTTATATTTGAAAACAGTCCTAACCTTGGACATCTAATATTTGGATTAATAATTATTATTTACGTTAAGTTTGATTGCCAACTTATTTTAAAATATCAATATTATTATGTGTGATAATTATGTTTTGTCTGAGGGCTTAAATTATATCTTTTTTTCTAACAAAAGTTCGAACTATGAATGCACATGATTCGCATGTGAATAGACTATTTTGTATACTGTTTTCAGATGAACTTTGAATTCATTTTTAAATTTCAATTGATGTCTCAATGAAATAATATTCACACCTACTTGTAGCTAAGGCCTCAGAATATGTAATATGATTATTTAATCTCTTAATTACTGATTTTACTATGAAAATTCAATTGTCCAGATTTAGGTATTACTTTTGGACTGTCCAGACTTAGGGCACTTCACCTTAGCATCGATCAAACTCGCCTGCCGTCATAGAATTAGTAGAAACGCTAATGCTCGTGGTCGTGGGATTATATTTTAGCAATTACTCGACCTGGAAGCCGCCGGTGGGGAATATTGTAGCGTTCGATTCCGTCAACGGAATGTTCTCACCTGGGGACGACGACGGTGGAATAAAAACGACGATCATCAGCTCCATAAAATTAATGCTCTTCCCCTCGGTGGATCCCGTGACATAATGGTCGTGGCTCCCCGTCGCTCCGAGAAATTTATCCGCGACGGAGGAATAAAAGAAGGAGAAGTGGCTGTTCGCCCGCGGGAAGCTGATCGAAAAAGAATTCGCCAAGGAGGAGCAGTTTCGGCCGAGGGGAAAAAATTTACGCCCATTCGAAGATCACGGTTTCATGACACCGCGACGTCGGCCCGATTGATATACGGCCACTAAAAGAAACTTTTAGAATTCGTCTCTGCGCTCTGGTGGCTGCGCAGCCTCGGCTGCCTATTGGAAAATTGCACCCCTTTTTCCCGTGAACGCCGGATGGCACGTCGCGCCATTATTCTTCGATGGCCAGTATTTCACCAGACATTCCGGCGAACGTATAAATACACCGTTAATGGTCCCTTCTTCGAGGAGCGATCGACCTACTTCGAACGATCCGACGAAAATTGGACAATAAGTTTTATTGTTCCTTCTTAAACACTCGCCGTCCTTGTACCAACCTTCCAGCGGCTTCGGCAAATTGGAGCGGAACGCCGAATAAATTAATGACCGACTTTTTCGCCGGTTTCGGCCACCTGTTCCGTGACTAAGGTTGCTTGTCTGTGTTAGTTCATTAGGATTCAGTAGAACGAGGTATAGGTAATAAGCACGCAAAGTTTTGATAATATTGTAAGATTAGGATTCGAGTGAACTTAACCGTTTTGAAACCATGTAGATTACGTTAGAAACATTTATTGTATTTTCAGAGATTGATGAGATATTTAGGTGTTCTGTTTTAAACGAAACACCCTGTATTTCGAATTACGAAATAATGGAATACAATGTAATTGAATTACTTCATAAGTGCAATTCGTGAAGTAATCGAATTGTAATTCAACTCTGGATACGATACAGTTTTTATCCATTATGTATCTACTATATTCTCTTGTTCGTGAGAAATTCTGGCTTTCTCTGCAATTCAAGAGAATTGAATTCTCCAAGGTTCAAAACCAGAGTACCACCTTATGAAGAAATAATTCACACAAGAGATAGGATGAAAAAGAATATGTACACTTTCGCGTACAATGAGCGGAATCATTCCGTTTAAATATTCATCGGTTTCATACAAGTGAGAAACCGCAGCGAAACTCGTGTCCCGAATCGGTCCCAGTGGCTGGTATTAAATAAATTAACGCAGCTGACTTTCCCGGCGCGGTATCGCGGTTTCGGCCACGTGTTCCTTGACCTCGGTTGCCTATCTTTAAGTTTCGGGGCGTTAATGGTACTGTCGATTACGGATTTAGAGTTAATGTACCGTGCAAATACTTCGACTCCGCTCGACTCGCTTTCACCCTTCCCTTTGTCTTCGTTAACGCGACGGAAGAAGTTTCTTCGTCGGCCAAGAGGAATCCATTGTCTCGCATCGGCCGGCAGACGTTCCTGCGGCTTTGTAAGCTTTGTGCTCCCGGTGTCGTTAAACCAAATTACAGAACATCTTACGGTATAATGGAGACAAATTTTTTGCTGAATAAGAGAGGTGCAGGGGTGGGAGGTGGAGGGGGCCGTGGACGAACTTTACAGGGAACCTTAATTAACCGAAATTCAGGACCCTTTGATTCTGTATTAACAGGCATTTATAAACAATTTAGTTCGCCGGAAGATTAATAGCTTTTTAAATTAATTTTTCTCCAAGGTTCCGAGCTATCTTCTTCCAACGTTATTAATAATTTTTTTTTAAGTAAGTATTGCTAAAGACCGTTTACTTTGATGCTGTGCGGCGCTTATTATCAGGACTGATGTTCCCAGCAACAAACTAGAAAGTTTTTAAATCGCAGACGTCTAAGTGTTTTATGTAGTCTGTTCGATTTCTTTAATTAGTGAGGCAGCGGCTCGGTGTAACGTTCGCAATGCCTTATCGGGCATGGCGAGTTGAGCAATCGCACGGTAATTCTTTCCCTTGTAATTAGACTGCGGATTTTATGCGTTTCTGATAAAAATGAAGTACAAAATCGCAGAGACGGTACATGGGTTCAGGAATATTTTTATATTATCGATTTATTCAAATTGTTACGTGTAACGACGAGCAACATGCAGCCAAATATTGCAAAACCATTGTTCGGAAACGTAAAAGAAGGACTTTTGAGGCAAACAGTGGCCTAGATTGATCTTTCATCTAGCGATTTTGACTACTAAAAAAACCTGACTTTGCATTATTGAGAAATCAGAAGTGGAATCCCGGACCCTTGCAATCCTCGAGTAAATCCCTTGCAATCAACTAACAATTACAATTACTTGTAATTGCATTAAAATTACTTGGGAATTGCGGAAATACAATTACAATTACATGTAATTGTAATTGGTAATTGCAATTACTTTGGCTCAACCAGTAATTGTAATTGCGGACCACAATTACAGTAATTGTGAAGGAAGTAATTGCAATTACTTAACACAATTACAGTAATTGTAATTGAGTCTCACAATTACTTCACTGTAATTGTTCTTTTAAACCACTAATTTTTATGTTTTGGACCATTTCACCGTTTTCTTATTGTAATTATAGTCCACTTTTGCACATGTAATTGAAGATGTATTAGGTCTATAACTTGAAAACCGGAATTTTTTAAAGAAATTTGAGCGTTTATTAAAGAAAATCTTGTACAATTCTGTCATTCAAAGTATTGTCCATCGAAAGATACAACATTTCCCCATCTTTCTGGCAATTTGTGGATGCCATCGTAAAAAAACCGGTCATCTTTTGAACCAATGAACGAATCGAGCCAATTTTTGATGCCTTGGACTGAAGTGGAGCGTATTCCGGAAAATGCATTCTGCATCGACCGAAACAAATGGTAGTCAGAAGGCCCAAGTCTGGACTATATGGCGGGTGGGGCAGAACTTCCCATCCGCTATTTTCCAAATAGTTTTTTACGGGTTGAGCAACATGTGGCCGAGCATTGTCATGTTGGAAAATCAATGTCTCGTGTCTGGTCTCCCATTCTGGCCGTTTTTCCTTCAATGCTCTCTTTAAACGAATCAGTTGTTTTCGGTACAGCTCTCCAGTAATGGTTTCACCCTGCTTTAGAAGCAAGCTCTTCTTGTGTTCGACACGAGTCTTCATCGAGTAACGCTTCCAATTCTTCATCTTCAAACTTTTTCGACTGTCCAGGCCGCTCTTTGTCTTTGATGTCAAAATCGCCATTTTTAAAGCGTTGAAACCACTCGAAACACTGTGTTTTCGCAAGAGCATGTTCGCCATACAATTCCACGAGCAAACGATGACTTTCGGCTGCAGTTTTCTTTGCAAAAAAGTGACTCAGCAAAACTTCCCGCAAATGCTGTTTCTTTCGCCAATTTTCAAAATTTTTCATGATTGAAAAAAATATGATGCGCACAAGCAAATCAAACACTGTTGACTGATTTTGCAGGTTATGAATAGAGCTTCGGAATGGCGTGTATGTCAATGATTTGCTACAGCGCATACATAAGTGCTGACATCTAGTGTCAAATTCCGGTTTTAAAGTTATAGACCTAATAATTAATTACTCATGTAATTAATTCCTGCCCAACTCTGGCTGTAACAGCGTTTTGGAAAAGCATACGGCACAGCGATCCTCCATATTGGCCCCGCCTCGGGTCACATCTTGAAAGTTCCTCGAGATGTGGGCAAACCGGAATAAGTGCGAATAAAGACGCGTTTCGTGTCTGGTATCAGCTGATCTGTCACGGATAAGATGGATCGTCTTATCCGCGGGTGGCTCGGCCCCCGTGTAAACAACGTCGTTTCGCTGTGGAGACGGTGGTACGTCGGAAACGACGCGGAAAACCAGGAGGTACAGGAAAAACGGGACGAGAAGGAAAATGGAAGAATAAAGTCTGAGCTTTACGGCGTGGCTTCCGCGTGTGCTGCGATGCACCACGGATCAACCTCGCATCTGCATCGTTTCAAATCTGCATCCGCCGCCGCCGCATACGGAACCCTTGATATCGGCGGGATCGCGATTTATGCCCCGCCATCGGCCTCCCTGTCACTTTTAATAAAATGTAAATACGCGACTGGGATGGGCCCCGCGGAATCGCGTCAATTCGCATAATTTCGTTTCGCAACAAATAGCCCCGGCGCCAATGGGATTACCCTCCAGCATTTTTCCTTTTGCACCCTATCCGATAAACGCTAATAACGTTCATTTTAATCTGCGGTGTTCCGATTCTCGACTTCCGTCTTTCATTTTTACCCCTGTGCACGGAGCCCGGTGTCTAGGTACGCTTTCCTGCAATTCTTTTAGTCATATATTCCTGTGGAAGCATAAAGTCCTCCCGGAAAATTTACGTTGATTCAACTTTTTTTAGGTGAAGCATTATCCGACAAATACGTAAATATCTAAGGATGGACAATTTCAAGGTAGGGGGAGTTTCCTTAACGTCGAACGGCACCTAATACCGGAAGTAGCTACACCCCGGGACGAAAAGAGAGCACAATTTGAAATTAATGTAATTTCTGTTTATTAAACATTAGAAATTCAATCTTTTTATAAACATATTTTGAATGTGTCTTTCTTTACGTATATGAATGAAATGAAACGAGGCTTCATTAACTTATCTATTTTTATTGTATGAAGTAGAATTATTAACAAAATATAGAGGTGCAAAATGATAGCACACTTTACAAAAACTTGAAATATAACAGAATTTAATTTAAAAAACGAAGTTGTCAAGTTTCTATTTCTTGCAATCGAAGCAGACAATTTTTATTTTGAAACTGTAATGCCAATGATTTTAGTTAGTAAGTTTTACAGTGTCCAGTACTACGTGCCTCTTAATAATCTCTCAAAATCGTATACCAAAATTTAACGTTTATTTAAGTTAACTGTTATTATAATGTTAATTATTTTGTTCCGTTATTTGAATTTACAATATTCTTAACTTATAAATAATGTAAAATAAAAAGATTAACAAATTATTTTTTCCTATTTATTTAAGAAAAACCTTAAGCGTCCGGCGCTAGGGGACTCCCTCTATTTACCAGACATTTTTACTAGAAATGCGTCAATTCCGCAGTCTGATGATATCGATGTAGCAATAAATAATGAAATAACGAAGAATGGTTATTTTTCTTCGCTTTTTCACGAATACACCACGTACTCTGATTGAAGAATATTTTTCTGACGAATGTTTACAGTTCGAATGTATCGCATCGTATGTTTTAGATTAAAAGCGATTGTTTGATTGTTTGACCAATTGTATAAATAATTCTCATTCGGAAGCATTTCATTTCTGTAACGATAACTGTTGCACATGAAAGAAAACCAACAGCAAACTCGGCATGAATTGTTATTTGTTGGTTAATGCTATTGTCGATGAATGTACTGCCACGCCGCGCCGCGCCGGTCACATGGACCATACTCTGTATTTAGAAATTAGATTTACTTTCAAAGAGACTATTACCCCAATTATTTGAATTACCAAAGAAAGTTGGTCTACGCAAAACTGTGTTTAATTCTCTGCTGGTTGCAACCCCTTGTACAAGAATGACCATAGAAACTGCAACATTCCAAAAATATCATCAATGTTTTTTAAAGAAGTGTCACATAATAACAGTAATGAAATCATATCAAACTATTTTAAAATATTAATAGATCTTGCTAGAACGACGTGCAAGTTAATAATAATAAATATTATTACGTTAATAAATATAATACGATAAAACAATTTAAAAACATTGAAATTTTCAGTGATATTGCAATTTCGTTGGCCAACGTTGCACTTCTATACATTATGTAATACAGTGAAGTAGTAATCAGGTACGTTGGACACAATACCTATTCATAGCTGGAATTTACAATAAACTCGATATTTGCAATAGAATTTTGGACTTCATATTAATTAGAAATTACAGAATGAAAGATGTAGGATTTTGATTTAAAATAAAGTCACGACTGATTAATTACAAAGGCCTCGAATTAGCACCTAATATATATATATATATATAATATTGTTCTTTTTATAAGAACACATACCAGTCACTTTTAGTGCTAGCTTGCTAAAAAAAAGTTCATTCCTGAAGAGGTGAACCTTTTAGAGATGATTCGCATTCACAAAAGTCTTGACTCGCACGTACACGACTCAAATGGCGATCTGACTTGAATTATAAATACGAGAAGTCGACGTAAACGAGCGACAGGAGGTACAAGGAGAGGTGGGAGAATAACGAGGTGATTAATACTGCAATCCTTGGCAGTGGTCGTTTCGAGAATTCAGATTGGTCACCAGGCACGATCGTGATATTTGTTAGCGAAGGGGCCAGATCAACGGAAATTTAATTAACCCGGATAAACGGGGAAAATAGGGGGACGTCTGGCTAATTCGTTCTGTCGAGCTTTAATGCCTGTCCTCCTTTACGAATCCGCTTGCCTCTTTCATCGAGTTACCTCTTGCGGATTATCGTAACGGAATTGACTTCGCGAGGATCCGTTCGTCCGTGTAAAGCCTATCGCTGTATATCCTGCCGTGCAGGTCCTTCGTAAAATAAAATCGTTACCTCTTTTCCCATTAAACCTCTCGACTCACGGTATCGATCCACCTGTCTCCACCACCGCTACCCAGCGTGAAAAAATATATATTATATTAGACCGGAATATCGTACCGCCCCAATGAATTTCCAGGTCGTTTCGGAAGGATCGTTCGTACAAATCAGTTCAAACTAATTTGTCCGCGCCAGGAACGTCGTCCTCGCGAAATTCTATTTCGACGGGACCGTGCATATGACAGCAATTTGCAGTGCACGATATTTCTGTAAGAACATTATGATTCGTCGAAACACATATTAGCTTTACTAGATGTAAGGTGAAGTGCCCTAAGTCTGGACAGTCCAAAAGTGATACCTAAATCTGGACAATTGAATTTTCATAGTAAAATCAGTAATTAAGAGATTAAATAATTATATTATATATTCTGGGGCCTTAGCTACAAGTAGATGTGAATATTATTTCATTAAGACATCAATTGAAATTTAAAAATGAATTCAAAGTTCATCTGAAAACAGTATACAAAATAGTCTATTTACATGCGAATCATGTGCATTTATAGTTCGAACTTTTGTTAGAAAAAAAGATATAATTTAAGCCCCGAGACAAAAAATAATTATCACGCATAATAATATTGATATTTTAAAATAAATTGGCAATCAAACTTAACGTAAATAATAATTATTAATCCAAATATTAGATGTCCAAGATTAGGACTGTGTTCAAATATAAGTACTCCATACTGGGACGCGATGACAGTAGCTGTCCCACTCTAAGCTTATCCGCAATGTGCTTACGCCTGAAGCCGGACACGTGTTTGTGAATAAAATCAACGCATTGTTTGCAAATTATTTAACTACATGTACGTATAATTAGTCTTCTATTAACTTGAATAACGTATGTAGAAAATGTATTCCAGTTGTGACGTTAATAATACTTTATGTTTACATCTTGAATCTATCAGTATTACTACCTAACCTTAAAAGTTGTATTATGACAAGTTTTATGAAAACAGTAAATGAAAATAAATATATATTTGGTTAAATAATACAATACTATAATCTATGATAATAATACTACATATTACGCAAAGCATCTTCTATTCGTCATGCGCAACAGCGCCACCAACCAACGTTTTAGGTTATGTTCGCTCGATCAACTCGTAAATTGAATTTGTCCCGATATAGGCTTTACTTCTGTCCAGGTACTAGCTTAGATTGGATTTAATATGTCCAACTATAGGTTTGAATTATTCTTGTTAATACAATTAAGATATTAACCTAAACAATGATTTTTTAATTTTAAATTACTTTACAAACTCTGAACTGTATGTTAAAACTCTTAAGAAATTGTTTTGTTTATTTTAAGTGATAAAATTTAAAATAGAAAAACATGCTGTCCAGGCATAGGGCACTTCAGCTTAGTAGCAAAAGTGTTTTGCAAATATCTCGAAAACTACAATAGAGCCCCTATTATATGAAAAGGAAAAAGTTTTTCAAAATGTCGAAATCTATAACATAGCGTCAGGAGTGTTAGGAGTGGGGTCTCGCAGATCTCCCTGCACCCGACTATAAAAATCTGTGCCAACTCTCATTGAACGGACACTATTTATCTCGAAAAGTGAATAGTTTAGTTGGGAGACATTTTCGTTTAAATAATTGTGAGACACCATTACTGTCGTACTAAGCAGGCGATTGCTTTTATTTATTGCAGTTCAACAAAACAATCGAGTAATTATTGCTCAAATTAAGGATTTCAAAAGCACTAAAACAGACGAAATTTTCGACGATTTAGTGTTTCTTTTAATAAACTTATTCTTTTGTTCTCTATAATTTGTGTTCTTTTAATTAGCCTATTGTTTACTATTTTCCAGCGAAAATTTCGTTCGAATATTCGTTGAAGCTCGAAAGTTACATACCAAAATGTCACGAAATTTTTCGAGTTGTGCGGCGTTCTCGCGCGCCTCAAAGGATCCATTGAAGAAATTCGATAGTCTCGCCTATCGCAGCTAGAGAGGAAGCGAAACGCGTTACACGCTAGGATTGTACGCGGCGGGATCGCGTAGGGGCGTTTCTTTTTCGTTTTGAAACACCGAGGCCGGGGAAAGAAAGGAGAATTTATTCTCGGCGCGGTGCGACAAAAACATGGATCCTCTCGCTGATATAGAGGGACCAGTGAATGGGGGATGCTTCCGATGGCTGTGTGCGTGGGCCACTAGGAGAACATTCACGACCTACAAACGTATATTTACCACGACGTCTGGTGGCTTGAGCAGCCCCACCCCCCTATATAAGCAAGGATTCCAGGACGACGGCTGAATGTGTCTTGTTCTATTTGGACCGCGGAAACGTCGAAAAGGATCCTTCCCCCGGAAGCTCTCGAAATGCTTATTTTACGGTGGCGGCGTCATAAAGGCGCGATCTTCCAATGAGCGTAAAACTCTCAACTTCGATCCGCCGTAACCCACGGACACCTCAATAAATACAGATGGCGCGGAAAGAGGCTTGTTCCCAGTATTCTATCATTTACCTTCATTTTTCCACCCCCGCCAGACAATGGAGTTTCGTCGAGGCTGATGTGCTGGATTCTCGCGACTTTTAAAAGCCACTCCGCTGGAATATCAATGAGGGTAATTAAAGGCGAATATTTTTGCAGTCATAATAGACACAGTCGAATCTCGCCAATTCGAAATTACTATATTAATAAGAATAATAGGACGAAAAAAAATTTTTCCGTATAAGACGAGACACCCCAAAACACTGAAGTAAATTCAAAACATCTTATATTGAATGTTTATTGAGTATTTATTTCTTACATCACAATTTGACATAAAAAAATATTGTTCAGTCAATAATATAAATGTAGCCATACAAAGTATACAAATTTTCATTTCTCGTCTACGATATTTTTGGGGATAAAGACGTTTTAATTAGTGTAACTGTAACAAAAATGTTACGACAAGGGATTACATTAAATTAAATTTCCAGCAAATTAGATATATTTAAGCAATTAGGGTTGAAGCATTTTCAGTTGAAAACGAATGAATAAAAAACAAAATGAAACTTTTTAGAACATATTGTTAGCTTTTACTTGACACAGCTATACTAAACACGATTTGTTGCTTCCAATAGTCATGAAAAGTGTGTTTATACACAGTAAAATAGTTGACAACCATGACACTGGTGTTTCCAGTGCGATAATGTGGAAAAAGCTCATTGTCCCAGGTTACACAGTGTCCCAACCTTTACGACACTTCCTTAATTGTAATCACTAGACGGCGGATTTTATGCGTTTATGACATAAATGGCCACGTACAATTTACAGCAGTGGACATGTTAAAAGTGTTTAAGGACATCAATGTATTATTTTCAGCTTAATAGGATGATTAAAAGAAGAATACAATTTTCATTTGGCTCCTGTGTCCTGCAATCAATGCAAACATTTTTTATTTTGCATAAAGGTCCGCAGTCTAGTAATCGCTGATCTACGAGCTTTTATAAATGATTTGTTAAAACTGAGATTGAAAGAACTGTATTTTTTTATCTTCAAAGATCAGTTGTATTTTTTACTGTAGTCAGTTTTATCCTGACTTTACTTTGTTTTAAAAATCGAGACTGTATATTTACCAAGTCAATTGTTATTATTTACGAACAGTTAACGTATCAAACACAAGCTGTACAATTGACATGGTTTTATCGTACGAGAATTACGAAGCGAAAACTCCGGAACAAATCCTTTTATTGAGTTTTTAATTTGGAAAAACAATAAAGTTTCAAAACGCTCTGTTTATAGATCAACAAATTCCGATTGAGCGCACACGGATGTATATAACAAATATTGAATGTAAACTTTCTCCTAAATGAAAGTTTAAACGAAAATATTCTATTGTATGCTCCGGAAATGTAGCAATATCATGAGTGCCAGTACGTACAGCTTACACGAAGTTACTGGTACCGAAGGATGAAAGCTGAAGACCTTTTTCGGAAATGCTACAAATTGAAACGTCTGTAAATACAATATATTGGCAAATTTCATTCGTGACTGAATCAACCATAGATGTGGAGAACGTAAGCAGCTCCCCCTTTAGAAAGATCCTA
Organism: Lasioglossum pauxillum; assembly: GCA_933228785.1. Lineage (NCBI taxonomy): Eukaryota > Metazoa > Arthropoda > Insecta > Hymenoptera > Halictidae > Lasioglossum > Lasioglossum pauxillum. The sequence continues at coordinate 42,150,151 of OW121705.1, read as the reverse complement.
TAAAACTCGTAATACAATTTTTTAGTGTAGCTTATATTCCTAAAAAATTGGCGGTTCATTAGACAACCAATAAAACGTAAAGAAGAAATTGTAAAGAGGAAGTTCCAACCTTCAAATCTGTGTTAGCTTCAGTCAAAGAAGAAATCTTCCAATGTTTTCAGAGATGTTTCAAATCGTCACATTTTCGAAAACGAATGAAAAGAAAGTGTAAGCTCTAAAATGAGTCCAGGTTCATGATTATGTTCTTTAATACAAAATTAAAGCAATTTTCGACAATTTTTTGAAAATCAGAAAACCATTCAAATACTTTTCGGAGCCACCGTATTTTCAGAAACTGTCGAACATCGATTCGTTTTTCGACACAATAAATATCGAAAATTCGGCGAACAATATAGTTTACGATACAGAAACACTGATTTACTTTCAGAGGCGATTGTATACGACGTCCTGGTACAAATGGTGCCCACGCGGAAAATGAAAATTAACAAACAAAATGCCCCTCAGCACTGCTGCTCTATTGTGTTAAATTTTCTGCGACAGAACCAGCCCGTGAATGTTATACGGAATACGACGAAATAAATCGAATAAATACAACAGACCGCCTTCTCGTAAAAACTTTCGTTCCATAAAAGTTTCCGAAGCATAGCTTGACAAGTCGGAACTTCAATGGACGAATATAATCGTTTGAGATCTCGCATACTATTGGATATTACGGGATGCAACGTTGAAAGAATATATCCAGAGTCGTGAAACTTTGAGAACTAACTGTACTTTGGAGGGACCTGTCTCGACGGTGTGCTTCGCCAGTCGGCGATCCATTCCAACTTGCGTTTTCATATCGACGTAACGTGACTCGATATCGTCCGATTCTCGCAACTGGCGATTTATCGGGAATACGCGCGCGCGCTGTAATGCAACGTTCGCGCAAGATCGCTCGGGAAATACTTTGAAGAGCGGCCAGTGCATAATCGCTTCCGATAAATACTCGTCGCACCGGAAAACGGAAACGGCTGACAATAAGGACGACGAGATCAGCGAGAGGTGAATGGCAGGAATACGTTCTTCTGATTGCTCGATGAATTTGTTCCGCATTGCTGGAACCGAGCGGTCGAAAATCTTTCGTCGACGTCAGTCAGCTAGAATCGCTTTTCGACCCCACTCGTCTGCCGAAATTTCTATCGCCACCGAGTAAGGTGAAGTGCCCTAAGTCTGGACAGTCCAAAAGTGATACCTAAATCTGGACAATTGAATTTTCATAGTAAAATCAGTAATTAAGAGATTAAATAATTATATTATATATTCTGAGGCCTTAGCTACAAGTAGGTGTGAATATTATTTCATTCAGACATCAATTGAAATTTAAAAATGAATTCAAAGTTCATCTGAAAACAGTATACAAAATAGTCTATTTACATGCGAATCATGTGCATTTATAGTTCGAACTTTTGTTAGAAAGAAAGATATAATTTAAGTCGCTCAGACAAAAAATAACACTGTCCAACAGCCAAAAATCTTTTTGATTCTCACTATGCGATTCTTATAGAGTTCTTCGCGCTGATTCCGAATCTGTTTTTAATTTTTTTCCTAGACGTATAGTTTTTGAGAAATTTGATTTTGAAAAAATGACCTATTTTTCAACTTTGAACAAAGATTGTGATGTTATTATAAAAGATATTGTATTGTTCTTTACATAAAAAGATTCTCTAGACTTTCCCGAATCCAGTGATATCCAATATTAATGCATTATAATTGTTTAAACATGTTTAAACAATCATTCAAGGCGGAGAGACGCCACTTTCGCACCAATTTTTGAGGATATTTTTCAATTTATCTCAAAAAATAAGGTTCTAGCGGAAAATCGAACTACACCACGCGCTAGAGCAGACTTTTATCTTGAGAAGCCACCCTGTGAAGTTTAGATCGTCGCGTCGCCAGTGGCGCTCGGGACGAGATACGGCGCAGCGACGGGATACGGAGCGGCGAACGACCGTTGTAATGGCGAGCACCACTGGCGGCAACTCATGTCGGGCGAAGATATTTTGCTTTCTGGTTCGAAAAAAACGTCGACGTTTCAAACTTCAAAGAAGGGTTTCTCAAGATAAAAGTCTGCTCTATTGCATGGTATAGTTCGATTTTCCGCTGGACCCTTATTTTTTGAGATAAATTGAAAAGTATCCTCAAAAATTGGTGCAAAAGTGGTGTCTCTCCACCTTTAGTAATTATTTAAACATGTTTAAACAATCATAATGTGTTAATTTTGTATACCGTTGTATTCAGGAAAGTCTACAGAATCTTTTGCTATAAAGAACAATTCAATATCTTTTATAATAACACTACAATATTTGTTTAAAGCTGAAAAATATGTTTTTTTTCAACGTCATGTTTCTCAAAAACTCTGCGTCTAGGAAAAAAATTAAAAACAGATTCGGAATCAGCGCGAAAAACTCTATAAGAATCGCATAGTGAGAATCGAAAAGTAAAAAAAAAGTTTGAATTTGTTGGACAGTGTAATTATCACGCATAATAATATTGATATTTTAAAATAAATTGGCAATCAAACTTAACGTAAATAATAATTATTAATCCAAATATTAGATGTCCAAGGTTAGGACTGTTTTCAAATATAAGTACTCCATACTGGGACGCGATGACAGTAGCTGTCCCACTCTAAGCTTATACGCAATGTGCTTACGCCTGAAGCCGGACACGTGTTTGTGAATAAAATCAACGCATTGTTTGCAAATTATTTAACTACATGTACGTATAATTAGTCTTCTATTAGCTTGAATAACGTATGTAGAAAATGTATTCCGGTTGTGACGTTAATAATACTTTATGTTTACATCTTAAATCTCTCAGTATTAGTACCTAACCTTAAAAGTTGTATTATGACAAGTTTTATTAAAACAGTAAATGAAAATAAATATATATTTGGTTAAATAATACAATACTATAATCTATGATAAGAATACTACATATTACGCGAAGCATCTTCTATTCTTCATGCGCAACAGCGCCACCAACCAACGTTTTAGGTTATGTTCGCTCGATCAACTCGTAAATTGAATTTGTCCCGATATAGGCTTTACTTCTGTCCAGGTACTAGCTTAGATTGGATTTAATATGTCCAACTATAGGTTTGAATTATTCTTGTTAATACAATTAAGATATTAACCTAAACAATGATTTTTTTATTTTAAATTACTTTGCAAACTCTGAACTGTATGTTAAAACTCTTAAGAAATTGTTTTTGTTTGTTTAAAGTGATAAAATTTAAAATAGAAGAACATGCTGTCCAGGCATAGGGCACTTCACCTTAGTGAGAGTCGTGAACAGGGTTGCCATATGCGAGTCTCGCCAGGCCCCTTACCCTTCCGCCCCTCGCCCAGCTTGTCTGATGAGTCCGCCCCCCTCTTCCCACTGACGCGTACCGCTAACTAAGCTTGCTTCACGTGGTGCGCGTCAGTGTTAGTGAGACTAGTGGGACGGACTCAGCAGACAAGCTGGGCGAGGGGCGGAAGTGTAAGGGGCCTGGCGAGTCTAGAATATGGTAACCCTGGTCGTGAAGCGACAGAGGGGAAGAAGTTGGCCGGGTCTGGTTTATGACGTCTATGTAATCGCGGAGTTCCTAAACTTTACTCACATAAATGAATCTCACATGAAAGGAGGATCCACTGTATTCATGTGGACTCAGAGTTTGGTGGTTGAGAAAAGTGGAAGCTGTTGGTTTGTCTCCGGGAAAAAGTGGTTTCCGGTGAAAATTTTAACGAGAGACTGCGTTTAGTCCTTCAGAAAGGTAGAAATTAATACGGTTGAGTGGGAACTCGATAAAAAGCCGCATGGCCGAGGTGCACACGTGGTTTTTGCTCATTTAGCGAAACGGTGACTGTTTGTCAAGACGGTCTCAAAGAAACGTAAATAATGAAGACACGAGTTAAATCACGACAAAACGTGACTCCCTTTGATGCGCTGCCTCGTCTCCCCACGGATAGACACAATAGGCGAACACGTATACACCATTTGCGTCTATAGAGCTGTACGTAGCCGTGCTCGGTCACCTTTATCTCTTCCGCATAATTTGTAATTTATGTACGTGTGCAGCGCCGTAGTCACGTCGATGGCACGCCGCACGGGTACGGTAGCCGTCCGACAACATTGAATTATTGTATTTTTAATGGTGATTCCTCGGCATCGACGGAATCGCGAAATTACTCGGTCGCGAATTTTGCCGGGATTTTCATCGAAATGTTTAAACGTTTCGTTTAACATTCTTCGCTCGGTCCCCGGCATCTCATTCGATCAACGATGCAAAGACATTCCTCCAGGAAAACTTTCCTTATACTTCCTGCTCGCTGCACTTCAATTTCAATTTCATTCGCGTATTGAGAATACATTGATGAAAATAAAGCACGATCGAAGCATGATGCCGCAGTAATCGGTACAGTTACCTTGAAATGCGACAGAAGAGGCAAAATGATTTTCTTCGATTTATCAAGCGGATTGAATTGAAAGAAGCGCACTGTGTCAACCGAGGACTAATGAAACCAATTAGAACATGGTGCGTATTTTTACCGGAGAGCATGATTAATCTCGAATATGCAGTGAAACAGAGATATATTAATTCACGACCGAACGTTGGAAATCGAGCCAAGATAAACACAATTTACATGTTTGCTTGTACCATTCGTTTCGCTGGTTGCTCGCTATTACCATTTTAAACAACGACGGCTCGGATTAAACGAAAGTATTTCCGCCACGTGCGCGTTAAGCGTTTTAATATGGATTACTCCGTGCATTTAATTTTATCGCTGCTCATACCAGCAACTGGTTGCAGTCTAATTTAATCATACCCTCGTCAAGGGGCCGCCATAAACCTTCTGATTCGTACTTGCTGTTATCTAAATTTCTGCCGTAATTTCCATCTAATTCGTGAGCCGGAGCTGTGTGGTTGTGTATCCTCCTTTCTTATCCGAGAATCTGTATGTAGTTCCCTCGACGAATTTCTGGCACGAGTATGCACAAAATTGAATATGAAACGGTGCTGTGCCTCTGTTTGCTTTGATAAACATATTAGTGTACCGCTCAAGCTGCGGGATATGATCAAAGCGATATTTGATATTTATTTAATAATTAGTATTATATTGAAAAATCAATAAACAATTCACTTTCAAGTAAACATGAACATATTCGTACAGGCTGATTAAACCAATATCAAGATTGAATGTTGTGTTTCGGTCTGAGCAAATGACCGATTGAAATTTGCTTTCCTTTATTAATTCTTCTAAATTGAATATAATGTATAAAATATCCTTAAATAAATAAATAAAATAAAATAAATAAAAATATCCTTAAATCCTTCTAATCGTTTTAATGCTTTCTACTCCGCGTACTCATTTGTGTAGTGAATACATTCTTCTTCAAAATGTTTGAGAAGAATTATTTCTCTTTGCCTACAATTGTGAACTTTAAATTATTCTCGGAATCAATTAGCCTTATTACTCAAGAGTTGTCTGTATGTAAGAGTTAAAAACAACATTCGGGATGTTTCTATGCTGCAATTAGAACGATTCGAAGGAGAGGTGCAAATCGTATTGATCTTTGTGCATTGCATATTTAAAGTTTAACAAATTTTCAATTATTTCCAGCATTATTGTATTTGTCTTCGGTAAAGTAAAACGTCTCTATCAAAATAGGACAAAGCACTAAATTCGCCGGATCAGGTTCGTTCCCGCTGCTAAAATCGATAAAATCGCATCAGCGCCATTATTACGCGAATCAGCCTGTTGCCAGAGGAATTTATGAGCCCGTGTTAAGGTGAGGTACCCTATGCCTGGACAGCATGTTTTTCTATTCTAAATTTGATCACTTTAAATAAACAAAAACAATTTCTTAAGAGTTTTAACATACAGTTCAGAGTTTGTAAAGTAATTTAAAATTAAACTAGAGGGCTATTGTTGCTCGCTCGCTTCGCTCGCTCGCGAGTAGGGTTGTTGTTGCTCGCTCGCTTCGCGAGCTCGCGGGCAGGACTGCTCTTGCGAGAATGTTAGTGGTACGCATGGCTGTAGGGCCCACAGCTATTAATGTCTTCCTTTTTGTGTGTGACTCTCCACGAGCCACACAAAGAACTTCCCGATTCGTTAGTTGCTGTATATTTTATTATTATTATTTATTAAGTGTACGTTTTAAGAAGATTATACGTTTTCAGGGAAATTCAATAGTTTTCTACTTATCAAAATGTTTGCTATATGGCGTCGCATTAAACCAATATCGTATGCTCGTTGCTCGCTTGGTTCCTTGTTATAGCATACTAATGTTGCAAAATAAATTGTCTTAATTAGTTTTTCCCAAACGATACAACTCATCATTATCCGGGGTTGCAGTATTGATCTTGGTTTTCTTCGATACTATTAATTTAAATTTTCTCAAAATATATAAACCGCTCAATTTTGAAACTCAGTGCTACATACAACATTTGTAAAGTTCGTATTTCTGATGTTTTAAAATCCATACATACTTTCTCGTATGTTTGTCCCTGACTTTTATGAATCGCAATCGCTTCAGCAGGAACCACTGGAAATTGACTACGTGTGATTTGTTATTTTCCTTCACTCGAAATATTTACTTGATTCGATATTTTTTTATTATTGGTGTTAAATTTTGATTTATATTTGCATTTTTCCTATAATCACGATAACGAGTTCTTACTTTCACTCCTGCTATGGCCAATTGAAAATCTAACCACAATATAGACGGAATTTTAGTATTTTCTTGAAAAGTAATAAATTTTAATATTCCGCATGCTCCATTAACCAATTCGTCTTCAACGTCAATGTTATTAATTATCATATATTTTATATTAATTTTCAATTTAATCTCAGTTAACAATTCGTTTTGAACTCATTGTTTATTTAAAGATTGTAATATAAATGTTTTTGTACTTTCATCGATATTCTTTGAAAATGTATTCTCGGCGATGATTAACTCACTTTGCATTGGAATAATTTTCGATTATTGTAAGCGGTTACATTAGCATTAGTTGCATAATTGGAAAAAACATTTTTTTTAATTAAAAAAAACAAGAAAAAAATTTTTTTTAATTTTATAAACAATTTTTTTTTTAATTTTATAAAAAAAATGTTTTTTAAAATATATATATATACATATATAGTTACGTTTACTTCTTCGGTGGATACGCCTTTCGTATAAATTGCAATGTTTAATCAACTCCTTTCGAAAAAAACTAAAAAACTACTTGACCAATATGGACCAAAATCTAATCGGCTCTAAGTTACAGCGGGGCACATCGATTGCATCATTCATCATTCCGATCGCGTTGTTACTTTTTCTGAAAACGTTAACGAAAAATTTGATACCATAGAAACGGACATACGCACACACACACACATACCGACATTTTGATAAAAATAGTCTAAAATGACTCCAATGACCATGAAACGTAAAGATCTGCTAAAAATTCGATTTTCGATTTTCGGGGTAATTACAGTAACTTCCCTATGAATCGGGAAGTTAAAAATCATTGTTTAGGTTAATATCTTAATTGTCTACTAATAACAATGAATTATACTAATCAATTTTTAATTCGTTGACTCTGCGAAATACCAGTTCACCAGTGCTATTCAATTAAACAAATATCCATGAGGCGGAACTAGATCAATCTCTCCGAAGAAATGCATAAAATATTTTCCACTCATGAAACATTCACCACTCTGATTCAATACTGCGAATAAAATTTATATTTCCGGTGGACTGAATAATCCTTGAATCGATAATTTCAAACAATGCCGGAGAACTCGGCAAAAGATAAAACATTGGTCATTCATAATCCTTCTCTAGCAAGAATAATTCGTAGAAAACGATGGCGGTGTTTGAATGTCTGGTGAAACACGACTGACTGTGCAGCCACGATTACAATAAAAAATTGATAGTGCTTCATAGAAAATCGTGGTCGGAACGTTTAGCGTGATTAATAATTGATCCATGGCGCCGGCCACCGCGAGACTTACCTTCGCTGGAACGCTGAGCACCAGTGAAACCCCCGAAGGATCTTTTGGAATAAGTGATATAAATGGGAACGAGGTTGCGGTCGCCACTTTTCCATGGCTCTCGGCTTATTAATAATTTACGAGGGTCAGTCTACCCGCTGGAAGGTGGGGGTGGTATTATCATAAAAAATGACTCCGTCTTATTTTAAAAGTACTATATTTAATTATTCGTCCGTCGTATCACTCGAGCGGACGCGTATGCGTCGTTTATATACAAATGTGTACACTCTGTACATTCTGTTCTATACGATAAATGTTAACACGAACCTGTACAGAAGCGAGAATTTATTTTGTTCGGTATCTAAACGCTAGGTTCCTGACAGCTTTACAATGTACTTGCTTAGATCAGTTAGAGTTAACACGCACGTGGTTCGCCTATTTTTCCTTCATTTTGATAAACCTCTCGTTCTCATTTCCGATCGATCGTTTCACATTTTAATTGACTAATTGAATTATTCCGTTGTCCAAGGGCGACAGGCTCTCGAGCCCGTGAGAAAGTCTAAATCGTCGTCCGTTTCGTTACAATGGCCGATCTCGATGAAAAAGTTCAATCGATCGTGAACGAGACGTCGGATATACGCGATCAGATCATACGGAACAGATTATAACCATTATGCGAGCCCAAAGGCTGGGGGTTCGGGGTGGGAAATAATTCGAGCCGCGTTCGTTAAATAGTTCGCGAACGGGAGGGGGCAGTGAATTTTTCCTTTCATCCCCGACGATTTTGTACGTTTGACGTGACGCAATGTGCGGTATTCGAATTCCAGAACGGTCAAAATTTTAATAACCAAATTTTTGGCGTAAATGGTAGCATAATCTCGGTCCACATTCATTTTTTCAACGTTGCTACACGGTTTCAAAGTGACTCGCCTTGAAATTCGGTAGAATGATAATAAAGAGGCAGCTCCTTGAACTCCATTATAGTAATGGCTAAAGGGAAACATAGTCTTTTCAATCGGTGGTTTGCTTTGGTACTTGAATTATGTTTGCGGAGGCAGTAAAAAGATATAGATTTTGAATTCAGCATACACGTTCATTGATCGCGGGTCTTTTATTGCGATAGCTCTTTCATTCGTAATTCTGATTGCTTAATTTAACTGATTCGTGATGGGATTAATGTCCTGTGAATGAATATTTCAATTCTACCAAATGTAATTCTGATCTCCGACATTTATGAAATTATTACTGGAATTATTGCACTTTTGAACGTCTCTCGTGATCTTTTAAGTATTGTGTTGGCAAGAAAGTAATTTCGGTATTTCAAGGTGAAGTAAAACCGAATGTTTTTTATTCAAGCGATGAATTTTAATCAATAAAATATTTTCTTATTTATGGAGAAATATCTTATTCATTAAAGTTCATTACTCGAATAAAAAATTGGGCTCTATTTCACCTTAAAATGCCGAAATTACTTTCTTGCCAACCCAATAAACATAAGTTGATGTATTAATTAGTATAAACAGGTAAAGAGAATAAATTTGGAGCATAAATACAAAGAAGTTAACTTTTATTAAAATCGACTAAAATAAGTCTGTTAAATAGCTTAGGAACAACGTAAATACAGATTTTCACACACAGTGATTCCCCGATAATTTAAAATACCACGCATATACGTCACAACAGAATAAAATGGAAGGACTAACGGATAAAAATAAATAATTTCATTCGGCCAATACTTTTTTCCGCGTTTGGCACCGAAATACCTTGCCGTGCGACGATCGATCTTACACATCGATTGTCCGAATCGTTCCGGACACGTCCGAGCGAAAGCGCGATTAGTTATAAATGCATTGCTTCGACTTTCCTGTTCGGGTGTGCGCAATTGTGTTACATCCTCGACTAACAATGGAAATACCGTGGAAAAATAGTTTGCCTAATATCGCAGTATCGTATTTGAATCTCGTAACGTATTACAATGGTCGAGCCGCGCGGTGAATCGACACTATGTGTACAAAAGAGTTATGTTAGAACCTGAATATCATCGTCCGCCGACCATGTCGGCGTTGTAACAATAAGAATCTTATTAACAATAAGAATCTAGTTTACTCGTTGCCCGAAACAATCATTTCACTCTCGACGGCTCTCCTACGGTTATCTGCCGAACACTTTTCGACACTTTTGACCGGTTTGTCAAATGCGCTAACATACACGGCACTGTTCGGTTTCTAAGATTCAGCATGGCGACCGGAAGTTCGCGGCCGCCAGGACGCGGTTGTCAAACGAGCGACTCGCTTCCGGCTTCCGATATGTTATTTCGTTCGTTGGGGGATTTGCTTTCTCGCAGCAAAAGCCTCTAGAAAATACGTTGACCGACGTGTACGCGTTTCGAACGGGTTCACTAGGTACGCTTTAGGGCGAGCCGCGTCGTCTCTAGTTTGTGTAACGGCGGAACAATCAAGAAGAACTTGATGTACAAGCAGCGGAAGCATTCAAGGTTCTGGTAAGAGCTTACGATCTCAACGTTTGTTATCCGTTTTTGCTTGTCATGGCGGATTTAAAGGAACAGGTTAAGCGCTTTGCTAATATCTTCTTTGCGACGGAAATCTACGCAAATTAAGTGAATTGGTCCTGCTTCTTTCGCTTTTATCGCTTTCGGTAGTTCTGCTGGCTTTATTGAGATCCCTCGTGGCTTGTGTGCATTAACACTAAACCAATGGTGAATGACCTATCAAAAGGAACGGTTCCACATTTTTTAGTTCACGATTATTGAAATAATAGAAATTATTTTATAAGGAGTTACACTGTCCAACAAATTTCAACTTTTTTATGTTCCCTAATTACTGTTGGGTCCTTCTTATAGAGTTTTTTGCGCTGATTCCGAATCTGTTTTTAATTTTTTCCATATACGCACAGTTTTTGAGGAACATGGCTTTGAAAAAAAAAATATATTTTTCAACTTTAAACAAATATTGTGATGTTATTATAAAAGATATTGAATTGCTCTTTGCAGCAGAAGATTCTGTAGACTTTCCCGAATACAGTGGTATCCAAAATTAATACATTATGAATGTTTAAACATGTTTAAACAATCATTCAAGGCGGAGAGACGCCACTTTTGCACCAATTTTTGAGGATATTTTTCAATTTATCTTAAAAATTAAGGGTCCAGCGGAAAATCGAACTATACCACTCGATAGAGCAGACTTTTATCTTGAGAAGCCACCCTGTGAAGTTTAGATCGTCGCGTCGCCAGTGGCGCTCGGGACGAGATACGGCGCAGCGACGGGCTACGGAGCGGCGAACGACCGTTGTAATGGCGAGCACCACTGGCGGCAAACTCATGTCGGGCGAAGATATTTTGCTTTCTGGTTCGAAAAAAACGTCGACGTTTCAAACTTCAAAGAAGGGTTTCTCAAGATAAAAGTCTGCTCTATTGCATGGTATAGTTCGATTTTCCGCTGGACCCTTATTTTTTGAGATAAATTGAAAAGTATCCTCAAAAATTGGTGCAAAAGTGGTGTCTCTCCGCCTTTAGTGATTATTTAAACATGTTTAAACAATCATAATGTATTAATTTTGGATACCGCTGTATTCAGGAAAGTCTACAGAATCTTTTGCTATAAAGAACAATTCAATATCTTTTATAATAACACTACAATATTTGTTTAAAGTTGAAAAATATGTTTTTTTTCAACGTCATGTTTCTCAAAAACTGTGCGTATAGGAAAAAAATTAAAAACAGATTCGGAATCAGCGGAAACAACTCTATACAAAAGACCCAACAGTAATTGGGGAACAAATTTGGTGTTGGACTGTGTTATTGAATAGATATCTTTAGTAGCAAAATTAAAATTTAGTACTGGAGTTACTTTTAAGGTTCGGTAGATTTAGCGTGAATAGAAATCGGACTGATAAATATTGTATGTTATCAGTAGACTGCGGATCTTTATGCATTTATGGCTTCCAAAAATCTCAAAAAAAAGGTGGAATATAAAATTCGACAGAATTTAGTATAATTTTTATTTTTTTGGGGGATCTGCGAGAAATACTACCACTGGAAATGAGATTGTACTTCCACTTTCATAAAATTCATCTACAAAAATTGAAAATTGCATAAACATCCGCAGTCTAGTTACCAGACTCTTTTGGCCGGATGTCAATTGTTTGAAACAATTAAGCAAAGAATTTTAGACATTTGAGGGTCACGTTTCAGTCTCAGCCTTATTGGTTAAAATTACACAAATTTTGAACCATGACAAATTCTGAATAGTTCTCTTCAGAGAAATAGCAATAAACATGGAATTACCCTTTGCACTCGGAGCTATTTTAACTAAAAAATTAAACATTTCTTCCGACCTAGAATATTATATTTCCATTTCTTATGATTTTTTAAATTTGATATAATGCCTCATACAATACTTAAATGTTTAGTAACTGATTATATACTAACATATCAAATAAGGTAAACAATATTTTAATTTAAATAATGGTACAGGAATTTTTAGTGGCGCCTCTCAGAATCACTACTCGAGTGCCAAGGGTTAATACGCCTACAATGCTTGGCTATAGATTGCGTATAAATTGTACAATGAATAAATTAACTCTGAGTAATCAATTAATTAATGCCAATGAAATATGTAATGTCTCGCAACTCTGTTTCAAATATTCAAAATTCGTCAATTGTATAGATTTCTATAATTATTTGTAAACGACTCTACTGACATTAGCCTTGTTAAAACTTGATTTACACAATTTTCAAAAGAAACATTTAGGAAGATGTATTTGAAGAATATTACCTCAATGATGAACCCAATGAGACTCACCAATACTACTTGAAGAGTATTCCTTCAACATCACTTAAAAATCACGGAATCTTAGTAATACAACAGATACTACACAACACGACTAACAATAAGCCAATAAAACTTACCCGTACCTGAAGAGTATTCCTTCAACATCATTTAAAAATCATGGAATCTCAGTAATACAACAGATACCACGCGATGAAGCGAACGAAACGGCCGTTCCTAACAAGTTTGGATGAAACATAGTTTCTCACTGTTGAAGCCTCGAACGCGAGTGTCCTAGACAAACTGTTCTATGAAAAATAACCTTTCGTGCGCATCGATCTAACCATAACATCTGCGACCTCGATTATAATAAAAAACCATATAGCGAAATGGCAACAAGAATTTCCGTGATAACATATCTTACAAACATATTATTACGCGTGTTACGGACACGTGCCCGATCTAAGCGACAACAACACCCATGTTAACTATAACATAGCAAATATCCTGCAGCCCGTATCGCTTACAAAACGTTTGGTCCATAATCCGATCGATCCGACGCGCAAAGGGAACGCCCTGGTGATGAAGTAAACACTAGAATGGTATCGTGGCCCCGATCTCAAGATCCATCGATCTCTCGGTCATGTCGATCGATCGGACCACGCAGCGGATTGTGCCGAGGGACGATCTCGATCTATCAAGCGAGCTCTGGGTGCCGACGGTCCTCCTCGAGGGCCGGCCGAACCTCCTGGCGGTTCTATTGGGCCAAGTGCGATAGAATGGCTCCTGGTTGTTGCATTTCAAGGCACTCCAGATGACCGACGACCTTCTGGCCGGCAAATGGGAATGGGACGGGCAGCTGCAGTGCTGCCAGGCCAAGGTCGGCGTTCTGCACCGGAAGATGGGAGCCCTGAAGGCCTCCGGAGGCCTCAGAATCAGAAGATCGTTGAGCCTCGTATCCATCCCTAGACGCGACGGCGTCAAAACCGTAACGCCGTTCATCGATTCTCTTTTACCGCGCTCGGTCGACGGTAGGATAGCCACGTTATCGAATAATGGTCCTGCATCTGTCCCGACAGACCCATGTCCGGATACGTGGTTCAGCTTCGTTCCGTCGATATCACTCGCGCGAAACTCGGTCTCCTTCGGTTTGGTCAGTGCTACGCCGTTTCGCTTCGCCGTTTCGTGGGACGTCCCGGAATCTCGGACCGCTTCCCGCGCAAACTTGTCCGGAGACGTTCGATCGTCCTGATCCGAGTAGCCGAGTTGGTCGGGCCGATCGACCCCGCCAGTATACGTGGATCAGGAGGACGAATTGGCCTCGATCGTCGAGCTGGTCGACGCGTCGTCGTCCAACGAGCTCTGCGTGGCCACGGTCACTTTGCTTCCATCGTTTTGATTAGACAGATTGGCGACAGTTTGACGGGGATGGCGTCTCTTGTAGGGCTCCCAATCCCCAGGACCCCGGCGTCAGTGCGTCGCGATCACGTCCGGAGCACTCTTCGTGCTCTCTATACTGAACGGTCGCCTCTGGTCGACCTCTATAACGGCCTCCGCTCTATATCTAGGATCGGGTGGTGTCTGCTGGGAAGACTTGGGCGTGCTCGAGTGCTGCGAGCTCGGCGTATTGCTGGACGCGTGTACGGATCCATACAGAGAGCTTCCGTATCTCTCGCCGGAACCGATCGTCGCCTGTCTCACCAGCTTAGGAGATTGACAGTAGGCACTGGTTTCCCTGTTGGGTTGCGGACTCTGGAACCGCTGATACGACGGGTAGTCCGGTGGCTCCGTGTACGGCGAGCCTTGGTGCAGGGGCAGTGGATAGCTGGACTCGTGAGTCGACCAGCCAGGCGGTGCCGGGATAGGATTGTGCTTCGGACAGACGCCCATGCTACCGTCCCGACCTCTCGAAGCTGGACTGCAACCGGAGCATTGAGAGGTCGGCTGCTGAGAGCTGCCGTGCTCGGAAGACTGCTGCGCGCTGTGTTGAGAGGGCTGAGAGCTCTGCCGCGACTCCGAAGGACTTTGGTGGTGGTGCATGTGGTGATGGCGGAGGTGATGAAGGTGGTTGGTCCCGTTTTGCGAGCTCGGTGCCCGCACGCCGAAAGTCGTGAAGCCAAGCGGCATCTCGAACAGGCTCTCGCGCGTCTGACACGAACTATCCCGCGTCTCTGGCTCCTCGTTCGACTCCTGCAGCCGTTCCTGCGTCGCGTTGCTGACGTTGTTGCTCTGGTGGATGTCGTTCATGTCCCGCGTGTTGTAGGTCATCTCCAGGACAAGGTCCTTCGTGTAGTCCTGGGCGATCAGAGTCGTCGGAGGCAGAAGCTCCTTGCTGGGCATCACTTCCAGGCTCGGTGACTCGCTGCCTTGGTCGCCAATGTCCGTTCTCGAAGACGAGATTGGACACGGTGTCGTCTTCCGACCGAGCTCGTCTAATCGATTCTCCCTCGACTGCCTGATGTGCTCCTGGGGAAGACAAATTAACTCTTTGAATCGATCGAACGAATGTTGAAACGCGTACTTCACGCTGTCTCTTCAGAAAACTGAAGGCTACGGTATTGTCTCGATATATGTGAACATTTCGGGACCGAAATATGTTATTCAGGGATCGTTTATTTAAGGAATTTTTACGAACATGTTAAATGTGTATAAAAATACTCGTGGTGGGGATAAATTTTTCACAAATATCGTGCACATCTCTTTCACGTATATCGAGACATTACTGTACTTGTAGAAAATACTATAAGTGCCAAATATCGAATTTTCCAATAGCGACAAACGTGTTTCACAAGTATTAATTACACTGTCCAACACCAAATTTGTTCCCTAATTACTGTTGGGTCCTTCGTATAGAGTTTTTTGCGCTGATTCCGAATCTGTTTTTAATTTTTTTCCTATAGGCACAGTTTTTGAGGAACATGGCTTTGAAAAAAAATCATATTTTTCAACTTTAAACAAATATTGTGATGTTATTATAAAAGATATTGAATTGTTCTTTATAGCAAAAGATTCTGTAGACTTTCCCGAATACAGCGATATCAAATATTAATACATTATGATTGTTTAAACATGTTTAAACAATCATTAAAGACGGTGAGACACCACTTTTGCGCCAATTTTTGAGGATATTTTTCAATTTATCCCAAATAATAAAGGTCCAGCGGAAAATCGAACTATACCACTCGATAGAGCAGACTTTTATCTTGAGAAACCTTGCTTTGAAGTTTGAAACGTCGCCGTTTTTGTCGAACCAGAAAGCAAAATATCTTCGCCCGACATGAGTTGCCGCCAGTGGCGCTCGCCATTACAACGGTCGTTCGCCGCGAAGATATTTTGCTTTCTGGTTCGAAAAAAACGTCGACGATCCAAACTTGACAGGGTGGCTTCTCAAGACAAAAGTCTGCTCTATCGAGTGGTATAGTTCGATTTTTCGCTGGACCCGTATTTTTTGAGATAAATTGAAAAGTATCCTCAAAAATTGGCGCAAAAGTGGTGTCTCTCCGTCTTTAATGATTGTTTAAACATGTTTAAACATGTTTAAACAATCATAATGTATTAATATTTGATATCGCTGTATTCGGGAAAGTCTACAGAATCTTTTGCTATAAAGAACAATTCAATATCTTTTATAATAACATCACAATATTTGTTTAAAGTTGAAAAATATGTTTTTTTTTCAAAGCCATGTTCCTCAAAAACTGTGCGTATAGGAAAAAAAATAAAAACAGATTCGGAATCAGCGCAAAAAACTCTATAAGAAGGACCCAACAGTAATTAGGGAATATAAAAAAAGTTGAAATTTGTTGGACAGTGTTATTAAATATACAAAATTAATTCATAGACCCCTTTACGAAGCATGTAAACTTTGTTAGTGGCTTCATCAGTCACCTGCAAGATAGAGTAAACGTATAGAAAACTTCGCTTGTTTTGTTTGTTTTTGGGAACGAACGATAAACCTACGAAAAACGAGCCACGAATAAATTTGTACACCTATAATTTACAAAATTGGGTCGTTTCTTATGCTAAATGAGATTAGAGACGCCGCACAGTGGGGTATTTGGCCTGAAAAAGTGGAAAAAACTATTGTAGCGTTATTTATAGGCTCAAGGTTATAATATTATATATCGTTGGATTCGCCTTAAGATCAGCTACAACATTATGAAATCCAAAATACATTTTAGTATTTGAAAAATCAAATTTACCTCAATTTTTTGAAAAAAAAAATTTTTTTTAAACTTTTATATATTGAAATTTGTAGACGTCTGTATACTGTTCCTCTTTTGTTCGAAACATTTTTTCCTCAGATTATCGAGAACCCCTGAAAAAGCAAGGCGACAGTGGAATATTTGCACTATTATAACTTGAAAAATATTTAAGAAAAAAATATTTTAACATAGTGTTTTGGAAAGCTGTCAAAACAAGCTACAAGAATATGCAACAAAAAATAGGGAGTTCTATTTAAGAAATGGAAGATGACCTTCACGTGATTTTCAAACGACTATCCAAGGTCAAATCAATGACACCATTTTATGCCCCCCTCTAAACCATACAACTTTTGTCTGAAACATTTTTCTCCAAAATAGCTTCATTTCCCAGATATACGTCTGTTTCACGTTAAATTACTCACCCGGTATATTATAAGAATATTTTAAAATGATTACTATTAATTTTCATCGGAAAATACATAAGAAATTTCTTCCTCGGATAATCTTTCTTCTTCATTTGAGGCCAAGCGTAGCCGAACGTACGCGTACGCGAAACGCTGCTAAACACTTAATTCTGAATTAGCTATAAAATTTGAATCCGGACATATCCGGAATCAAACTTTGTTGGCTTATAATCACGAATCTTTACCGAATGTAATGACACCAAAAAGAGCACTCAATACGGCTTTATACTATAACAAAATTGTCAATAAAGTTTTGTAATTTGTAAAAAGCTTACAGAATGATTGGTAATATTCAAATATTAATAACTATACTAATTTAGATGATAACAAAATAAAATCTATGCGAAAGTGCTCTGTATACCTACCTGAACAACTTTTGTAATACAAGAATTTACAGAATTTCCCTTCAAACACATGAAAATCGCCAATGAACCGACGCTGTCTTAGAGACTGTTTAAGAACGCCAAGCGCGCCTTAAAATCTCTCGACTTTCGATGAAGTTTACTACTTCACGGGTGTACAAATAGAAAAAATAATATTGCAGCCTTATTCTTCAGACCTTTAACTACAACGAACAACAAAAATTTTTTATGCCATACGCAAAAATGTAGAAATAGAATTTTTTCCACTTTTTCGGGCCAAATAGCCCACTGTGCGCCGTAAACTGAATATATTACTATGCATTTCTGTTTTCTGCACTAGTATACTAGTACAAATCCATGAAAAAGGAATTCGTGTTTCTAGACAACCCTGTATGTGCTATCGCTTCGATGTAGAGAAAGAATTGTGTGTCACTCGTTTAAATTTTCAAACGCTGCTTTTGCCTGCTCACGTACGCTCGTGTTTTGTTTCTAAATTAACTCGAATATATAAAAACCGAAAATACCGCTCTGTGCAATTCTTTTTTGAAATTGATGTTTGATGTTCAAATTTGTTAGCATACTGTGAAAGTGTTTTTTTCAATGATGGAAGTTTATCTGGTATGTTGTTTTGTGTGATTAAGATTGAATTGGCACTTACATCGTTTTCTACAGAGACAACGTTGGACGAAACGGTGCTATCATTTTCTACCATTACTGATTATTGCTTACGAAGGACAATTCCACTTAAATTGCATATCACAGTACTCCCATTAAGACATAGAACATTTCTCGATAAGAAAACAAAATCCATCAATTTTGGTACTTACAGTGTTTTCTACTAGAACTCTTCGACTGTTGCAATCTATCGACAGTAATTGGAATTATCAAATGTACCAATGCACCGAGGATTTTATACATGAGAAGACAATTACTCGAAGCACACTGTAGCGATTAATTTGATTCAGATGGGACTAGAAGCATTAAGCTTTTACTAGAATTACCAAAGCGCATTTGTTAGGATTCGATGCATCTTTTTACTGTAATACGCGCTCTAATTACTGAATTTAATTAATAATCCCCTTGAAATTTTAAAATAAAGAATCCGCAGTCTTCCATTTTGTCCAGTTCGATGCTTTCAGTGTTAATTAATATTTTCATTTTCACAGAACATCTAATATGATTAGCTTTATACTTAATTTAAGTAGTTTTAATTGATGTATAAATATTAACCTTTAGATAACGGGACTTGGGTGCATTATGATTCAGAGCTACGAACAATCCATTTAAATTTTAATATTTTAATAGTCAGTTATAATCAATAGCTGTTTGTACAGGGTGTACAATAAGTAATGGTCATAGGGGTGAATCTACACATCTGTAACAGTGGAGATTCATAAAAGAAACTTGCCAGAACATTGCTTATACTAAAGAAAATTGATCGAGATGAGTAGGTGTTGATGTAAAAACAAACTTTAACAACAATTTTCTTTAGTACAAACATTTTCGAGGCAAGTTTCATTTACAAATGTCCACCGATCCAGATTCACCCCTAGGACAGATGACCAATATTTTTTATACACCCCGTACAAAGGTCTAATCAGATCAACGCTGCACAGTGATCGATTCCTTGATTCTAGGCGGACAAAATGGTAAATTTGATTAACTTCAGATATCTTCGCTGCTGTTCTATATTGTTTACGAACATTTATTTATTCGATATATAACCTTATATTTCGATTGCACGTGGTTATTACGACGTACTACGGCGTTAAAGTTTTGTCTTTGCGAAATACTGTAAATAAGCTAATTCTTCTCCGTCGTATAACTTGTTTGTCTGTTGTTTAAATTATTATCTAAAAAATGGAGCGTGTAAGCGAAGGTAAGTATTTAATTTTTACATATCGGTATAATTTTATTTTGCCGTGTATATCATATACAACAGGTTAACTAATAATATTATTTAAGAAGAGGTCAAATTGTATAACTTCTTTCCCCGGGCTCGGGCAGACTTCGTTCTTTGATAGTTTTGAAGAATACTTATTTCAAAATAATGATACTAAATATCGCTTGCCCGTTTTGGCCCGTTAGTCATTTATATCATTTTTTAGAAAAGACATGGAGTATGCCACGAAGACTGACGTTTGAAACCTGGTATTCAACAAGTTTTAAAGATACCAAATCCAAAGTTGATGCAATAATAGGGCTGTTTCTAAACTTTTTTAACATAGAAGCTATTAATGATTCAGCAAAAAATATTTTGCATACATAAATTACAAGTTTTTGCAAAAGAGTCCAAGAAAAATGGCAGGAATGCCACCGCACTATCGACCGCTTTTTAAAAGAAAATAGAAAAAAAATGTAGAAGACATATTTCATATGTTACTTCTAACGTCCGACCCACTTATAAGTAGTAAGAGGAAAATTACTAAAAAATGTTCTAAAGAATTAGCAGCAGAGGCAAAAAGTTTACTCAAATCGCCTTAAAAAAGGTACGAGATTTACATATGATAATTATAATTTATAATAATTTAAGATATGCACCTTTGTCATGCACATTCCTTATTATGATTTTGTAATTTTGTATTATATTTTCGTACAACTTTATCTAATTTTTTAAATATAAGTTAAGATTGATTCTTTTCATTTTGTGTATTGTGTATTCACGTATTTAAACAAAAACTATAAAATATTTAATTTGTGTTATTTTCACAAATGTTACAATTAATTGTTTTATTTGTACATTATAAAAAAATTATATAAATCGTTAAAGTTCATGTTGTTTTTATACACTTGTCATGATTTCTGAGAAATAAAGCTATATTACTACAAGAAAACACAAAAATTTGAATTATGTCCACCTAGAATCGAGGAATCGATCACTGCGCGCTGATGTCATAAAGATACTTTGGAAAATATGTAGAAAAAAGTAAATACGCAAGGTTTTGATCCGATTTAACAATGGTTGCAATTAAATTGTGAAAAGTACCCTGTAATCTATTCAGCCTTTCAACATTTTATACGATGATGGGCACTGATCAGCATACAGTGTCCAATATTTGATTTTTACCGACAAGCATCTCGTATTTGCGCCCGGCGTCGATCAAAGGGCATATCAAAGGTAATTGTTCCCTTCATCGAGGCAAAAAGACCGTAAATACGTTCGGAACCAGCGAAAAATGGCGGCAGCGAATTAATTGTTATTTCCATGTTACCGTCTATCAGATCTATGCCGGTCGCCTGTGACTCGACCGACTTCAATTTTCCACGTTTTGTCCCGCGTGAATGGATGAAACGAACCGTGGGCTCATTTCGTATTGTGTGTTATCAGTTTTCCACGGTGTTGCGTAAATGTTAGGCACGTACAACTGTACGTGACAAGTCCGGCCCGTGAATTGAATCGAAATCTCATACGTTCGCTACGTAATTGAAATTCCAGCGCCGCGTCAGTGGGCGAACCGTGCGTACCGCGAAAAAAGCGTTTAGATTCTAGTGATTTTTCGATGCGTCGATTTATTACTACCCAGCAATATTTGAGTTTACTCCACTCTTTCTCGCCCCGAATCGCATCACATTGCATGATGGCACAATGCACGTGGAACTTTTTTAAACAGAAATAACAAGAAAGTCTGACAGCGCGAAAAATCGCTCTCGAATTGCGATTTTGTTGCACAGGAGGCTAAATACGCAGCTAGATATTTCTATTGGGAACGGCGCACAGTGGGGAAAAGTGACTTGCCTCGCTTCGAAAAGGAATAACTTTCGATAGAAATGAGGTAGAGCGATGAATTTTTTTTTAAATTAAAGCTGAAACTTTGCAGAATATGGGAAAATAGGGAGATTACGGTACGAACGTTTTATAACCTTGAGAAAATTCGTTAAACAATTCGTTCACAAAAATCGATTTCTTGTAAAATCCTGAAGTCGTAGACAAATTTTGAGACCAGATTTGAAATCAGCGTGAAAAAATCTACAGGAAATGATATATAGCAAAAATTAAAAAAAATTTTTCTGCCCGTGGTAACGCAGAAACCACATTTTCTGGAAATTGTGAAAGTTTAACTAATTTTCTCAAGGTTGAAAACCGTTCGTACCGTAATCTCCCTATTTTTCCCATATTCTGCAATGTTTCAGCTTTAATTTAAAAAAAAATTCATCGCTCTACCTCATTTCTATCGAAAGTTATTCCTTTTTGAAGCGAGGCAAGTCACTTTTCCCCCCTGTGCGGCGCACAGTGGAACCTTTCGTCCAAATCGGAAACAAAATCAAAGAACTTTCGATAGAAATGAGGTAGAGCGATGAAATTTTTTTAAAATTATAGCTGAAACTTGGCAGAATATGGGAAAAATAGGGAGATTATGGTACGAACGTTTTATAAACTTGAGAAAATTCGTTAAACAATTCGTTCACAAAAATCGATTTCTTGTAAAATCCTGAAGTCGTAGACAAATTTTGAGACCAGATTTGAAATCAGCGTGAAAAAATCTACAGGAAATGATCTATAGCAAAAATTTAAAAAAATTTTTTCTGCCCGTGGTAACGCAGAAACCACATTTTCTGGAAATTGTGAAAGTTTAACTAATTTTCTCAAGGTTGAAAACCGTTCGTACCGTAATCTCCCTATTTTTCCCATATTCTGCAAAGTTTCAGCTTTAATTTTAAAAAAAATTCATCGCTCTACCTCATTTCTATCGAAAGTTATTCCTTTTTGAAGCGAGGCAAGTCACTTTTCCCCCCTGTGCGGCGCACAGTGGAACCTTTCGTCCAAATCGGAAACAAAATCAAAGAACTTTCGATAGAAATGAGGTAGAGCGATTAAATTTTTTTTAAATTATAGCTGAAACTTGGCAGAATATGGGAAAATAGGGGGATTATGGTACGAACGTTTTATAAACTTGAGAAAATTCGTTAAACTCTCACAATTTCAAGAAAATTGCGGTTTTTTCAATAACACGGGCGGAAAAATTTTTGTTTAACATGCTGCACATCATTTCCTGTAGATTTTTTCACGCTGATTTTAAATCTGGTCTCAAAATTTGTCTACGACCTCAGGATTTTACAAGAAATCGATTTTTGTGAAAGAATTGTTTAACGAATTTTCTCAAGTTTATAAAACGTTCGTACCATAATCTTCCTATTTTTCCCATATTCTGCCAAGTTTCAGCTTTAATTTTTAAAAAATTTCATCGCTCTACCTCATTTCTATCGAAAGTTCTTTGATTTTGTCTCCGATTTGGACGAAAGGTTCCACTGTGCGGCGTTTCAGTTTAAACGCCTGTACTACGACTTTCTTCGTACCTTCAATGACTCGAATTTTTGTGTTGTTTGTAATTTCCTAGAAGATACAGTATTCTTAATTTCTGTATTTTTAATAATGATTAAATATCGATTAAGAGAATTAAAATTTAATTTCGGTTATTCGAGATGAATGGTATATATGTTTAGTAGATTTTAGACTGCCATAGATTTTTAGAGTGCCAGACGTTATTCGAAGAAACGTTATGTTTACCATTGATAGCCAGTGGAGTTTAACGATTAACCATAGCATGATTAAATACAAAATGTCAAGGTGTTCGTCAACCGATGTACGTATTCGATAGAAGTATTTCTGTTATTCGAGATGAATGGTACATATGTTTAGTAGATTTTAAACTCGATATTAGAGTGTCAGAAGTTAATCGAAGAAACGTTATGTTTACAATTGATAGCCAGTGGAGTTTAACGATTAACTCTTAAATACAAATTACACAAGTACTTTATATTTCATAGCATGATTAAATACAAAATGTCAAGGTGTTCGTCAACCGATGTACGTATTCGATAGAAGTATTTCTGTTATTCGAGATGAATGGTACATATGTTTAGTAGATTTTAAACTCGATATTAGAGTGTCAGAAGTTAATCGAAGAAACGTTATGTTTACAATTGATAGCCAGTGGAGTTTAACGATTAACTCTTAAATACAAATTACACAAGTACTTTATATTTCATAGCATGATTAAATACAAAATGTCAAGGTGTTCGTCAACCGATGTACGTATTCGATAGAAGTATTTCTGTTATTCGAGATGAATGGTACATATGTTTAGTAGATTTTAGACTCGATATTAGAGTGTCAGAAGTTAATCGAAGAAACGTTATGTTCACAATTGATAGCCAGTGGAGTTTAACGATTAACTCTTAAATACAAATTACACAAGTACTTATATTTCATAGCATGATTAAATACAAAATGCCAAGGTGTTCGTCAACCGATGTACATATGTATTCGATAGAAGTATTTCGCAGTGACTAGACTGTGGATCTTTATGCAAAATAAAAATTGTAATAAATAGAAAAAAAATTAGATATGGACGTTCTTAAATCGTCTCAATCATTTTACTGTTTCAAATTACATCCACCCATTTTTGTCATAAATGCATCAAAATCCGCAGTGTAGAAATGACAACAATCGAATACAATATTTAAGTACGTTTCGAATTGGAACAAAATAAATTATAAGTTGGTAGTATATTTGTCAAATGCTTTCTGCCCATCATTGGTCAGTGCACAGACATCATTGCTGAAGAGTTAGATTGAAGTTTCCGATCGAAGAATTAGAAACGCCTCCGATGCTACTGGCTGCAGATGGCAACCGTAGCCAGCGGGTGATTATCCGAAACTTTTAATCGTGTATCGTGTCAATTTTCCAGTAGATTGACACGGTTACGAGGCAAGGTGACTGTCGGTGGAGGATCCACTTACCCGAATGATTCGATGATCCCGGATTAGCTTCCTCACGCAGTTGAAAACGAAGGCGAAACTCATACCGAAGAGGATCAGGGAGAAGACGATGAGGATTATGACGATATGCTGCGAGTCGATCAGCTGCGCATTTATCTTCTGTAACGTGAAACAAAATACGAGTTTGTTTACTAACTGGCAAGAAGCTCTTCTAGCAGACGTCGACGGTACGTTCAAGTTACGTCAGAGTTGTTCGCCAAGAATTTATTATTCCTTTCTTGGGAATAGCTGAATCACCGGATGACAAACTTCGAATTCTTCGAACTTTTGGAAGACACAATGGTTTAAGTAAATTGAACGTTCATTTAATACGATTTCGCATGGCTTGGCAATTCTGGTTACTTGAGCCATTTGTTTCGAAAGTGGGCTAAATATTGTCAGAATATTTGAAATAATTCGATTAGGGGCTCTTTCAAATTTTATAACAAATCTAGTTGTTAATTTTGAAAGTGGCTTAACTCCATTTGTGGTAAGAGAACACATATTATTCACTTAATAGTTGCTATTATTTTAATAGGAATTGTAAATTTAACTTTCTATACGTATCCTATACGTATAGTTTTAATTTTATTGAAACGCAAACTCTTAAATATCACTTTCAAAATAAACGGCTGGCTCAGTTAAACTTCGGGTTAACCGGATTCTACAGTACTTGATCGCGCGACAGTTGTTTGTTTAAGCATTTCTGTTCCATTTTCGCTTCTTCAATTGTGCGACCGAGATATAGGGTATTACTCCCGTCATAAATTGCCGCTCAGAAAACATTCATCCAGCTAAAGCGGTTTCGCACGATTTTCCAGTGCTTTTTGCCCGAATAATCGCGGCTCTGTTCATTCTACGAGTGGTTTCTTTGTACCACTCAACGTGGCGCTTCTTTTACAGGTTTCCCACGTGAAATAATATAATCGCCAAAGTAAAACTACTGCCATGATATTAACACTTTAAACAGGAATATATATTTTTATTTTATATCTAAAGTTAAACATTTTTCTGGGTATATGAAGATTTATACAGTACCAAATTCTGTTTAAGATTTTTATTGCAGACCTCAAAATTTTATCCCGAAGAGCATCGGATGCTGCATAATTTATCACATGTTTTACATTTTTCTGACAGACAAATACTTTTAATAATAATAATTAGATTGTAAGGGGGCTAACCAGTCACTTTTCAACCAGTGACCCAAATTTTATTAAATTGCTAATGGATTAATATACAGGGTCATCCGTTTTTAAACGGACAAACGTAAACCAGCTATAAAGAACCCCAAATGGAACAAGTTTTACCCCTGCCACTTTTTTTGTTTCGGCCTTGATTTCTAGAAAATTGCAAAAAACCATAATTTTTTTAGTTCACATAAACTTGAATATCTCGGGACTCCAGTGATGAATCTTGATGATTTTTCCTTTGTTTGGTTTAAAATATATAGGGGCATCCTTTTTGTTAACAAAATATTTTCGTATGACCTTCGGATCTTTGTTTTTTTGGCATAGGGCAAGTCGTGGAAAAATTATGTTTTTTTGCGATTATCTAAAATTCAAGGCCGAATCAAAAAAAGTGGTAGGGGTAAAAATTGTTTCATTTGGGGTCCTTTATAGCTGGTTTACGTTTGTCCGTTTAAAAACGGATGACCCTGTATTTTACAAATGCGGAAATGTTGAGTTGTTAAGTTGAACTAGATTCCATAGTATTCGATCACGTCACCCTGATGTCTTCGATATGAATAATGGTTCGATAAAAAAAAATACGCGTGAAATATTTTCGTGAAGACTACTGTAGTGTTTTTCGCGGAAAAGAATATTCGTCGAGAACCAGACTGAACGTCATAAATCAACGAGTAGATGTAGATGAATGTCTGCAAGCGGAGGTTCCAAAAGCTGGGTACGGTGGTGAAGTATTTGTTACAGCAAATAAGCGCAGAACGCTAGGCGAATGAGAGGTATACGTAGAAGCCGGAGAGCTGCAGAAAGGTAAGAATCCCTTGAATTTTAATTGAAGGAATATTACCATATTTTTTTCAAAATTTAAATCACTGAGCCCCATCATTAAAAAAAACGCAGAAGAAGAATTTGTTTAAATTTTTCGACATTATAAAGTTGATTTTCGAGGTTGAGAAAATTATGTTGTAATAGCCCAATCCTTTCCGAATAAAACAAAAAAAATTTAGCTCAATCGGACAAACGGTTCTTGAGATAAAAATTCGTAAGTGACGCCCGTTTTCGCCGAAATGGGCAAAAATTGAAAAATTTGAAGGCCTGCCATTTCTAAAAAAATTCGAAACCGGCAAAATGATGACTTAAACCCCCCCCTAATTTCACATGGACTACAACATATTTCATTTAGATCAAAATCGGCGATGGTGCCAGCAAAAAGTGATCGATTCGGCATGGAATGACCCGTAACGTTTATTGTTTTTTCTCTTATCGTTCGTCCACTTTTAAAACAACAGCTCACACTTAATTCTAATCGCTAATTACAAAACTAAACCGCACGCATCCTAAACTCTAGCCTACTCTATGAAACTACCTAATATCTACCATTTTTCCCAACCCTATACGCGTACCTAAAACAAACTCATCTTTCTACTCGCTCGCAAAAACAAACCGAATAAAAACACTTAAACTAGCCTAAATCCTTTCCCCTGAACCTATGAAACCTAACTATCCAAAAATAACGCTAATTTAATTTGTCCGAAAATTTTTGATACGACCCGGCTTGTTCGTATCATAAATTCTCGGACTCCGATTTTTTCGCCTATTTTTCGTACAGGGCTTAC
Source organism: Lasioglossum pauxillum (assembly GCA_933228785.1). Taxonomy (NCBI): domain Eukaryota; kingdom Metazoa; phylum Arthropoda; class Insecta; order Hymenoptera; family Halictidae; genus Lasioglossum; species Lasioglossum pauxillum. The sequence goes on along the minus strand of OW121705.1, from coordinate 42,122,771 downwards.
TTAGGCTTGACCGAAGCTGTACCCCACCGAACACTGAATTCTAAAAATATTTTGGCCTTAACACTGTGGGTTCTTGGCCAAGCTTTCACAACTCAAGACCCAGAATCTCACTTTTCCGAAGGAAACCGAACTATTCACTCTAGATTCAGTGAATATTCTAAACCGACGGTAAGTATACTCTCTTTAGGTAAGTACTCTTTCAATTTCAAAATTCTCTAACTATTGGGTTGGCAAGAAAGTAATTTCGGTTTTCACTAACTGATGGCGTTATGTTTTGTTTGATTGGCTTCTGTTAACGTTGCGTTTGTTTTCTTTCTGACATTTCATAACTGCATCTTTTAGGTTACTTTTGAAGCAAATTACACGTAATTTTGATTAAAATTGTTAGTTCTGTGTCAATTTGAACATGGAGTGCAGAAACGAACATTATAGGCAAATATTGCTTTTTTATTTCCGTAAAGAGGTAAAAAAGCTGCCGAGGCTCACGAAGATATATGCGAAGTTTACGGTGTAGATTGCTTAACAGAACGCACGTGCCAGAATTGGTTTAAAAAATTCCGTTCTGGAAATTTCTCACTTAAAGACGACCAACGTTCTGGTCGATCATCTGGAGTTGATGATGACCAAATGAAAGCCATTATTGAATCGGATCGTCATATAACTGTCCGAGAGATTGCAGACAGGTTAAATGTCTCGCATACAACCATAGAATATCGTTTAAAAAGTCTCGGAATCGTTAAGAAGCTCGATATTTGGGTTCCACACGAGTTGAAAGAAATTCACTTAATGCAACGCATCAACATATGCGATATGCATCTCAAACGAAATGAAATCGACCCTTTTCTCAAGCGAATCATCACCGGTGATGAGAAATGGGTTGTTTACAATAACACAACTCGAAAACGATCATGGTCCAAGCGAGATGAACCAGCCCAAACCACACCGAAAGCTGAATTGCACCAAAAGAAGATCATGTTGTCAATTTGGTGGGATTACAAAGGTATTGTGTATTTTGAGCTGCTCCCAAGGAACCAAACCATCAATTCAGATGTTTATTGTCGACAACTAACAAAACTGGACATAGCAATCAAAGAAAAACGGCCAGAATTGGCAAATCGCAAAGGAATCGTGTTCCACCATGGTAACGCTAGGCCGCACACATCTTTGGTAACACGTGAAAAGTTATTGGAGCTTGGTTGGGAAGTGATGTCACATCCACCATATAGCCCTGACATTGCACCATCAGATTATCATTTATTCCGAAGTTTACAAAACTCTTTGAATGGTAAAACATTCACTAATGATGATGATCTGAAATCGCACTTGGATCAGTTTTTCACCGAAAAGGATCAGAAGTTTTATGAGCGCGGAATTATGAAGCTACCTGAAAGATGGCAAAAGATCATACAACAAAATGGAAAATATTTTATTGATTAAAGTTCATTGCTTTGATAAAAAAATTGGATTTTATTTCATCTAAAAATACCGAAATTACTTTCTTGCCAACCCAATATATGCACTCCCCGTATCTTGGTGTTAACTCTACGAGCTACCGAATCGTTCTGCATGGAATGACCCATCCCCTTCAGACCATGCAACTTCTGTATACGAAATTTTTTCGTGCAACGCATACTTTGGGAGTTATTATAGGTGTGCAAGTTGCGTGGACCACCCTGTACATGGGGTATGCTACTTATCATAACGCGGGTTGAAATTATTCCGAAACAGCAACGCGAAAGAAACTGTCGGTCCCCTTGATCATTAGCGGCGGTGTGCACGGGTCTCGCAGGGGCTAGATACGAGCCGGTGTTAACAATGCATGCCAAGGTACACATTCATCGGGAACGGTTACGGTAACGCGATATAGGAAGTTGCGCATAACGCAGTCGAATCTCATTTTCCTCTCATCCTCTGTGTACCTCGTTCCTCGGCGTGCAAGGTCTACGAAGCAGTACCGTTAAACACCTCGCCTGAATTTATAGACTCGGGCCACACACTGTCCTCTGCTGTGCATACATTATAGATCAGAATTCGAGGCCGAGATTTCTGGTGCGAAGCAACCGTTAACGACGCATAAACGAAACGAGATACCGTTGCGCCATCCTCCTCCTCGCCGTCTTATCTCTTCACCGGCCCGTAACTTTCGCCTTATTTTTCACTGGCTTGCAACAAAAAGCGCCTGGGAATGCAGGTCGCGCCGAGTACATATTTCGTCGGGAGCTTAATTCCGAAATCCTCCCGGCCCTTACACGGACATTTATGGACAAGAATACAAATAACCAGAATAGTTGTGCGACGGGACGGGATCCGGATATTTCACCCGGAATAACAGGTTCTGAAGCACGTCAGATATTTTTCAAAATCGATTCCTGCTGGACCCCGGGCGCTGTAGGTCTTATGGGGTTTCCAGTGTCCTCGAACATATGCCCAAGAGCAAACCTACCTACCGTGCACGTCGCATATCGAGCAGTACGTCCTCACTGGTCATCTCAGCAGAATGAGTCGATTCAAAAACGACCCATACGGCTCGCCGTATAATGCAAAAGCGATGTAAGTCGAAAAACTTTGGCTCCTGAGGTGCGCCTTATAAGAAGTTCTGTAAAATGCAATAACGTCAAAGAAAGCTACGTCTCCTTTACGGAAGCTTCTATAAAGTTATATCTTGAGTTATTACCCTATTCACCTTGTTCAAAATCGATTTACATCACTTTTGCATTAAATGAACCATATACTAACTTTAAGCCCTGAGGTATTATACATAAGCAGACGAAATGCACCCTCGTTTTATTGTTTTGAGTTTCCGAATGAAAAACGTAGGCAATAGAGGTGTGCGTGATCCCGAAAATATCGGGTTGAGAATCCTTTCCGGGATCGGGACGGGTCCCGAAGCAATTTTAGGGATTAAAAATACCGGGATTCTTCGAAAATTTAGAGAAGTACCGAGACTACATCGATTAGATCGCCCATTTTCAACAACATCGTTTTGTCCCATACGATACAACTAATACGAGTTCTCGAAACTCTTGAAAATCTCGAAATTTTTGATAAGTAGTTTGTGTAATGTTCACTCGGAAAGCATTTTGAGATAATAATTCGGGTCGTGAGAGCCTGAAATTCCCAAATTGCCCTCTTTTCGTGGTAGAACCCGTCAGCCGAGCTTCTGAGCACTTCCGGCGGATGAAGTGACATAAAGACGGCGACGGAATTTGTCTGTGAATCGTTTACCTTTGGTAGTGATTTCGCCTTCTCTCTTTTCGTTGCCCGTACAGATTGAATGACTGAGGTACTCCATGAATGGCTACTCCACTCGAAAGTACTCTAAGTGCCTGTAGACGGAGTTGGCAGGTTCTGCTGAAGGGCTCGGATAATCCATTTAGCTAAGAAATGACCAAGAGAAAAATTTCTCACGGCTTGAAAAGTCAACCGAGTTTTATAAGGACCTTGGACGAACGAAGTGATTAAAAGACGGCGCGGCGGAATCGATTCTGCTCGCCGACTTACCGTAAAGACTTAGGCTAGTCGCAGGCTTAGGCTAGCTAGAGTGCCACCGCTTTCCGGTGGTACACAACACGATTTTCGACGATACTTAAGAAATGCTTATTGCACGTATCGGAACGTATGTGAATTTTTATGCGAAATAGAATGCACCAGTTGATCGCAAATTATTCTTTCTCCAATAATTTTAAGAAGCTGAGAGGAAAGTAACAAGATTCTTAAATTCTTCTGATGACTTTACAGTTTCGTCTACCATTCATACACGTTTGTCATAATTAAACAGCGGATCTTTATGCAAAATAAGAATGTTCTACTTGAATTACAAGATACTGGAGTGAAATAGAAATTTATTTTCTTTCTTAATATGTTCATTAGGTTGAAAATAATGTAACAGTAGTTTTAAATTCTTCTAATGTTTTTACAGTTCTAAATTACACCTACTCATTTTTGTCATAAATGCATAAAGATCCGCTGTCTAGTCATAATGCATAAAATCCGTAGTTTAATAATAAGTAGACTGCAGATTTTTATGCAAAATTAAAAATTTCTACATCAATTGCAAAAGACAGGGCCATGTAGAAAATTTGTTCTTCTTCTAATTATCTCATACAGTTGAAATTAATACACTGATGTTCTTAAATCTTTTTAATATGTTCACTGCTTTAAATTGTACGTACCTAATTTTGTCATAAATGCATCAAATCCGCAGTTTAATAAGTTACAACTGATCAATGAGAAATTCTTAGAAGGAATTATCGTCTTGCGAATGTTGACTAAATTAAAGCCGCGTTTCCTGACATGTAATATAGCATTAAGTATTAAACCATATTCGACGCTCACAGCCTGTAACGATCGAGATTCGACAATGAACAGATCGTGTATTAATTGTTGTAGATTGGCGGACATAAATGCAGGCGGAATAGTGCACACCACGAGGCGATCCTGGAGTCATTGACGTCTGTGTTCGTCTCGGCGTCCGCGGAGCGATGAAGTTTGTACCGCGGACCAGCGATAAGAATAACAATGGCGCATTTCGCGGCGAGAGTCCGTACAATTAACAATATAGGCATGAGCTTTCGTGTAACCGGCGGCTTCCCTGGAAGCGTTACCGCACCCCCCTGGTTCGCGAATGAGATTTCTGTGCATTAGATGGTTACATTTTCCAGAGGGAGCTCGAACACAACGAGGTGGTGCGTGCGCGCGGCCTGAATAGGAAAGGATGGCCGTGCACGAACCTCTGGCTGAGGGCTCGGGAATGCCTCTCTCTCTGCTTCCGTATGCCACGGGAGGTTTATTGTTATGCTTATATGGCCGAGTACACTCCGACAGACGTTCCCGTGTTTTCATAAGCCCGTGCGAAAATGCGTTTCAAGCGGTTACTACACTTGGGGGCGAGAGTCATTTCTGACGGGTTACACGGGTGTGACGGCAATGAGCGAAGATTAAAAAATCAATCTTCATGTTGGTATTTAAAAGCTTCATTGAAGTGTTCTTAGATGTCTATTACAAACGTGAGTAATTATATTCAAACCAGTAAATAGGTATTAGCTATGCCTGCCCTAGTAGCATTCATGATTGGTTAACGATGGCCAACGGTTGGCACTTCGTTGAGATATGGTTTTGTCTACAAATCCCCAACATGGGGCCTACGACGAAAATTTGTGACAATTTGTCAACGAATATCCTACGTTGGATCTACAATAATATAGTGATACTACATTGGCTCGACCAATGTTTGCCAATATTTAAATATCGTACGTCTTACAGACGTTAGGAACGTTGCTACCACTAACAACTTGTTAATTATTATGTTCCAAATCGACTTTTTTGTTTTCTTATTTATGGATATACATATATCCGCAATTTATTATTGTCGCGCAATGGTAGACCCTTTTCAAGTTTTATTGTGTGCACCCTTGGAATTGATTTATTTTTATTTTTCCATTTTCCAAGGGAAAAAAAGGGATAGTGCTCATGAAGTATAAGAAAACCCTTTTGGGTTTCTTCAGAATGGGCCTCCGTTTTTTTGATATTTTGATTTAAATTTATTGAGGTATCTAGTAGCTTAGATCATAGCATTTACGTACACCGATGTAGGTCCGGATTATATTCAAGTCCGACGTGGAGATTAATTTTTTCCCTTTTTTACCCAATTATATATGCTGTAAAAATAAATGTAAAAGAGAAGATCAGAAGTCTGCTCTTTACTTCACCGGACTCAAAATTTGTGCCTTTCTTCTACGAGTTATGATGTATTTGGTATGTAATCCAGTAGATTTTCTGGAACCAGTAATTTCGATCCTCTAGCATCAATAGTTGAGGAGCTGTGGTCGCTTAAAGTTGAGCATATTTCCAGTTTCTTGAGAGGTAAGGGCGCCGCCATATTGGTTTGTAATGACGGTCGCACGCCGCTACTGAGTTGGGTACATGGACGTAAGGGTGTGGGTCGGATTTTGACCTTGGTCGAGTGCGAGTGTGGTAGTACCTTAACACACCGATAGATACTGTATACGTACACGAGATTGCAAGGGTTCCGTAGATTTCGTTTGCTGTCTCTCTAACGCACATTTGGGACCCCTACGTAGTTACAATCGCTAGATAAAAGACCCACAATTACGGGATGCTTCCATATATGGCCTACTTTTGCGTTTTCGAGGCGTAATTTGCATTATTCGGCAGCATGTAGCGCAGTTTCACAAATATTGGACGAAGCGACAGTGCTGCCATTGTCGAGACACATACATTTTCTTAAATATCGAGAGATTTAGGATTCTTATAGACCAAAATGTAGGCATCCCGGAATTCAGGGTCACATACAATGTCAATGAAACCTTTATTATGTTAAACTATACGTGTTTAAACACAGCAAACGAAATCTACGAAGTAGATCCCTATACGGGAGATTTTGGTGCAAGTATTAGTTCCATGGCATTTTTAGCTAGGAGCGCTAGCGTTTTTAGTCACTATTTTACCGATATTTTACCAATACAGTGACTGAATCGGTAAAACAGTGACTAAAAACACTAGCGCTCCTAGCTACAAATGCGGAGGGCACCGATACTACGACCAAGGTCAAAATCCGACCCACACCCCTAAGGACTGAGCGTAAAGTAGATTTATGGGTGAGAGGGGGTGACCCCAAAGACGGAAGGGGAATCAACTTGTCGGCCATCTTGGATGGCAGCACTGTGGTGCGCTCTATAGGCGACTTTAAATACTAGTGTACATCACCTTTAGCAGGAAACAGAACCCACTTGACTGTCATTAAATCGGTGGCATGGATCAAAGATACTATTAAATAATAGTATTCCTTGAGAATACCTCCGATCGAGCTACGAATCAACGACGATTCATCAAGTGTACAGACTACGACACTGACACTATGTACGTGCTGGTACGTGTTACAGTTACAGACGCTACACTAGTATTTAAAGTCGCCTATAGAGCGCACCACAGTGCTGCCATCAAAGATGGCTGACAAGTTGATTCCCCTTCCGTCTTTGGAGTCACCCCCACTGGGAAATGTCAATGTCACAGTCCATAGGTCATGGGTACGATAAGATCGAGGGGTGGGCGGGGGCCGGCAAGGTAAGCGGCTCGCGGTCGTCTCCACAAACCAATATGGCGGCGCCCTCACCTGTCAAAAATGTTCAACTTTAAGCGACCATAGCTCCTTAACTATTGATCCTAGAGGATCGAAACTTCGATCTGCATCCGCACCTGGTACAAATCTACTGGATTACATACCAGCATAATTCGTAGGAGAAAGGTACTAATTTTGAGCCCGGCAAAGTAAAGTTTACCCGATCAGAATGATATGTTAGCGGGCCCAGTTGCTTGTTTGTATTACAGTGACGTTGGCTATGATTATTGGCCTATCTACATAAAAAGACGACATTTATAACGGTTTGCCAACCAATATTGCAACGAAGGCCCATCAAAATGCCAACCATAAATGCTACTAGGTTGGGGACTTCACCTTCAAGTCAAATGTTTCTATGAAAATTCGTTTATCAATTGTGCTAAGCCAGGGGACGGCAACCTGCGGCTCGCGAGCCACATGCGGCTCTTTGGATGTTTTTTCTTATGAATAAATAGATTAGTTTTGTTTTATCAAATAACTTCATTTATGCGAGTACTATTTATTGTTGGCAAGAAAATATTTTGTGGCTCTTTAAAAACTTTGAAATTTTGTAAATTTTTGACTCTTCCGACTCAAAAGGTTGCCGACCCCTGTGCTAAGCGAAGTTAAAATACACGCTCTGCGAACCTTGAACTCCGGCATTATTAAAAATCACTGAGACCACAAGACACACACAGTTCGGTTATAATAGCGACAAGTCAACCAAACAAAGAGCATAGTTGCTGCCATTTGGTGCGACCATTGTTTATGCATTAGACAACCTCCTCTCCAAGTTTCACACGCGACGACCCCTAACTTTCCGAACACATCTAACAAGAGAGCATCTGTTCGCGCTCGTGGCCGAAAGCTAACGATATTCCGATTCAATTCTGTTTCTTGCGCGATTCCCTCGATCGTATAGGAACTGTTTCCCAGTTTCAATTTCAAGAACACGCGCCGCGGATACACCACGGCACCATGTTCCGAATAAATGAAACGGACAGGAAACCTTCTTCTCGTACGCTTACCTATCGCACCAGTTTGCCGGAAAGGAATTTGTGGAGCTATCTTATAGGTCATGTGGTTTCAGAAAATATTGACTTGCTATAGCGGAGGATCTATGGTGAGTTTGACTCAGTAGAGCACCGGGTTACATGGCATGGGGTCCTCTTGTAATCCTATAATACTCGCCGCGGGTATCCGTGGCCAACGACGTGGCCTTTTCAAATTTAAAAAGGTCGATTGAACGCTCCCCGCGATAGCTTCATGGAATATTCGTTGAAAAAGATCTTCGAGGAAGGTGTTGAAGGTTTTACATAATGATGCATTCATAGTCGATAAAAATCGCTTTTTTTTATCTCAGAAAGAAGACTTTGTAATCTTCTTCATTTAATTCTGGAAAAATATTTCTAAGCATGGTGGCAAGGTATTTCAAGAAATTAATGACGACATCATCTGCAGTGTCTTTTGCTGTTGTTATAAATAAAGTTTTGGACATCTTGACGACAAATTTGACACAGATACGTTGATCAATTTGTCTTAAATTATTACATTGTATTACAATAGGTTACCGTACAAACTGCAGAGTTTGGTGCCTCTGTAGTACCGAAAAATAATTTTAAAAAAAGTAGTCAATTTATATAGGTTTTTGCACTCCAAATACACTCTTTTTGCAAGTAAAATTCAATCCTATGCAAATCAATTTCACCTGTTTGTAAATCAATTTCACCGTTTTGCAAATCAATGTCACCCATCAAGAATATTTAAAATTAATTATTTATTTGTTTGGATTAAATTATATATTTATTTAGACACGCATGGAAACATAACGAGGGAAACATAACGAGGGAAACATAAGACTCAATACGCAATATGCTTCAATAAATAAATACATACGTATTTTCATTTTAAAAATGTATTAATCAGGAAATGGCTACAATGTATGTGTATATACAAATCTGCACACAGTTTTCATACATTACAAAGTTAATGAATTGGTAATTACTAGACTGCGGATCTTAATTATGCATTTATAGCAAAATTGAGAAGATGAAATTCAAAATTGTTGAAAAATTGAAGATGCCAATACATGATTTCTCCTCTTTTCAAATTATTAAGGGAGAAATAACATTCAAGCTAGTTTCTATTTTTTGCAATCTATCTAAAAATCTATAACTCGATTTTTTAACTGCAACTCACCGCTTCAGCATGCTTAATGTAGCGTGATAGTAGACAGTAGCGAAGATAGTCAACTAATCGTATTAGGTATTGACGTGCTTAAGGACATTTGAATAAAGATGGGTTTACAGAAGTTACAGCTGGAATTATCTGGTCTCGCATCCTGAACAGCTTATGAATGTTTATCTCCCATTACAAAAGACTTTATTATTGAGCCACGGAGTTTACGCAAGACCGAACACAATACCGTGAATCTCGTGATATCAGATTACTCGCGGTTTCGCTTCATCGCATCTGTTATTCCTGCGACTTTCATTTTACCCCGTCGAAACTGTCTCTACAAAAATATTATACTTCACTTTATTTCCTCCAAAATTGTGTACAGGGAGATTTAAATGGGGATACGAAAATATCTTTGTTATTAACACTAATCCTAAACCTTAAAAGTAACTATATGGTACATGTTCCGTTATGGAAATTACGAGACTGATTTTATTTAGACTTTGTGCGGCTCCTACCATAATACGTGCTGTACTAAAGATATCTATACAATAACTTCTCTTTAGCTAAAATTAATGTGGTAAATAACCCTGGCCGTTCATGTGGACATGAGACACAGGATATAGATCATGTCTTATGGCAATGTCTTATACATGACACTCACAGATTGAAATTTATGTACAGGGTGGGACACTATAAACAGGTCACCTGAATAACTTGACTGCTATTGGTATCAGGAAAAAATGCATCAGATGGAAATTGCTTGGTTTCGAGGGGGCAGTAATCTGATGTTACTAGCTTTTTTGTAGGTGGACGCGTAAAGGACATATGAAGGTCAACTTCATTTTTTTAAATGGAATGTACAATAGAAAAAAATCTATACAATAATTTCTTGTGTAATGATTTTTATTATTTTCATAATTGTAAACTAAAAAATTTGGAACCGATCATTTTAACGGGTGGTGTTAGGTTTAGTGTTAATAATTTTATAGGAAAAGTGTTCAGGACGAAATTGCAATATTTTAGGAGGCGCATGCAGCGGTAAGGATATTTTTCAGATTTTAAGGTACGTTTATAAATGGAATAACATACCTTCTTTGCAAAAACAAAATCATTGCTCTGTATAACACTGGTGTGCTCGAATCGAAGAAGAAAGTCTTTTCCTCTCAGTCCCAACATTGTCGAACTATTACCACAAAGCTTGAAGCATTGCAAAAAATGAATCGCTTCGACGAATTAACAATAACATCGCCGAGATCACCACGACGACAGGAATTCGCCCGTTAAATCAATGACAATCCATCGAGGATTCAGCGTTCGAAAATCGCGACGATTAATCCCTGTGGAGACGGGGAGAGAGAAACATCGAGGTATGCATCTCTTGCTAATGGAAAACAGCGGGTGTACGAGTCGGGGAGTTCTTGTTGTACGATCTTGGCTTTACATCCCGACCAGCGCTGCATAAAGAACGGATAGCTAAAGAACAGTTCTTGATATAATTATCGTAGAACCGGCGAGCAATGAATCAATGGGGATTGATACTTCCGGAGGATGGCTTCGCGAAACAGAACGAATACAATTTGTATTGTTCGAACGACGCAATCCGGTTAGATCGATGCAGGATAGTCGCAGCAGAAATGCAATCGGCGATTCTTCGAATAATTTTAGAACCGAATACCCCATGCTGTCTCAATATGCGTGAAAGAAATGTGCACGACGTTTGTGAGAAATGTACGCCCACTAAGGTGAAGTGCCCTAAGTCTGGACAGTCCAAAAGTGATACCTAAATCTGGACAATTGAATTTTCATAGTAAAATCAGTAATTAAGAGATTAAATAATTATATTATATACTCTGAGGCCTTAGCTACAAGTAGGTGTGAATATTATTTCATTGAGACATCAATTGAAATTTAAAAATGAATTCAAAGTTCATCTGAAAACAGTATACAAAATAGTCTATTTACATGCGAATCATGTGCATTTACAGTTCGAACTTTTGTTAGAAAAAAAGATATAATTTAAGCCCTCAGACAAAAAATAATTATCACGCATAATAATATTGATATTTTAAAATAAATTGGCAATCAAACTTAACGTAAATAATAATTATTAATCCAAATATTAGATGTCCAAGATTAGGACTGTTTTCAAATATAAGTACTCCATACTGGGACGCGATGACAGTAGCTGTCCCACTCTAAGCTTATACGCAATGTGCTGACGCCTGAAGCCGGACACGTGTTTGTGAATAAAATCAACGCATTGTTTGCAAATTATTTAACTACATGTACGTATAATTAGTCTTCTATTAGCTTGAATAACGTATGTAGAAAATGTATTCCGGTTGTGACGTTAATAATACTTTATGTCTACATCTTAAATCTATCAGTATTACTACCTAACCTTAAAAGTTGTATTATGACAAGTTTTATTAAAACAGTAAATGAAAATAAATATATATTTGGTTAAATGATACAATACTATAATCTATGATAAGAATACTTCATATTACGCAAAGCATCTTCTATTCGTCATGCGCAACAGCGCCACCAACCAACGTTTTAGGTTATGTTCGCTCGATCAACTCGTAAATTGAATTTATCCCGATATACGCTTTACTTCTGTCCAGATACTAGCTTACATTGGATTTAATATGTCCAACTATAGGTTTGAATTGTTCTTGTTAATACAATTAAGATATTAACCTAAACAATGATTTTTTTATTTTAAATTACTTTACAAACTCTGAACTGTATGTTGAAACTCTTAAGAAATTGTTTTTGTTTATTTAAAGTGATAAAATTTAAAATAGAAAAACATGCTGTCCAGGCATAGGGCACTTCACCTTACCGCGGGCGATGTTCTTTTAGAACCCAGAAGCGTTTAGTGTTATTTTTCTCGGAAAAATATCACGAATACTATCGTAAAAGTTTCACGAACCAAATTAGCAACAAGACAGTTTTATGATTGGATTAGTGTCACCGATACGCTGGCGTCTATCATTCTCCGACACTAACTAGAGAGATCAAAGAGTAGCTGTCTGTATACGGTCTAAGTGCAATTTCGGTTCCGAGTGTTCACGTATGTACATATATCGGAGCTTTATCGTAGCCCGACGCGGCTCGGCGGCCGATAGCGTCGCAGAAATGTTCATTTCCTATGAAAGCGATCCGCTGAATTTTACACGATCGCGTCTCGCCTCGTTGGACAACTTTTTTATTGCGTGGACGCCGCTGGAAGGCGAAAACAGAATTTAAACGTGGAATTTCGTTCCTACGATGGAAGTTTTCGATGCGGGTGGGTGTGGGAGGGGGGTTGGTACCCGATTGCGTGTGTCGTTTTGTATAATACCGGAACACGTTTCTCGGACGTTTCGACTGTTTTTCCATCAGGATTTCCCGTCGTGCCGTCTGGTTTCCATTAGTATTTACCTGGGTGTACGGGACGAGATAAGTGGTAGGGGTGCTCTTTCCATTAGACGGGAATAAAATTGGATAGAACGGCCGGGCACCGGGAATCCCCCCCTCCACGATTCCGTCCTGCATTCTGTCTGTACCGTCCATTTCGCGGCCGTGTTTCTATGCGAGTGGAACCGGTATCGCGGTCTCCTATCGCTCTGTGCTTTATTGCAGTCATGAGACCCAACCGGGTTGACGTTGCCATGGGACGACACTGAAGGACGCGACACACGAGACGAGAGAAAGAAAGAGAGAGTCGGGGAATCAGTACGTGCGTAGTTCGTGCAATGGAGAAAGCAATTTCTTCCTTCCGACGGGGAACGCTCGAATTTTAATTAATTCTGTAAACTTCTGGAACCCGCGTGTAGCCCAGGAATTTTTCAGTGGCAAGATAGAGGAGACAGACCGCGCGGTCGAACTTGCGGGGTTAATTTTGGTATTCGCGGTTTGTGCAGAAAATTAAAAGAGGAAGTAATAATGTTCATCATCTCTGGCCTTTAGCAAGTCTGCTGAAGACTGTTGTATTGTAATAGCTTTGCCGCTCTTTTTCCCGGCGGAAATATTTTCTTCAATTTTTTAATCATCACTGCCCCATCGCATCCTTCAGAATGTGTTAGACATGTTCTCCTTTTTCATAGTTAAATTAGAATTTTATTTTCTGTAGTATATGTATTATTTGGGATTTGGAAAGCAACCTATATGTCAATTAATTTTTATCAGTTTCAGCTTCTTCTATTTTCAGATTTTAGAATTTTAAATAAGAGTTCATAATTATGCAACGTCATGATAAAATATCCATTCATTTTTCCATCTTTCGAGAGATTTAAATTACATCTGAAGTAATACAATTTATGAATAAACGGCAGTGGTAGTTAATGGAATTGTGGGAACGTGATATGGAAAGGTATTGAAATGGGTGGAATTGTAGGATAAGAGATTCAGGCTGGCAAAAAAGATATTGTATTTAAACACCCTTCATGTTCAGGAGATCTAGCACTCAGCGACTTTTCCTCACAAAGGTCAAATCTGGGCTCAAGGGAATCCATTTTGTGCGAAAGTCAGAGGATAAGGCAAGAGCTCGTCAAAAGCTTTAGAGAATATAACGCACAAGACTGTTTTAAACAGTATTGCCATCGTCTGCTGCAGTGTCTTAATCTTGGGGATTATGTTGAAAGCGATCATATCTGTTGCGAACAGTAGCCCTAAATCGCGCAACGTACGATGCTGTTCTCTTACTCAACAAAAATAGTAATCTTCTTTAACGTGATACGTGTACATTTCTGTACAGGGTGTATAAAAAGTAATTTCCATCCGTCCTAGGTGTGAATCTACGCCTCTGGATCGGTGGACATTTGTAAAAGAAACAAATTTTTTATACACCCTATGCGAGAAAGCTGAACACAAAAATTAATTACCACGGATGATCAAAATAAATTGACCTAAATTTGCTAGAATTGTTTACAAATTAACAACACGAATAAACACAAAAAAAATGAAGAAAAGCAGTCTACAACATTGATAAGGAAGTGGACAGCTAAAAAAGATAAATTACTACGCTATACCTTGTCCAACGAGACGAAGCAGTGAAGTATCAGCAGTTATGTTTACGTTTACTCTCTCGTCTCATTGAACAAGGTACATGTAGTCTCGTTTCTCTCGAATTCAACGTCGCATACGAATGCACATGCTTCTCACAAAAAGTAGAGCTGTCTAGAATTAATCGTAAACTTGTTTGAATATAACACTTCCTTTCCTAAGGGCTCGCGTCGCTGTAGTTCGCTCTAAAAAATTCATTCGTCGTTCATATAATCCCCGTGCAGCTTCGCGGAGATTAAAGAAGCTTCTTGAAACGAAAGCGATGCCGGGACCATTTTTTACTTGGCTCTGCCATGATATAACTTCGTGTCGCACAGGCAGTGAAGTAGAAAAGTCGCGAGGCAAATGCGATGGCAACAACATTGATTCTGTACGGGGTTTTAGGATAAATTCGCTTGGAGTGTGTGTGATCTGTGATATATTCATCGATACAGTTATCGGTTACACAGTCATGAGGTGTACGGAATAAAGACAATCTTTAGAGAAATTAGGGAACGTTTTTAACACTAAACCCACCACCGTCTGAAATAATAAAGATGCCTTCATGAGAATCGATTCAATAGATTTCTTTATCCAAGTACAGTAAATCCTCTATACTTTTACTTATTATTATTTATGCATTCTACTTATTATTATTTATGCATTCTAATAAAATTAACCCCATTTTTTTGTGGAAAATTTGCGTGACGCAATTCGCGACGACGCGTGTCGATAAAGTTACCGATACACAGTTACGGATGTATTCGTCGACAAAACTGCCAGAATCGGGATTCACGGCATTCTACATACAGTGACTCAAACAATTGATCAAATGTTTAATTTTGTTTAAATTTTTATTTAATTGAACACATGTTAATAAGATATGTAACAAAATATTTTATTATAATACATACATAGTTTTCGTAGTCCATATAATACAGAATTAACTTAAATATGTTATACTTTTTAAACAAAATTAAATGAAATTAACAAATTATGTAATGATCAAATTTTTGAGTTTGAGAAAATGAAATATTAGTACTTCGTATACCCTCCTTTCGCTTTCAGTACAGCTTCTATGCGTCTTGGCATACTATCTACTAAACTTTTACACTGTTCAGCCTTAATATTTTCCCAAGCGGTTTTAACTTCTGACCACAATTCAATAATACTTCTCGAATTGTGATTGAAGTTGGCAACTGTTCTTTTTAGTAAACCCCATATGTGTTCTATTGGGTTCAGATCGGGAGACTGTGGGGCCAGTCTAAAACAGTAAAACCATAGCTGTTAACCATACTTTGGTGATTTTTGCCTTGTGTTTAGGTTCGTTATCGTGCTGAAAAATGACTTCTTCTGCGTTCTTATTCCATTTTACCAAACTTCCAATTAAACTTTTCTGCAGGATGGATGTGTATGACGTTGCAGTCATTCGACCTTTAATTTTTTCAACGCATCCGACGCCCTCAGTGGTCATACAACTCCAAAACCATGATATGGCCTCCTCCAAATTTCAGTGTTGGATGAACTTGATGCGACCGTACTTGTTCTATATTTCCTCGCCATGTCGATTCGCGTCCATCACACCCAAAACAATTAATTTTCGTCTTGTCTGACCATATTACCCGTGCCCAATCAAGATCTGTATAATTTTTACATTTTTCGGCAAACTGTAGTCGAAGCTTCTTGTGCCGCTTTGTAAGAAGAGGTTTCTTTATTTTTGCACGTCCTCTTAAATTCACTTCTCGCAGTGCATTACGCACTGTCTCAGCGCTTACGTTAATTTTTTTGCATTTGTACGGCACTTTAACGCTACCATTACGGATTGATCGTATGATTCATCACTTTGTGATAGTGGATAACTTTGATTTTCGTCCTGCTTTATTTTATAGTATGTTTTCTTTTAAAGTTTTACGTACTGAAGACACAGACCAACAGAGCACAGTATCTTCTTAGAAATCTCGCGATGAGAAAGCCCAGATATTAATAGTTTTTTTCATTTCTGATATTTTACTTGCTTTTATTGGTCTCATTATGAAATATGACTAAAAATATCTTTTTTATTCATTATTTTATTACAAACGTATTCTCGAATGTTTAAAAATAACGTTATGACTTACCAGTAATTATATTTGGGCTAAGGAATGCCAAAAATATAAGAATTTTTCACAATGGAGCTAAACACAAATAATTGATCAAGTATACACAGAATATACAAATTCGTAATACACGTCCGCTTTATACGATTACAGGACTTAAACTGTCGTGAAGTACCGACGCAATGTTAACATTTTTCGTATATGTCTCAACAGTCTTAAGCAAGATTCTGAGAAAGGTATACTGTGACTTGTTTCCTTTTTGTTCGAACATTTGATCAATTTTTTGAGTCACTGTATGTATACGCGCGGTGCATGGAGCCCCGTGATACCGAACGGAATTAGAAATCGCGGGACGGCTATTTGCTGAAACTCACAATGGCCCGCGGTTGCGTATCGCGGAACGACTGGAAATGGTTTTTACAACTGGTCGGGACGTGCCTGGCAGCAAGGAGAACAGGATGAAAAGCAATCGTCGTGCCACGAAGGCAACCAGCAAGCACCCGCGTTGGACAAACTAGTAACGCGTGCGCCAGCTCTTTTTTTTTCTCACACGCGGAGTTGTTTACAACGGTCGCTTTTTCCACGCTCGTCAGGTCTCCGGAAAATAAAACCGGATCCCTGGTACGTGGGATTAGAGCGGGAAACTCCCGCGCGCGCTGTTGCGTGCCTGACAAATCGAACGGACACGGGACCATTGTCGAACGATTCTGCGCCGCCAGTGTAATCGCGTTCGCCTGTGATCTTCTACTTGGGGGGATAAGGATACCGCGATCTTACGGTTGGATATTACGGAACGAGTGACCACAAAGAGCGTTCTTGCGGTTTAACTGGAAAAGCGTCTTTACCTTTGGATCGGACGGGTTGAAGATTATTTGCGGACGCTTCTTTGAACATTAACATTCGACTTGCAAGGAGGAACAGTTCGAGAGCCGCGTCTCTGTCGCTTCTGTTCCTTCGACTCGGCCTTAACGAGCTACTCAATTTTTCGCGAGACTCTCTTTCTCATGGATCGCATAAGAAGAGATGAAATCGGAGGTTAATTGACCGAACATTGTCTCTCGAGATCGAAACGACCCGCTGCAGTACTGTCTTTCATGGAAATACGACATCGAAATATTAATCGCATCGCTAAGGAGCGACTGTCAACGATTAACGAGCCATCCTTCTGACACACCTGATACAAAAAGAAATCGGCCGTGTTGAGACCGTTTGAAGAACAGTTCTATGCTTCTCCCGAACTCGGCATCGTTGTACAATAGGGCGCTGTCTCTTTCTCGAAGGACTGCCCAATTAAACTATCGGGAAACTCTTGATTTAGAAAAACAGACGGATTCTAGAAGTACTAAATAAAAGTAACTGTTTATCGGTCACGGATTGAATCATCCGGTGTCGCTCATTGTTTAAAACTAAACCAAAAATACTGCATTAAACACAACATTATGTCAACAAATTGAAGTGAACCTATGATTATTTCAGCCACTGTACTATATATTTAAATGGCACATTGTGCGACGTAATCATTAGACTTAAAATTCAAATTTCACGCAGAACTAGTCCTGACTGTTCCGATAGTGGAGATAGTGGTTGAAATATGTTTCT
The DNA here is from genome assembly GCA_933228785.1 of Lasioglossum pauxillum. NCBI lineage: Eukaryota > Metazoa > Arthropoda > Insecta > Hymenoptera > Halictidae > Lasioglossum > Lasioglossum pauxillum. The sequence continues at coordinate 42,104,747 of OW121705.1, read as the reverse complement.
CGATCGAAATTGAATTACAAGAATTTATGATTTCGGCGCCAGTGGAGATAGTGTTTGCAAAGGGGGTGGGAATAAAAATTATTTAAATAAAAATAAATTTTTTAAAAATACCACGTTTTTAAAACGGACTAAAAAGTATAAAATAAAATTTTTAAAAACGCCACGTTTACAAAACGGACTAAAAAGTATAAAATAATTTTTTCTAGCCCCATACAGATTCCTAACCCCTGAAAATTTGTGATTGTGAATTTTTAATAGCTAAGAAAATACTTGTAAGATTTAAAACGAAAAACGTGGGGCGCATGCAATAGATAATTGATGAATGAACACTAAATCACTAACAACTTTATTGCACTGCAAATGATATGAAGTGTTGTACAAGATTTCTCAGCGGCAGCTACTCTCTACACTCCTTACTATGTATTATCTTGCGCCCCACGTTTTTCGTTTTAAATCTTACAAGTATTTTCTTAGCTATTAAAAATTCACAATCACAAATTTTCAGGGGTTAGGAATCTGTATGGGGCTAGAAAAAATTATTTTATACTTTTTAGTCCGTTTTGTAAACGTGGCGTTTTTAAAAATTTTATTTTATACTTTTTAGTCCGTTTTAAAAACGTGGTATTTTTAAAAAATTTATTTTTATTTAAATAATTATTTTCTGCTTTTTAGTCTTGCATGTGTGAAATTTTACAATCGATTTTGAACATTTTGATGAGATTATAACAGAGACATGTAGTAAATTTCAGACGGTATTGCGACGCGTCATATCGAAAACGAACGCCGTGGTAAAATGTCAAAGATAAAGGTTCGAAGGAGAATTTCGGTGTAACTGTTCTTTCGCTTGGTAAACAAACATTATAGTATACTAATACGTAGTAACTTTGTAAACACCGCACGGAGCTCGAACGCACACTGAGCTGCTTCGGTGCGAAGCAGGTCAGTGGAGTGGGAACCGAGTGGGCACTACCGGTCGTCGCGCGGGGGCGTGTAACGGTTAAATTTTTAATAGTTCATATCTCCTAAACGCGTAGGCTGTTGTAAATTTAAAAAAATTTTTTTTAAATACTGCATTGTCATATAGTACTGAGCTATGTTTAAAATTTCAAGTCTCTAGCTCATCGAGAAGTTAGTTTAAAATCAGTTGTAAAATTTGTACCGAACAGACAAACAGACATACAAGAAAGCGACATAATAAAAACGTGGTAAAATATTTAATGGCATACCTGGTGATTTGGCGACTTCTCTGTGAAAATCATCATTAACGAACTGCTCCTTTTTTGTAGACATTATTTCGAGATTATAACAGAGACATGTAGTAAATTTCAGACGGTATTGGGCCCGCATCATATCGAAACGCCGTGGTAAAATGTCAAAGATAAAGGTTCGACCGAAAATCTCGGTGTAACTGTCCCTTCGATTGGTAAACAAACATTATAATATAATAATACGTAGTAACTTCATAAACATCGCACGAAGCTCAAACGCACACTGACGCACACTGAGCTCCTTTGGTGCGAATCGGGTCAGTGGAGTGGGGATGAGTGAGAGAGGGAACGGGTAGTGGAGTAGGGAGCGCTGTCGCGCGGCGTGGCGACCGTTGAACGCGGTGACGTAGGTTTCGCGGGGGGGGTGAAAAGGTAAATATTTAATGGTTATACAGTGAGTCACAAAATTATTCGCTCACTCGATAATGCGGCAAAGATATACGAAATAATCAGACAACGCAGGGTATTTTTCAATTTTTTATTTGGATATACATCGTTCAAAGTTTAATTCAACAGAATCGTAAAACAAAATTGCGAAATTTTCATTTAATATTAGAGAAATATGAGTTTAAAGAAATCTTGACGGTTTTTCACGCCGCAAAATTATTCGCTCATTTTAGATTAACTATTATTATAACAATATTAATATTTGGTGGGATATCCTTTTTGTCTTATGACTTCTGCGAGACGTTTGGGCATTGATTCTACTAATGTTTCCAAATATTTTTTGTCTATTTTTGGCCATTCCTCCTGTAATCTGCTTTGTAACTCTTTTTTATTAGTAATTGAATGTTTACGAATTTTTGTGTCCAGCATGTTCCATACCATCTCGATAGGATTCAAGTCGGGAGATTGAGGCGGGGTTTGCATTATTTTGGGACAGTTATACAGTAACCATTCCTGTACCAATCTCGATTTATGTTTGGGGTCGTTGTCCTGGTAGAAGTGAAACACTTCTGAAATCCCCATTACTTCCGCGCTTGGCTTCAAATTTTTTTTTAGGATATCCATGTACATTACTTTATCCATGGTAGCCTCAATCATCTGCAATTTCCCAACACCGTGATAACTAATGCAACCCCAAACCATAACATGACCACCTCCATGCTTGACTGTGCTACACAAGTTTTTGAGATCCATCTCCGCGTTTGATTTTCGCCAAACTTTTTGATGACCGTCAGAACCCCAAATATTAAATTTACTCTCGTCGCAAAATGTCACATTGTGCCAAAATTCAGGGGGCTTTGTGATGTATTTTTTTGCGAATTCTACCCTTTTCTTCCTATTAATTTCGCTTACGTAAGGCTTTCTTCTTGCTACGCGGCCGTTGTACCCGTTCTTTCGCAACACTCTTCGTACTGTTTCATCAGAAACTTCTTTTTCACTAAAATTTTTCAAACTTGTATTGATTTTGGGAGCACTTATTTTCGGATTTTCTTTAACTTCTCTCACAACAAAACGCTCTTCCGAGGAATTCAATATCTTTTTCCTACCACGGCCAGCTTTGTTTATTATTCGTCCTTCTTCTTCGTACCGTTTTATAATATAACGTACTGTTGAATAACTTCTACAAACGATATTTCCAATTTCTCTGATGGATTTTCCACTTTCCCAATGAAAAATTATAACTTCCCTAATCTCTAGACTAGTTTCTTTACTTTTTCTACCCATTGTAACGAATTCTTGAAAATCAAAGAAATAGATGAAAATAGATCCTTACTGAGCGAATGTTTACGTTATACTGACTCTCTTTAGCAACTATCAGAAACAAATGCCTGTCAGAGTTTGTAAATTGCATTTGTTTCAGTGGATTTCGTGGCGTGAGCGAATAATTTTGTGGCGTGAAAAACGGTCAAGATTTCTTAAAACTCACATTTCTCTAATAATAAATGAAAATTTCGCAATTTTCTTTTACGATTCTGTTGAATTAAACTTTGAGCTATGTATATCCAAATAAAAAATTGAAAAATACCCTGCGTTGTCTGATTATTTCGTATATCTTTGCCGCATTACCGAGTGAGCGAATAATTTTGTGACTCACTGTATCTCCGAAACGGATAGACTTTTTAACAATTTTTTTTTTGAATAATGCATTGTCATCCAGTTCTGAGCCATGTAACCGATTTCAAGTCTCTAGCTCATCAGGAAGTTAGTTTAAAATCAATTGCAAAATTTGCCACCGAACAAACAGACAAACAGACAAACAGACAAACAAACAAGAAAGCGAGCTAATAAAAACGTGGTAAAATACAGTTTGATGTGGGGCAGCGAGCCAAGATAGGTTGGGTAGCTATGGGTTAGGGAAACTAGGTACTCGAACCGCATCGATTCTCGTTTGCCGGATACGATCAAAGCAACTCTCGCACGGTGCGAAACAAGGGTAGGATCGAACGGTAGCATATCGCCGGCATTATTTCCCGTTAGATTAATATCCCGTCGGTGCCATGGTGCCTTCGTCGTTCCGGAGGCAGTCTGTTCTGGTCGTTTGCCAGCAGCCCATACTATTTTGCGTCCCCCGGAACCGGAAACACCCTGCCGTGCTGCGGGATGATACGCATTCGAATATCATGAAACCGCGAGTCGGAGGTCAGGGAAGCGAAATGACTGGCTCGGGCCAGCAAAAGCAGGCTTGAATAAATTAATTAACCGCCGCCGGGCCGGGTCGTGCCGAGTCGGGCCAGGCCCGAGAGACTGGAAGACACAGGATCCGAAGGAGAGAGGATATTAAGTCTTTGTGAGGATTGCGCGCGCCGGAACACCCGAGATTTCCTACAAAGAACCTCCGCGCCAAATGAACGTAATCAACGATTCATGGAATATTAATGACCGTATCGGGCCTCGATACGATCCCATCCGAAGTACGGTGGTTCAAAGAAGTAATTCTTCATCCAGGTTTCTTAATATAACTTCTTTTTCTCTTTCATTCGACTTGAATTCGAGCCAATCTGCGCACAACGTACGGATATTTCTCGGTGAAAACAGAACGATCATAGCGTCCCGTCGGTGAATTTCGCGAATATAGCGTGAACAGTAACACACGTCTCCAGGTAAAGCAGAGCCGTCCTCGAAATAAATTAATTAGCCTCGCCGAGATAGATGGAAGCGGCGTAAAAGGGTAGAGAACGATTAAGTTTAGGCGACGTGCTGTTCTTGCGACAGTGCATTGCCGAGATCCTGGGATTTGGTACTAAGGAACGGAAAGCCTGTATAATTCCAGGGCATAAAACGATGGCGTATTCGCAAGAAACGAGGACCGAGTGCTGCTGCGAGTGCATGTCACATACCATGTCAGCTGCCGTCGCATCGCGTCGTGCGCTTCTCCATTTGCTTATTTCGATAATTTAGCGGAACGTATACCGGATATCCATCATTCACGGATTTCTCTCACGGTTGCGTTTCGAAATGGGACATACTCTTCCTGTATATTACTTGTTGTCTTTTGAAATGCCTCGCTCGGGAGATATGTATACAGTAACGAAGGACGCCGCTAGCTGTAGCGTGTGCGACAAACGAAGACAGCTTATTAAAGATCCATTTTACCGTTCCTTCGTGTCCCAAAGTTCCTTCGAGATCTTTGAAGTTTCGCAGTTTCTATCTAAATATACATGCATAAAGCAGCGCGTCAGTCGCCGACGATGTTCGCTCGTCGACTGATAATGCAAACAGCGTTAACCATGGCGTTTCCATGACCAGAACAGAATTCGTTAGGGCACGCGCAGATGTCCTCTTTCCTCCGAAGAGCCTTGCGTTGCCCTAGGAGTCAACGACGCGGACCAAATGAAATAAAAAGAGGCTTTCTTTCTGTTTTTAATAATCTCGGAAATTTGAAAATGGTAAATCGACATTCGTAAATTCTTTTATCGCGTCGTAAATGTGTAAAATTCACTGTCTATCAGTGGACAAAATTTCTGCAAGACTGTTTTCAATAAACCAACATGTTAATAGATTGATACGAAAAATTCTCACAGAAATTTTCTTCGTGTCTTTCGCGCTATAGTGTATTAAGTAGGCGATATTTCGACGGAGCCAAGACAGTGGCCCACAGAGCAATCTACGCTCGCACTGAAGTTGGAACGAGAAGGAAAGGACGAAGGCGGAAACGATTCGGAAATCGGAAAACATTCAAGAGGCTTTAAAGGCGACGGTATATTGAATTTAGTCTTGACACGATGCTCGCTTACTCACGTTGCAGGCTGCCTCATCCTCGTCCCAACGGAAACGGCAATTGACCCTGTTGTTGCACTGCAAGTCCAATGCGATGCAAGTCGCGTCCTCGCAGTAGTACTCGTTATCGGCGCACGCTGGAAAAGGCAAAAAAGAATCAGATGAAGGATCCGCGCATTTGAAATTTCAAATGGATCGATCAATGGAGAAGCAATGGCCGCCGTGTCATTCACTGTGTCGCGAAATTATTTAACTTAAATAAGACTTGAAATTGCTCTTTCACACAGTCGTGTGAAAAATGTATTTCTGAAACAGCTGGTATTTTGTTAAAGATGGAAATTAGTTTTATACATGACTATATATAAAGATATAAAGATTTTATCTTTAATACGTTACTATGAAACTACAGAATCCCGTGTTCGCTGTAAGCCATTATTAGACTGCGGATTTTATGCGTTTTTGACAAAAATGCTCCTGCAGATTGCAATTGATGTATACAAATTTGATTTTGGATAAAGGTCCGCATGTGTAATATGTTAAATTTCACTCGAAGTGTTCATTATGAGTCTAAAGCAGTATTTTAAGAAAAGGCATTAACATCTCTTCATTTTTAGCTGCTACTGTGAGGAAATTAGAGATATAAATACGTGGAGATTTGGTGAAGAAGCGTCCAGTAAATCCGCATGTGGCAGTGGTACGTAATATTTTAATTCTAGAAGCTTTCGTTGCTGTTGTCTGTATACAGTGCAGTCTTGCATTAACGTGTAAATGGTGGCTGCTTTTTTATTTTTAAATTTCTGTATAATTGTATTTTGTTACGGTATTGTTATTCTCACAATGGAGAGGTAATGAGGAAAGGAATGGTATTGTATTTGGTATGTAAACTTTTTTTATTGCATAATGCGTAGAATGTAATGAAAACTCTGCGGATTTTACGTATTTGTGACAAAAATGGAAAAGTGTCATTTCAAACAGTGAAAATAATGGAAGAATTTAAAAATATTATAACATTATTTTCGACCTATTAAATATGTTAAGGAAGAAAATAAATTTCTGTTTCACTTCAGATTGTTGCAGTTGAAGTAGAATATTTTTATTTTGCATAAAGATCCGTAGTCTAGATAAAAAGAATTTGACCTTGATATTCAAGGTCGAGGACAATTTGACGATAACTTATTTTTACAGATCTTCATCGATCCGAGGATGTGGAATAAGGTGAAGAGCCCTAAGTCTGGACAGTCCAAAAGTGATACCTAAATCTGGACAATTGAATTTTCATAGTAAAATCAGTAATTAAGAGATTAAATAATTATATTATATATTCTGAGGCCTTAGCTACAAGTAGGTGTGAATATTATTTCATTGAGACATCAATTGAAATTTAAAAATGAATTCAAAGTTCATCTGAAAACAGTATACAAAATAGTCTATTTACATGCGAATCATCTGCATTTATAGTTCCAACTTTTGTTACAAAAAAAGATATAATTTAAGCCCTCAGACAAAAAATAATTATCACGCATAATAATATTGATATTTTAAAAGAAATTGGCAATCAAACTTAACGTAAATAATAATTATTAATCCAAATATTAGATGTCTAAGATTAGGACTGTTTTCAAATATAAGTACCCCATACTGGGACGCGATGAAAGTAGCTGTCCCACTCTAAGCTTACACGCAATGTGCTTACGCCTGAAACCGGACACGTGTTTGTGAATAAAATCAACGCATTGTTTGCAAATTATTTAACTACATGTACGTATAATTAGTCTTCTATTAGCTTGAATAACGTATGTAGAAAATGTATTCCGGTTGTGACGTTAATAATACTTTATGTATACATCTTAAATCTATCAGTATTACTACCTAACCTTAAAAGTTGTATTATGACAAGTTTTACTAAAACAGTAAATGAAAATAAATATATACTTGGTTAAATGATACAATACTATAATCTATGATAAGAATACTACATATTACGCAAAGCATCTTCTATTCGTCATGCGCAACAGCGCCACCAATCAACGTTTTAGGTTATGTTCGCTCGATCAATTCGTAAATTGAATTTGTCCCGATGTAGGCTTTACTTCTGTCCAGGTACTAGCTTAGATTGGATTTAATATGTCCAACTATAGGTTTGAATTATTCTTGTTAATACAATTAAGATATTAACCTAAACAATCATTTTTTTATTTTAAATTACTTTACAAACTCTGAACTGTATGTTGAAACTCTTGAGAAATTGATTTTGTTTATTTAAAGTGATAAAATTAAAAATAGAAAACATGCTGTCCAGGCATAGGGCACTTCACCTTACGACTGTGGCAGCCAAGACCAAGCATTTTCTTTGTACCCTGTAGAACATCGTACCATGATTTGTCAGTAGCGTCACTATACGCGTAATCAAACAACGGACTTCAAACGAGATATCATTTTGGGACCACTGTGCTATCATCCACCCACATTAAATATACAAAAACATACACAGCATGGACCGAATTATTCGCGACAACGCGGCAGTATCAGAATTTATAGGCAGCCGCGCTTTTCAATTTATTGTTAGGGGAAACGCTTGGAGCGTGAACGCGGCCGCGGAGATTTTCATTTAAAATCTTGTCGTACGGGAGATAGGGAAATAAGTGAATTTCCCGGGTCCGCGGGCAAGTCACTTGTAAGATATTAGTTTCGCGGGAAAGGCAGGTGCGGAGAACCCGGAATTCTTCGCGTGTAGAGAGAGAAGCGGCGAATTCCGTACGTGCGGCAACCGCACCGCGCTGCACCACGCCGGCAGCTTACTCCATTTGCCATTCAGCCGGGGATCGCCGACATTAATATAGAATTCGAATCGTTTCACTGCCGATTATTGCTGCCAGCGATGTAGACTTGTAAAGCAGATTATCCAGTTCCCTCGGTATCATTTGCCATTATCGCCGGTGCAGGCCGGGACAAAGTATGAATCAGGGAACGTGTTAATTGATCATGTCAAACGAATACACAGGTTTGCATCCCGACTTTCCAACGATAATGCAAATGTCAATAACGAATGTATTGATCTGGGATGGGATTGATCTCCGGTTCTCGTTTGCAGAACCTACAGTGGGTGTACAAAGTATTCGTACACCTTTTAAAAGCTAATAACTTTTTTATAATTGTACCAAACGACCTAATTTTTCATAATCAATTAGAAGCATTAGTTTACAAACTGATATGCAAAAGATTCAGTTACTAAGTATTTTAATCGAATGTGTAATTGAAATGCAATATAATTAAAATACAGCGAGAGAAAAAATCAGAAATAATTAATTTTGACCAGCCCGGTAGTTTTAGTGTTCGGAGCATTTTCATGTGAAAAAATGCCGTTGAAGTAACATTTTTGATTATTATCAGATTACGTTACTTATGAACTTAACAAATCAACAATATCAAATTTAATGAATGCTCATTCTTGCGCAAAAATGTAATTAAAATCGTAATTAGTCGCATCTGAGACTCTCTGTTAGAACGCGCACGTTTCCTCTGATAGAAGTAAAGGTGGTCCGTAGGGGTTAATAATTTTGTCGACAGAGCACGCGCATAATCTCCGAGCTCGAATCATTGAAAAATCGACCGTGAGCACGGAACCACTAATACACTTCCTTCCGGAGCCGAGTGTTTCTGGCGAGCGTTAGCTTATTCCACGGAATAGCCATTAGAAGACGTTCTCCGGGTAATGGTCGATATGCATAGTTAATGCTCGACGTCGTTCGCTATTTATAAACCCGGCTCAATTGAAAAATAACACTTTATCTTCCCGGTGATTAGACCGGCAATCACCTAATTCGTGGGGGCTGGCCGTATCGCGTGATCTCCCTCCGGTTTTTCACTTTTTATCATGCGAGGGCGGGGCGTTAATTTACCAGATTTCCATTAGGCCGTACTCTTTGACCCTGAACACAAGAGCGGATCGGTACCGAACGGAGCACGCGGCGTTGTTAACTTTAATGAAACTTAACATCGAAATTGCATAAGCGCGTGCCGCGGACAAAGACTTTCGCAATATTCGCGTGCGATGTAATGGAAATGAAAGTTTCCCTGTCAGGGTAGCAGTTTGCGAGGCGAACAGCAATTACCGGTGCGTGGCTAACTATCGCGTCGAGTATCGTTAAAAAAGTATAATTAGGTTACACGGCTTTTGTCCGCGTGTGCCCGCGATCATCGATCGCGTTCGATAAGTTTTTTCCCGGCACCGGAAAGCTCGTTTCACGGCAATTAATTTGCGACCTTAAACAACTAGCTAATATTCAAGTATCCTTCGAGGGCCCTTTATATTCACCGCTCGCTCAAGGGCTCCATTATTCACGCGGCTGCCTTTTTTGCGTATGAAACCACGATGTGCTAAATCATACGTTCGCGTAAAACCGCTATCAATATTCGCACCACACCGAACGCTTTACTGGATTGCTGTTAATCGCCGAGTTATGGCAAACAGTTAGAGCATTCTTTTTAAATGTTTCGACCAAAAGCTATTCGGTAAGGATTGTGTAGGTATACAACTATGCTATACGCTTTCCAGGTTTTTTGAAGGTCTATTTTTTTCAAATAGGAGCTTCATATTTTGTTCTGGATAAATTTTCCCAGTCAGGTAAATAGTTTATTATTTATTACGTAATAAAAAGCAGAACCGCATTCATCATTTCATTGTTCTGAATTAGGAATTGGACATCGCACCCTCCAAAGAGACTTTTTCGATAGCTGCTACAGAATTCTAAAAGGTTGGTATCGTATTTAAGGTGAAGTGCCCTAAGTCTGGACAGTCCAAAAGTGATACCTACATCTGGACAATTGAATTTTCATAGTAAAATCAGTAATTAAGAGATTAAATAATTATATTATATATTCTGAGGCCTTGGCTACAAGTTAGTGTGAATATTATTTCATTAAGACATCAATTGAAATTTAAAAATGAATTCAAAGTTCATCTGAAAACAGTATACAAAATAGTCTATTTACATGCGAATCATGTGCATTTACAGTTCGAACTTTTGTTAGAAAAAAAGATATAATTTAAGCCCTCAGACAAAAAATAATTATCACGCAGAATAATATTGATATTTTAAAATAAATTGGCAATCAAACTTAACGTAAATAATAATTATTAATCCAAATATTAGATGTCCAAGATTAGGACTGTTTTCAAATATAAGTACTCCATACTGGGACGCGATGAAACTAGCTGTCCCACTCTAAGCTTCTACGCAATGTGCTTACGCCTGAAGCCGGACACGTGTTTGTGAATAAAATCAACGCATTGTTTGCAAATTATTTAACTACATGTACGTATAATTAGTCTTCTATTAGCTTGAATAACGTATGTAGAAAATGTATTCCGGTTGTGACGTTAATAATACTTTATGTTTACATCTTAAATCTATCAGTATTACTACCTAACCTTAAAAGTTGTATTATGACAAGTTTTATTAAAACAGTAAATGAAAATAAATATATATTTGGTTAAATGATACAATACTATAATCTATGATAAGAATACTACATATTACGCAAAGCATCTTCTATTCGTCATGCGCAACAGCGCCACCAACCAACGTTTCAGGTTATGTTCGCTCGATCAACTCGTAAATTGAATTTGTCCCGATATAGGCTTTACTTCTGTCCGGGTACTAGCTTAGATTGGATTTAATATGTCCAACTATAGGTTTGAATTATTCTTGTTAATACAATTAAGCTATTAACCTAAACAATGATTTTTTTATTTTAAATTACTTTACAAACTCTGAACTGTATGTTAAAACTCTTAAGAAATTGGTTTTGTTTATTTAAACTGATAAATTTTAAAATAGAAAAACATGCTGTCCAGGCATAGGGCACTTCACCTTATATTTGGTTTATTTGTTTTAGAGCCGGGGAATTGGACATCGCACCCTCCAAAGAGACTTTTTCGATAGCTGTTAAAGAATTCTAGCAGGTTGGTACCTTATTTACTTTGTTAGAAAGTCCTGGTCCCTAGACGGGCACGTCTCCTTAAGGTAATAAAAGTATTTCGACTATTTCATAAAGCAACGCGAACGACGCGACGGCCAGACAAGGCAGATTCTACGGCAGGCTGAACAATTAATCGACAACGTTTGTGAACTCACGTTTTTCTCCCGGGTCTCTGTCCCTGAGCGCTGTCATGACGGCCTCGAAGCTGCTGTTCAGTGCTTTCGGCTCGGCGTAAAACCTGACAAAGGCGATATTGGTCATGATCACCACGGTGTCGGCGATGCTGCCGCAGAAATTCTTCTCTCTCGTGGACATGTCAGTGCGTTCTCTGAATATGTCGACGAAGTTGGCGTCGCACTCGTTCGGTCGTTGCAGCTTGAAGGGATCCGAGAACGTCAGCTGAATCTGAAAGTTGTACGTGTTCACCCTGCGGTAAAGACTGGTGGATCTCTTTTTCCGCGGAGTACGAACGGTGGTGGCACGCTCAAAGGACCCGTACCAATTAGATGGCACATTTTGCGCCGGACGCGATTCCATTTGGCCGGAAAGGACGTCACGGAAAGACGGCGCGATTTAAAAGACCATATGACAAAGGAGCGCGTTCTAGATTACATTCTCTGCTCGAGTGGCGTCGCGCGATTCCGATAATCTCAATCGCGTTTTCAAGACTCGCCCGTGGACATATACGATCCGAATGCTCGCCTCTCAGTGGAGTATTTGACACGAAATGTCGGAAAAAAGTTGATTTCAACGTTTTGCGTAACTCGTACAATTTTTGTTGTCCGACGCAGTTAGACGATCAATATTATCGTCGATATTGATGCACAATAATATTGCTGGCTTATAAATTATTGTGCAATATATTGACGATAATATTGATTGTCTAGGGACCGCTTTGAAGGTCTGAAGAATAAGGTTTCAGTATTGTTTTTTTTATGTGTACACCCGTGAAGTACTCTACTTCATCGAAAGTCAAGAGATTTTATAGCACGCTTTGTGCACATTCTTAAACAGTCTCTAAAACAGAATCTGAAAATTGTGTAAATTCTTACATCGCAGAAGCTTTTCAAGTAGGTATACAGAGCACTTCCACACAGATTTCATTTCGTTATCATCTAAATTAGTATAGTTATTAATATTTGAATATAATCACTAATTCTTTGTTATACTGTTGAGTAATGCACTTTCTGGTATCATTACATTCGATAAAGCTTCGTGATCATAGTTCAAAAGGAATTACTCCCACATTTGAATAGATTAAAGATTTATAACTAATTTAAGTTGAAACGAGCATCAATAGTCGCAGCGTGTGCTTTCTGTTGAAAATGAATAGTAAGAATTTATACATTTCTTGAAATATATATTTACTTATTAAAACGTTTCGTGATCTACATATCCAGTATTAAAATATTAAATCACATCACTTTATCATAATTTACGCGCAAAAATAATTTTATCCAGCTTTTCAGGGAAGCACTCCATTATCACGATTTTCCAAGGGTTTCTCGTATCCGATAATCTGCGGAAAAATGGTTTCCAACAAAATATTTCCAAAAAGAAAATTTTTTTCGACACAAAATAAAAATTATCTTGATGTCTAAAATGTTAAAATGCATTTTTGATTTTATGATGTTATTATAACTGACGTTAAGTCGAATTCAACGACATACTACTATATATATATAACCAACCGGGTTACTCGCTCTGCTCAATATAAAATAAAAAGAGTTTTATTTTACTTTTGAAATGCTCGCACATATTGTACGTATAGTAGACAAAAATGCAAAACTGCGACCGTAATACGAAACTTGAAAGCACTTTGCTCAAAACCTCGTTTTCCACATTGTTAACGTTGTAAAACCGTGGCGGTTTCATTGACAACAAACAAAAAACTACATTCTAAACCTGGGATCTTTTTCAATGGCTAGGCTTTCGCTTTATAATTCTTTTCACTTTATTTCTCTTTATGATTCAAACTGGACAGTGTATACAGATGAATTTTTCGAAACGAACTTCGTGTAAAAAGATTGTAAAATTTAATATCTGCACTTTTAAATGAATTCCGCGTTACATAACAGAACAATAAAATGCTTTCGTAATGAAACATGGAAAATGATGACCATAGTTCCAGTACTTGAAAACACAGTTTTTCAGATACCAAAAGCTCTGTTGTAAAAAGTTGTAACAGAAACTTTACGATCTGAATTACTATTTCAATTTCATCTTTCTATTTATTCGAGATATTTCCATACTGCTTGCCATTGTTAACGTACGAATGAAATTACCGATGCTTCATGTCAAAAACGGGAAAAAGCTGAACCAATTGCACAATGTAAATCTCAATGTAAATTCCGAAAAATCTCACTGAATTTTAGCAAGAGTATAGAAAAAGAGAATGTAAATTAAAGCTGCGTTTAAACGGTTCGCGAAATAATAACCATGTAAAACAAGTTTCGCGTAAATTGAGGGACATGTGTATAGCCAATTAAATACTGAAACTCTTTGTGAGGAATTTGTCGGAAGTTTGTCCTTTAAAAGGAGATAATTGAAATCGTGGCAACTATCCATCAAAATTGATATAAAAATCGACGATTGGAAAAGAAACGAGTTCTTGAATTCCAGTAGTTTCGGAAAGTTTGCGAACCTCATTTAACCCTTGTGTAACCAACCGGATACTAAATGTCCATTATTTGCTCGCTAATATATTAATTTATATTATTAAAATGAGAATTTGTGCAAATATATTAAATACAAAAGATTTTAAATAACACTGTCCAACAAATTCAAACTTTCTTTTTACTTTTCGATTCTCACTATGCGATTCTTATAGAGTTTTTCGCGCTGATTCCGAATCTGTTTTTAATTTTTTTCCTAGACGCATAGTTTTTGAGAAATTTGAGTTTGAAAAAATGACCTATTTTTCAACTTTGAACAAAGATTGTGATGTTATTATAAAAGATATTGTATTGTTCTTTACATAAAAAGATTCTCTAGACTTTCCCGAATCCAGTGATATCCAATATTAATGCATTATGATTGTTTAAACCTGTTTAAACAATGATTAAAGACGGAGAGACACCACTTTTGCAGCAATTTTTCCTGATATTTCTCAATTTATCTCAAAAAATAAGGGTCTAGCGGAATATCGCACTACACCACGCGCTAGAGCAGACTTTTATCTTGAGAAACCACCCTTTCAACTTTCCAAAGTCGACGTTTTTACCGAAACAGAAAGCAAAATATCTTCGCCCGACACGAGCTGGCGTATCCCGTGGAACGCCTATTTTAGCGGTAAGCGCCACTGCTGGCAGCTCGTGTCGGGCGAAGATATTTTGCTTTCTGTTTCGGTAAAAACGTCGACTTTGGAAAGTTGAAAGGGTGGTTTCTCAAGATAAAAGTCTGCTCTAGCGCGTGGTGTAGTTCGATTTTCCGCTAGACCCTTATTTTTTGAGATAAATTGAGAAATATCCGCAAAAATTGCTGCAAAAGTGGTGTCTCTCCGTCTTTAATCATTGTTTAAACATGTTTAAACAATCATAATGCATTAATATTGGATATCACTGGATTCGGGAAAGTCTAGAGAATCTTTTTATGTAAAGAACAATACAATATCTTTTATAATAACATCACAATCTTTGTTCAAAGTTGAAAAATAGGTCATTTTTTCAAACTCAAATTTCTCAAAAACTATGCGTCTAGGAAAAAAATTAAAAACAGATTCGGAATCAGCGCGAAAAACTCTATAAGAATCGCATAGTGAGAATCGAAAAGATTTTTGGCTGTTGGACAGTGTAATCTATACATTTTGGTTGGCTACATAAGGGTGAAAACAATATTTACACATATTTTATCGTACATAAATAAATAATTAAATTAATTAATTATTTATGTTACATTGTTACATTATGTTACATAAATAATTAATTAATTTAATTATTCATTTACATATGTTACATTATGTTACATAAATAATGAATTAATTTAATTATTCATTTACATATGTTACATTATGTTACATAAATCATTAATTAATTTAATTATTTATTTACATATGTTACATTATGTTACATAAATAATTAATTAATTTAATTAATTTAATTATTTATTTATTAATGCCGTAAACCTAGTTTGGACATAAATAATTATTCTTAAATTCTCAAATTTTTAAATAATTAAATGAATTAATTATTTATGTACGATAAAATATATGTAAATATCGTTCTAACCCTTATGTAGCCAACCAAAATGTATAGATTATTTAAAATCTTAAAATCCTAATTTAATTATTTATTTATTAATAATTAATGAATTTAATTATTTATTTATTAATGCCGTAAACCTAGGTTGGACATAAATAATTATTCTATCGTACATCAATCTCAAACTCTATCCAATCGACGTCTAGGTGGAAAATCTGAAGTAAGAGGAGCAGGGCGAACAGTTATCGTGATTCCAGCGATCATCCTTCGAAAACCAGATAATGATGGATTCACAGTAGAAGTTCGTTGAAAATTGTACTTTGAAATGCACTCTGAGCAAAGGGGGGTAAGCGAGGTAGCCATAATCGTCGTCCTGCCTGAACGTATTCGCTAACGGTCACACTTACGAACTCTGAGAATGGTTTTTGCGAAAAGAAGATCCGAAAACTCGAACGGTGCCCTTACCTTCCATCCTTCCTTGACGGTGATGTTCCATAAGCAGTCCAAAGGGATGCCCTCCTTCTCGGAGATTTTCTTCCTATCCAGCACGTCGTCGCTGTTAATAATCGCTTCCATGCCGTCCACGTATCTCACACACGGCTCCGGCTCGGGCGGTACCCCGGCTGTGGATCATAGAACGACGACGTTGGTATTGCAGTATCACACTTCCCGCCCCCAGCTGTCGGCGATATTCAACCCTCGCAGTTTTTATTTCGCCGCGCTAATAAAACGACTCGAGGATTCGCCGGAGGTTTCCCTGAAAGTCAATGGACCGATCCTCGAACAACCAACGAGCTCCAAGCGGCTATAACCCTGCGCAATCCGCTCCGTTCGCGAGCACAAACGCAGAGGGAGGAGGAGGGGAAGAAAAAAAGGAAAGAAGGATGAGAAATACCTAGCCATTGTTCCGAGTGTAATTAATTTCCCGTAGTCGTTTCGAATCGTCGTTGTAAAGTTCCCCGGACCGGAGGCACAATAAAACCGTGGTGGGAATTAATCAAACGCGCAAAACAGATTCGAGCGCGGCCCGATTCATTTCCGGCGCTTTCTCGCCAAACGACGACGTCGTTTTATCGTCGTCGTGCTACGGTGACGAGTAAACCGCCGTGCACCGCGTTAAGAGGAACTATACACGAGAAGTCGAGAAACCGGAAACAACGTCGGAATAATGAGGCGTATGAAGCGCCGCGGCCGAATATCGCCGACGCGAGTTTCTGGCAGCGTGTCCTGCTTGCGGAAAGAGCGGGATAGAGTGAGAGGAAGAGCTATAGGGAAAGCGCGTGACGTGTATTGCGCGCAAGAAGTCGTGAAATTTACTGCGATCCGTGAAATCTAATGCGCCCCTGTCACGGCACACCCGCAAGCTATTTTACCACTCTTGACGCGTCATCGATTCTCATCGCGACGGGGAACAAGCAGCCGATTCGGTTTGAACGCGCTCGATCGTAAAAAAGAGAACGGTTACGTGGCGCTTTTCCGCGCCGACACCGGGAACAGAGGAATCTGTCTGCTGACGATCACCGGGACCGATTGCACCGAGTTCCGCACTCGTCGAGCTGAGTCGATTCCGATACCCGACTCCTGGTCACGAAAACGGAAACAAGTCTGACCGAATGTGTACTTCGGAAAATATCGTCTATGGAAACCGGTTGTGCGGCACCGGATACGGTAGGAATTTCTATATCTGTTATTAATCCCTTGCCTCAAAATGATTTGTCAGAGACCTCGTGGATTTCGGATGCCAAACTTGACTGTTTCTAACTGTCCTTCATAAATTAATTATGTAACATCAACTTAACCATTTTACATTGATTTGAATACAATATAAATTACTTCACTTTTCATCGTTACTTGTACAGGGGATCCCAGAATGTTGTACGTCTTTGAAAGGGCTCATTTCTGAGGTCCCTTGAAATAACTTTCTCCTTTGTGAAAATATTCTCGGTAACACTGTCCAACAAATTTCAACTTTCTTTATGTTCCCTAATTACTGTTGGGTCCTTCTTATAGAGTTTTTTGCGCTGATTCCGAATATGTTTTTAATTTTTTCCCTATACGCACAGTTTTTGAGGAACATGGCTTTGAAGAAAAACATATTTTTCAACTTTAAACAAATATTCTGATGTTATTATAAAAGATACTGAATTGTTCTTTGCAGCAGAAGATTCTGTAGACTTTCCCGAATACAGTGGTATGCAAAATTAATACATTATGAATGTTTAAACATGTTTAAACAATCATTAAAGGCGGAGAGACGCCACTTTTGCACCAATTTTTGAGGATATTTTTCAATTTATCTTAAAAAATAAGGGTCCAGCGGAAAATCGAACTATACCACTTGATACAGCAAACTTTTATCTTGAGAAGCCACCCTGTGAAGTTTAGATCGTCACGTCGCCAGTGGCGCTCGGGACGAGATACGGCGCAGCGACGGGATACGGAGCGGCGAACGACCGTTGTAATGGCGAGCACCACTGGCGGCAACTCATGTCGGGCGAAGATATTTTGCTTTCTGGTTCGAAAAAAACGTCGACGTTTCAAATTTCAAAGAAGGGTTTCTCAAGATAAAAGTCTGCTCTATCGCATGGTATAGTTCGATTATCCGCTGGACCCTTATTTTTTGAGATAAATTGAAAAGTATCCTCAAAACTTGGTGCAAAAGTGGTGTCTCTCAGCCTTTAGTGATTATTTAAACATGTTTAAACAATCATAATGTATTAATTTTGGATACCGCTGTATTCAGGAAAGTCTGCAAAATCTTTTGCTATAAAGAACAATTCAATAGCTTTTATAATAACACTACAATATTTGTTTAAAGTTGAAAAATATGTTTTTTTTTCAAAGTCATGTTTCTCAAAAACTGTGCGTATAGGAAAAAATTAAAAACAGATTCGGAATCAGCGCAAACAACTCTATACAAAGGGCCCAACAGTAATTGGGGAACAAATTTGATGTTGTACAGTGTAATTAAAGATATGATGTTAAAAATTTGTAAAGCATAATTTTATAGAAAAGTTTAATATTATTGAGGGGTAATATTAAAAATCCAAAGAAAAAAGTTACTTAAATTGATTCAGGACTCAGCCCTTTCAGGGAAGTACAGTAGGACCTCGATTAACCGGCTTGATCGAGAGACAAACAGACCGGACAAATTAAGGCCCGATGGATAATCGAGACCCGAGGGAAATAATTAAAATGTACATCATAACATAATTATATTTAAACGCATATTTGTTTATAATCGTGATCCGGTTAATCGAGGTCCTACTGTACTTTTTGGAATAGCCTGTATACAGCGTCAGGAGAAATTGAATAGTACATTTAAGATTGAAACATTGGAATTGATTTAAGGGATTATCCTGTTCCTGAAGGGTAATCGAATAGAATCAACCTTTTTTATAAGGGTAATTCCATGCAAAATCGATCACTTCTTGACATTATATCGTCGATTTTGTTCTAAATGAAATACGTTGTGATCTTTGTGAAATTAGGGAGGGGGGGGGGTTAAGTCGACATTTTACCGATTTAGAATTTGTTAAGAAATTACAAACTTCGAAGGCCTGTAATTTTTAAACAAATTCTAAACCGACAAAATGATGACTTACCCCTCTCCCCCTAATTAGAACAAAATTGACGATGGTGACGTCAAAATGTAATCGATTTAGCATGGAATGACCCATAAAAAATAATGAAAGAGGAAATTTTACAAAAATTGCAATCATAAAGTGCTAAAAAAAACTAACAACATTAACAGTGAACACTCTATTTTTTAAATTAAAGATAGAACGAGAAAATTTAACAGTGATATTACGGAATGTTCAATCATTTCTAACGTCATCGCAATCGGATCGCGACTGTTCTTTCAACCGCGTTCAAATTGACGGGAATATTCTTTTGTCGTTGACATCGACGCTAAGTCCTCTCGTTTCTACGGGTAACAAATCGAAACGATTGTTGCTCTCGATGTTCAACTTTCGCTTCATTCAGCGAACGAACACGCGGGTGGAGAAGTTCCGGATTCCAGGTTTCGGAACGCCTCTCGACAACCCTCCAATGAGAATTCGAGTTTACTTTTGTCTGTTGTGAAACGAATTGCAAAGCTCGTCGGCCTTCGCGAGTGCGTTTGTTGGAACGGAATTCTGCACCGAAAGCTTTCACCTTTACAAATATACGTCTCATAGTCCGCACTGTCGGATACTGTAACGAATTTCCGGCTCGATACCACTCTCGAAAGAATAAGGATAGGTGTAATGTATACTTGATCCTCACGGTTCGCCGGTCAATCAATGAATTCGATCTACAAACGATTTCGTGAACCTGCCGCGCGGATGATCATTTCCACGAGTGAAATACTCTCCAGCCTTTTTATGAACACTCCACGAATGAGTGAATGCCTACTATTGTACCGTGTTTTTCTATTACAAATTCATTCTTGTGTATATTATTGTTGTTATTTCATCTTTATTACGCTGTGCTTACTTTGTACAGTAGTCCTTCAATGTACAGTGATTTTAACACATTGTAGATTTTATTAGGTGTATGCAAACGTTTTAATACTTTTCAATCGATCAAGTATAATAACCTACAATTAGACGCTATAAATATAGCGTATCACTAAATTCTTTAAACGTTTAGTATTTTATATTTGATCTAAGGTGAAGTGCCCCATGCGTGGACAGCATGTTTTTCTATTTTAAATTTTATCACTTTAAATAAACAAAAACAATTTCTTAAGAGTTTTATCATACAGTTCAGAGTTTGTAAAGTAATTTAAAATAAAAAAATCATTGTTTAGGTTAATATCTTAATCGTATTAACAAGAATAATTCAAACCTATAGTTGGACATATTAAATCCAATCTAAGCTAGTACCTGGACAGAAGTAAAGCCTATATCGGGACAAATTCAATTTACGAGTTGATCGAGCGAACATAACCTAAAACGTTGGTTGGTGGCGCTGTTGCGCATGACGAATAGAAGATGCTTTGCGTAATATGTAGTATTCTTATCATAGATTATAGTATTGTATTATTTAACCAAATATATATTTATTTTCATTTACTGTTTTAATGAAACTTGTCCTAATATAACTTTTAAGGTTAGGTAGTAATACTGATAGGTTTAAGATGTAAACATAAAGTATTATTAACGTCACAACCGGAATACATTTTCTACATACGTTATTCAAGCTAATAGAAGACTAATTATACGTACATGTAGTTAAATAATTTGCAAACAATGCGTTGATTTTATTCACAAACACGTGTCCGGCTTCAGGCGTAAGCACATTGCGTATAAGCTTAGAGTGGGACAGCTACTGTCATCGCGTCCCAGTATGGAGTACTTATATTTGAAAACAGTCCTAATCTTGGACATCTAATATTTGGATTAATAATTATTATTTACGTTAAGTTTGATTGCCAATTTATTTTAAAATATCAATATTATTATGCGTGATAATTATTTTTTGTCTGAGGGCTTAAATTATATCTTTTTTTCTAACAAAAGTTCGAACTATAAATGCACATGATTCGCATGTGAATAGACTATTTTGTATACTGTTTTCAGATGAACTTTGAATTCATTTTTAAATTTCAATTGATGTCTTAATGAAATAATATTCACACCTACTTGTAGCTAAGGCCTCAGAATATATAATATAATTATTTAATATCTTAATTACTGATTTTACTGTGAAAATTCAATTGTCCAGATTTAGGTATCACTTTTGTACTGTCCAGACTTAGGGCACTTCACCTTACTCATTCTTGTCATAAATATATAAAATGCGCAGTCTATTTATAACGGTTATAATCGTCCGACT
Organism: Lasioglossum pauxillum; assembly: GCA_933228785.1. Classification (NCBI taxonomy): domain Eukaryota; kingdom Metazoa; phylum Arthropoda; class Insecta; order Hymenoptera; family Halictidae; genus Lasioglossum; species Lasioglossum pauxillum. The sequence goes on along the minus strand of OW121705.1, from coordinate 42,083,311 downwards.
TTTTGTGCAGTTGTTTGTTTGCTATCGATGCGTTTAAATAACCAATTTTATTATCGACTGGTAACATCTGTGGTTGCCAGGAAAAACGCCGTATGTTCAATTTCAAAAAATTTCAGTTTATGCATTAATTGAGATTTATAGTATGGGTTTTACGCCGTAATCCGAAAAAAAGTCATGAAAATAAATTCGAAAGGCTTGAAAACATAATGCAATTGAACCGATATCTATGGCAAAGCATTAGTGACCAAAACTTCAAACTAAAATATCTCGAAAATGAAATTAAGTGACATGTTCTTCCCGACAACCACAGACATGTCTTGATAAATGAATAAAGTGTAATCGAACAAAATAACTAAAACTTTTGCATAAACCAAGTATATTCAGAATCCAAAACTTGGACCAATTTGATTCAATGAAAATGAATTGTCGTTTCATGTCATTGAAGTAATTGATTCATGAGAGTGCAGTTACATGTATTACATTTGTGGTCATTAGGATAATATGAATCAATCCAATCCATAGTAATTTTGATAGCATAACAGATTGATGACATAAGATTCGGAAAGCTCGGGAGATAATAATAATTATTATTAATCACAGTTACAAAGTAGATTCTCGACATGTAGCAGATCAGTCAAGAGATTGCATTCTGAATTTATTATAGTTAACCCCAGCGTCAAGCCACGCGATTAAAAAGATATATACTAACTCGAGTTAAGACCAATTAATCTGAGAAATTTATGTTGCATCCTCTCAAGTTTGATGTAGCAAGCCTTCGAGTTACGGCTACGAATTATAGATTTATACTCCAGATGCGACCGAACTGAAGTGTTGGGGGTATCAACAGAGACTTGACTGACTATCGAAGTTTAACAACTCGAAAACTAAGCACAAGTTTATGCGATGCTAATAACAAATTAAATGCTTCAAATTTTCAATGTGAGCAGCATCAAAAAATTCTAAAAGCTAACTTTTTAATCGATCGATTGCAATTTTTTTTTAAATTTATACTGAACTGATCCTTCTAATGTCTCGAACATGCTCAAGGAGTTTAACTCATTTTAACCTCCGAATGGTACCCCCGGGAAAGTTTCCTGCTTTTTGCTGATGTATTGCAAGCTAATTGCAAATATAAAAGTTGTTTAGCTTATTTTGAATGCTCAGATTTCGTAGCCCCAACGTGTACTTTGAAGTGTAAATGTTTATGGAATTTTCCGAGGTAAATAGCGTTTCAGGGTTGAAAGTTGTTCAATTTTTATATTTTAACTTGAAAATTAAATATTTCTTCCGATTTTTTTTCATTTTATGGATATGAAATTGATATAGTACCTCATGCAATATGTTTAATAATGTAAACAATATTGTGAATAATGGTACAGTAATTTTTAGTGGCGACTCTGAGTCGCCCCTCGACTGCTAAGGGTTAAAGCATGTACGGAGATTTCCTCGAACGACTGCATTAAAAATATATCGCGTAACTAGAGCAATCAAGGTGGCTCGATCTAAGGACGAGGAACCGTCGAGGAGCTGAGATCTATGGCGAGATCTATGGCCGTGGGTGTGTTCCGCGTATTCATAAGCCTCCCCCTGTTCTTCCCGGTGACAATGAATTAATTTCGGCCTCCGTCCGCGCCTGCACAGAGTACTTCCGCCGCAGATTATCTATTCCCAAAGTGTCTCGTAATTTCTCAACCGGGAACGCGACGGAGACTACTAAGTATTATATTCGCGATAGAGTCGCTCTCCTCGGATAACGTTAATAATGATCGTTGTTCCTCACCTCGACGGAGCATGTTTTTTGCCTGTTCGCAAAAGACGACCGGTTCTTTAGACGAAACAGAGTAATTGCACTAGGATATTCGCGACTCCTAGGTTCCGCCGTATCCATTCTCTAGTTACCGTCCTGGACCGTTTGCATTGTTTAGATCATATCAAATTTCGGGATCGAGTTACGCTTCGGTACGCGATGTTCGCTAATAGTTTGCCGTACTGTCAGAAAATTCTAATCTGTTTATCGGCCGATTCTGGCGGTGTGCACGCTGAGAGAATGTTATCGAGTTTAGAGGCGCGTTCTCCGCGTTGAAGTTAACTGAAAGGGTCAGTACACTTTGAGTCTAATTAGAAGATCGCGGATCTTTGTGCAAAATAAAAACTGTCTGCATGGATTACTAACAATGGAAGCGAAATAGAAAGTTCTTTCTTTATTTAATGATTTTTAATGGTTGGAAATAGTGCATGGAGCCTACTAAATTCTTATAATGTTTTTTATCATAAATGCATGAAATCCACAGTATATTCATATATCTTTATGCAAAATAAAAATGTTCTGTATTGACTGTGAGAAGCAGGAATAAAATAAAAATTGATTTCATCCCTTAATGACTTTGTTACATTAAAACAAATATTACAATATATTCTTAAATTTTTCTAGTCTTTTACTGTTATATTTCACCCAACCAATTTCTTAAAAAATGCATGGAAATAAAAGTATTGCAATGTTAACTGCAGTTACAAAATTATACAATTGTATGCGAAGTTTACGCATTTCTATCGAGTTTGATTGCGTCAGTCAGCTGTGACGGCCAGTGGTGACCACCATGGCAGTCAACACGTTAATTCATACAATCGAGATTCTATACTGTCGCGGACAAACAAGTTCACGAATTTCTACGCGAACAGCGCCAACAAACGCGATCCCTGACCTATGTATCTCACGTCTAATCTGATTTCGCATTCCCGTAGCGGTCTCGTAGCGGTCCCGTAACCCGAGATTGACGTTGTTTATCGATCCCGCGGCATCGCGCGAATAGTTTCGGGGGTTTCGGGCCTGCGGGAACTCGCGTGCACGTGAAAATCTCGTACACGGCATACCCGGTGCAACGTGACGGACGCGAAGAAGATCGTAATGCCGTGGACTTACGGTAGGTTGGCCTGGGTACCATACTCCAGACGGCCTTGAATCCCTTGCCCTCGATGCTATCGTCACTGTGGAATCGCAGCCAGAGGTATCTCGTCTTCGACGTGATCTCAGGGGGGAAATTCGTGCCGCAGTAGTTCCCGAGGAGATTGGAGTAGCCGTGCTGGCCGTCACGTACCTCCAAGAAATCGTAACGGCATTCGGGGCTATCCTCGAGCTTGAACTCGTCCCGAAAGTCGAGCTTCAGGAGCATACCTTTGTCAGCTGAAACGAGAGATGAAACGCGGCGTTAGGGATAGATCGATTACAACTTACAGCTCGCGACGATTTTCATATTCCTTCGGTCCGTGAACCGTGCACAGTATTTGGCCCGAAAAGTCGGAAAAAATTCAACCTCATACCAACAAAAGTTGAATACTATAATAAGGTGAAGTGCCCTATGCCTGGACAGCATGTTTTTCTATTTTAAAATTTATCAGTTTAAAAAAACAAAAACAATTTCTTAAGAGTTTTAACATACAGTTCAGAGTTTGTGAAGTAATTTAAAATAAAAAAATCATTGTTTAGGTTAATATCTTAATCGTATTAACAAGAATAATCCAAACCTATAGTTGGACATATTAAATCCAATCTAAGCTAGTACCTGGACAGAAGTAAAGCCTATATCGGGACAAATTCAATTTACGAGTTGATCGAGCGAACATAACCTAAAACGTCGGTTGGTGGCGCTGTTGCGCATGACGAATAGAAGATGCTTTGCGTAATATGTAGTATTCTTATCATAGATTATAGTATTGTATTATTTAACCAAATATATATTTATTTTCATTTACTGTTTTAATAAAACTTGTTATAATACAACTTTTAAGGTTAGGTAGTAATACTGATAGATTCAAGATGTAAACATAAAGTATTATTAACGTCACAACTGGAATACATTTTCTACATACGTTATTCAAGCTAATAGAAGACTAATTACACGTACATGTAGTTAAATAATTTGCAAACAATGCGTTGATTTTATTCACAAACACGTGTCCGGCTTCAGGCGTAAGCACATTGCGTAAAGCTTAGAGTGGGACAGCTACTGTCATCGCGTCCCAGTATGGAGTACTTATATTTGAAAACAGTCCTAATCTTGGACATCTAATATTTGGATTAATAATTATTATTTACGTTAAGCTTGATTGCCAATTTATTTTAAAATATCAATATTATTATGCGTGATAATTATTTTTTGTCTGAGGGCTTAAATTATATCTTTTTTTCTAACAAAAGGTCGAACTATAAATGCACACGATTCGCATGTAAATAGACTATTTTGTATACTGTTTTCAGATGAACTTTGAATTCATTTTTAAATTTCAATTGATGTCTTAATGAAATAATATTCACACCTACTTGTAGCTAAGGCCTCAGAATATATAATATAATTATTTAATCTCTTAATTACTGATTTTACTATGAAAATTCAATTGTCCAGATTTAGGTATCACTTTTGGACTGTCCAGACTTAGGGCACTTCACCTTACTAGACATAATCAATAAACCAGACGAATTCAACGACCTACTTTATTATGACCTTGAGCCCATAAATAACGTTAAAATAATTTTCTCCGACTTTTCGGGCTAATACCCCACTTCGCGGTGCCCAAATGTTGAGGGGTCCTCTGTAAGAGGAAGCGATGGCATAGCATTCGTTTTCATTTGGACAACGTTTACAGTACGGATGTGACCTATTTGCTATTTTTGAGAGAAAGCCTTTCTTAAAGAAAGACAAAGCTTTAAAGAAAGACGTGCACTTCTTCCTCTGCCTCAATAGCAGTGACGTATCTTGAAACGTGCAGGCCTCCGCGGCAAGTCGCAGAGTGGTCCGGGCGACCGATCTAAGAGTTCATGGAGATTGTCAAAACAAAAATCTTTTAAACATATTATTAGATAGGTTCGGCAGGGTTCACAAAAGACAATTAGTAATTTTCTCGATCGAAAATCATATTCACAAAATTTTGATTCCTTTAAATGCTTTGATTAGAAAATTCTAATCTGTTTATCGGCCGATTCTGGCGGTGTGCACGCTGAGAGAATGTTATCGAGTTTAGAGGCGCGTTCTCCGCGTTGAAGTTAACGGAAAGGGTCAGTACACTTTGAATCTAATTAGTAGACCGCGGATCTTTGTGCAAAATAAAAACTGTCTGCATGGATTACTAACAATGGAAGCGAAATAGAAAGTTCTTTCTTTAGTAGAAAATAGTGCACACATGGAGGCTACTAAATTCTCATAATGTTTTTCATCATAAATGCATGAAATCCACAGTATATTCATATACTTATAATAATTAGACTGCGGATCTTTATGCAAAATAAAAATGTTCTGTATTGACTGTGAGAAACAGGAATAAAATAAAAATTGATTTCATCCCTTAATGACTTTGTTACGTTAAAACAAATATTACAATATATTCTGTTTGCTATTTTTGAGAGAAAGCCTTTCCTTAAAGAAAGACAAAGCTTTAAAGAAAGACGCGCACTTCTTCCTCTGCCTCAATAGCAGTGACGTATCTTGAAACGTGCAGGCCTTCGCGGCCAGTCGCAGAGTGGTACGGGCGACCGATCTAAGAGTTCATGGAGATTGTCAAAACAAAAATCTTTTAAACATATTATTAGATAGGTTCGGCAGGGTTCACAAAAGACAATTAGTAATTTTCTCGATCGAAAATCATATTCACAAAATTTTGATTCCTTTAAATGCTTGTTCTAATTATAATTGCTAAACATTTAGCAAGTAATGTAGATGCGTGAAATACCGATATAAGACAAGTCAGTTTTTAGTCTTGGGGGTTTCGAAAGACAAGAACAGGCGTGGAAGTGGGCCTCGAGGGACGAAGAACTGAGGAGCAATACGAACAGTGGAGGCCCTTAGTTCATTATAGGCTCGGGCGTCAAATGCTTGGTAGAGGGGCGGTCCATTGAACGTCCCGGGGGTGGGTGTTTGGGGGAGTTCTCCCCCGGTTTTAGCCTCCCCTTAACAAAACAAAAAAAAAGTCTTGGGGGTTTCTCGTAAACACACCTTGTGCAGTGACACTATGACCTTCCCTCCACCTCCAGGTTGGACAAGTTGCGAAAACGCCCTCTAAGATAGCGATTCCCAACTTTCTGGATCACTCAACGGTCTTTTCCTTTGTAAATACAAATGCGGAAACATCCAGTGCTGCGACATGCGTGCCGAACCGCGTACTTTAGAAAGAACGAACCAAGAAAAAACGTATGTGACTACTACGACGAATAAGCTGGCCTAGAGCCAAGGCGAGTTTCGAGGCTAACGACATTAGAATATTTGTCGTGTAACCCGACCTATCGGGAGCAGATTCTTGCGGAGGGATCTGAACAATGTGTTTCCTGTGTGCGCCACTGTTGTCCCCAAGCCGAAGCGTCTGGAATGCTAATCGTGCTAACTTTTAATGTATCGTGTATCGTGGATTAAGCTAAAACTTTTATCCCGGCTTAACGATAGAAAAATTGCGATCCACTAGCCATACAAATTTACTAGCATCTTCCCCGGTGTTCCAAGAATAACTCCAATAATAACTATTGTGATGCTACTGTATGTACAGCAATTTGTAGTTTCCATAATACATGTACATAACACGTTGAGAACTGAGCAGCAACCTAGCAACATACCACAAAATCGAAGCGACCTAATTACCGAAGCCGAAACCAGATAGTAATGGTTCAATTTTAAGATTTTCAATGAAAAACTTCTGCTCACTAAAGTCTTTGTTGAACACCCTGCACTCGTCGCGGGAGCTTAATTGATATTACAGAGCAATATGTGTCAGTTATGTTTGACGTCCGGTAGTTCTAGTATTAATTAAGTAAATATAGCGGCGTGCGCGTCACGCGTCACACACGTGGTCTGAATGGGAAGCGTGACATGTGCTACTGATGATACACGTGGCACGGAACGTGTTAAAATACATGATCTGAAAAGTTCCAGCGAAGTCACTCACTTAGTGCTACTGAAAGTCACAGTATAAAAGATAAATTGAAAGTCACAGTATAAAAGATCATGGAAAGATGGTGAAACTGTAGATGACTCGAGGGAGATTGATGCTTCAGCGGTGAGGTGAGATGAAGAACGGCGATACACATGATGTTTCGTCAAATATAGCATTCGAGCCGCGATAAACCATAACGGCAGCCGTTGGTGCGCACGGTCGGCTCCGTCGTTTCGACGAATCGAAATCGACGTTCCCTTATCTGTCGCATAACCTTGGCTGCGTCGAGCAGAACATGAACCGGCGATTTGTAAAAATCATAGCTCCGGTGCGGCGCCGCAGGGGCGCGTAAATCTCGTCCGATACGCGATGCAATCTGTAATGAGGCTCTTGGGATGCAAACGGGCGGCCACTTTCTCCGCACGTACGAAGATTATCCGGAAATTATTCAGCGCGAACTGAACCGTTAGGATTCACTTGATCTTCGCCGACCTCTGCGAGGCCGCACTAATTTTTCGGCTGCGGTCGCCCATCACAGACGATGTTTCCGGCTCATTAGCGATCGCTCGGCCCGGCCCGCTTTCTGCACGGCCTTACGTATAATTATTCGCAGCGCGGACCGGATTCCTAGGCTGAATTCAGCTACATAGAAACGGCGAAATAGCTGCAGCATTCCTAACGCTCCGATGACTGTTGCGCTTTGCGATAGAATCGTACAATTGGAACGGACAGCACCGCAACGATTTGGTATTACTACGGCCAAACGATTCACAAAAAGCACCGGCAGGCCTTAATCCGACAACTGTACCAACTGAAAGCACATTCGCCCCCGTTAACCGCTCGCCGGCTCTTAACGGTTATTGTTGCCGACGAGCGCCCGAAATGATTACAGTTTTATCTACTCTTTTATCACCGGTGGGTATTCACGGTTATGCTAATCGCCTACCGAAGAAGGCACTCTTTACCAGACCTAAGTGCGATCGTTTTATAAAGGTACGTGTCCATCGGAGAGTAAAACTATCGCGAGTTACTCTCGGGAATCAAATTCGTCAGTGCACGCGGTATTGAGGCTGCTAGCGGAGAGCTGCACGAAAAACTCTCGGAGAGCGAACAGTAAGCTGAAATCCGCAAATGGACACGATCAATTTTTCACTCGGCAACTATACAAATCCTATCGCTGAGAGTTTTCTACAGTAATCGCGCGGTTACTGTCAAACAGCCATGTTCTGCACTGACAGTGATCGTTCAGAGACACTATTTTGTTAATGACTGCGTCTACCGCGCCGAGACTTCATCGAAAAGCCGAACATAGAGAAGGACAGAATGAAATACGGATCGCGTGGCCGGAGCGGGTTTAAAAAGGCCCGCATGTTCTCACAATGTAATGCCAGTTAAGAATACTTTATTTTTCATTACATATTTTTTTATGGGACCTTCGCTAACTTATTCCTGGCATTTTTCTGATTAAAATGACACCAAACACGATATAATTTCAACTGTATTTAGTGGTTTAATCGACGATGAAAGTTTCGAACGCAACGAAGAACAGCGTTTGGGAAAGAAAGAGACGCGGACAGTCGCCGTCGCCGGCACAGATCGAAGGCCTGCGTTGTCGCTGTCCCTCCTTGCGCCCGACACTTTCACCGTCGATTAAACCACTAAATACAATTGAAGTTATATCGTGCTTGGTGTCATTTTAATCAGAAAAATGCCAGGAATGAGTTAGTGAAAGTCCCGTAAAAAAATAATGAAAATTGAGACGTATGAACATTCGATTCATTCGAGTCAATGTATATGAGCCGAGATCAATCATCGCCGCCCTGCAGCGCGGCGCGGCGCACAGTGGGGAAAAGTGACTTGCCTCGCTTCAAAAAGGAATAACTTTCGATAGAAATGAGGTAGAGCGATGAAATTTTTTTTAAATTAAAGCTGAAACTTTGCAGAATATGGGAAAAATAGGGAGATTATGGTACGATCGGTTTTTAACCTTGAGAAAATTCGTTAAACAATTCGTTCACAAAAATCGATTTCTTGTAAAATCCTGAAGTCGTAGACAAATTTTGAGACCAGATTTGAAATCAGCGTGAGAAAATCTACGGGAAATGATATATAGCAAAAATTAAAAAAATTTTTTTCTGCCCGTGGTAACGCAGAAACCACATTTTCTGGAAATTGTGAAAGTTTAACGAATTTTCTCAAGGTTAGAAACCGTTCGTACCGTAATCTCCCTATTTTTCCCATATTCTGCAAAGTTTCAGCTTTAATTTAAAAAAAAATTCATCTTTCTACATCATTTCTATCGAAAGTTATTCCTTTTTGAAGCGAGGCGAGTCACTTTTCCCCACTGTGCGGCGCGGCGCACAGTGGAACCTTTCGCCCAAATCAGAGACAAAATCAAAGAACTTTCGATAGAAATGAGGTAGAGCGATGAAATTTTTTTTAAATTAAAGCTGAAACTTGGCAGAATATGGGAAAAATAGGGAGATTATGGTACGATCGTTTTATAAACTTGAGAAAATTCGTTAAACTCTCACAATTTCAAGAAAATTGCGGTTTTTTCAATAACACGGGCGGAAAAAATTTTTTTTTAACATGCTGCACATCATTTCCTGTATATTTTTTCACGCTGATTTTAAATCTGGACTCAAAATTTGTCTACGGCCTCAGGATTTTACAAGAAATCGATTTTTGTGAACGAATTGTTTAACGAATTTTCTCAAGGTTATAAAACGTTCGTACCATAATCTTCCTATTTTTCCCATATTCTGCCAAGTTTCAGCTTTAATTTTTAAAAAATTTCATTGCTCTACCTCATTTCTATCGAAAGTTCTTTGATTTTGTCTCCGATTTGGACGAAAGGTTCCACTGTGCAGCGTTGGCTGGCAGTAGAGTGAGTAGGTACTTGACAGTGATCGCACAGACGACCCCTAACAGTAAACGCGCGATTACTGTAGTTATTTTTCTCTGTCAGTTATTCAATTTATATTAAAAAGTGAATTAACCAAATTACTATTATTATTATTCATATTATGTATTGTTAAATATATAGAAATTGGATTCCAGGAGTAGTATTGTTTATTCAATATACTCATTAGTTAGATCCGACCACAAGCACTACCCATGGTTTAATTCAGCATTTTCTCTTTTTGAAATATTCCTTTTGTCTTATTAGCAATTAGTAATGTAACAATTGCAGCAAACTTTAGCGTATCCATTCTGTTCACGAGTATTCTTTTAACTATCGAAATTCATCTGAGAGCTACACGCATGAAATTGAAATGGCCACATACTTGAGAGGACTTTCTAATACTCTCAAATGCTCTCAAGTGCAATTATCGTCAGAAACTCTCAGATGCATATGTATCTTGGAGAACCGTGTGACATAGGTATTTTTTGGATATTTTGTAGAATTTCTAGAAATAGAACTGTGCGAAATTTAGCTTTGAAAAAATTCGTGAATAGTGACAGCTTAATTCGGGCCTGAACAACTTGCGGCTCGCGAGCCACAATATGAAACAGTCGACAGTGGGGGAACCGGTACACTGGTAATGGAAGTCGTGCGAGGCAAAAGTTGCCCGGGCCTGGCTTAATTTGATCCTGTGACTCTCTTTGAAGCTGTGAAAACGGAATTCAAGCTTTCATTCGTTTGCACTCGAAGCTATGTATATTGACTCCAAAATGTGTACTTCTGGTTTGATTAAAAATATTTTCATCGCAGACCTTTTACATTTCGTCCATATATGCTCGAATGTAATATACAAAATTTTGCTTTCAGCAATTCGTAAAATATTGTAGACAGTTTGATTTAATGCTGCGCTTCTCTTTGACGATCCTGAAAAGGAATTCAAGCGTCCACCGTCAGTTTAACCAACGGTTTATCCAACGCAAATTCAGCTTCAGCCCTTTCTGGCTCATTACCTTTTGAAATATTCATAAAATACTACTGCGCACGATTTTTAAAGATAGATGCATGAAAATATTAATTTACTAACTGAATATTTTATTCCGAAAAATATTCATTCTACATTTTCGACTAATTTATTCAACTGGAATCACCACCACCTTTCCGGTTGTGCTACTGACTCCTTTGGATACTCGAAAATTTCTTGAGGACACGTTCATCCACGATCACTCGCTTTCCTTCCACACCTTTTCTAACGATGTACATCAATGTTCGATTCAATGTTCGCCACGAGGATGTCCATTTGAATCGCACGCTCTTCAACGACGCCCGACTCTCTCCACGATGGAATATTGCTGTAATATAAATAGAGCGGTGAACTGGCGGCCGGCGAAATGAAAGCAGAGACTGGGTTAGGTTTGGTGTGCGGTGTTCATGGCCGGCTCGTAAATATTCCAGTATTTGCGGATAAAATATGCCGTCTCTATCGCGGCTCGCGGCGTTAAAAAATTTATGCCGCGGAGCCGCGATAGCAACGAAAATATTGACTGGAAATTATATCATTGATATCGATAGTGGCCGCGTATTTGTTCTTGGTCGCTTGAACCAGCCGGCGATTAAACATCCCGCGCGAAATAGACCGGCTATTCCGGGGCCAATTAAAACTGCGCCAACAACGCCCACCGGGACCGCCTCTGTTGCGTGGAAATGAAGATTCTTGTCGATGAGTCGACCCGCCGCGCCGCGCCCCACGGGCGAATTGTTTAGGCGAGTCGCGATAAATTCTCTGTCGCCTGCCGCATCTCTTGTGCACGCTAACGCCGTAATGCGCCGCGAAAGCTATTATTTCAAACGCGGCAGAGACCGCCCGCGTATTTATGCTGCGGCATGAATGAAATTCTGGCGATCATCTGGGATCAACCTACGCGTGTCACAGACCCATTTCCGTACGAAGGGCACGCGCGCGCAGGATGCGTGAAGGCAGTGTATTCTGGTTTATGAGGCCAGTTATGCACGAATTTTTTCGTATTTCTTTCCGAATAACTATTGAATTTGCAATGGAATTTTGCACACATATTTAATGATATTTCACGTACAGTGAGGAGCAAAAGTGAACACACGAACGATATTTTGATAGAAACGTATTTTTATTTCATGTTTGCATATAGAATAACAAAAAAATCAAAATACACAGTATTAAGTACACTATTTCAGCTTTCCAAAAAAATTTAAACAATGATGATATTTTTGTATTTTATTCCCTAGTAGCACAAAAATATTGGATAAATATTTTTTAAGCCACACTTTTTCATATGAGAAAAATATTTCTTCCTAACTTATATAAAAAAGAATATTTGGTACTTAATGTAAAATAAATATTGTATGTATATTTGAATATTAAAAACAGATTGAATCTCTTTTTGATATTATATGAATGTGTATACAATATCTTGTGCTGTTAGGATTTTTTATATTTTCTATGCAAACATTAAATAGAAATACGTTTTTGTAAAAATATGTGAACACACAAACGATATTTTTATAGAAATGTATTTTTATTTCATGTTTGCATATAGAATAAAAAAAAACAAAATGCACAGTATTAAGTACACTATTTCAGCTTTCCAAAAAAAAATTTAAAGAATGATGGTATTTTTGTATTTTATTTTTATTGTATTTTATATGCAAACATTAAATAGAAATACGTTTTTGTAAAAATATGTGAACACACAAACGATATTTTGATAGAAACGTATTTTTATTTCATGTTTGCATATAGAATAAAAAAAAATCAAAATACACAGTATTAAGTACACTATTTCAGCTTTCCATAAAAATTTAAAGAATGATGATATTTTTGTATTTTGTTTTTATTCTATTTTATATGCAAACATTAAATAGAAATACGTTTTTGTAAAAATATCGTATGTGTGTTCACTTCTGCTCCTCACTGTACATGTGTGACTTTGTAATAGTAAAAATAATCTAAATGGGACGAGTTATGTATTTTTTTATAGAGTATGTTTTGATAATATGAAGTTGCTTAGTAATCAGTATGATGTAGGGTAAATTGTACAATGATTGGCACCCTAAGCCAAAATCGTAGTAAAAATCTTTTCATCTTTTCTTGAAATGTTTAAGCGAGCTATTATTATAATAGCTTTGTATCGTGATGCGAATTAGTTCGAGCAAGATCGGGTAACCTTATCAAAGCAGTCCTTATCAACAGTTTTACCAGACAGTAGCTATACCGTCAGTGATCATCCCCGCATTTCTCGGTGCGCTAAAACTAAGAGTGACAAATAAACAATCCGCGACAAATGACACAAGCCATCTGTATTTCTCGAGTTTAATTCAGATTATATCAATCTCTATTAACATATGAGTCTATCTTTATTCATCGCATCCTTTCGAATTTCCAGTAGTTGGTATTCTACAACGATACACCTTTGCCGCTCGACGTGTATCTAGTTATTTCTATGTATAATTTACGAGGCGAAGGTACAACCGAACCCTTTCTACACACGACGACCCGGTGGTGAAATTGACATCGGCTAGTCTACGTGTGAAAACCAACCAATCCTCGGCCACCTATTTTGAAGATTCCTTCAAAATTTAAAATCAATTAGTCAACTAGAACTTGAGATATCGCGGCACCCCTTTGGTCAATTTATAAAAAAGTAATATATGTATAATAGACTGCGAGTCTTTATAGAAAATAAAAATTTTTTACCTGAATTGCAATGAACTGGAGTGAAATAGAAATTATGTGAGTCACTGTATAAAACAGGAGTATTCTTTTCGGTTCATTAGAAATAATTAATAAAGGGGTGAAATAATTCTTTATTTAATTCTTGTTTCTTACAATCAATATACAGAGTACCTTTATTTTGCAGAACGATTCGAAATGTAGTCGTCAGTATTGGAGAAACAGTTTTGCAACACGACTTTTTTATACCCCATTTTTAGCAGGTATGGTATTGTACTCGTATTTTACGTTACTATTGTATACGCTCCCGACAGTATAAACCTTGCTCCATGGAATATTTTAATTGGTAGTCAGCTCGATTGCAAGCAATTTCCTTTGTCCATTTGGAAATGTTTCCACTGTATTCAACATATTTCGAACATTTCATTCGAAAGTTCATGCAATGGCAGACTGAAGAGAGCTGGTGCACCGTTGTCCATAAAATGTTGACTCTGTATTGTTATTAATATCATTTCGTAAACGTTAGAAACAAAGGTGGTATCATGTATTGAAAATCAATTCAATTCACGGGATTTATGCGTTTACGTACATATAACAGTTCATTAAAATCTATACCGTACATAGCAGCGAAGTAGAACATAATCGTGTGCGTACTTTGGGAGAAACGAAATTAATGAGGCTCCACTGAAATTTATACTGATACTTATTCAATGTGTAACTGTTAACCCTTAGCACACGAATGGCGACTCGGAGGTGCCATTAAAAATTACTGTACCATTATACAATATATTGTTTACATTATTAAACATGTCGATATTTAATCCATTACTAAACATGTAGGTATTGTATCAGGTATTATACCAATTACATATCCATAAAATTTTAAAAAATCATGGGGAACAGAAATATTCGAGAAATGTTTAATTTTCGAGTTAAATTAGCTCCGGCGTGCAAAGGGTTAACAGTTTAACCATTTGTGGATTTAGATGAAATTTTACTAAAACGATCCAAATAAAAAAAGTCAAATACGACAATTTATCATTATAAAATATTATCCACTGTTTCCATTAGGGTGAGATGGCAGGGTTTTAGTTATTCAACAATACATGAAAGATTAATGTAAAGGTTCATGTATAATAAATGCATCACTGATGCACCATTCATACTTCAGTAGTCCCAATGTTTAGGCTTTGACGTCACACGCTACATGCTACATTGTATGCTTGACTGCTTTACCGAATGACTCGCCAGAGTCGAAAGTACTTGTACCTGGGGCAGAGTAGGGCAATAATCAACTAATATTTAAAAATGACTAATACTCTTTGTGAATGTTAGTCCTAGCAAAATAGTCATTAGTCAAAACTTTTTGATTAGTTAGTGATAACTAAATGGCAAATAGTTGGTCACAGCTCTAAGTAATCGTTAGCTATTGCTTATTAGTGAATTAATAATTGATGATCAGTCATCAATCTTTAGTCATCAGTCACTATAGTGCGATTAACATACATTAATATTATTAATTAGTTATCACTAACTGATCAAAAAGTTTTGACTAATGACTATTTTGCTATGACTAACATTCAAAAAATACTAAATTTGGGGTTATGTTCGCGGCGCAACGGTTCGATCAAATTATACACTAAATAGCAATTTTGTAGACATTTTTCAAACGTTCGATTCGGATTTGAATCATTACGTCCTGAGACACGTTTGCTATAGAATGTTTTCTATAAGAGAAAAAGAAGAAAGATGTTGTGTTTCGTCTTAGACCCGCTAGAGGACTCATCGCAAGCTACTAAAAATTCCGACACTTGTGTCTAAGGCAGGACCCGCTAGATAGCCTTACTGATCCTCTAGCGGGTCTAGGACGAAACACACCACCATCTTGTGGGTGACCACAATAAATTGACTCGTGGGTAGACAAAGAATTAAATGTATATTTAATTAGTAGAAAGATATTGAATGAAATATGTATACTGTAAAGTCTATTATAATATCATCTCACGACACGTGTTCTCGCACAGCGCACTGTCTCTCTCTCTCACTCTCACTCTCACTGTAGGTATGTACTCTTAATAACGCACGTCTATGTCTGTACTCTCTCATATCTCGCGACACACTCCCTCGCAGTGATGCCAGATGCGGGGAGTCACGATGAAATGATGTACCCCCTCTCTGATGACGGGGAATGAGTGGAGCAAATGGGAGACACGTTGCACGTGCGCGATGGGGACCGTGGAGTGTGCGCCTGCGCACGGTGCTGGAATGGAATAATGGAAGGGATATGGAGGAGAGTACGGGAGCTCCGTTTGGAGCTCCATATGGCATCACTGCTCCCTCGTTCGTTCGACTCTCGGTCGCTCCGCAGCCAAACATAAACAATATCCTAGATAGGACTTTCCTATATTGCGATTCTCATCTACATTCCTATGTCCCATCCTCAACTCGCTTCGCGCCTAAAACCTAATCCACACATCTTTCTTCTTTTTCTCTTATAGAAAACATTCTATAGCAAACGTGTCTCAGGACGTAATGATTCAAATCCGAATCGAACGTTTGAAAAATGTCTACAAAATTGCTATTTAGTGTATAATTTGATCGAACCGTTGCGCCGCGAACATAACCCCAAATTTATTTAAAAATGTACGATCGAGAATAATTTCTTATTCAAAAAGACTATTAGTCATTTTTAAATATTAGTTGATCATTGGATCTCCTGTGGATTTCCTGCACGCTTTCCGAGTGAAATATTATCAGCGCGCAATGATACTTTTCGCAACGCACGTCGACATCATGTTATACTCCGCAAGAGGCCGTCGATGGCGATCGCAAGAGTCCACGGGTCAGACGATAGCCATCAGAGACGGGTAATGGCCATCGACGTAGCAGCTGCAAGATTTCCGGTTTCGATCCGTGGATGTCGTTGCACGTCGGCCGCGTACCTTCTCTTGGTTCCGCGAGCGGCATTTGAATAGCGGGTACCCCGAGATGCTTCGAGTCCTCGTTTAGTAAAACCGCGTTCCTCGAGGTGCAGAGTGGAAAAAGCGGTAAAGGAGAGAAAGACCGGGGCTGGGAGGGAAAAAGGAGGAATAAAGGCCTCCGTCTCGACCATTTCCTCCGAGGAAGAGGAAACTGGAAAGCAGTGGCGGTGACGGTCCGGGTGCAGCCCCCCGCACCCCCGACACCGCTGTCCCCTTTTCGCATGGAAATGCCGGTATTCCAGTAGTGGTGCGGTGGTCGATCACGAGATTCTTCTCTTTTTCTTTCGCGGGCTCGTCGCGGCTTACTCTACTATTTTTACGCTTCATTATCTCCTGATTGTACGGACGGGCGCCGGTAATCACGGGGGAATTAAGAATTCCGTGCTACGGCGACCCCGTACTTTCTTCTCCCGTCGTTTGTGCCTCGGCCGCGCGGGGTTTATTTCAACATGTTCGGCGTCGCATCATCGCCGGGGATATCGGAGGACCCGTTGCATTCGCAGAGCGCATCTTCGCGGAAGAAACAATGAGATTGTCGGGCATGGAAGATATCCGAGAGCGTGGTCGCCGTCGTCGGGCGTAACGAACGTCTCGCACAGAACTGCGAAGTCAGAAATTTCAGCGGGAATAGTTAATATCCATCCAGAGCGAGTTCGCGCTCTCGTCCTTGTCGATGTCTGTCGCGAACTTCCGCCGGTCTCGTGCCACTGCTTACGTAAGGAACGAATAGCTTCCGTCACGGGGAAGTTCGCTCCACCGCGAAATCCAAGGTATGCGCAGGCATTTGTGGGAGTCGCGCGCGAACCCCGTGATATTAGCGAGCGAGGGCCTCGCCGCAGAATCCCGCGAGGCTCATCTGTCCCGTAATTGTGCCACTTTCCGCCGACTATCGGTCTTCGCAGTTTCCTCGGAGACGAACGCCGCTTCTCGCCCTTATCAAGACCAGGTTTCACGTTCCCGTCGCTGCTCGCGACAAAATCGCTGCTGCTTCGAACGCCACATGTCGCACCGATGTTGCACGATTGCTATCTTAGCACCTCTGATCTTCCGAGTCGTCCAGCTCGAGTGCAGAACTCCTATAGAGGTTTGCGCTGGGCGACGTTTTGTGGCAGGGACATCGCCATTGCGCATTGGGTCCGGTGCGTTACTCTTTGTGTTTGGCTACGGCGCACAGTGGAACTTTTCGTCCAAATTGGAGACAAAATCAAAGAACTTCCGATAGAAATGAGGTAGAGCGATGCAATTTTTTTAAAATTAAAGCTGAAACTTGTCAGAATATGGGAAAAATAGGAAGATTATGGTACGAACGTTTTATAACCTTGAGAAAATTAGGAAATGGGAAAAAACAAGAACTACCTTGTAGGAGGAGAAAAATTGTCTGTTATTAAATATCTGGAGAACGAAATGTATCAAAATAAAGGTCTGCGAAATTGCGGAAATTACAAGACGCGTACTCTGGAAGATAAGTTCGGCAATATAAGATTTAGATTAGGATGCACTCCGGCGGCTACCTTCGTATGAAATTACAGCCCGTCTTCGGATGATTTCATCGGTCACGTGGCCAAGGAGTCCGATCTTCATTGCTGAGCAGAGGAAATATAGCCGACCGGTCGGCTACGTGGTTTTCATGGTCTCCTCTGGTTTACCGGGATAGTATCAACGGGGAAATAAGAAGGATGTCTTGCTCGGACTTTTCCCCGTGGAAAAATATTGAAGTTCGAACGTGCTCGGGTTTTGAATACTCGGGGATTGCTTATAGGTTCGTAGCTTCTGCTAATTTCGTCGGGATCGTAAGTGAAAACGACGCGGAAAGGTGTTGCCGGCTGTGGAAGTAGTGAAAGATCGTGTGTGGTCAGACGTGTTTCATATCCGACATGGCAGCATTGCAATCTTCAGAAACTTCGGATACTGCTAAAATACGATTGAAACGTGTGCAGAAATTTAATATACTTTCCTCAGGTTACACGATCGTACTTATTGTTGGAGATTGAAAATTCTCTGCAACAATCTGGACATACTGCTTCGACAGGAAAAGTAAGTACAAGTTGCCCATCAAACAACCCTATTATAATTTCTACCATATGTTGCTTCGGCACCGCTAGTTTGAAGACGTATCGCCTGAATTATATGACGATATTATTAAACATTGAAAATTCTTCATTAAATATAATTATTTCACAGAATATTTCACCATAGGTCATCTCCATTCTACTTGTTTGATCATATATCTTTTCATGCATTTATGGCAAAAATGAGTAGGTGTAATTTAAAATTACACTTTTATATTATTTTCGACCTTACTGAACATATTAAGAGCGAAAATAAAGGGCATAGCCGGATAAGGGCATACCCGCTCCGATTTTCCTGAATCCTGTCTTAAAACCTCGTTTTATGTCTAGAAAAACATGGTGTAAAATTTCAAATGTCTACCCCCACCGATAGGGGTGATATTGAGGTAAATTCCCCCGCACTTTTGGGAATTTTTTTAACTATCTTCCCCTAGGTTGACACCTACCAAAAAATTCTAAAATATTGCTATGATTCTAACCTATTTTGTAAAAAAATCTCAGAAGTGTGCGTTTGGTGGAACAGCGTCAAAAAAAATAAAGTATGCCGGCGAACGCTCGGTTTGATCAATAACGACGCAGCGACCGATTCCCCTTGCGGCGGCTAGTGACGGGAGCGAACGGGAAGTCGGCGCTTGTACGGAAAAGCTGATACATGTAAAAATGCGACTAAATCTTCTAATACATGATTACAGTTAGAAGTCTAAACAATTATATTCTAGACAATAAAAATCGTTTAGTTTATAAATACATATAAAAAAAGAAAAAAACAAGAAAAGCGCCGACTTCCCGTTCGCTCCCGTCACTAGCCGCCGCAAGGGGAATCGGTCGCTGCGTCGTTACTGATCAACCGAGCGTTCGCTGGCATACTTTATTTTTTTTGACACTGTTCCACCAAACGGACACTTCTCAGATTTTTTTACAAAATAGGATAGAATCATAGCAATGTTTTAGAATTTTTTGGTAGGTGTCAACCTAGGGGAAGATAGTTAAAAAAATTCCCAAAAAATTAATTAATTATTTTCAATTATAAATAATTAGCAAAAAATTCTGAAAAAAATCTAAAATATAGAGTGTATCTATATCTTTTATTTGCCGTTTATCCCATGTCGATATCTTTTCTCGTTTTAGCGCAAATTGCATTTAAGTGCGGGGGAATTTACCTCAATATCACCTCTATCGGTGGGGGTAGACATTTGAAATTTTACACAATGTTTTTTTAGACATAAAACGATGTTTTAAGACAGGAATCAGGAAAATCGGAGCAGGGGCCGATGGTCCATGTTTATCCAGCTATACCCTTTCTATGTCTCTCCGGTGTGTTGCAATTCAGGTAGAAAATTTTAATTTTGAATTCTACAGCTATTCCATTCGTCTGACTATACATACATGCATATAATGATTCTATTTTATTTTTCTGACAGCTGTAAGCGGTTCCTATTGTATTTGTTCTACTACATATAAGACGTTCCCACCATTTGTCTAACTCCAAGACGGCTCAATTCTACTTGTCTGACCGCATGTCACGCCTATTCCACTTGTCTGACCATATAATCAACTATAGGTTCTCCCTACTTTGCTGAGCCCTTGCCGTCCCCAATCCACTGGTCTGCTCACTCCTATTCCACTTACTTGGCTATAGATCGTCCTTAATCTACTTGTTGACCGTCTCACGCATTGATTGCACGTATGGCAGCGTGGCAGATCGATCCTTTGTAATACGTGTGTCAATTTAGCGTGTTCCATCCTCAATCTGTGTAGATACCTTTACTTTTGGTTACATATCTGGGGATATGTCCACAATCAAAATTTTCCACAACGATCAATAAGATTATCATTATTAAATTATTTAATAATTGTCCAAGGAAGTGGATCCATTTTACTGATTGTTGACAAGAATATATAAAAGCTTCGAAGAACAAATAGGAGTACTGTTTTGGATAAAAAGTTCTAATTATCGTAACTACGAAATAGTTAAACCTTAAATAGGGACCTTAAAACAGGGGCTATGCGAACAATCAAAACTTTCCACACGATTGTTATTATTAAATTAATTGATAATTATCCAAAGAAGTGTTTAATTCTTTGTTGACAAGAACATATAAAGACTTTGAAGGACAAAAGTGAAAATGAACAATCAAAACTTCCCATGATGTTCAATATGATTATTATTATTGAATTAATTGGTAATTATCCAAGGAAGTGTTTAATTCTTTGTTGACAAGAACATATAAAGACTTTGAAGGACAAAAGTGAAAATGAATAATCAAAACATTCCACGATGTCCAATATGATTATTATTATTAAATTAATTGGTAATTATGCAAGGAAGTGTTTAATTCTTTGTCGGCAAGAGCATATAAAGACTTTGAAGGACAAAAGTGGAAATGAACAATCGAAACATTCCACGATGTCCAATATGATTATTATTATTAAATTAATTGGTAATTATGCAAGGAAGTGTTTAATTCTTTGTCGGCAAGAGCATATAAAGACTTCCAAGGACAAAAGTGAAAATGAACAATCAAAACCTTCCACAATATTCAATAAGATTATTATTATTACATTAATTGGTAATTATGCAAGGCAGTGTTTAATTCTTTGTCGGCAAGAGCATATAAAGACTTTGAAGGGCAAAAGTGAAAATGACCAATCAAAACATTCCACGATGTCCAATATGATTAGTATTATTGAATTAATTGGTAATTATGCAAGGAAGTGTTTAATTCTTTGTCGGCAAGAGCATATAAAGACTTTGAAGGGCAAAAGTGAAAATGAACAATCGAAACCTTCCACAATGTTCAATAAGATTATTATTATTAAATTAATTGGTAATTATGCAAGGCAGTGTTTAATTCTTTGTCGGCAAGAGCATATAAAGACTTTGAAGGACAAAAGTGAAAATGACCAATCAAAACATTCCACGATGTCCAATATGATTATTATTATTAAATTAATTGATAATTATCCAAAGAAGTGTTTAATTCTTTGTTGACAAGAACATATAAAGACTTTGAAGGAAAAGAATTTCAAAAGTGAAAATGAACAATCAAAACCTTCCACAATGTTCAATAAGATTATTATTATTAAATTAATTGGTAATTATCCAAGGAAGTATTTAATTCTTTGTCAACAGGAACATATAAAGACTTTGAAGGACAAAAATGAATGTAGGCACCCAGGCGCCCGGATATTGGCATAAGAGTTTATTTGCATTGTAGAGACCTCGATGTCTCCACGGCTACTCGATTTCGAATGGTTGCTTACACGTACGTCACTCGAAGCATTGCACGCTATTTGAACTATTGTGCGAAAATATATTTGAAAAAGCGTGCTCGATTGGTCCCGACGTTAATTGCACGAGCTGCTCGCGACACCACGTCCGTAAACCTGTTCCCTTTATCTTCGAGGAGGCGACCGGGTAAAAAGGCCACTCAGCGCAAGAGGAACGCCAGCTTTATGATGCGGAACTAACGTCAACTTAATCTTTTATAGAACGATGGAACGCGACGTGGCTTACGGAGTCCCGACGCCGCTCCTATCAATGTAATTATTACTGCCGTCGGTGAAATATATTTTCGACCATTTTGGCACGGCTGTTCAGCCGAGTTAAGGGAATATTCCGATTTTAAACGTTCAAAACGTGAAAATTTTGCCCGGTCTTGGACTAGAAGGCCCCTTGAAATCGCAATCGACGCGGTTAAAAAAGGATTTCTTGCCCTGGGCTGACGTACAGTGGTCCGGGCAATCAATCTAGGTGTTCATTAAGATTTTAGCACTATTTGGGAGTTTAATTGTTCGTTGGATTCGTTTTGACATCAGCTACAATTTCAAAACTGAACATGATTTTTCTGGCAATTCAAAAAATTCTTTTCTGTGATTTTTTATAGAATAAACATTAAAAAAAATTTTTTAAATTGCCAGAAAAATCATGTTCAGTTTTTAAATAAGCAATAATCCATAATGGTATCATAAATAGTTGATTTTTAAATGCTCGTGCAATTTTTAATAAATACTTATTAGTTTAATCGTTTTTTAAAGCAATATATATTTAATAAACATGAATATCCACTGAAGTAGTATATTGTGACACTTTAAACAATAATAATTCTTGACGAAGGACGAAGGATAATACAAGGAAAAGTATACTGAAAATGTTCCAATTTGAAAAAAGGCGTAACTATTTGAAACTTAAGAAATATTCTACGTCAAACGGAAATAGCTTCGACAACTTTCATTAGTCCAGTAAGAATTACTTATTTAATAAATGACAAAGTAAAACGTAAAAGAATGCTCTTCATATCAAAACAAACAAATTTTAGAAATATTATTCCCGATCGAAAATCATATTCACGAAATGTTGATTTTTAAATGCTTGTTCTAATTATAATTCTTATTAAATATCGTTAAATACCTACAGTGGGTGTACAAAGTATTCGTACACTTTTTCAAAACTAATAACATTTTTATAATTGTACCAAACAACCTGATTTTTTATAATCAATTAGAAGCATTGGTTTACGAAATGATATACAAGAAAGATTTTCCAAAAATTATAATTTACAAGGTTAAATGCAAAAATAAAAAAGGCATTTTTTAAAACTTTTTTATTTGGGTCCTTAATGAAAATGTAAAATTTATTTTTTGTAGATCTATGTTAGTCATACACATGTTGAAAATTTCATTGAAATCGATTAACATACACATGAGCTACACGCGGTTAAAAATGGTGAAAATCGTAGTTTTCCACGACTTTTGATCAGTTTCTGCTTAAAATCCACAGAATCGTACATCTTTCGACGCCTGTTGTGTTTTCCTGCGTTAATCGATTCCGATGAAATTTCCAACATGTGTATAAAGAACATGGATTTAGAAAACATATGTTTTAAATTTTCATTAAAGGTCCAAATAAAAAAGCTTTAAAAAATGCCTTTTTTATTTTTACCTGCAACCTTGTAAATTGTAATTTTTGGAAAATCAGTTTGTAAACTAATGCTTCTAATTGATTATAAAAAATCAGGTCGTTTGGTACAATTATAAAAAAGTTATTAGTTTTTAAAAGGTGTACGAATACTTTGTACACCCACTGTATATGAACTGCTAGATCGGCCGCCCGGTCCACTGTGCGACGAGATGAGAGGTGATACGTTGCTACTGATATTTCGTCGAACATTATGATGTAAAGCTGTAAATAAGCTGTAAATAAATTTCCAATGGTTTGTCCCTCGACCTCCCTCGCGCCGCAAACGAGCAAACTTTGTCGCAAAGTTTCATTTCAATTTTCGTACAAGGAAATAAGAACAACGGAAAGACTCCACCGAACTCGATATGCTATTCCTTTTTCTCGACCATCTCCACCCACGGCTAAAAGTGTTTCGCAGACGTCGTTCCAACACGGTTTCTTTTTTATTCGCGGCTTTTTCCCACCGAAGACGAATGATTTATATCGTCCGAATCAGACGTTAAATTCGTGTAATGTATGGCGACCATTGTCTCGATAAACGGCAACGGTAATAATAGTTCGCTTTGGGGGATTGTTTCTTGCCCTCTCCCTCCGATGATTAATCTCTGCTAAAGAACAAAGATGGCGCAGCCATGGTATGGTTTAATTGCGCGTTATGAGCACCGGTTAAATTTCAATGTTACAAAGGGGCAAAGTATTTTCACTCGTTTTAGTTGGGCCCTCGGAAAAGTTCGCGGCCTTTGTTACATTATTCGTTGATTAGCCGACATTAATGGCACGGCTCTTGGGGCAAAATATCATTTGACATTAATCGCAATTTTTAAATGAATTTTTAATTATACCGCAATTTTGTACATCGCTATCTTTATTCGTTGTTGTTACATGGAATGAAATGAAACACTTTGTAGTAAACAATTTCGTTGTAGAGAACTTGGTGCGATGCCATTTTGGAGCCATTTTAATGCCAGAATTCGGGTAATTTCATTTTGTGCACGTTTCCTGTGTCATATTCTGTGTCACTGATAAAGAGGATACATTGAAACTGCACTGATCCATTTTGTTGTTCAAAGAAACTAAAATTTATAGAGAAATACAACCACCGTAGGAAGAAACATAAATAGAGAACTAGATCAACTCGTTATTAAATTTTAAAAATGTGGAGCTGTTTAAAAGAAGACTAATTTATTAGCAATTTAGTAACTACAAATAAAAATAATATAAAATTCTAATGAAGGGGGTTTAAATCTAATAAAGTGCAAAGAAATGAAAAACTGGAGATACAGTCGCCCCAGGAAGTAAGAATTATTATTGAGCATAATTACAGTTAGGAGCATAACTGATCACACACACTTTAAATCAGAATAACTGTTTTATGAATGGACCAAACGATATGAATTTCTCTGTAAGACTAGAAGAATTAGTTTAGTAAATGACGTTTAATAAATAAGTTGAAAAAATGCATTTGGTCGGAATTGTGATTAGCAATAGTAAAGAATTTAAAAAGTAAAAATTTAATACATGTGTTTTGTAAACCTGTTTGAATTATATACCTCCTGGAAATTTCATTTAAATTGGTTAATTGGTTTATGAATTATAAACGATCGAAAGTGGAAAACGTGGCAGTTATAGGCCGAAAATCATGAAAAAATTCCATTTTTACCACTTTCTATCGTTCATAATTCGTAAACCGATTAATCAACCTCACATGAAATTTTCAGAATGTATGTAATTTATACGAGTTTACGAAACACATCTTTGAAATTTTCGTTATTGACCCAGTTAAAAAAGTTGTAAATATCAATGATTACTCTTGTCTTTTACAATCCCGATAAATTTAACCAGTATTTATATATATATTGGGTTGGCAAGAAAGTAATTTCGGTATTTTAAGGTGAAATAAACCCGAATTTCTTTATTCAAGCGATGAACTTTAATCAATAAAATATTTTCTTATTTATCCTTCTTGGCAAAAGATCATCGAACAAAAGGAAAAATATCTTATTCATTAAAGTGCATTGCTTGAATACAAAAATTCGGCTCTATTTCAACTTAAAATACCGAAATTACTTTCTTGCCAACCCAATATTTGGTTCTTCCTTCGTGTATTTAATCGTCTTATTTTTCAGTTATAAGCAAATTTAAGTTCCACAAATAGAATTTACAACAAAGTTTGAGAACTGTATTTAATATAATTACTAAACAACATTGTTTAAAATAAATAGCAGTCAAGGAACCGTCTTTTGAAGACAATTTCGAACGAAACACTTAAAATAGTGGGGAGTTGTCAAAATCGAAAAATACTTCGGAGTGCAAAGGGTTAAGAATAATCTCCAGTTCTAGGAATCGTTTTATATAAACGAGTTCCAGGCGATGTTTCTGTAACGCGGCCATCGCGATTGTAACGAGACTTATAGTCTGCTCAACGTCAAGCCAGTCGCTGTAAACAACTGCACGTACCACTCGCTTAGGTGGGACAATGTCGGATTCGCATTTCTCGGATAATTAAAATAGGAAACACGCTGGATGTCTTATTTATTTGACTTGTCTCGTTGGACGGCTTTAGCGGCACTTTTAATTAGCGGACACGAGTTTATTGCGCGTGTAGCGGCGCGCGAAACCCTAGCCGGAGAGATTTATCACTTCGCATTCCCAACATGATGATCAAAAGAATTTTTAGCTGCGTCTAAAAAGGTCGTATGTGAAAGGAGCTGTTATTTACAAGAATATTATAAAAAAATGCTGACAGTTTTCAGCGATTTAAATTGACAAGAATATCTGTATTTAGTTTACATTTAAATTGCAGCTCGTTATACATTTACAGGACCCCTAACAGTGTGAAATTCAAGGAAATGTTTACGTTGAAAATGACTGTTCGCTCATTAGCGGTCTCTTATTCGGCAAAGCGAATTTCTTCTGACTTTAGCTTTTATGAAGTAATCTATGGAAACTCGGATTTGCATAGAAATTTGCATTCTAGTTATAGTGATTATACATAGACCCTGGCCAGCGGAGAATATAAAACTGAAACCAAATTCTACTTCGTTTTCTGCACAGAAGATCTGATTTGTACTGTTATAATGAAAAGCGAGTTCAAGTGTTCATTTTAAAATGTATATTAACCGGATATATACCATTTATATAGGAAAATCGTACGTTTACCTTTAAAAATCTGAAAATGACCTTGCTAACTATGGAAAAAAGTTTGATAAAAAATATGGTATAACTACTTTAAAGCTCTCCATGAGCCATGTTATGTTAATGTACAGTGACTCGAATAAATATTCGAACGCTGTAAAAAAGACAACTTTTTTAATATTGTACTATACGATTTGAACTTTTTCGGGAAGCTAGAGCAATTCGTTTACTACAGGCTGTAGACAAAAATTTTTTCAAACATTGCAATTGATCGGAATTGTAGAAAAAATACTAAAAGTTGCAAACTACAACTTTTCTACGTGGGCCTATATTGGGAATTTAAAAAATACGTTTTGTAGATCTGTCAATTACACTTATCCTGAAAATTTTGTCAAAATCGGTCGACGTTACAATGAGCTACAAACATTTAAAGATGCTAAAAATGCAGATTATCACGATTATCGCTAACTGCAATAAATCTGATTCTTACATCTTTCAGTGCCTGTCGTTTTTTCCCGCATCAACCGATTTTGATGAACCTTTCACAGTGCATATAATTGACACAGATCTACAAATCGTATTTTTAAAATTTCCTATATAGGCACACATAAAAAGCACACATTAAATTTTTTCTACAATTCCGATCAAGTGCAATTTTTGATAAAATCTTCTTTCACATCCTGTAGTAAAGTAATTGCTCTAGCTTCCCAAAAAAGGTCAAAGCTCATAGTACAATATCATAAAAGTTGTCCCTTATAGAGCGTACGAATATATTTATTCAAGTCACCGTATACTTTATACAGGCACGGTCAGTGGTTTCCTTGAAGTATTGAAAAAATAAGAGAGGAAATGTGCTCAAGTTTATAAATATTCACAGCGCCGTATTTCTGGTACTTCCGTCAGTGTGCAAATCCTTCAACCGGGTCTTTCGGATCAGACCGTATTTCGCGTGGCCAGCAGCCAGTGTAGCCATATTTTACAGGGCATTAGGTGGCTTAAGGACGTCGGGAAATTCAGGAAAGAGAGCGTGGGCACGACACGGGTTGCCTTTACATTCGCATCATGTCGTATCTCGTCGAGTGAGACCGTTTAACGAGCTCTCCGACAAGAATGACCGTGAACGCGCATGATCTGCCATGAGAGCAGAGCCGTTTTCGGATATACTACGTCGCTGAGTACCGACCAGGGGGCCGAGTTTGTCGGAATAGATCCTCGAGGATTTTACGTACCCGGACGACCATCTTTATTCGCGCTTTGGGACCCGTAGCAGTATTCGATCGTCAGGAAGATGGTTTCGACTGGATGTATATCGATAAACTTTCCTCGACTTATCGTCCGACGCTCCGCAAGATCATCCTATCGAAGAATTTAGCGACACTCCATCAAAAAGTCGACTTTCTCGAATCGATATCGATTCGCGAGAGAATCGAGAAACGAAATACGCCGGTTGAAATGTCGTGGGAATTGCTCGCTTGACTTTATCGTCGAGACCGCTGTGCTATTGCTATGATAGTTACCAACAGAATTCCAGTCCGGAGGACGCCTCTTACAAGGAGAGATCGCAGTGGTGGGGTCGTCGAATTTAATGAAACTTTTTCTGGTGAATTCATGGCTTATATTAAAATGCACTGAAAAGGAGAAAATAATTTTTTTAGGCATTAGTGACTATAAATAAAAGCGTGGTGCGCCCACGAAGATTACGTCAATATAGTTTAGCGCTCCACGCTTTTATTTATAGTCACTAATGCCTAAAAAAATTATTTTCTCCTTTTTAGTGCATTTTATATATCTTTTTATCTTCTACTTTTCAGTCTTTCTTGAATGGAACACAAGATATAGCAATACTGGTATGAAATAGTAAGATATAGAAACGCAAGATATGGAAATACGAGAGATAGAATGAGGGGATGACTCCGAGAGACGACGTCTCTTGATGGAGTCCTAAATTGTCCGAAATGGAACTGAATGAACAGAACACCACAACCATACTGAGCTCCTTCGGTGCGAAGTGAGCCAGTGGAGTGGGGAGCGCTGGCACGCGGAGTGGGGATCGCTGAACGCGATGACGTACCGCTGAGAGATGACAAGAAGGTCCCTGGCAGGAATGCGGTGACGTAGACAAGAATGCGCGCCCGATTGGTTAGCTTGGAAGGTGCGCGCCATCTATTGGTCGAAGCGGTCACACACACACTACTACTGCTATGCAGAACAATAGACCCCTCTTGCCTCTGTGCCCCCTCGGGGACCTTCTTGTCATCTCTCAACAGTACTTACTACCGAGCGTCGCGCGGCGAGGTTTCTTTTCTCCTGGATGCACAGTTTTTTGTTAATTTGTTTTTTAATATTGCATTGTTATCCAGTTTTGAGCTATATTTAAAGTTTCAAGTCTCTAGCTCATCGGGAAGTGGTTTAAAATTCGATTACAAGATTTGACGCATATAACAACAACAACGACAACTCGAAAAGCTAATATAAGTGTGGTAATAACCAGATACATGTCCCAGCGTTTATGTCATTTAATTTTACGATATCCAGAGAATATCTAAATATACATTCATTTCTGACTCATATCGCAACAGTTATGGTAATGAGGGTGGTAGGGGTCTCGTTACGATTAATGATTTTTAAAAATTTCATGAGTTTTCTTTTTGTTTTTCAATTTTAAGTTTTGAGACCTTTTTTTAAATTTCTCTTTTCTTTAAAAACGTTTTCCTTTTTCTTTCTTTCTAATCTTGCAATTAATTTATTAGTGGGGTTGTCAATAGTGCAAATCTCTCTCTAGTTACATATTTTGTGCACGAAATGGACAATGCATAGGGTGGTATTCTTCGTAAAAACATTTCCAACATAAATATTGTCGACAGTATGAACATTCTACGAATGCTAATGAATTACATAGGCACTTTGCTGTTCAGATAACATTCGGAAAGCAAACTTAGTTCACGTTGGAAAAAATAGATCTGTCAGATATCAGTATTGTTGCGTACCAAGAATTCTGAAATCAGATAAAGCCCGGAATATTAAGATATGATTAAGAAATTAAGTATGTTCAAGCATGTTCTGGATATCATAAAATTAAATATTAATTATCTTTATAAATAATGAGTAGACTGCGGATCTTTAAGCAATTACGGCTTTAGAAAATTTTCAAAGAATGCTACGATATAAAGTACGACTTTAATTAATTTCAAATCTAAAAAGGCCACGGAAAATACGATCCTATTTTTTCAAGTTTCTCAAAATTCGTCCACAAAAATTGCAAATTGCATAAACATCCGCAGTCTAATAATGAGTATTGCCAAAATTGCTCGAATACGGGTCTGCTTATTTTTGCTCTAGATTCTCCAGAGAAAAAGTTTCATTAAAATCGACGACCCCACCACTGTAACCTCTCTCCTTATTAGAATTTTTCATTGAACATTTAATTTCGATATTTGAGGTAAATTGATCGTATTACATTTTTCTCTCGAAACGTCGCTAAAAATTCTTCGATCCGGTCCATTGTGCGGCGCGCCGGCTCCCTTGGAATTGATCCAAAAATTTTTCTTTCGCCCTCACGAGATTGCTGGACTAAAGCGGTGATCCTCGCCGCGGTGGCAAAAAATTAGCATACCATCCTGTCGCGAAGTTTCTTCGTTAAAGCATTATCTTCGATCCGCTTCGTTTCGCAGTACGTTAAAACAAACGCTGGCTTGCGTTGCAGGAACAGTGTTCTTGCGCCAAGCTCGATGCACTCGGTGCACCGTCGACGCCGGAACACGCCGTTTTGTCACGAAATGATGCACAACCTCATAAGTAAATCGGCAACTGCGGCAAATGTCGTGGAATTTGAATTTTTTCGGAACTGCAGGAAGTTGATAGTCTGCTCCACAAGTCGAGATACTAGGTATAAATGAAACAATGACATCTATTTGGCACCAATTCAAATATGACGGACACAGCGGGATAAACTATTGCAAAGAGGAAAAAAAAATACGGACGGAGAAATTATAAAAGGGCTGAAAATATGCTGGATAAGATTTAAAAGAGATGAACCGCACAACCTTTTTTACAGAACTAGTATGAAACAAAAACATAAAACAAGGAACCCAAACATCTCAGCAAAATTACTATGTTGCCACAGTATAAAACGTCAAGACCTATAACAAGAGAGAAATACTTAAGTGTTCTAATACTTAAGTGTTCTAATATTTATGAACAAGGGTACGCGCTGCAGGGAAATTGATGCGAATCGTAGCAATCTGTTCTCCGTTCTGCGCGCTTAAACGGTTCCATATCCAGATTCCCGGATCTCGCGGTTATTCATTGCAGCTCGTGGAGCAATTCGACGATGCCACTCGCTCATGATGGAGAACAATGGGGATCGACCCAGTGGCAAGATGGAATTAACCAGCGCGAACTTTATTGTGACTGTCTGAGCTGCTGAGATGAATTTGCGCGTCCATATACGGATGTAAATATTCTGAGCATGTTATGTCGTAATTTCTGGTAGTCGGTTGAATTGAAAACAATACTGAAAGAGAATCTAATTCTGTTTCGGTCATATCTTTTGTCGAATGAGAACGTCAGGATAAGCTTAAAGAAATCAGGGAAAATCAGCAAGGCGCGCTGACAGATTGTTAAGATTAGTAAACCGCTATTTAAAAATTAGGAAGGTGCGCTGATAAAATACCATCTGATTCTGAATGTGCTATACGAGTACAACAAAGCGAACTTCTTTTGCAAAGAATGAGTAAGTGAAAAGAGAATGAAAAGTGTTCGGGAACATCGAGACACCATTCTAAGTTTGAAATTGCTACTTGTTTTCTGTTTCTTGTAATAAATGTAGAAAACGTTTCTTTTGATAGTCCTGCAGTTTGATCCTACTGTTGTCATTTAGTTGATTTGTATATTTTAGCATTCAGCTAAATTAATCAGTTTAATGTTGGTTCCTGTCAAGCTGATGGGCGGAAATCACTATCCCTATTCCTATCCCTATGCAGTATTAGATGTATAGCGAGGTAATAGAGGATTATCTAAAACGAGGAATAATGGAGTTGGCACACATGAAATAATTAGTTGATTGAAGCTTGTATGCTGCCACGACTCCTGCTGCAATAGTCCACTCAAGGGACCAAAGATAAACCACCCCTTGTTGTTCGACTCCTCGTATTTTTACGCCCGTAATTCGTGAACAGCGGGAGCTATGAAAAAAGCATTCATATACAACTTACGCGGTTCATGGTAATCGACAGTGTTTCGTACAAAATTATTCAATAATCTCCTACTCCGCGTTACTATTCGATTTATGCCGTGTTTACCTCATCTATGACGACAATTATAAATGTAGGAATCGAACAAACGTAACACGAGAGGAACAGTGAGCAACGTTCAAATGAACGAACGCGACGACATTCTTTCGTTGACGATCGAACTGTGTGACAATATCTTAGTCTCCATTATTCAATTCATTTTATACTATATTAAAAACCGAGTTGGGTCACTAACATAAACCTACATAAATACCCTACAATACAACAAACAAAATACCCTGCATAAATAGTTTTAATTCGCTCGACGCATTCATGACAAAAATGAGTAACTATAGTTTGAAACAGTACAAAGACTAAAAAAATTTAAGAGTACCGATATAAGGTGAAGTGCCCTATAAATAATTGTATTATATATTCTGAGGCCTCAGCTACAAGTAGGTGTGAATATTATTTCATTGAGACATCAATTGAAATTTAAAAATGAATTCAAAGTTCATCTGAAAACAGTATACAAAATAGTCTATTTACATGCGAATCATGTGCATTTATAGTTCGAACTTTTGTTAGAAAAAAAAAATAATTTAAGCCCTCAGACAAAAAATAATTATCACGCATAATAATATTGATATCTTAAAATAAATTGGCAATCAAACTTAACGTAAATAATAATTATTAATCCAAATATAAGATGTCCAAGATTAGGACTGTTTTCAAATATAAGTACTCCATACTGGGACGCGATGACAGTAGCTGTCCCACTCTAAGCTTATACGCAATGTGCTTACGCCTGAAGCCGGACTCGTATTTGTGAATAAAATCAACGCATTGTTTGCAAATTATTTAACTACATGTACGTATAATTAGTCTTCTATTAGCTTGAATAACGTATGTAGAAAATGTTTTCCGGTTGTGACGTTAATAATACTTTATGTTTACATCTTAAATCTATCAGTATTACTACCTAACCTTAAAAGTTGTATCATGACAAGTTTTATTAAAACAGTAAATGAAAATAAATATATATTTGGTTAAATAATACAATACTATAATCTATGATAAGAATACTACATATTACGCAAAGCATCTTCTATTCGTCATGCGCAACAGCGCCACCAACCAACGTTTTAGGTTATGTTCGCTCGATCAACTCGTAAATTGAATTTATCCCGATTTAGGCTTTACTTCTGTCCGGGTACTAGTTTAGATTGGATTTAATATGTCCAACTATAGGTTTGAATTATTCTTGTTAATACAATTAAGATATTAACCTAAACAATGATTCTTTTATTTTAAATTACTTTACAAACTCTGAACTGTATGTTAAAACTCTTAAGAAATTGTTTTCGTTTATTTAAAGTGATAAAATTTAAAATAGAAAAACATGCTGTCCAGGCATAGGGCACTTCAACTTATTACTTTCAACCTGCTGAAAGTACAATATTAACCCTTTGCACTCCGCTGTCTCCTGTAAGGCACCACTAGAAATTGTTGTATCATTATTCAAAATATTGTTTACATTATTAAATATATCGGTATCTAATCAATTACTAAACATTTAGGTATTGTATGAGGTATTCTACCAATTTCATATCCATACAATTTCAAAAGTCATAGGGAATGGAAGTATTCTAGATCGGAAGAAATGTTTAATTTTCCAGTTAAAATAGCGCGGAGTGCAAAGGGTTAAAGAAAGAACAACATTGCCAAGATGCAGAAAATTTGTATTTTGCACGCAGATCTGCAGTCCAGTCGTAGGAAATCCGCGGTCGAGTTGATGTAACATAATCCCCTCAAGTTTTTCGAGAGAAACTGATCAATGGGACAGTGTGGGTGGTCTTTAACGCCGTTTTAGTTGAAGAACAAGCACACTGTCTTGCCGCAATTAATGGCTTCCCTTGCAGAGACTCTCGGCCTTAGAGTATTTCGATGTTCCACGAAACACGGAGACGGCAGAGGGGCGGTCGCCCTTGATTTACGTGAGATCGCATTAAACGGTTCTTTGATGGCTCCTTACCTCCTGAGTGGTTGATAACTTGATTTGCTCGTCCACTTTGGAACTCAGCCACGACTTCCTCTCGTCTCTGACGCATCCAAAAAGCCTTTTCCACGGAGATCGCTGTCTCAATTTTTTCCCCCAATGTTCGCCACGCATCGAATAAATCCTGATTATCAAAGGCGAGTGCTCTGCCTTCGGCATACGCGAGCTAACCTCCTTAACCTCCATCGGTTTAACATTGACTCTTATGCCAATAGCGTCGATAGGAAATTCACTAGGTTTGGTACCATTGCACTTCACACTTTAACGCATATTAAGGGTCTTCCACTGAGAGGTGACATTTCAAATATCTCGCTATATTTTATTTGTGAAGATTAGAGTTGTCTATTGAAGAAAATTGTAAAATACCAGCGTTTTTTAATCGTTTAAAATAACGCTGCTTAATGTGTTGTTCAACTGTAATGCGCATTAGTTACTCTTCGGCGGTCGAGCTTCTTGGTTCGTCGCGGGGTAGATGATAACGAAATGAAATCTGTATGAAAGCGCTCTGTATGCCTATTTGAATAGCTTCTGCAATGTAAGAATTTACACAATTTCCTTGAAACACTTGAAAACGCTGTTTCAGAGACTATTTAAGTCTTGACTTTCGTAGAAATAGAGTACTTCACGAGTGTACAAATAAAAAAAAAATACTGAAGCCTCATTCTTCAATTACGTCGGACAGCAAAAATTGTACGACTTACGTAACATTCTTAAATCGACTTTTTTCCGATTCTTCGAGCCAAATACTCCACTGTGCGTCGGATCGCGAACAGTTAACAATGATTTCTTGTTGCCAATTCGCACCTGCGACAGATCACGTCTGCCCGAAACTAATCAGCTGAGAGTTCGAATTTTCCAGCAGCAGTAGCAGCAGTCCCGAGAAAGTAATTTTTCGTGTTTCGCGAAGTGGCCTAAGCACGGACACCTTACGGGCGCGTCGGTACCCGGAAGCTTCGCAGGGGTGTAAGAAAGAACGGTTCCAGGGGAAATGTAATTACCCCGAAGGGTGGGACATTACACCAGCGTCGTTGTTCGTCAAGGGGAAAAGTTTTTATTGCGAGTTCGCGTCCCGTGGCGTGTAACGTAGAACTTGGCAGAGGTAAGAAAGTCGGGGGCCGACGACACGGTTTAAATTGCGGCCGACGACAGTGGCAGCGAATTGGCGGTCGCACAGGTAACGAGACGACGACTGTGCAAGGCCGATGGAAGAAACGGCAATTCGACGCGGCCGCCGCGTCGCGTCGTGTCGGAGAAAAATTTCGCGGACGTAGTATGACCGCTGGCCAACTCGCGCGTTACCGTCAAACTTCTAAATCGGCCTTAACGAAGGGTCACTCGTAACTTTGCTCGTTTCGGCCGAAGCTCCTTGACTCTTGTCCACCAGACGAGACCTTCTTCAATTTAACTGACCTACGCTCTCGTCGGTATTTACGTTGACGTTCATACAGGGTGTTACGGTTAACAAGCAAGAGCACAACTGTCCGAATTTCACTTTAACTTACTCTTGTGCGATGGTAGTATACAAGTCAGTGACGAGACTGCGGATCTTTATGCATTTATGGATGTGCCCATAATCACGACAGCGGTATGAGTCAAAATTGAAAATAAATGTTTATCAGTAATTTCACATCACATTATTTTAAACTACATTCATTCAATGTAATTTTTAGGATATTGTCAAAAATGAAGCATTAGATAATGCTTGTTATTTCAATATTATATAGAATTCATTTAGCGTTAATGTTCTTTTCCTTTAAATATTTCGAAACTGGAAATATATGACTTGGACCACTTTCATAATTATGGGCACATACGTGCAAATTTTTCAAACACTAAGGGGCGTTCACATTACCAATAATTACGGGTCAGTCAAATTGTAACCAGATTTTGTATAATAATTAGACTGTGGATTTTATGCATTTATGACAAAAATGGGTAAGCACAATTTAAAGCAGTGAACATATTAAAAAGATTTAAAGACATCAGCGTATTGGTTTCAGCTTAATCAGATAATTAAAAGTGGAAAGAAATTTTTATTTCATTCCTGTGTCTTGCACTCAATGCAAACATTTTTTTATTTTGCATAAAGATCCGCAGTCTAATAATAAATAATGTATCTTTATGCAGCCTCATGGCTAGGAATCGAACTCGGTTTTACAAAAGATCTAACTAAAGCTAAGCTTCTTCTTTCTCCACGTTTCTTCTATTCCTAATTAGCTTATCTAACTGTGAGGCCTATCTTACACTATTAGGGATGGGATCAAGTACCTCGCAAACAGGTTCGAACCTTGATTGATGGAATTCGAACTCTCTATAAGCACTTCGAAAAAAACAAATAGTACTCCCAAGTATACTCGAACCTTTACCAGACAGTTTCGAACACTTTACAAGTGCTGTGGTAAATAATACTTGCAAGTATACTCGAATCTTGGTCGAACAGTTTCGAAACTTTCGAAATTTTTTCTTGCACTGTCCGTGGCAACGTAAGGCTGTTCCGGCGCGGCGTCTGTTTATTTTTTTTTATAAACACGCTGTACAGATGAGAGAGAAAACGGGGTCTCATAATTTTACATGCTTCGACCGATGATTGTAGTTTGGAATGTACTTTGTTACAAAAACTGATATATTATATCGAACATTATCTAGGTGATGTCGAGAACAATCATTTGTATATATTGACTGCATCATTGGATCCACGATTCGAAACATTAGCTTTCTCTAAAGATGAATCTATCCTTCGAGCACGGGATGCCTCGACTGATATAGCCACTAATTATATTAATAATGATAATTCATCTACACCATGTGATAGTTCACAGACGCAGATGTCCGAAAATCGGCACAATAGCGAATTATCAATTTGGTTATCCTTTGACAATGAAATAGCAATTACAAATAATACGATACCTATCTGATCGTCTGTTGTGTTAGAAGTGGAAATTAACTAAAATCACAATATTTAGAACGCAATGAAGACCCGTTATTATTTTGGCGTGAAAATGCAATCAAGTAACCCATTTTATCAAAAATTTCACGTGACTATCTTTGTATAATGGCCACTTCTGTACCTTCAGAAAGAATTTTTTCAAAAGCAGGAAATATCATGGATAAAAAAGAAATAGGATAAAACCAAGTATTGTAAATGAAATATTATTCTTAAATAGTTACGAATTTAATAAAGAAAGTGCTTAAAACCTACTACATATGCAGTTTTGATTTCCAAGATTCGAGTACTACTTGTGAAAGTTTCGATTACCTTCAACATCGAAGTACTTATAAGTATCTTTTCGAAACTTGTTTGTACTCATTCCGAGGTTCGATAACTACTTGTATACAATGAATACTTTTCAAGTATAATCATTGAAACTTTTACTGCTTTTAGGTAGTAATCGAAACCCATGAAATGAAAGTTGGTTATTGAACTTGACTCGGATTCGTGAGTACATATTGAACTTGATCCCATCCCTACTTGTGGGTTCACATTCGTAACACAAGAACAGTTATCGTGAATTCTTAGCAAGACCAAGGTTCAAAAGTCCAGAGTAAAGGTTTAGAAGAAAGGTTCAGAAGAAAGGTTTATAGGAAAAATTCATAATGAAAGTTCATAATGAAAGTTCATAGGAGAAGTTTATTGTAAACTTCATAAGAAAGGTCCATAGAAAGTTCATAGAAAAGTTCATAGGAGAAGTTTATTGTAAACTTCATAAGAAAAGTCCATAGAAAAGTTCATATGAGAAGTTCATTGTAAACTTCATAGGAAAAGTCCATAGAAAGTTCATAGTGGAAGTTCACAATTCACTTCACAGTTCAAATTCAAATCCAAAGTTAATACTGTTCTAAAAGGAAGCTTCGTAACGTTCTACGCTTTCAATATGCTAGTATAAGGTTCGTACGATTCTCCTCCAAGGATCTTAAAGTTCTAAATCCTAGCCCTCCAGCATCTCCCCACCAAAGCTCGGGAGAAGACAATCTCCCTGGTAGGGATAAAAAGGGGACGAATCACCAGTCCAGGACGCATTCACCAAATCCGTGATTCCACCCCTCACGAAAGCCATTTTTTGGTATTCCCACCTTTCTCTCGTTCCTTTTCTTTTCCAGTGATATCATTCGTCGATAGCGAGTGATCAGTAAGTCGTGTAAATTGGCGTAGTAAGTGGTGTCAATCGCCGTCTCCTAAAGAATCTGTCCGCGAAAGGGTGAAATTATTCAAGAGCAGCCCGCTTAGGATGCGTTAAAGTGAGAAAGCCCTAAAATTAGGTACGGCAGCTTGAAACGGCAAATTCAAATACGCGTTGAACAGCATTACCACCGACTCAGCATCGTTAACACGTTCGAATCCGCGCGACACAGAAATCCATCCTTCTCCAGTTCCAAACTCGACATCATCGAGCCATCAAGCTCGCGCAATCCGTACACGGAACTGATTGTTTCGCGCATCCCGAGTGGAAGCGCGGAGGCGGTCGCTTGCGCGACTCGCACTTCTGCGGATTAGCCTAATAATTCCGAATTGGTGGGGCGCGTTGTCGTCGACATCAATGATTCACGGCCGCGCTGATTGACGAACGAACGAACGAAGGAAGGTCGAGAGGGTAGGGGGCGTCTAGTTTACGAGTAATTAGAAAAAAAGTTGCCGGCCTCTGGTCTCGTTACCGCCGGATCCCCGGAGGAGGAGATCAAGCGCACCCGTTTAACGAACTGCGGTTCCAGGGGTTCCGTTTTCTTCGTTACCGTGCACCGAAACGGGATCCCTGGTCCAGGTTCCAGGGCCGGGGGGCACACGGTGGCAAGATTGGAGAGAGGATTCGATCGCGTTTCTATCCGGCGACTGCTTATTCCGTCTTCAACCGACTGTGATCTCATTAACGTGCTCGAGTGGCTTCGACTGCTTAAAACTGTCCCACATTTCATAATGATACTCCCGTAGCCGGGTAACCGTGCTCGCGAACAAGCAATTAAAAAAGATTCCATCCATGCAATTAGGAACTGCGATTGCGGACCCCTGGAAGGGCTACTTGGCCCGCTCGTGTGGTACTTCTCTATCGCCCACCCCCCTCCCTCATTTCTTTTTTCTCTGGCCCATCGGATCAACCGGAGAGAAAGAATTAAAAAGGAAAAGACGCCATCCGTGTCGGCGCTCTATAGCCTGACGGCGTCGATCCATTCAGCCCACTTCTGTTCCAGTTTCCACAGCTACGACGAGGAAGAACTCGCTCGGGAGCCCGCCTAGAATCTGTAGTTTACAGCCGAGCGATCTCTCTAAGTCGCGGGAGAACGTTATCGTGCACAAGGGGAGTAGGGCAGGGGGTAAAGGGGAGGCGTGCAGTCCCCCTTTCAGAACTTGCGAATCTCTTCTCGATGCTGCACCGGGACCTCCGCCGCTCGACCGGAAATTTTATTTAAGCGACACTCGCAAGATGTTCTCCTCTTAAATTACGCCGAGTCACCCCACCCCACGATAACAGTCAAACTACTCGAGTTCTTCCAAATTGAATGTCCTTAGGGTTGATCGTGGAGCTCGACCGAGGCGAGCAATCGCTTCCTACCGACGGCGTCCTTGCGTCTTCATCTCACGGTGCATGTATCCTGTTGCGTGTCCGTACACTATAATTCACTTCCCGTATTTTGCGGCCTCGTACATCTCGCTACGTTTATTCGGTATGATACCGCGGGACGCTGCCTGTTGAGAAATGAATCGTGCCATGGGGAAGGATTCCGTTCGCGTCGACGACCAATTCTGCATGGTGTGCTCGAAATGTTCGGCGAAATCGTGCGCGATGGTGATCATACGACCTCCGTTAAAGAAGACAATCCTTTATTCCGCTGTTCTGCCCGCTAGATTTATTTTCTGTCTAAAATGGCCATTTAGTTTTTTATTTTGCGAATTGGAATAAAATTGAATATCGGCACACAGCATACGTGTTGCACGTATAATAAATGTTCGCATAGATGTGCGCGCCGGAATGAATTGTGATGGAAGCCCGTGATACTGCTGTATATTTAGCATTCTTGGAATCATTGGACGTTGAAATTGCAGAAATGAATGCCTCGGCCGGACGTTCATTTTATATTTATTTTATATCTAAAAACAATTATTCAACAGGAACCTATCGATACTGACGCAGCTGTAAAAACATTGCAGCTCGTTTCCAGCGTTACTCGGATAAGCAAAACATAGAAACTGTACTCGAACGAGTATTTTCTTGTAATCTTTCGTTGATTACAAAAATATGGAGCTTCAAATCGACCGAAAGTTTACAGCACGATCAAAGTAAGTTGTTTACATTCCCAGAAAAACACTGCGATTCAGTTTGCTGATATTTTTCTTGCTTATCGTTTTCTTCCTACTATTTTAATAAGTAATCCTAATAACTCGAATCACATTTATTAGCGATATTGATCATTTGCGTCTTGCAGCATGTAAACGACCCACTAGTTCTTTTAAATCGAAATGGGTTAAATAACTCAGTGACGTTAATTATTAAGTTAAATTCTTAAGTTGTATTATAATGAATAATAAAGCATCAACAGAAAAACAATCGTGCTGTTTGCGTATGTCCATGTTTTCTAACAACATGAAGCCCGCACATCACGGAAAGACTTAACGGAATGTAAAAAATCTTTATCCACGAATTCTAAATTCTCAGGATGTATAAAATAATCGCCGACATGCAACGCGTCGAGTTGCGGGCATGATTCGGTTCATAGCGAACGGCGGTTCTCTAAAATCGCACAGTCTGCGCGTTGTGTGAACGCGACCAAAGCCTGACCAATGCCAATGGAAAGATCAGCTGCATACCATAACGCGGTCTTTCGGGGACCGAGCATATTCGGAATGGTCGAGTTTCGATTATGCGTCTGTTTTCCGACACGCGCGCCTATATAAATTCAGAATTGCATCGCGAATGCATAGAGAATACCAATCCCGAAGCCAGCGGGATGTTATCTCTGTTATATCAATGCGGGGATCGAACGGTGTACCGTCCCGATCGTTCATCAGCCCTCTGGCAATTTCGCTTGGTCGCAAACGATTACAAACGGATCCTCTCGTTGCGAGCCATTTCGTCTTCGCTGCCCGTGGAACTTCGAATTGTTCCAATTAAACTTGATTCCGGGGCCTGCAACGCCGCCGCGACAGCGATGGAAACGTCGTTCGGACACTGGCCGTTATCCTCACGATGCTCCTCGAAAAGTTTCGACGATCCATAGACGCGCCCCGAACTTTTCGGCAGCGTGGGTCGACAACCGGTCGCAGAGAGCGATAATTACGATTGCCTGATTACGGCTGATTTCGTATGAGCATTTTACTGTGAAACGAATTAATACTCGGGCGCTCTAAAGAAGACGATAAGTTTTTTAATTATTGTACTATACGATCTTAACTTTTTTGACGAGCTAGAGCAATTAGTTTAGAGTAACGTTGCTCATGTTGTACCCCTTAAGAAAACACCGTATAAAACTTAGGACTTATTAAATAAATAGAAATTACATGTGTTAATATTGTTGTTATTTATTATAACGAAATTAGACAATCTATATGCTTTCACGTAAAATAAACTGAATCTTTAAAAACTTACATCGGTAC
Organism: Lasioglossum pauxillum; assembly: GCA_933228785.1. Classification (NCBI taxonomy): domain Eukaryota; kingdom Metazoa; phylum Arthropoda; class Insecta; order Hymenoptera; family Halictidae; genus Lasioglossum; species Lasioglossum pauxillum. The sequence goes on along the minus strand of OW121705.1, from coordinate 42,041,771 downwards.
GACTAAAGGAACCGGTTTCCCAAGCTATTCGGAACCTATAGCCTAAGTCGTACCTAAAAATTCAATTAAGCAACATTTTTACATGTCACATAGGTATTCAGTTAGTACAAACATCACATACAAATTTTTTTGTTCTTTTGTTAACTCCAGCGCATACATCGTGCACCCATGATTTGCATTTCAAGCATTGAATCATGTTTTCCTCCCGATCTTCTCCACAAATAAAACACAACCAATCGCTTTCCTTCTTTTTAATGTTTAATGTCAATTCCTTTTTAGTAATTACTGTGTTTCTTTTATTTGCCGCATTTTTTTATGTTTTCTTTATTATGCGTTGACGTTATTTCGACTGACGAGGTAGTACGACTTAGAAATATGGGTACCCTCATATGGGTACGACTTAAGACACGGCACAAGTTAAACTTGAAAAGTAAACATAACCTAACTGAATAAAATGAATACGATCGTAGTACAACCGGGCAGGGAACGATTCTAAATGCAAAAATAAGTCGAAAAAAGGAATAACATTTTTTCGTTTGACGCCTCGTTTTCGAGAAAATCGAGTTTAAAGTTCCGCTAGGTCGCCTGCCTTAGAATTTAGAATATGCAGGAAGTAGAATTGGTTGACCATGGTTATACGCGTCAGACGATTCCTATGCAATAGCACGTATATTCGCTGCATTTTTAAACTCGATTTTCTTGAAAATAAAGCTTCGTATAAAGCAATGTTATACCGAATATTTTTCTTTCTCTTTTATGTAGAATCATTCCCTGCTTAACTGTACTACGATTTCCGGCCCACCCTGTATATTTTAGATTCAATCCCTAGAGAAATGTGCAAAGAAATGCAGGTAATATATGCAATTATACAGTAAATAATAATTTTTGTTATAAAAACATAAAATCCGAGATCTACTAATAAATTATTGTTTAGATAAATTCTCCAATGCTGTATAAACCAGATCGCATGAAATTTGATTAAATCCCTTGAAAATTCTTCCGAGAGGAGAATTGAACAAGTGTGTAACGATAACAAGTCACGTGTGTAACGATCCGAAAATCAATTTTATTTCATTCGCTTCAAGTGTAAGTGTTTTCAGGTAGGAGCAAAATTAAACCTATGAAATTACCTAGTAACGTGAAGTGCCCTATGCCTGGACAGCATGTTTTTCAATTTTAAATATTATCACTTTAAATAAACAAAAACAATTTCTTAAGAGTTTTAACATACAGTTCAGAGTTTGTTAAATTACTATTTAAAATAAAAAAATCATTGTTTAGGTTAATATCTTAATTGTATTAACAAGAATAATTCAAACCTATAGTTAGACATATTAAATCCAATCTGAGCTAGTACCTGGACAGAAGTAAAGCCTATATCGGGACAAATTCAATTTACGAGTTGATCGAGCGAACATAACCTAAAACGTTGGTTGGTGGCGCTGTTGCTCATGACGAATAGAAGAATTATCATAGATTATAGTATTGTATTATTTAACCAAATATATATATTTATTTTCATTTACTGTTTTCAGAAAACTTGTCATAATACAATTTTTAAGGTTAGGTAGTAATACTGATAGGTTTAAGATGTAAACATGAAGTATTATTAACGTCACAACCGGAATACATTTTCTACATACGTTATTCAAGCTAATAGAAGACTAATTATACGTACATGTAGTTAAACAATTTGCAAACAATGCGTTGATTTTATTCACAAACACGTGTCCGGCTTCAGGCGTAAGCACATTGCGTATAAGCTTAGAGTGGGACAGCTACTGTCATCGCGTCCCACTATGGAGTACTTATATTTGAAAACAGTCCTAATCTTGGACATCTTATATTTGGATTAATAATTATTATTTACGTTAAGTTTGATTGCCAATTTCTTTTAAAATATCAATATTATTATGCGTGATAATTATTTTTTGTCTGAGGGCTTAAATTATATCTTTTTTTCTAACAAAAGTTCGAATTATAAATGCACATGATTCGCATGTAAATAGACTATTTTGTATACTGTTTTCAGATGAACTTTGAATTCATTTTTAAATTTCAATTGATGTCTCAATGAAATAATATTCACACCTACTTGTAGCTGAGGCCTCAGAATATATAATATAATTATTTAATCTCTTAATTACTGATTTTACCATGAAAATTCAATTGTCCAGATTTAGGTATCACTTTTGGACTGTCCAGACTTAGGGCACTTCACCTTATTGGTGAGATGTTAAATATTGATCGTTGGTTTCCAATTTTTGCAAGTTGAATGTTGTCAATTCACGATGAAGTATTTTCGTATGGTTGCTGCGCTATTTCGAAGGATAGGACAAACGGACGGGAAGTACTCAATTAACAACAGATTACGTAATTTGAAACAATGGGATGTGCCAAGGGGAAAACGTCGATCGCGTTCCAGGCGAAACTTCCTTAATCTCTATCTGGGCCTTATTGACATTCGGATAATTGGGCGACGTAATTCACGTGGGTCGCTTAATATGCCATAATCACCTTGCTCGGCCTAATGGCTCCGATGCGCTGTCGGATCAGTCCGTTTAACCACACTAGTTAGAGCCTCTGTTTCGCCCCTCGAAATGGTTGCGTGTCTGACCCTGTGCTAGGTGAAACTACTTATTCCGTGCGCCAGTCTCTTTCCGTGGCTTTACTTACACGTTTTATGTTAACGCCGTTGTTGTATAATATATTATGCATGACTGCTTCCCGCTAATCTAGTCTGGCACACCTCTGACGCCCATCCCAAGTAATTCTAGCAATTACTCGTAATACTGACACACCACTCATCTGTTATAAGCAGAACTTTCCTACACATTAACTAAGTACTTTAACTCCTGTTCTGCTGCTTTCAGTAATCCTCCTGTTATGCTTTACCGCTTAAAACACACTGCGCGACTATTTTATTTCGCATTAATACTTTCAATTTAATGAAACGCCATATGCAAACTACTTAGGAAATTGCGCATTATCGCAATTAACCCTTAGCACTCGAGTAGTGATTCTAAAAATAGCTCTGTACCAGTATTCAAAATATTGTCTACATTATTAAGTATGTTGGTATCTAACCAGTTACTAAACGTTTCAGTATATCCATAGAATGAAAAAGTCATATAAAGGGTGTCTCAAAATGATTTGACATTTTAAATTGCGCCATTTTTTTGTGGCGAACATACAACAATTTTTGGCAATTGGCATCAGGAAGCATTGAGGTTTAGTCATGGAGAATTACACGATCGAACAACGCATAGAAATTGTGAGAATTCACTACAAAAAAATGGTGAAAATTTTGCAGAGACGGTTCGAAAAATCCGCACTTCATATGGTCATCATAACGCACCATCTCGCAACATTGTGGCGCACTTAATCACAAAATTCGACAGTTTTGTTTATTTACGTATCCACTAAGTTGAAAATGCGCCTCATCGCTGAAGATAATTTTCTTCGAAAAATCACCATCAATTTGTTGATGCCCCAATATTCAATTGGTGAATGTATGGCGGGCAATTTAAAATGTCAGGTCATTTTGAGTCACCCTTTATTATAGAATGGAATTATTCTAGGGCGGAAGTAATGCTTAATTTCGAGTTAAAATAGACTGCAAAGGGTTAATTATGCATGTTACTGTATTTAGTGAAGTAAATTTAAAGAAAGATCAATCACACTCCTTGTTCAATAACACTGTCCAACAACCAAAAAACGTTTCGATTCTTACTATACGGTTCTTACAGAGTTTTCTGCGGTGATTCTAAATCTGTCCTTAATTTTTCTCCTAGACGCAATTTTGGAGTTTGAGTTTGAAAAAAAGTCGTATCTCTCAACTTTAAACAAATATTGTGATGTTATTATAAAAGATATTGAATTGTTCTTTACAGCAAAAGATTCTGTAGACTTTCCCGAATCCAGAGGTATCCAACATTAATACATTATGATTGTTTAAACATGTTTTATTTCTCAATTTCTCAAAAACTGTGCGTCTAGGAGAAAAATTAAGGACATATTTGGAATCAGCGCAGAAAACTTTATAAGAACCGCATTGTAAGAATGGAAACGTTAAAAAAGAGTTGAAATTTGTTGGACCGTGTAATTAAGCCTTCCATAAATTGCAGGCGCACATGTTTCCACATGCACGCAATAAGAAATATCGTAATTTCGGGCGATCTTAGGCAAATGTTCGTCGTTTCGGGAAACGCTCGAATTAGCCCTCCCTATACAAAGCATTTAGCAGGCGTGCCAGGGCGAGGCACGCACTTCCTTATCAGTTGAACACCAATTCCAGCTCCTCGTGGCCTTATCATCCGGCTGATACGGGCCGAGGAAAGAATATTATCAGAGAACTACGTCCTTAAATGTATTCAGCGCACGTTGCGAACGGTTTAACCGGCTGTGTTCTCCGGGTCCCGCGTAATCTACAACGAACTTCCCCATGCAAATCCGAGGCAATAGCGTGGCCGCAGTGAGAGACGCTCCGAAAGGAAATAAGGTACGTCGGTTCCCATCGATACCGCCTGCATATGATTTACAAGCGATTCAGCGGGAATTTATTCACCCGTGACAACCAATACCCTAGGTTTACGACGCGGCGTTACGATATTTCTATTAAATCGCGCCGTTTCGGCTCCGTCGCGCCGTACCGTGGGAAAACCCTCAAACTTTAATCCCCATCCCATAGAAATCGAAGAAACGTCGTGCAGCAATTTTCCCGTGATCTTTCTTGGTCAAATACTGTGCATTTTAAGCATTTATGGGTCGGAAACGGTTTCCAGCGCGATGAATTCCTAGGTGAAAAACGATTTAAAAGGTTGCGGAACCTCGATTTCTCTCGACACTGCGATACTAATCACGTCCTTCACCGTTTTCGCGATGATAAGGAGGGTGAAATTGAATTTTTCAAGTATACATTTAGTCATCGTCCGTCTATCGCGGCCATATTACGTTCACGGTAATAATGGGTTATCCGAAAGTACCATTAGGACGTTGAGTGAGAATATCTGTTTGAATAAAATTTATTTCATCAATAAAAGATAGCCATCGTAAATTACGTGATTTTTTCGGCATACATAATCGTCCATCCGAGCAAACAATTCGAAATTTGATGAAACTGGATCTGTTCATGATAAATCAAAGTCTGGCGGGCCAAAAAAAGCTTGTTCAAATGGAAACATTGCTGCTGTTTGTGAAAGTGTCACTATAATAACCCATCGACATCAATTCCACGTCGTTCTCAAGAATTGAGCATTTCTTCGAATTGATGCCTGTAAACGTGGTCGTGGTGGTCATTTGACAGATATCGTCTTTCACACATAATTGTCATAGATGATACCTGATAATGAAATTTTAAAAAAAACTAATAAAATTGAAAATGGTATGTTTTCTATGAAAAAAACTTCCTATATTCTACTTTGGATAATCCTGTATTTTGAGGACTAATTCTTCATATTCTTCAACAATGATAAAATTTTGTTGTTTCTGATGAATTTTAGAGGGACTTGATCAACATGTTCCTGACACTTTTCTGATTGAAGCGACACCAAACACGACACAGTTTGGTACATGTTTACTTGGAGAATTCACGATGTAGTAGAACAGTGCCGGGCATGATTTGAGCCCCTCAAACGTTATATTTCTTCCGTACAGCACGCATCTTGAGGCAAATGTGCCCAGCACTGTGTTAGAACCTCTATTATCCGAACTAATCCTCAATAGCAAATTACTAAATTCGCCCTTTACGGACTAGGATTTTTTAACATGATATTCGTGGGAAAGCTAAATCCTATGCGACAGTCTCAAGCTCTAGGAAATAGTAAACATATACATTGAGATTTTGCTACTAAAATAATCAATAGACAGCGGATTTTATGCATTTATGACAAAAATGACAAGATGTAATTTAATGTTATATTACTGTTACTGGTATATTATTTTCAACCTGCTAAACATATTGAGAAAGAAAATTTTGTATGTTACTCCAGTTTGTTGCAATTCCAGTGGGAAAATTTTATTTTGCATGGAGATTCGATGTCTAATAATCAAATTACTAGTTTGCATCGTTACGAATTAAGTGCATTTACCAGATGTCGTCTACATGTCGACGGCCACCTTCAAGGGGTTAAAATTCTTTCTCTGACCGCGGGTCTGATGCACTTATGCCAAAAATGAATAGACAAACACAAAATGAAGAGGAGATTAAACAAAATTAAAGATCCTGTTATATTATTTTCGACTTTCCAAGACGACCAAAAGAGAAAATACATTTTCATTTAACTTCCATTTGGTACAATTCATACAAAAAGTTTTTACTTTCCATAAAAATTCGCAATCAAGTAAGCATCTACGTATTCTCGACTCTGCAGTAACAGTTCAGCGAATGTTCTCTCAGGAAAACTTGTACACTTTATTCGGGCTGTAAAAAAATAAAATAATAAGACAGAGATTTATAGGAAAGGAAAGGAATTGTATTTCCGCGTGGCGAAACAAAAAGCGATCCCCACAGATTTCTCCCTCGAGGACATCCCTCGAGGACCCCATCGACGATTTCTATCGTAGCGGTTGGATCTGCCCATAGGATCCGATCCCATAATCGATTCCATAAAATTTCACGAGCTCGAGAACGACCGCGTCCGCCACGGGACCGGTCCTTGCCTATCGTTTCCAAAACTCGGCCGAGGACCAGCAATCACCGTGGGATACTATTTTCGTACATCAGAAGAAGATTCGGTGTACACGGACCGAGTCGCTCGCCGACCCTGACTCAATTCCGAACACGACCAGGCTGCCCTCGTTTGCCCAATCTGCCGCGTTTCGAAGCTGTTCGCAACGACTAGATAGACCTGCTAATGTTTCTCGAACGATCCTTCTTTCCTCTTCCCCTTGCGCCTTCTCGCGAGTTGCTTAAAGCTACGGTGAACCAGAATAATATTCGGACACATTTAAAAGGACGATCACCTTTTTAATATCAGATCATACGACTTGAATTTTTCTGGTGACGCACAGTGTGTCGAGTATATGGGAGTTCGGGAAAAAAGTCGTAACTCTTAAACTATGCAATTTTCGAGTAATGTACCTTAATACTTTTTGAAATAAAATGCAAAGACGAATCGATTGGTATAAAAAAATTTTTTTTTTAATTGTGATGACCTTGTTTCTTATGTTTTTTTGTTGCATAAAAAGTAGTAGTTTACAATTTTAACGAAAATTTAAAAAAAAGTACTAAACTGTATACATTACTTATTTAAATCTTCATAAGGTGGAATTAAAACTTAGGAATCTTTAAGAAAAAACCTTTATTTTACCTAGAAATAAATAAAATGAATAAATTAATGAATTAATCAATTAACATAGATAATATGTTATTAAATAATATGTGTACGTACTATACTACTTCAGCTTCACTATCATCAGAACAAGTGTCTGGGTTGGAATCTGATAAGTCGGATGTTTCATTTAATAATAAGTAGTCTCTTATATCTGCGAAATCCTTTTTTTCTTTTTTCGTATGTTTTTTTTTATAATAGGCAATTGGATCCGACTCCAGTAGAAGATGATTTAATAGGTCTTTATTTGAATGTTGTCTTGATGTCTTGCGGGTATTATGTTCGACAGATATCGTATAAACAATTGAAAATAAGGGACTGTATATTTAGAATAGCATAATGAGTAAACATAGTGTCTTATCGTTTCGCGCGGACTCAAGTGGGAACTCGATAGACTACGTTAAAGGCGTGGACGGCGAACGCACGCGTCTCAACGTCAACATTTTCTACTATTTTTAATATTTGTGTATATTTATGCACTTAAGATCGACCGTCATATCAAGTCTAATGTACTTTAAATTAATATAATACAAAATCTCAAAGGAACCTTTTGGTACTTTCTTTAATACTGAATTGAAAGATTGTAAATATTTAAACAATTTTGAAACTAAATATATAATTTATAAGAATAAAATTGATCACATATGTAAGTACTTATCAAATGGCATGCGTCTAAAAATAATTGCAACAAATTTCTTCGAAAGACTACGCAGAAAGCCGCCGAGCGCGAGCGTCTTAATATGGTTTTTTATTATTTTCTCCCCTTGAGCAAACGTGAGCAGATTTAAACCAACGCGAAATTGAAGTTTAATATGCCACCAATTACTGTAAAAAAATTTACGGGGTTACCTCGGGATACTTTTTTTAAAACTCTAATCAAAGTTGATAAATGTTAAACATAAAAAATTAGGAAAAATTGCGATTATTTAAAAAAAATTTTTTTGGGAGATTAAATGTCTAATAATACTAAACACACCCTGTAAAAATCAAATTAAAAGAACAAATAGCTTGCGAGGGACGCATGTTTTAAAAAATGCACGGAATTTGACAGTGAAGTTTCAGCCTCAGTTTTTAACAACAAATTGATTTATTCAGTTAAAATTGAAGGCAGTTTTAGAAACTATGTTTTGTTACGAACATTTTAGGATACATAAATTTGCCGATCTTAAACTTTGATTTTCGGACTTTTTTCCATTGATCGACACACTGTGTGACGTTAGAAAAATTAATTTACTACATACATGACGTGAAAAAGAAATTTTGGAAAAATTGCAATTGGTCGGAATGATTTTCCTTGTAATTTCGACCAATTGCAATTTTTCCAAAATTTTTTTATCGCATCATGTAGTAAATTAATTAACGCTGACAAATAAATGAATTTTTAATACATATTTTCACAACGCAGTATATGGATTTGTTTGTCATAAATATTATTGTATTCTGAGAAGCTTTGTCTGCCAGGAAGTAACTACAAACTGAAATAAAAAATTTCTGAATTGTTAGATAATACACGCTGTATTTTAAAAAGTAACACGCGGTGGTGTGCAAGCAGCTGGAAGCTGAAATATCGGTTTTCATGCAGAAACTCTTGTTTCGCTGAAATGAAAACTGGACAAATAAAATGCGCTGATGGCTGGCAGGTAATTATTCCGAAAATAAGCTAGTGAAGTTTGATATAAATCGATATAAGCAATATTTAGGATGTCGTGTCCACGGCTTTTAGAATAAGGGTTTCAAGTTTCACTATTTTCTGATATAAATTCAAATCTTATCGTGGCTTGGAAATCTGCCTGACATGAATCTCATCTCAAACATGATAACCAGTATGTAATAAGTGATCTAGTCAATTATGACTGCATGACATCAGCCCCTAGAAATACAGGATCACTATAATATTCGAGCAGCTGTAGGGTTTATGAAATATTGATAGATAAATCAAATTCCTTTTAAATTGTAGAAGATTTATAATTTTTGCCACGCGTCGTTAGAAATTCTAACCACTGTAAATGTGTTTTCAATTTCTTTCTTGATCAAACTTCGGACTTATGGCAGTTTCTGTCAAATAATAATCTGACCGCCTACTGTAAATCTTAGCCAAGTTTTAAATACTTTTGACTTATGGTAAAAGTCGCATTCTCGATCTTTCCGTGTATCAACGTGGAGTGTATCCATTTCCTCGTTTCGTTCTTGTCTCTCACATCTTCGTCTAACGAAAGTACAATTCGTAGCATCCTTAAGTGACAAAAATGACCAGGTACAAAACAGTAGAAATATGGAAAGAATTGAAGAATGTCAAATGGCTTTCAACATCTTCAAATTATTGAAGAAAGAAAACCAGTTTTATTCAGCTCCTAACGCGAGAAACTTTTGTTCTGCATAAAAATCCGCGGTCCATCGATAAAGAATGGAAAGCGACTGCAACGTCGAAACAAGTGATACAACTACAACACCGTTTCCATCAGGTCACGCCGAGATAAATTTAACACACAGAAAGTTCGAAGCGAGTGAAAAACTTTTTGGTCGGCCCTGGCATCGCTTTATAAAAACTTCAAAGTGTACGTAGCGACGCGTAAGTTTTGAACGTTGGATTGAAAATAAAGAAACTATTAACTGAAATTTTAATTCTCTCCAGATCTCTGTAGCGTTCACTGGTGGGCGGTAACGCCCACGCTGGAGGCAACGTACAAACTTAACTAATTAAATGAACAAAAGGCGAATCGGAAATGCGGAATGAAATTTTGCAACACGAGGTTCGTGTTCGAGGAAAGTGATATTGGTATTGACCCAGTGCACAGGCACTGAAGTTCAATTTTAGACGCTCGAGGGTTCCCATGAGAACATCTTCCGCGGCGTGGGCGGAGTCTGGGAGCGTTCCTTTTACTTGATACTTTGATACCTTAGGACCGTCTAAAACTGCTCGAGCGCACGTGTACCGGAATAATATTCAGATTGAATTTTGAAAAATGTAGCTTTCTCCGCAAGAATGTCCTCCGACTTCTTACAAGTTGTGCCCGAAAGTATGATATATTATTATTACTACATTTCATTTCTTTCTGGTCCTCGTATTTCAAAGCTTTTACTGCAAATCAAAATCTCCCATTTGCTTGAAGGTAGTCAAATTAAATATACAGTGTCCCGCAAATGTCGTACTTCCTTGAAAGAGGTGATTCTTGAGACGATTTCGAGTAACTTCATCCGTCGCGAAAATGTTCTCAGAAGCTTTGTTAAAGATTTATTAATGAAAAACGCGGACCAATTGCGGCTACTACTCATTGGTCCGTGTTTTTCGTTAACAACTTCTTTAAAAAGCCGCGGAGAACATTCTCGCAGAGGAAAAAGTTGCTTCAAGTCACCTGTGGAATCAATCCTTTCAGGGAAGTACATTTTTGGGACACCTTGTAATATGTTTTGCTATTTAACCCGAAGTAAACAGCAAACAAAAAATCTTGTGACCGCGAATGATAAATTCAATAGAAAATATAACTTTTACATTTATTCTGTTTCTCCCGAAGGTAAAGTATTTTATGTCGCAAACCTGCAAACTCGATTTTCTCGAAAGCCGAGCCTTTACTGATAAAATTTGATTCCGCAGTTCCATTTGCGTAAAGAATCGCCTGCCATACTTCCTGGCGGTATATTCCCGGACCGATTCTTTTCTCAAGTTTGTCAGTTCATTATGGAAACATCCCGTCCGCGTGGCCACCACAAAAGCGAAAGATCGCCGTGATTTATGACCCGTGCGCGCGGCGCGGTGTTCGGTGAGGTATCCTCGAATTACTATCGCCTGGAATTTCGAGCATACAATAAGGGAGCAGCTTTATATGCGGAGTTCGACGGAGGGGACGGTTTGTTTGCTCGTCGCGGCTCGTAATGTGTTTTCTTTTACGAGCGATCGAGTCGAGAAGATACACGGGGACTGTCGTTATTAATTCTCGCTCGCTCGCGGATCGTTTATTACCCGCCCTCGTGGCCTGAGGCTGTTTGTTCCTGGGACGAAGCACGGTGCTCTCGAATCAAAATTTTATAGGTCTGAATCAATATTGTTCACATTTTCAAAGCACCAAGCAAATATCACTAGGGCGTCTAACCTTCCGGCGGGCGAGCGTGTACACGCAGTGCACGTCGGTCGGTTTTATGGAGGTAAAGCAAGTAAAACTCCATCTAACAGTTTCGGGACTTTTGGGTATTCTTTTAGACAAAGAATTAAAAAGTTAGAAGGAATTTTAGGAAAAATTGAAAGAAAAAGAAAAGTGGGAATCTACAAGAATAAGCGGACATGGGAAGTTGCGTAAGGCGAAATACCTACCGATAGGAAAATTTATTTTCCTTTTGGTAGGGAAAAGCGAGATTTTGTAAAAACTAAAAAGGAGCTGTATATATTTGCGTAGTCTTAAGTTTTGCGACGCGTTTTATTTTTTTTTCTTTCTTTTTCATATCTTAAATTTTAAGTTAACTTAAGGTATAGATTTAGTGTAAAACGAGAGAGAGTAATTGGTATATAATAGATAGGAAGCATGTAAATGCAATAACAGCGGATTATAAATAAATAGGAAATATTTGCGAAAGGGTATTCTTTTAGACTTGTTTTGTCTTTCAAATTATCTTAGTATAATTTATGTACAATTAAACGCTCAGGGTATATGAGCTTGAAATGAGTACATAGTTTAGGTGTCTTGGGTATCTAAACTGATCAATACATTTATTAACGCACTTAGCGGAATGAAATTTAGTTTTTACATTTCAAAGAACCATAAAATCATAAAACGAGCCAGGACGACAGCCAATTCCACCATGATGGGGAAAGCATCCTGGAAGTTCACAGGATTTTAAGTTCCGTAGTTCAGGTATATTGCAGTAGTTTTTACATAATTTAGCTCTATCTTTAATTCAAGAATAACTAAAATTACGCGCTGAAATACCTAGATTGCCTAAAAATATATTCGAGCATTCATACAGACACGTGTATCTGTTCGAGAAGAGAGAAAATCATAAAATACTCGAAAACGAGGCAGATGTAAATTTTGTAGAAATTTAAATTTTGTCATCCGTCTTAGAGGTGAATCTACACCTCTAGATCGACGGACATTTGTACACGAAACTTGCCGTAAAAATTGTTCATAACAAAGAAAACTGTTGCTAAAGAGTTTTTTACATCAACACCTTCTACTCATCGAGAAAAGACAAAGTTTGAAAGGAACCATATGTCGCAAACAAATAGTTGCGAAACTTTATATGAAGTTAGACGTATAGACAAAAGACTACTATGTACTACAGTCCACCTGAGTGTCGATGAGACAGAACATAATTTAAAAGGTATTTTAATAAACGAAATTTAGAGGGACATTCGTTGCTGATTTGAAGTTGCAAAATATCAGAGAAAACCTTATATACACTATTATGCACATAATTAAGATTAATATCCTACTTTATAAAATACTAATGCAAAGTATAGGTACTTACAAACTTTTCAGAATCTTCTGTTCCTCCATCGGATCCACAACACACTGCCATTCACGAGAATACGACTGACCCAATATATTGCGCAATATTCCAATTTGATTTACAGACGATCAATATTACCACGTTTTTATTAGCTCGCTTTCTTGTTTGTCTGTTTGTTCGGTACAAATTTTGCAATTGATACTGTACAATATCAATTATTATCATGGACCTATGGACTGTGCATTACCCAGGGGGGGTGTGGAATCAACTTGTCGGCCATCTTGGATGGCAGCACTGTGGTGCGCTCTATAGGCGACTTTAAATACTAGTGTAGCGTCTGTAACTGTAAGGCCCTCCACACACGGGTCGATTGAAATCGCGTCGTGAAGTTCGTACGTCTTGCTCGTCAAATACGATTCATGCGACGGACGCGATTGCTGTCCACACACGGGTCGATTGTAATCGCGTCGTGCAGTTTTTACGTCTTGATCGTCGTACGATTCATGCAACAGACGCGAATGCCGTCCACACACGAGTCGATTGTAATCGCGTCGTGAAGTTCGTACGTCTTGATCGTCATATACGATTCATGTGACGGACGCGATTGCCATTTGCACACGGGTCGATTGTAGTCAATTTGTGTTTTTCAAACATCAAGAATTGCGTTTTCACGTTTTCACTCAAAAATATGAAAACATGCTATTAATAGTGCCCGAATAAGCTACCATCAAAAGCGGTGTCCTCGATTTTTTTCAGATTTTTTGTTGTGGGAGATCATTGTCAAAAACAATAAAAACCAAACTGCTTCGACGTTTTTGCTGCTAGAAGGAAAGCTAGACTTGCAGGTTTTACCTTGGGGGTATATTAAGCTCTAATTAGTGATACTACATCGAATTAAGCAATTTTTTTACCTCAGAAATGCGATTTAAGAGAGTGAAAAAATCGTCTCCCGTGGAGTCGCGCGAATCGTACGATCCACGCGATTTTCCAACTTCGCTTCCGATCGCACGCGATTACAACCGCGGCGATTTCAGTCGAGCCGATTTCAGTCGACCACGAATCGACCCGTGTGTGGCTCTCCATTCATTTGCATTGGAAGTCACGTGGAGGGAGGAATCGCATGCGACTGGAATCGCGTCGACCGAATCGCCGATCGACCCGTGTGTGGAGGGCCTAACACGTACCAGCACGTACATAGTGTCAGTGTCGTAGTCTGTACACTTGATGAATCGTCGTTGATTCGTAGCTCGATCGGAGGCATTCTCAAGGAATACTATTATTTAATAGTATTTTTGATCCATGCCACCGATTTAATAACAGTAAAGTGGGTTCTGTTTCCTGCTAAAGGTGATGTAGGTTCTGTTCCATGCTAGAGATGTAGCACAGACGAGGACAGACGCTACACTAGCATTTAAAGTCGCCTATAGAGCGCACCACAGTGCTGCCATCCAAGATGGCCGACAAGTTGATTCCCCTTCCTTCGTTCGCTGTCACTACTTCGGAAAGTATTTTGTGTAGTGTTTAGTGATTTTGTAGAAGTGTGGTATTTTCTGCTTCGAAAAGCAGGCACAGTTTTTCAAACGTATTCGCGTGAGTAAGTGACAGTGTGCTGTGGATCCGACCGGAGGAACAGAAGATTCTGAAGAATGTGTATGTATACTTTACATTAGCATTTTTATAATGTAGGCTTCGTATTCCTTTTATACACCCTGTGTAATGGTTGGTGATAGTGAATAGTGGATAGTGAAATGTTTTAAGAATTAATGATAGCAAATTAATATTGGAGACAAAGAAATTCAAGAGTGAAATTTCGCTCCGAACGATCAAGGTTGCCCGCGGAGGGTTAAAGAGAATTAGTCAACTCGCCCCGGTGTCCCTTGCCCGCAAGAAAGTTAATGCCCTTACTTTTGTCGTACGTAGAGTGCAATGTGCGGCGCAGCGCTCGGCAAAAACTTGCGCCGCTTCTTTCGCGCCATCGCGCATCGACGTGCACATTGTACGCCGACGACTGAGAGGATTTACAGGTCGATCCTCGGTGAGACCGCGCGGAACCACCGGGGTGTATCAATCACCCAGTTCCCCGTGGTCGTATCCCCGTATTCGAAGTTCGTTCGAGTTCCGGCCGGGAAGTTGCGACGAACTTATACATATGAAACGGCTCGAATATCAACCGCCCAACTCCGCCCGACGGGCCGCACCCCCGGCGTCAAGTTAATTCCGCCAGTTAAAGAGATAAGCGAAAATTCGTTCCGTAATGAATTTCCCTTCTGCGACGCGATGCAACGCGACGCACAGTGGTCGATATGTACTAAAACTGGGACCAAACTACAAAAAAGTTACTTCAGCAGTTCAAAATTGTTGTATGATTTGATCCATTAATATCTAATACGCGTGTCTGATAAGATTTCTTTGAGTGAATTTCATTTATAACTAAGACAATTCAAAAATTGAAAATTATCTGAATTTTAATAATCATATTTCTTTTTGACGTTTAAAAATTGATTGTATACAAAATTTTCAAATGGTGCAATGTTATCACTAGACTGCGGATGTGTATGAAAGTGGAATAAAATAAATAGAATCTTGTTTTCTGTGGTAGTAGTCTTCTTAGATCCGAAATAAATTAAAGGCGTACTAAATTCTGTCATATTTTATATCCTAGCATTTTTTGAAAATTTTCAAAAGTCACAATTGCATACAGATCCGCAGTCTAGTTATCACGCTGCATTTTCTCGCCTAAATCTATTGGATTACATAGGTGAAATGCAAAAATTTCTGGTTACCCAGTTTAACCTGACAAACATTGGTTTGCAGGCAGTCTGTGAACGGTCTGCAGACAATTGTCTGTTAGTCTGGACAGGGCTTTAGTCTCGCACACGAAAAGATCAATTGAAATTGTTTTACTGTCAATTCGTGACACATTTGATTCTAGTATTACGTATATTTTCGATCTCTTTAATTTAACATTAAAAGTAAATGTCTATATTGATGAAATTAACATTCTTAGTTTATTCTTTATATAGTTTATATTTTTAATATTATTCTATCTTTTTTGCCCTTTACTCTTTTTTGTCCTGTTTTTGTTTCCATGCAGCTGCACGTAGTACACATGGACTTCAATTTTGACGGAAATTGAACGAATTACATTTTGCAAGCTGAGCACAGTTTCAATGTATATTCCAGGAAATCTGTTGTATGAAATGAATTACTCGTAAAAAACGTTTTTACATAAATCAGAGAGATAACGTGTCCGGTAGTAATAAAATTCCCCTTATCTTCTCGTGTTTCCAAATGAACGTGACAATTACGATCCGTTACAATACAAAATAAAATATATAGAATATCAAATAAAATGCCCGGGAGTTTTTCCAAATTAAAATGTCCTGCAGTTTATTTGAAACGGAACCGGTTCAAGTCAACATTTCGCTGGATCCAAAAATGATTTCAACCGTACGAAGTTTCAAAATTGACAAACATCTGCCATCTGTACGAACATTATATCCACGTATGAACGTTTATATTAACATCCACGCATACGCACAAGCTCCGATGTTTTCATTTCGAGGGAAAAGATTCTAATTAATTCAGTCTGTCGCGAGTAAACGTTAAAAATATATTTTGTACGTCTCCCTGAAATAAAACCTTAAAATAAATACTTCAAAAAATACGTGGACAACTTTGGTCACTAAAATCATAAAATTGATCTAATTGTAAGTCAAAATTAGAAACAAATTGATCTTTTTGCTTATTATGTGGTACGTCGATTTTATTATAATTATAATTGTATATTGAATATACTATTATGGTAAAATATCATCTAGCCAGATCAGAGGAATTGATTCGAATTTTTTTTTAATGAGAGCTTAAGTGGAACTCTCCATAGAGGGTTATAAAGCTGGACATTAGAATTAACATAAGGTCTGATATACATTTGGTTGATATGACATCTCACAGTTAGACATCAGTAGTGTAGGTACAGCAGAATATAACGCATAAGTACATAACTTTATATCTTTAAATTGCATTGCTTGACAAAATTTAAAAGAGGATGACATGCCTGAATATTCGGTTCATAAAGTAACGATCTGATATTTAATTGAGGGGGGAAAACAGTTACCCTCTCTCTCACTGCCAGTACCGGATTAGTCACGTGACTTTTTGACACATGCGTGACAGAGACGAAACGCAGGGGTGGCGGAAGCGTAGGGGAATAGCGTCGTACAAGGGCAGGGTAGAGTGAGAAGACAACATAATCTGGTGATACTAAGCGGGCCTTAGGACAAAACGCTCCCCTACTTTTTCCTTCTCTCTCACGCCGCTTTAGCGGCGCTAAAAGTTTATTTAGAGTCTGCGCGTTTGTCTTGCAATATATAAATACAGGCTGTCTAAAAATCCCTTCAACATCCGGAAATGAGAGGTTGCTGGGATCATTTGAAGCAACATTTTCCTTTGTTAAGGAGTTATTAACGAAAAACACGGATCAATCAGACCGCTACCTAGACGCGTGTTGGCACAGTCGGCCCGGACAAAATTGTTAACCTTTATTCTATAATAAAATCGAAATCCTAACACACCATCTCTATTTTGCTCTCTCACGCTTTTACACTTTTTCACTAAAATTAATACTACGCACGTCTATTGGCCTACGCTTACACGCACGCAACGTTATCTTACGGTACGGTCATAGTTTCCCTAAGTTTTGGTAAAAATCTCGCTTAAAAGGGTTACCAACCCCCACTTTTTATTTTGTAGGGTAGACCGCTGTTCGAACCCCTCTCGAACGAGTATCCACTCGGGGGGTCTGGGGAGAATTTTAAAAAATTCCCTTTTTCCCCCGCGGCACAGTCGGCCCGGCGCACTAACCAGGTCGCGCTCTGATTGGTGCGTGTTTTTCGTTAATAACTCTTTAACACAGCCGCGGACGCCATTTGTGCAAAGGAAAATGTTGCTTCAAATGATTTCAGGAACCTCCCATTTCCGGATGTTGAATTTTGAGACACCCCGTATACATATTTCAATAAAGAAATATCTTCAATAACTTTTCAGAGAATCATCTCTACTTCAATCATAGTGAAATAAAAGATCTGAAACCGATCGACCAACGACGGTACGTTTATTGTTAAACAATACGCGTTCGCTTCTACCAGTGACGGTTCAATATGCGCACGAAAAGATAACCAGTTTGGAAGTTTCGTTCAGAAAGAGCCGTTCCATGCAATAAGAAGCTAAGGACCGAATGGATTCTCCTCGAAACCGTATTTCCCGATGCTGAATTCTTTGGCAGTGGCTTGCGCGGGCATTTCCGCGAGCTGGTCAGAGTTGATTTTTCAAAGTTTCCGCGCTCAACATCCGTAAACGTTCGGGCAAGAGAGACAAAGTTCGCTCACCTTCCAGGACCCGGACGCAGTCGGTCAGATTCGGATAGTTGTCCGGATAGTTCGGACTGTAAAATTCCTGCTTGGTCTCGTCGCCGACGATGAACTTCTCGCACACGTCCGGGACGTGTCGCATTTGACGGCGTACCACATCGTTCCCGTGGAACGGCATCGGCGTCGGCGTCGGCATCGTCATCGTCGTGAAGTCGTTCGGCTTCCTTGACGAAACTGGCTGGTACACCAACCGATTCTCGTGCGACGGCACTGTCTGCACATAGTTAAAAATCACGTGAGGTTATGCTATTCCATCAACTCCAAGAATGTCATGCTTTAGATCTTAGACCACCCACGCGGAGGGTTTGCCATCCATGAAATCGCGGATCCAGGACGAAGGGCATAAAACACCCGGACTTTTCCGTCTGGATCCCTGACTCTTTGAACTACTTTTTAGGTTAGGTATGATATCGCAAAGAAGAGCTTCGGATGGGAGATTCGGCCAATAAATATATGTTCATTACGATAATAAATTTTAAAATAGTGCTATATCCTCATTTTTCAAATTTTTAAAAAGTTCTCTGCTATGAAAACATTGCATTCGTTTCACATAATTGCAAGATAAATGGTGCAACAAACATTTTTTCAGACAACAACATTTTTAGTAGATACTCTTATGTTTTTACTGTAAGCTCCTGGAAACCAGGACTAAATTTCTACTTCAATCCTTCATCACAATTAACTATTAATCTCCTAGTTAATTAAAGTTTAGTCGTTAATTGCGGTTAACGATTGAATTTCTACTTTAGGGCCCTTAAAGAAAATTCCCCCGGACGTTGCCCAACGCACTGAAAAGTAGGACAAATTCGGGGAGAACCGGACTGATGGCAACCCTATCCACGCGTTCACTAAGGTCTGCCGCAACAATGACGGAACGCCTGTTTAATTCGCGGTGGAAGCTCTATTATCCGAACTAATCAACGAGCCTTAGATGATTGTCTGAGTAGAACTGTTACTAGCTACAGAATCGCTTCAGATCGAACTGTTTATATACCTGAAACCAGCATCAAGATAATGGAAAATTCAGAAATCCATTCGGATAATGGAGGTTCTACTGTATCGTGGATTAACTAAGCAACTGCGATCCAAATTGTGTCATGTTTGGTAGAATTTCAATCAGAATAGTGTAACGCATATGCTAATGAAAGTTTCATATAAAAATAGTTAGAAACAAAAAAAGTTTTATCCTTACATTGATGGAGTAAGTTAGAGATCATTAGACTGTGGATCTTTATACACAATAAGAATCGTTTGCATTAATTGCAAGCCATGCAAGACATAAGAGCCAGGTAAGAATTTATTCCTCCCTTCAATAGTTTTATTAAATCGTAAAAAATTATATTGACACTCTTACATTAATCTTTTCAATGTTTGAAATTGCGTCTACTCATTTTTGCTATAAATGTATAAAATCCGCAGTCCAGTGATCATTATACAGGGTGTCTCAGCTGAAGGAGGCCACCTAAATATCTCCTTTATTTTTAATGACACAAACAATATTTATGGCATAATTTAAATGGTAAAGAAAGAAGGAGGAATATCATAGCAGAACAATTTCTTTTGTCCGGTTATTCTTCATAGTTTTTTCAAGGTCATCGTTATTTTTCTATCGGGAAAACTTATTTTGTTATTCCATCTTATACCGGCTAAAAAAACACATTTTAATATTCTTAAGTCATTAACAAAATGGAATATAAAAAAAAGTTTTCCCGTTGAGAAGTAACGATGACCTTGGAAAAATTATGAAAAAATAACCGGACAAAAAAGAATTGTTCTGCTTTGATATTCCTCCTTCGATACCATTTAAATGATGCCAAAAATATTTTTTTTTGTGCCATTAGAAATAAAGGAGATATTTAGGTGGCCTCCTTCAGCTGAGACACCCTGTATATTGACTTGTAGTTTAGTCTTCACATTACTAATCTGGACATCGAATGAGTAAAGGAGTTCATCGAAGAAACTTTCATTCTAAAAATCTGTGTTATGATTCATAAATTCTATGTGGATGGTTTCGACTATCGAGGAACTCCGTATTCTAGCGAGCGAAGTTTCGTGCAGCATTATCGTGAAACAGAGCCTAACTGCCAAGTTTTGCGACACGTGTGCAAAAGCTACGGTCGTATGCTGCAGCTCGGCTTCTAATAATCCAGACACGATCGAATTGCGAGGCATAATAAATGAATGGTGTATTTCTCATGCGTTTCATGCGGAGGTGTTGCCACTAGTTTCTTGCATTTGGAAAACGCGCGATCACTTTTGGAACAGACCTTGCACCGCGCGTATCTCGACCGCGGCGTGGCGGTAACTCGTGGCTGTCGCAATTGAAAATGTATACGATCGATGAGCAATAATCCTCCGATACACAGGTGTCAGGTCGTTAATTAAATGAGAGTCCAACGACGCTTTAGGCAACTGGTGCCGTGATACCGTTAAATTATAGTTATCGCCTCCGTACGAAGTTATTGGGGTGCGGGAAATCCATTACAACTGTAATTGCGTTATTGCATCGAGATCGATGAACCTCCTAGATCCGATTCTTCCTCCCCGTTTCTTTTTTTACGCGCGAACTTGCGTCCTAGAAACCGCGTTTCGGATTCAGCTAATCCCACGGTTATAAACTCTCGATGAAACTGTACCGGTAATACGAAAAAAAAGACAACAGAATTCCCTCGCCATAAGCCGATTAACTCGGTAGAGTAATGGTAAGCTTATAGCGTGGAAGATTTACCGAAGTTGAGGCGAAAACATACTGTATTAAGCTTTCTATCTTTGAACACAAATGGTGCGAATCCGTGTTAACAATATGTACAGTTACTCGAATTAATATTCGAACGCTCTAAAATAGACGATAACTTTTTTAATACTGTACTATACCATTTGAACTTTTTTGGGAGACTAGAGCAATTAGTTTACTACAGGATGGGAAAAGAAATTTTTTCAAATATTGCAATTCATCGGAATTAGTAGAAAAAAATACTAAAATTTGCATTTTACAACTTTTCTATATGGGCCTATATTGACAATTTAAAAAAGTAACTGTAAGCAATATTACTAATAAAACTATTGTCTACATTTGACATATCGTCGATATTTACATTGTAATAATTTCGTAAAATTAAATTGCAATAATTGATGACATGAATTTACTAAAGCGTAATTAACTAGTGGCATACCCAGCATCGAAAAATTAAAAACCAATATCGAAGACCAATTTATGATGGAATTATTAAAATCTGGAAGATATTAAAAAATCAGCATGGAAAACAGATTAATATTTAATAATACGAACATGAAATTCGATACAAATTACGTTGAAAATTTTACAATTCGTGAAGTTTCACGTGAACAATAATTCCATCTCATTCTATATTCATTGGCGTGACCAGTAACATAATCATGAGTATATACGAAGTAACTAAAGCATAATGTAATAAACTTCGCTTTTCGCTGCCATTAAATCTAACGCAACATATTATGCATGAAATGTGCAGCGATATTGCGGAATTGTATGCTCATTTAGTAGAAATTAATTTGAAAAATTCATGAGCATTTTCAACTTGATTATATTTCTAAATGTAATGAACGTACCTACTAATGAAACGATGAATAATACTTTCTAAATAATCACAATTTTTAAACTCTAATTTCTCGGAAACGAGGCGTCAAATGAAAAAAATTCTGTATTTTCGTTCCACACTTATACAATCTTCGGACACCCTGTGGACATGTGAAATAAAATGGTTCTGAAAGTTTAAAGTCGATTTTTAAGAGAACGGTGGACTTGGGGCCCACGGTCCTTTGAGACTTTCGTTCAAAATAAAATTCAATGGTTAAATTTTAAAGAGCATAGCTGTATTAATCAATTATATAGTCACCATTCTTTTCTACAATTAGAACAAAAATTATATAGTTACCATTCTTTTCTATAATTAGATAAAAAATTATATAGTCGCCATTGTTTTTTACAATTAGAAAAAAACATCATCTATGAATGATGGACATCTATGAAAATCGGACAGGGACTTATGCAATCATCTAATATAATACTACACAAAAAAAATGAAGCTGGACCTTGAATTTCAAGGTCGTGAATTTTGCAGCAACTTTTTAAATGTTTCTCCACCGATCCAAAGGTGAAGAATATCACAACATGTAATTTTCTTCCACCCTGTAGATCAGAAGTGAAATGTCTAAACCCGCCTTAAGGCGGTAGACTCGTTTCCAGGATTGCAAGGGTGCGGGATTCGCCTTTTAATTTCTGGATAATACAAACGCGGGATTTTTCAGTAGTCAAAAACGCTAGATAAAAGATCCATCTAGGGCGCTATCTCTCTCAAAAGTCCTAGTTTTTCGTTTACGAGTCGTAATTTTCGACTTTCAGTTGTATACTTCCGAATACAGTGTTCCATCTAGGGCGCTATCTCTCTCAAAAGTCCTAGTTTTTCGTTTACGAGTCGTAATTTTCGACTTTCAGTTGTATATTACCGAATACAGTGTTCCCGCGATTGTTGTGAGAACCTTCCGGGGTATCCAGTCTCAGGAAACGAAATGGTACTACGTTTTTTGACGTGTGTCGAACATAGATTTCTGGGATGACTTTTCCGAGTGTAAACGATGATCGTGGGTAAACAACGGTGCTAAGCGGGAAATTGTTGTATTGTACTAATACTATTCCATACCTGAGAATGATACATCGAGTATCATAAAACCCCAATTTAAACACCCTAATACATACCTTAATTTCTTTGTAGAGCGATCGATTGCCCAAGAGGGAACCCCCTAGTAGTGGGGATAAAAAAGTCACATCATCCGCATACCCGAAAGTCGCATCAATCGCGGGAACACTGTAATGCAAATTACATTGCCGAATAATGCAAATAACGCCTTATAAACGTAAAACTCGGACTTTTGAGGGCGATAGCGCCCTAGATCGATCTTTTATCTAGCGTTTTTGACTGCTGAAAGATCCCATTTTTGTATTATCGATAAGTGAGCACGAAACTCCGCAGCCTCGCAATTCTGGAAAAAGGAACCTACCCCGTTAAGAGTGAACGATGGAAGCTCGCGATGCAACACGATGTACGACTTACGTTATCAGAAGTTCTCGAGACGTTCGTTTCTTCGTAGCTCGACCTTGCCGTCGTTGATTGGATAAACGTCCGACTAGCGGATAGATTTATCTTCTGTCTGATGTCGGGCGAGACTCCCGAGAGCAGGCTCGAATTTTCACGGTTGGTTTCCACTTTTTTCGCCGGGTCGCTTCTGGTTCCCGTGGCAGCAGCATTCCGATGCATTTCGATCTGACTCCCGGTAACCGTCTTCAGCATCCCGAACGCGACCCGGTTCGGCGAGTTCGAGGTATCCGCGTGCCAGGAACTTGTTTGACGGAACATTCCGTCGGACCTGCTCGTCGGCGTCGTCGTCGTCGTGGTGCTGGTCGACGAGGTGCTGGTCGACGACCAGGCAAAGGATCGAGTGGTCCTCCGTGCGTCGTACGTACCCCAAAGTGGCCGCTCCGTCTCGCGTGTGGTTTCCGCGGCCGTCCCACTGACTGAAACATTAATGGACAAATACTTTCCGTTACTGGATGCTTGGGAAATTTCCTCCTGCGCGCCACTGCGACAGCGAACCTCGCTCGATCATACTTCTACACGATTTTCACAAAACTTCCCTGGCGATGAATAAGAAGGCTAAATAAAATTATTTATATCGATCGTATTTTTGTTGATAACAATAATAAATGATATCGGCGCTACGGTTCGATCTTTTAATACTCAAAAACACAGTTAACTAAGCTATTTTGCTAATTTTTCAAATCAATCGACGTTTCGGTCACTATATTGACCATTTTCAAGATTGTATTAAATTGCGTCTGTAAGAGAAAATAAATATGTTTTATAAACAATGACATACAATATTCAAAAGTGATAACTATTAAGAGTTTAAATGTATGGGAAAACCAAATTTGGTTTCGCAATTTTTCACTCACTTGCTGAGGTGCAGAAATGGGCAAAAAATTTAATTAGATACAAATTTCGGATCACGGATCATAGATAGAAAATTTTGAATTAGTTACTCCAAGATAAAGATAAAAAGTAACTTGTATCCGAAGTTGAATTACAGTAATTTTTCGATCGGAGTCCCAACACCCGTGTGTTGAACGGACTTGGGTAGCGTAGAGAGGCTATTTTTTTATGACTCCGTCGACCGCGCCGAGACTTCAAACGACGAGCCGAACATAGAGAAGGACAGAATGAAATAGGATCGCGTGGCAGAAGCGTGTAGTCGTCGCCGGCACAGTTTAAAGGCCCGTGCGTCATCACAATGAAACACCAAAATCTTAGCTTCTTTATTTTCTATGATATCATTATGAAACTTTCACCAACATATTCGTGGCATTTTTCTAATGCAAAATGATACCAAATACGATATAATTGGGCCAATATTTAGTAGTTTAATCGACGATGAAAGTCTCGAACGCAACGAAGAACAGCGACAACGCGGGCCTTTGAACTGTGCCGGCGGCAGCTACTGTTCGCGTCTCTTTCTTTCCAATGCGCTCTTCTTCGTTGCGTTCGAAACTTTCATCGTCGATTAAACCACTAAATATTGGCCCAATTATATCGTTCTTGGTACCATATTAATCAGCGAAACGCCAGGAATAAGCTAGTTAAAGTCCCATAAACCGATCATTAAAATTAAGAAGTTTGAGATTTCGATTCAGTCGAGTCAATGTGTGGTGTTCACACCGATATACCCGAGCCGAGATCAAACATCGCCGCCCTACGGCGCGGCGCAGCGTTGGCCGGCAGTGGAGTGAGTAGGCACTGGACTACGGTTAGATAGGCGACCCAGGACTCCGATTGAAGATTTACTGTAGATAATTTCATATCCGAAGCAGAAGGATCCGAAGCTACGGATCCATTTTTAACTAGTTAAATATCTAATTCAAAGATCCTTTCGGATCCTTCAAGATCCTTTCGGATCCTCCAAGATCCTTTTGACCAGCTCGAGGCTTGAATGAACACGTTCCGAGGCCCGAGGGTCGGGCCCCGAGGCCTGAGCCCAGAATACAATAGAAGTACAATAAACACGGACGGGCCATCCCCTGGCCAGCCAGGTAGATCGGCATGATACCCCTGACACGTGCATCCTGAACTTGTTCATTTTTCGTAATGCCCTCACGAAAGTGGCACGAGCCAATTCGTGGCGTTCTTCCGATTAAAAAAAGTCTAAACGCGATAGAATTCGGCCACTGCTTACTGCCTTTATATGTGAAGATATCTTTGAAAAAACGTGGTAAAATGTATCTGAATCAAAATTTTGCTGCATCATCGGTGCTATGGCGACGAAGCGACGAGTTGGATGGTGCGCCTTGGCCATGTGGTGCAATAAACACGGCCGGGCAATCCCCCGGCCGTGTTTATTGTACTTCTATTGTATTCTGGGCTCAGGCCTCGGGGCCCGACCCTCGGGCCTCGGAACGTGTTCATTCAAGCCTCGAGCTGGTCAAAAGGATCTTGGAGGATCCAAAAGGATCTTGAAGGATCCGAAAGGATCTTTGAATTAGATATTTAACTAGTTAAAAATGGATCTGATGGATATGAAATTATCTAATTCAACTTCGGATACAAGATCCTTTTGGATCCGAACCTTAAGATCACGGAACTTAGTTACTTATCTTTTAGTTGGATCTGGATTTAGATACGTTTTGACTTAAATACTGCCCAACTCTGCTTAGGTGTCATTAAGTATGTTAATGTGAGAATCGTGAGACTTAATAGTTATCTTAATAGTTATCACTTTTGAATATTGTATGTCATTGTTTATAAAACATATTTATTTTCTCTTACAGACGCAATTTAATATAATCTTGAAAATGGTCAAAATAGTGACCGAAACGTCGATTGATTTGAAAAATTAGCAAAATAGCTTAGTTAACTGTGTTTTTGAGTATTAAACGATCGAACCGTAGCGCCGATATCATTTATTATTGTTAAGAAGGCATAACATCGCTTTTATACCGTGCTATCGAAAGCCATTTCTATAATTCCATAGATTTTTGTAAGATTGATATAAATCAAGTTACAATTCGATTGAAAACTTTTTAAATTCCTTTCGACACAATCTGCAGAACTCGTCCGTGCACAACAGATGTTGCGGGAACGTTTCACTGTTTTGTATTTGCAGACCCCACATTCCACCGAGAAAATCCTGCTCACTTAAGATTGTTTTCATTAAGACTGATGTGTTTCTCCTGTCCAGCCGTTTCTACCGCCGGTGTTTCAATGTTTTCGTACTCCTCGTTGCTTTCACATTCTGAGCTGTTAAGAAACCTCATAATGCACCACTCGGTACAACTTTGTTGGTAGTGCAAAATCCTTGATGCAAAAACTTGCCAGGAAATCTGTTGCTAACGTTATAATCCCTACTTTGTTGCTTCATTTCCCGAAACTTCGAAATTTTTGTTAAATTTATAACTCGTAAACTAATTGACCAATTTCGATGAAATTTCCTAAATTTTCGTTTCAAGCCCAAATAAAAAGGCTGTAAAAAGTAAATTCTATTCGATTTTTCAAAAACTTTCACTACAATTATTTAGTAAATTAATCCGTCTAGTGTTTGGCAGGAAAACTGGAGTCGTGTGGGCTTTTAATATAAAAGTCATTCTTATTTGTCTGCCATCAATTATGACACTGATTGTATCTAAATTGCGCATTTATACTATAAAAAATTGTGTCGCTTTGGATGAAACTTATCCATTTCAATCAATTGTAGTGAAATGATGCAAAAATGCTAATCCTTGCGTAGCTTGTTTAGATTACGAGCCACGATGCTCGATCGCGCGCGAAAAATCAAACAGCGGGTGTACAATAAAAATATATGGCGCCGTAGTTATTCGAGGAATGATATTTCACCAAGTTGATAACGTGGAGCAATGGGTCGTACCTTCGATAAATCCCCGTTCGGTTTGTTTTGTGGTTATCGCATTTGCACCTCGAATTTGTTCGCCAATTAAACTAGCCCGGCGTGGAAAGTTTCGGATTAATGGAGGGAATCGATCGCTGTTGTTGGCAGCGTGTTTGAACAGAATTTATTCAGCCCTCGACAGCGAGGCATCTCGGCAAAATCGTGACGTCGAGCAATTTTCGACCGATAACTATGTACAGTAAAAATTCGATCCAAGAAATCTCCTCGGGTCCGTACTGTTTCTTAGATCGTACAGTTCTACTATTTTTTTGTAACCTACCCGTCCGTAGAAAAGGGCAGCGCGTGTAAACACGAAGACTAACTACACGCATGTGTCACTTTAATAAGAGAAATACCACAATTAGTTGGTGAAAAAAATAAAAAAAATGAGAAACAAAAAAGTTTTGTAATTGATATATCCGACCTCGTATCGGATTGCGCGGCATCTTTACACTTTACACAGTGGACTTCCTCACAGTGGAAGGGATATACATTTTTCTTAGATCGTACAGTTCCCGCTTTATTAGATCGAATATTTACTGTTTTACGATGCGGCTAGAAATGTAAGATAGCCAATTCTTTGACCACGGTGTTTAAAAACTTTCATCGAGAGCTGAAAAGAAAAACGATAACGTAGAATGGTAAACGTGACTTCTTTCATTCATTAAAATTATTTTCAAAGGAGCTGTAAACTCGGGATATAACGTTTAGACCCTTGTAATTCGTATATGAAATTAACGTGTAATGAGATTGGACCTGGTGATAATGATGGTTCTGCAGAAGATAATGCCGCTCCCGCGCGGACAAATTAAACTGTGCAGTCATTTCCAGCAACACGTCGAGTATCAAGCTTATATTAATATTTTTATCCTACGAAGAGAGAGAGAGAGAGAGAAAGTAATGTGACGTAAACGAATTCTACATACTCGTTTATAATTTGGACTGCACATAGGTTTCAAAGTGCGTACTTCAAATAACATCAAATATTTGTTAAATTCTGACGAGGATATATTTATTCGAGATGGTGTTTATTATAGAAGCAATTTGACTGCACGTACGTTTCAAAGTGTGAACTTCAAATTACATAAAATAGATGTTAAATTGTGATGAAAACGTATTTACTCTGTCAAGTTTTGACGCACACATTTTGATACGAAAACTAAACCTTAATGACATAAATTGAACTTCTTCCTCGTCCTGGTTTTCATAAAATAATGGTTTTGATGCACACATTTTGATACGAAAACTAAACCTTAATGATATAACAGTTCTCTGAATCTCGATCGACAATTGTTTAAACTACAATTAATGTTATCGTCGCACTGGTTCGATCAATTGGAAAATAAGCAAATTTTCAAAAATATCACATGAAATTTAATTCAACGTTTCGGTCTCAATTTAGACCATTGTCAAGAATAGAACATTTCAGTATTGCGTCTGTAAGAATTTGTCAAAGACATTTTTAAATGGTTAGGCAAACGTGTTTTCACACAAGCAGAAAGTAAAAAAGGGATTTGAACTCAAAAAGTGTGTAAAAACTCACATGCGTATAAAGCAAAAAAGTATTAATTTAAATTTGACTAATTCTTACAGACGCAATACTGAAATGTTCTATTCTTGAAAATGGTCTAAATTGAGACCGAAACGTTGAATTAAATTTCATGTGATATTTTTGCCAATTTGCTTATTTTCCAATTGATCGAACCAGTGCGCCGATAACATTAATTGTAGCTTAATGCTGTAAATTGAACTTCTTCCTCGTCCTGGCTTTCATAAAATAACCGATGAAATTCAAAATATACATAAATAAATATTAATTTCGGCAGTTCGTGGACTTAAAATAATTGAATGTTATCCAAACGTGGCATGACGATTAGTGAAAGCCAACAGAAAAGAAAAGAATTTTTCTCGATCTAACCGAATCGAACCGTGCCTATTTTCCATTCTCGTCCGCGTCTATAACGCCCAGAACGCTCGACATTTGACGCTGGTCGACCACAAACGAAATCGAATTCGAACCAAGCAATAAATGAATTTACCATGCGTCTGCTAGTTCAATTTCTGCGAAACCGTGGTAGAAATGCCGTAGAATCGCGTCGTGCGAATGCGAATTCGCTCGAACATCGAAACGACGCGTGCTTCCCGAAAACATTATTATAAAAATTGATTTTCTAGCGTTCCCATTCAAATATTTCTCTCGGTGCTATCGCGATTTTTCTACGACCATCAACGAAAAAAAAAACTTCAAAATCTCCTCGATCCCCGCTACGTGCGTAGAATATTTGATTTTCTATTTTCCCCGTTCCTTTCCGCTAATTTTCCACGAGTTTTCCCCGAAAAAAAGAAAACGAAAGAACGCTGTGCGAATTAAGTCGCGAGCGGGTCGTTTAATCCGTCTTCCGTCGCTGCTTAATCGCGTCTGCTGGAACTCTCGAATTGCATTAGCGAAAATGGGCACGGGTGGCCCGACAATTTCCACCCCGGATTTTTTTCAAGCGTTTCTCAATTTTTCTATTCGTTTTTTCTCTCCCCACCCATCGTAGGCGATATATACTTCGCTTTTCGGCGTGACTACATATTCCCCTCGGCGAAGAAAATTCGAAATAGAAGACAATAGGCGTTGCGTTTATTCCGCCGTGTCGACCGTCAAAGTCGATATATACGATGCTCTTTGGCTTCTCCGAGAGGGCTTTATCGGGGGGCAACATATGCGTGTACAAAGCTGTCTTGAAGTATCGCAGTCTCGCCGATATATTTATGTTCGCCGATGTCTCGGAACACGGATTGCGCGCCCTTCCCTCTCTATGACAATATGCTCACCTCCCGTCGCGAATACTTTATACTTTATACGTTCGACGAGTCTCCTAAGTGATTTTCACTGTGACGTTCTGACGGTGTACATCAGTGCGCAGCTGTGCGAGAACAGCTTCGCAAATATCAGGTGGCTGCGTTCGCAAACGTTCGACGCGCGTACTCGCATCGTTTATAGTCGGCAACATCCACCCGGTAAATCACATTCTTCTGGAGGAAGAATCGTAACCGAGGAAATTTATACGGAGTTCAATAATTTCGTGTTTTCGGGGGAGTAGATCGAAAACGGAAATTAAAAGGATGCACACGGTGGACTACATTTCTATAGGAACACTACCCTTTTCCGCTCCAAAATATTAAGTATGATGTCTTTATGTCACGTTGTCCACCATAACGGTCCCCAATAAATGCACAGTTATCGTGCATACAGGGTGTTCACTAGGGTGGCTCTTATTTTCAACTTTGTTCGACGTTGTTCTCTTTACAACACCTCTTCCTTGATAAAGTGGAACCTGAAAAGTTTTTTGTCTTCTAAAAAAGGGAATATACACCATTCATGCCAATAAATGAAATAATATGCCAATAACAACAAGTTCCGCAAGTTTAAAAAAATATACATTTTCCGTTAATGTTTATTGATAAAAGATAATAAAAGCACACTTCCGTTCGCAAATTTTAGAAAAAATTTTTCAATTTTGGTCCGACATTTTTCTTAATCTTTTCGAAACCGTTAGTTTTACGAAAAAATTAAGGTGACGTAAAAGACAGCCCGTTCAGATCTACAGGGTTTGTCTAACATGTTTTCCGATGCTATCAATAATTTAGAAGACATTCGAGAAAAACGATTTTATGATTAATTATTACGATATTTAAAGGACTTTCCGTTTATCCGATCGAGTTCAAACTTTACACAGATTTTTTATTAATTGAAACAATCCTGGAGGATGCTGTAAAAGAAATTTTGAAAAAAATGTTTGTCTAGTGTAAATAGAAGCCACCATAGTGTTCCGCTATTATTAGCTAGCGGTTTTCTTGCAAATAATAAATATTAGAATAAAATGAAGGAGGCAAAAGTGATACTGCTTTTTACAATCAACGTAATGGCGTAAGGTGAAGTGCCCTATGACTGGACAGCATGTTTTTCTATTTTAAATTTTATCACTTTAAATAAACAAAAACAATTACTTAAGAGTTTTAACATACAGTTCAGAGTTTGTAAAGTAAGTTAAAATAAAAAAATCATTGTTTAGGTTAATATCTTAATTGTATTAACAAGAATAATTCAAACCTATAGTTGGACATATTAAATCCAATCTAAGCTGGTACCTAGACAGAAGTAAAGCTTATATCGGGACAAATTCAATTTACGAGTTGATCGAGCGATCATAACCTAAAACGTTGGTTGGTGGCGCTGTTGCGCATGACGAATAGAAGATGCTTTGCGTAATATGTAGTATTCTTATCATAGATTATAGTATTGTATTATTTAACCAAATATATATTTATTTTCATTTACTGTTTTAATAAAACTTGTCATAATACAACTTTTAAGGTTAGGTAGTAATACTGATAGATTTAAGATGTAAACGTAAAGTATTATTAACGTCACAACCGGAATACATTTTCTACGTACGTTATTAAAGCTAATAGAAGACTAATTATACGTACATGTAGTTAAATAATTTGCAAACGATGCGTTGATTTTATTCACAAACACGTGTCCGGCTTCAGGCGTAAGCACATTGCGTATAAGCTTAGAGTGGGACAGCTACTGTCATCGCGTCCCAGTATGGAGTACTTATATTTGAAAACAGTCCTAATCTTGGACATCTAATATTTGGATTAATAATTATTATTTACGTTAAGCTTGATTGCCAAATTATTTTAAAATATCAATATTATTATGCGTGATAATTATTTTTTGTCTTAGGGCTTAAATTATATCTTTTTTTCTAACCAAAGTTCGGACTATAAATGCACATGATTCGCAAGTAAATAGACTATTTTGTATACTGTTTTCAGATGAACTTTAAATTCATTTTTAAATTTCAATTGATGTCTTAATGAAATAATATTCACACCTACTTGTAGCTAAGGCCTCAGAATATATAATATAATGATTTAATCTCTTAATTACTGATTTTACTATGAAAATTCAATTGTCCAGATTTAGGTATCACTTTTGGACTGTCCAGACTTAGGGCACTTCACCTTATGCGATTTTTTTGTGTTTGCACCATTTTTTTTATAAATGAAGGCGATATTCAATTTCCTTAATGGAATGCTATATATTTTTTATATCAAGACAAATTCGTGATGAAATGGTAACAAAACCATGATGTATTGTTACCGTATTTAATAATTAACCGTACGGAAACGCAATGAAATTTGTATACGAACAGTGCATTCATTTATTACGAAAAACATAAATATTGTAATATTCACCCTTTATTAGAAAAACGGAATTCATTACTCTTGTGAGAGGAATTCCATTTCAACGTTTAACATTAAAATTATATTTTCAGTAACAAAACAGTAATGAAATGCAGGATAAATTTTATTTGCAAATTTTCAATTCGCCATTTTCGAGCTGATGCTACAGAAAAGTGTGCTTTATTGTTGACTATAAAGATATTATAATACGTCTCAGTTTAACAGCCTTAGTTTGCAGATTCAATAGAACATTTTTACGAAATTGTAGCAATTGAAAATATTCAGCCTCGCTTTGCGGTTCAGGATTTTCCGCTTGTGCACTCGCCGTAGCCGGTAACGAAAGTATGTAAGGCTCAAGCTACATTTGTATTCAAAGGTGCGTAAGCCATTTTAAAGCCGAAAGGGTTTTATCCTCACTGTACAGTCAGAAACATTCGCGCGCGCCTTTGAAAAAGATTGATTTTTATGCCAAGATCCCGCGTACCCAACTGCTCGGCACGCCTCTGCATCAGAAGGCGAGGCGTTTCGGGCTTGAAATGCGTTCGCATGAATGTAATGCGCTGCCGAAAACGCTCGCGAGACTCTTGAAAAGGGTCGATTTTTATGGACAGTCTCCGCGTTTGAAACGCACATCGGCACCTTATGGTAACGACCAGCTGCCAGCCCTTACACACGGATGCTAACGCAATTCAGTTGGGATATGATTTACTTCATTATACGAGGGTGAGTCAAAAGTTATCCTCACTGTGGCTATCAAATTATTTTAATAAATTTCAAGAAAGTACACACGCAGTATTTTGTGACGTAATCTCCTTTCTTGTCGATATACTCTGTCAACATGTCAGGAATCTTTCGCAGCCCTTGACAAAAAAATGATTTTACTGACAAAAAGGTTCTAATAATAATTTAATTAGAGTAATTGTGCAGCTTTATAATGTCACAGCATAATTCCGACGTATATACCATGTATTTTATGCATTTAGCAATGCAAGATTGAAGTTATCATTTGCTGACAGGCACAATAATTGTGTTTAACTTATTTAATCTGGATTAGATCGCAATTGCAATAATGCAATTGAATAATCTTCTTGTCATTTGAGTGATGCTCATGTCGTTGCTCTAATTCGTGCTAATTTTGTAGAGTAATTTTAAATATAATAATTATTATCTGCAGATACAAGCATCGGCTAGCAAACAAATAGCGAACTAAATTGCAGGCTATCGATTATGAGTGGTTCATCAATGGTTAAATATGGAATTATTGAAACATTAACAAATTCAAATATAATTGTGTGGGGGAACTCTCAAACATCACCAATAAACTACAGAGATATCATCAACAAATTAATCATAATTTGTTTCATTTTAAACTAAATAATAAGTTTCATTTTTGTCATAAATAATACAGTCCGCAGTCTACTAATACTACATGAGATGAACACGTCTAATAT
The DNA here is from genome assembly GCA_933228785.1 of Lasioglossum pauxillum. Taxonomy (NCBI): domain Eukaryota; kingdom Metazoa; phylum Arthropoda; class Insecta; order Hymenoptera; family Halictidae; genus Lasioglossum; species Lasioglossum pauxillum. The sequence goes on along the minus strand of OW121705.1, from coordinate 42,007,904 downwards.
TTTGGATATACGAGTTTCCTCGCCGATATCGATCTCGCTCGCTTTTGCTCTGTCTGGTCCACTCTCTATGTTTCTATTCACTTTCCCCCTAGCCGTTTCCTAAACGCGCAAAAGGATCGTCGAACCAAGTGAAATACTCCTCTTGCCCCTGTATCCTTCCTCAAGCAATTTTCCAGCTCATGTCAGTACAGTAGATACTTGAAGCAGAAAATATGTAAAAGGGGAGTGAGTCCTCGACGATGTGGTTTTACTCTTTACAAGCGATGGTACCGTCGACATTTTCAAATAAAGTAAAACAACATCCACGTAAAAATATTTTCCTATACTTTTGCGTGGCTAAATGAGTGCCTGTCATCGACGTTGCTGTATCTCGTATATTTGAAACCTGTTTCACAGCGTGATTGACTGACGGAGCACTGGAAGAACAATGAAATTTGCATTTTTCGCAGAATTTTAAATTCGTTCAATAATCTCATAGTAGAAGAACAAAATTCATCTAAATTTACAGTAAGCTGTTAATAAAGGTAACAGGAAAACAAACTCTTATTTCCAGGTGAAAGAAATAAATAAAGAGTCTGATTAAGAATCTCCATTAAGAATCTGAATCGTTATCATCATTATCGTTCAATAATCTCATAGTAGAAGAACAAAATTCATCTAAATTTACAGTAACCTGTTAATATTGGTAACAGGAAACCAAACTCTTATTTCCAGGTGAAAGAAATAAATAAAGAGTCTGATTAAGAATCTCCATTAAGAATCTGAATCGTCATCATCATTATCGTTCAATAATCTCATAGTAGAAGAACAAAATTCATCTAAATTTACAGTAACCTGTTAATATTGGTAACAGGAAAACAAACCCTTATTTCCAGGTGAAAGAAATAAATAAAGAGTCTGGTTAAGAATCTCCATTAAGAATCTGAATCGTTATCATCATTATCGTTCAATAATCTCATAGTAGAAGAACAAAATTCATCTAAATTTACAGTAACCTGTTAATATTGGTAACAGGAAACCAAACTCTTATTTCCAGGTGAAAGAAATAAATAAAGAGTCTGATTAAGAATCTCCATTAGGAATCTGAATCGTTATCATCATTATCGTTCAATAATCTCATAGTAGAAGAACAAAATTCATCTAAATTTACAGTAACCTGTTAATATTGGTAACAGGAAACCAAACTCTTATTTCCAGGTGAAAGAAATAAATAAAGAGTCTGATTAAGAATCTCCATTAAGAATCTGAATCGTTATCATCATTATCGTTCAATAATCTCATAGTAGAAGAACAAAATTCATCTAAATTTACTGTAACCTGTTAATATTGGTAACAGGAAACCAAACTCTTATTTCCAGGTGAAATAAATAAATAAAGAGTCTGATTAAGAATCTCCATTAAGAATCTGAATCGTTATCATACAGTTAAGTAACTGCCAGTAGGTAAAGTATTAAGAAGAAACTGAAAAGTTACAGAAAGACGATAACGAAGATAAATGACGAGTTAACTCGTTTTCCCAGTCAACAGACTAACTTAGTGATAAGACTGCGAATCTTTATACAAAATAAAAAATAAAGAAGCCAAATAAAAATTGTGTTTTTCTTTTACTTATCCAAATAAGCTGAAATTGATGTCCTTAAATATTTGTAACATGTCTACTGCTTTAAATTGTACGTGTCCATTTTTGTTATAAATTCATAATACACACAACCTACTTATTACACTGGACAAACCCTTCGATGCATAATAAAGGTTAAATAGTTAATTTTGAATAGTTTAATTAATTTTCAAACTATGTGCACAATTGAAGCTTTCGCAAACAGTTCGGGAATTGGTTTCCCTTTTTACGAGCTTCGTTCCAACAGCCAGCAGGCTCATTAATTATAAAGTAGTAGCAAAAGAAAGCTCTTCGAAGCTAAGCGATAATTTGCATGCACATTGGTGCATACTGTGAGTCGAGCTTAACAATATTTATATTAGTTGCCGCGATGGCAGAGTGCTGAGCAACGTAGTATTCGTCCCTATTTATAATTTCCCATGGGATAGCACTTTGCGGAACAGTCTAGCCGCACCGGCAACTTCTTTTCCCTTTTGCATCGTTCAATTTACCACCAATTCATTCTCCCATGTTCGAACGCGCACGCGTGATACTCGCTTCGTTTTATTAATTAGCGGCATGTGGTATTTAACCCAATTAACAAAACGACCGCGCGCCGCCCGTTTCGGTGTAACGAATGGACCTGTCCCGAAATTAGCAATCAGAAAACGTCGTATATCGAACACACACTTTTTATTCCACCCAGCGAAATGTTTTTCCCGCGTTAGTGTCGCGTGATTGGAGATGAAGAATGCTAGTAGACGCGTTATATGGAATGGTGAAAATTACAAATGTTATTTCCTATTTCAACTTTGTGGGCGGTAACAAAATGTCCGGTACTTATAGTACCTATCGAGAGAAGTAAAAAATGTCTAATTAAGGATGTTCTGGAGGTACAATGGGAGACAAAAGCACAAGAAATTCGAAATCCATCAATATATTGGCAATGAAAGCCATTCATGAGTATATTTTGCATTAAACTTTTGCGAATACTGTACCCTCTGTAGCTATATTCAGTGGTCTACACTGGTCGCGTTTCCATGCTAGTGAGAGACAACGCGATAAATTTGACGTTTTGTAACAGTTTATAATTTTTTTGCTCTGTAACTGTTTAGTGAATCCTAATAAATTTTGAACATAATTAATTACATAATTTTTACTACATATAAAAAAAAACTGGAGTTTCTAGTTGCGTTTTTTCAAGGTTTAAATAGAGTTTGAAGTGCAATTTTATGAATTCTCCATAAGAAGACGTGTTAAAATGTGCAAACTTTAAGTTGCTATAATTCCTAAACGGTGCAGTGAATTAAACCCAAAACTTTGGTAATTGCATTAATTTAGTAAGAATTATATCTTGTCAAATTTTCAAAAATTTTGTTGCGTTTCTATATACCTCCAGAACATCCTTAACATAGGTCCTAACAGTAATCCATTCCCAATAAAGTCAACTTTTATTATTTATTGGCAGATCGCAGATTTTAAGTGTAAGTGTATATACTGGTTATTTTTATTATAATATGACAAGAAAGAAAGAAATGCAGGATTTTTGTTCCTTTGTTTTAATTGCAATTTTATACCAATAAATATATAATTAAATATATAAATATAAATTGTTTCACGCTCTTTTTTAATTATGCTTTCGATATTTCACATTATTCAAATTTGTATTAAATTATATTTTATGTCAAGATGTCAAAACAAATAAAATATAATTGAATAAAAATTTGAATTAAATTAAATATCAAAAGCATAATTAAATAGAGCGTGAAACAAACCTTAAAATGGCATACAACTCATTAAAGTAAGGTAAATATTTATTGATATAAAATTGCAATTAAAACAAAGGAACAAAAATCCTGCATTTCTTTCTTTACAAGTTAATACTATAAAGGTAATATGAACTATTCGATATAGATTTCGCCCAAGAATAAACGTGTTTTCGCGCGTGAGATATACAGCAAAAAGTGCTTGTTTGTTTAAAAATGGATAACTATAAAACTAAACAATATAATTTAATGCAATAAAAAGCATTTTACAGCAGACTTGTTAATAATTCTGTTCAAACAATAGGTTTGAAAGCATTTTCAACTCTAAGTTACGCTCTTGCCCCATTTTCGAGGGAAAGTGCAGAGTAGATGACATTTTGTACAATATCCTATCAAAATGGAAATTTTCAAGGGAAATTAGAATCCTACGTAATATAAATCACGAGTAATAACTGTGCAAAGAGTTTGATACCGACAGCGTTGAGTATTTACATAAACAGACTGAAAATACATTAAGGGAAGAAAGGTAACATTCTATTTGGTTCCTATCTCTTGCAACCGAAGCAGACAATTTTTATTTCACATCGAGATCCGCCGCACAGTGGAACCTTTCGTCCAAATCGGAGACAAAATCAAAGAACTTTCGATAGAAATGAGGTAGAGCGATGAAATTTTTTTTAAATTATAGCTGAAACTTGGCAGAATATGAGAAAAATAGGGAGATTATGGTACGAACGTTTTATAACCTTGAGAAAATTCGTTAAACAATTCGTTCACAAAAATCGATTTCTTGTAAAATCCTGAGGTCGTAGACAAATTTTGAGACCAGATTTAAAATCAGCGTGAAAAAAATCTACAGGAAATGATGCGCAGCATGTTAAAAAAAAATTTTTTCCGCCCGTGTTATTGAAAAAACCGCAATTTTCTTGAAATTGTGAGAGTTTAACGAATTTTCTCAAGTTTATAAAACGCTCGTACCATAATCTCCCTATTTTTCCCATATTCTGCCAAGTTTCAGCTATAATTTAAAAAAAAATTCATCGCTCTACCTCATTTCTATCGAAAGTTCTTTGATTTTGTCTCCGATTTGGACGAAAGTCTGACGAAAGTCACTGTGCGCCGTACAGTCGTTACGCGGAAGGGCCATAACCGAGTGAGAACAATATGCATGTGATACAATTAGTGTTAATCGATATAGTTGATTGTCTATTAATGTGTCGATCACGCTTGGTTCCAGTGGTGATCAGGATTGTTGCCTATTAATGTTTTGGTCAAACTCTGATCCCGGCGAACAATCTGCAGTGTCGGTGGTGGCAGAGCATCGACTATTCCCGTGTACCTCGAAATAAATTGCGACCGCAAGCTCTCGGTACCCGGCTCCCAAGCCGATGGATCGAAGTTAGAGGAGAAAAGTTTCGGCTAATCGGCTGAACTTCGCCCTGGCCGGAACTCGGCCGGATTTGACGCGAGAACGGACCGGGCCGGGCCCTCTTTATGTGCCCGTTAACGTGTGAATATCGTTGGCACGGATTGGATCGTGAAAACTTCCCCAGTTACCATATACTTCGAACCGCCACGAATTTTTCGGGAAAAACAGCCGGCCGCCATCGTTTGCATACACTTATCCCCTTCATCTTAACGCGCCGCGGGTCGCGGCTAACTTGGATAATTCCATTGAATAGGGCGATAAGCGCGTGTCTCAAAGTTACTTGTTCCGGGTCTAACCCTCTGGGCCTCTTCGGTGACTTTGATTACTAGACTGCGGATTTCATGCAGCCATGAGAAAAACTTCTGAGCGAAATTTAGCAATTCCTTGCACTGTTTCCGCGAGTCAGACTCATAATTTCGAACAATAGATTCTTTGTACTTTTAAATCTTGTACTTGCATCAACATTCATTCTACATGACATGTACAATAGGTCTAAATAAAATGAACGCATGCAAACAATTTTACCAGCGTAACTGCTGCTAATGGGTTATTAATTTTGTAATGGTACAAGATCCTCGCTAATTAAATGCACTTGGTTCGCAGGCATTAGAACGGTGGGCATTATTAAATCGAACCGCGCGGTATTAATTACGCCAGTTACGAAAAGGAGAATGCCTCGGGCAAATGTTGTTTGCCAATTCGAAATTGTTACGGCTTATAGCACACGTATTTACATATGTATACATATAATATCGGCGCGTAACATATTCGGCCAATCAATCAGATTAACGGCTAATAGTACAAAGCGGGCACATCGTTCAGACGGCTGCCTGCACGGAGTGGAATGAATTGTTCGATTTAATTAGGAATCGTTCGACTTGCTTTTGCGCGTAAAATCCAAAATATCTTGAAGCATATTATTCGCTGTACCGCTATGAATTTCGCGATCCAGTTCCCGTTAACGGATTCTTTCTTAAACGGTCGCGCCCGAATATTTCAAGGGAGTTAGCTGCACGCTGCGCCAACGCGAAACTTTGTTCTTTGAGCTTTTAATTCTTCCACGACGCGACGGTGGAATCTATTTGCCATGGTCGAAGTTGCCACGTTCCAGCGTTCGTGTACCGCGAGCAGAGTGCTCGATGATAAATCGAAAAACTTTCGCCGCGAGAATACCCTGGAATATTGAGCATTTGCATTACCCGGGGAATCTTCGCGCGTAGTCCTCGCGAGGAATGGATTTATATATAGCTCACGGAGGTTCGCATCGGACGCATAACATGGAATTCGCGTCTGCAAGTTCGAAATAATCCTAACCTTCTTTGAGAGAATGCAAACACATAAAAGTGGTCTGTTCTCGATCGAACCTCGTCGGTGACTCACGCCGGAAAAATCCTCGCGAAGTTTTATCACCTCTTCGCGAAAGACATCTGTTGAATACGTTCCAGGTAACGCGAGTAGACCGGATTTGTCGCAGTTTTGACGTGAGTCGGAAGAAAAACAGTAAAAACATTGCAATATTAAGGAAGGAAATAAGGTGAAGTGCCCTAAGTCTGGACAGTCCAAAAGTGATACCTAAATCTGGACTGGATTAAATAATTATATTATATATTCTGAGGCCTTAGCTACAAGTAGGTGTCCATATTATTTCATTAAGACATCAATTGAAATTTAAAAATGAATTTAAAGTTCATCTGAAAACAGTATACAAAATAGTCTATTTACTTGCGAATCATGTGCATTTATAGTTCGAACTTTTGTTAGAAAAAAAGATATAATTTAAGCCCTCAGACAAAAAATAATTATCACGCATAATAATATTGATATTTTAAAATAAATTGGCATTCAAGCTTAACGTAAATAATAATTATTAATCCAAATATTAGATGTCCAAGATTAGGACTGTTTTCAAATATAAGTACTCCATACTGGGACGCGATGACAGTAGCTGTCCCACTCTAAGCTTATACGCAATGTGCTTACTCCTGAAGCCGGACACGTGTTTGTGAATAAAATCAACGCATCGTTTGCAAATTATTTAACTACATGTACGTATAATTAGTCTTCTATTAGCTTGAATAACGTATGTAGAAAATGTATTCCGGTTGTGACGTTAATAATACTTTATGTTTACATCTTAAATCTATCAGTATTACTACCTAACCTTAAAAGTTGTATTATGACAAGTTTTATTAAAACAGTAAATGAAAATAAATATATATTTGGTTAAATAATACAATACTAGAATCTATGATAAGAATACTAGATATTACGCAAAGCATCTGCTATTCGTCATGCGCAACAGCGCCACCAACCAACGTTTTAGGTTATGTTCGCTCGATCAACTCGTAAATTGAATTTATCCCGATATAGGCTTTACTTCTGTCCAGGTACTAGCTTAGATTGGATTTAATATGTCCAACTATAGGTTGGAATTATTCTTGTTAATACAATTAAGATATTAACCTAAACAATGATTCTTTTATTTTAAATTACTTTACAAACTCTGAACTGTATGTTAAAACTCTTAAGAAATTGTTTTTGTTTATTTAAAGTGATAAAATTTAAAATAGAAAAACATGCTGCCCATGCATAGGGCACTTCACCTTAGGTAGCAGACAATTTTTATTTTGCATGAAAATCTGCAGTCGTCTAGGACTAGCAAACCTTGTAAGCTGATCTTTTTAGTAAAAACATCCCTCTCGATTCTTATTTAAACTGTGAGCTCATTGTTCAACTTACACAAATGTTTTCACATTCCAAACAAAAATTCGTGCAATAGAGAGTGTTACAGTTATATTGAACTGGGTAATTGAAGGAAATACATACGAACGTCGCGTGAAATATATTATGTGTTTATTAGCTCCTCTGAACTTTAACTGGGGCGAGACGGAGAATCCGTGGCCACACGGGTCAGGTACTGTACATATAAACACTCAGGTTGGTGTGCTACACCATACAGATATCCTCTCTGTGTGCACACATGTTTGAGGCACGTGTCACACTCCTGTACATTCTAGAACAGAGAGTAAAGAAAAAATCGCTACTGGAAAGTCTGATCGTTATAACTTTTTAATGTACCAATCACGGGCTTTTCGGTAAAAAACATTTTAGTTCCATTTTTCCCTATGGAAAAGTTTATCCGGCAAACTGTGGGCGTCTTTCATAATAATATCTAAATGAAACGGTGTAACAAAGAGGTGTAACGAAGAGCAACAGGACATCCTCTTGTAGGTGGCCGGGTGTACGACAGTCACGGTACATCCCAGCCTTAAGTGGCGATTGAAACTTGCGCCGCGGTTGCACGACAGCGTTATACAAATTGATAACTCCGCTAACTTCCCCGGGCAAACAAGCGTAGGATTTATGCCGTTCGGCAAGATGGAATTACTGGGGGGCGGGAGGGTGGAAATTGTCTACCGCTGGTGCGCGCGATAATAAAAATTGGTGTTCCGCTGAAAGAGCTGTAACTGCCCGGTAAATACCCGCCGTTCCATTATTTCCTCGGGAAATTCACTCTCGCCCGCGGTAATAACGCTATACCGGCTGAGTAAATATGAATCGAAATTCCGTGGAAAAATAATTGCGTAATAATTTCAGCTTAACTTTCCACTTTGCCGTGTCTGCGAGCCAGTAAATCGCCGGTTCCGATCTCCCGGTGTCAGTCGGGCCCGTTAACAAATCGGTATAGGGAACGGGTTGGGCAACGTTCTGACACAGTCGAAGATAAATAAAATCCTATTCGTACTTCCTGTTCATTCATTGCTTGCTTCAGCAAGTATTTCATATAAAACTCACCATGTTTCTTGGGGAACATCTTAACCCTTATGTAGCCAACGAAAATGTATAGATTATTTACATGTTTTAAAATCATTTGTAATTAAAATATTTGCACAAATTCTCTTTTTAAGACTACAAATTAATATAATAACGAGCAAGGAATGGACATTCAGAGAAATTTTGTAATATTTTTAGAGGAACATTAACAAGTTTTGAAAGAAATGCAACAAATGGGTACTCGGGTACCCGGTTGGCTACACAAGGATTAAGCAATGTCCACACTGAAGCAACAACGAGCAACTTTAAGTTGATGTTGCCTATATACCGAAAAAATCGCCATTTTTACCGAATAGAAGAACAAGAAGGAGACAAGAGGCAACAAAAAGTCGCTCGTTGTTGCCTAAGTGTGTGAAACGCTATTCGGGTAAACTCGGGGGAGCCAACAGAAAGGTGTGCAATCACCGTAGAAGTTTTCACTTCGGTCGTGCGGTCTTATGCGCATAGTATTGGTTTTTGTTAATTAATTCAAACAGACCTGGGAGGGCAAAGTAAAAAAATTCAAATAAGAGCCACCCTACTGTACATACCTAGGCAGGATCGTAAAATATCGACGTGAAATTCGATCAAGGGAAATTCGACTACGGAAGTGGCGCTTTTCGACGCGATCTATGCAAATATCTCAGAAGCGAATGGCCGATAGATCGGCGGTGATACGGCGGGCGTAAGGGTGGTTCGATTTTACTATTTCGAATATCTCGAGTATTGCTCGCGGCCAAGAAAATTCTCGTGGCAGCCAGTCGAATTTTTCCGGGCACGATGCACCATTTCCCCCGCGCACACTGGCAGCAACGTCCTGCACGTACGCGAAACCCCTTCGCACACAGCCACGCGAACGGCACGCATCCCAAGCTTACGAAGAATTCCATTTTCTTCGGTCCTGTGCCGCCTGCATACTTCGAAATTTCTCTTGTAAAAGGGACGAAAGCTCGCGCGACTCATCTTATTCAATCGAAACCCGGCGCCGGAGTTCATTCGGACCGCTATCTATGCGATTATTTGCGCTGCTGTGAAAATACTGAGCCTTTCGGAAGCTCCACTCGTATTGAAAGTGCAGGCTCGCGAATTAGGATGATTTCGGGATCAGTCGTGGCGGCTGCGTTTACTTATTCGTCGAGGGAATCTTAAACTGGAATTATCGGATGGGTCTCTCGAAATGGCTTTCGGCGAAGTTGCTCCTAAGTAAGTAGCTTCGGTAAATGCAGCTAATATGGAAGAGCTCGTGATGTACTGGGTGGCCGAATTTAATCTATTAATCCAAGTTATTCTGTGTCTGTATAATCAAGTGTGTTATACAGGGTGAGTCCGCAGAAACAGAACACCTAAATATCTCCGTTACTTTTCGTTGTAGGAAAAAACTTCTTAGGAAAAAGTTACACTGTTTGAAGGGCCACATGTAACGGTGTGAGGGAAAAAATTTTCGAGGTCATTTTTTACAAGATTTCAAGGCCATCGATATTTTTTTAAATGGAATGAGGTATTTTTTAATACATCAATCGATGAAGCTGGACATTCGTCATAAAAAAGTACTAACCTATGTATGTCGAAAAGTTAGTAGTTCACGAGATATTTCGATTTAAATAACTCTAAAACGCCATTACTGTCGTACTGAGACGTCAGCGTTTACTTACTTGTGTAACGTTCTACTCGACATACATGGGTTAGTACTTTTTTATAACGAATGCCCAGCTGCATCGATTGATGTATTAAAAAATACCTCATTCCATTTAAAAAAATATCGACGACCTTAAAATCTTGTAAAAAAATTACCTTGAAAATTTTTTCCCTCACACCGTTACATGTGGCCCTTCAAACAATGTAACTTTGTCCTAAGAAGTTTTTTTGTACCACGAAAAGTAACGGAGATATGTAGGTTTTCTGTTTCTGCGAACCCACCCTGTATAACAATATGTGTAAGCATTTTATGGAAGAAAGATATGTTCTGAATACAAAAAAATTGGTGGCCCTCGAAATCTAATACAATATAATATTTCTCCTTCGAAGAAATTATGAATGTTACAGAAGTTCCAATTTCTGTAAATGCAAAGGGTTAATTGGTATACTGGAGTCTCGCATGATCTCAATAACATTTCTGTATTAAATATCTGGAATTGATTTAGACTAGCTTGTTTTAATATTATGCCTCTCACACAAATTAATGCACAAATTCAACAAATAAAATTTGCAGTTACTAACTAAACCCAATGACATGATATTCTGCACAACGACAAAGCGTTCTTTCTCAACATAAACAGAACAACAACATCATCTCACGTATAGGTGAGTCACGCGAAATGCGTGGGCTAAATGCTTCTGCTGTTGTACTAATTAATTATTGTCATAAATGCACAAAATTCGCAGTCCAGTTACGAGCATCGTTGACAGGGTTGAGGCTCGCGCAATCGTTTCTTAATGTTCGTCTCGATTATACCGAGCGTTTTCTGACACGACTGCCGAGTTTCCGGGTACCAACAAGAAAATCGATTTTTCCATTTTTGTCTCACAGACGACACGCTGCGAGTGGCATCGAGTCGAGAAGCGTCGCAACCAATACGAAGCCACCAGTCGGCGATCCGAATAAATCTACGTCGGATTTGCGGACGAATCCCGATACAATGAAAACGCCGCCGAGAAATCGCCGTCGGACAGATTTATCGTTGCGGTATTCTGCTCCTGATTTCTCAACTTCCCGGGAATCTTGCCGTTGACACTGATGAAACATATCTCGGTTGAATACCGTCGGATCCACCGGGCTTTCCCCGTTTTTTGCAGGACCTGCTGTCCTCGAGTATAGGTACATCTGTTCGAGATTTTAAAATGGTCGACGTTTAATCGATGCTCTGTAAACTCCGTTAACTGTTTCATACGATGTCGCCAAAATTGTATTGCATGCAGATTTGTCCTTCTAAAATCTTCATTCTTCTCGTACAATACGTTACTCTGATTAATCTGCGCACAAATGGATTGTGCGACAAACGTGTAGATTGTTAATTGCTTCATATGATATTAACATAAATACACTGCATGTAAATATTTATTATCGACATCTTTATCCTATTGGTAAATTTCTGTTCTTACAGTGTGTCACAATTTATTAAAGCGGTATGTTCAAAAATATAAAATGAAGATTTAACTTTTTACCTCGTGATATCGAGTCAGTATCGTAGTGAACATTCCAAACAATTATCAGGAATATACACAACCTTTGTAGAGATACAAATGGAAACAGTCTTTCGTTCTTCTGCGATTCTGAAATATTACCACAACGTTCAACGAAACATAAACTATTGAATGTAAACTGTTTAATCGTCAATGAATTATTGAATTTAAGCAGCTCTGTGCACCATTTAATCTTCAATAAATTATTACATATAACGTAGATTTAAAGCAATCTCGAATGAAATCACGAGGTTTAGAATTCATTACACTATTCAGCCAGATTTGCGTAATACTCTGAAACGTGGAAATTCTTGAAAAAGATTTTTAAAAGTGTTAGTGCATAAAATTAGAGGAGAAAATGTTTATTCGTTCCAGAGTTATGTTGCGAACTGAATTTCAAAATGCAAAAATTTCCAAGTTTCGAGCAGGTCTCCTCTGATACGCGACTTGAAAAATGTACAGATATTTCTTTCGCAGGATTCTGGATCCATGTAGAACAGCTTCTGCCGCGAAATTTTGTTCGCTTTTTTCCTTTTCATTCTTTCATTCTCTGCTTTAACCTCTTTTGTCAGCGCAGTCGCTTAAATGTCTGCAGCCATTTTTTAACGTGGCACGCGCATTCTTCTTCATTTATTTCTTTCTTGGCGTCTACTACGAGTTCCTATGGTTTTGATATAACCACCTCCGGCGCGGTTAATAGATTACACATAATTCCTGCGATCATTATAGTTATGTAATACCATTGTTCGTACGTTATAGTTCTATTTTATCGGCGTTACCCTCATGATTTGCCTTCCGAGTCCATTATTCAACTGTGCGCTCATTGGCAGGCGTGTTCAGCGTTATAACTTCCATAATACATAACTGGGAACTTCTGTTCGAAACTTTGGTGTACAGCCAGTCACAAAAGTTCACGTGCACGTGCCAAATTCCGCATATTAAAAACAAGGAAACGGATATTCCGCGCAATTTACGGACATTAATTAATTCTCTTGCTAGTTTGGAGTTAAATAGGTCCTGGAGATATTTCGCTGCATTTTTTAATTACCGTAAAACTGATAAAAATTTGTCAAATTTGTTGTTTCGATTATACAAATTTTTACACGTTTCAAAATGCTTTTAGCAAAGAACATTCACATTTTTGAACACCTAATAAAACATTAAATACACGTGCGTGACCATGATCAATTTATTTGGATGATTTTTGTGGCAAAACATATTTTCTACAGATTTATAGTTGTTATTATTTTTAAACCTTTATTTTCGGGTTTGGAGATTGCCGGAAGATCATAATACGCACAGTCATTAAGTGATGAAAATGATTAAAGGAAGAAACAAATGTCCATTTGGTTTCTGTACCTTGTAATTGATCCAGAAAATTTTGATTTTCTCAATATCTAGAGAAAATCTATGACATAGAAAATTTCGGAGACAATTAATCTTTGGTTTCTAAAGACTGCACATAATATATCGAGGAAAATTAATTATAGAAACAATTGTACCAAATCGCAAAGTTCAGCGAGGCCGCTGGCAAAACAGCTAGAATATTGTGCTCCGGTTAACGATAAAAGAAAGTCAATTATCGTGCTGTACCCTCTCAATAATTGAGCAACGTTCACGGATATATGTCTGGCTCATGATCCAGCCGAGCCACTCGGAAGATTTATATCGTACTTACTGGTAGCAGAGGCACCGTTGGATTCCGTTCGCGGGAAATTAAGATTCGCATCCCGAGCGCCCATTAAAATGTAGCAACTGTGGGGCGGAAGCGGTCGGGTAAGCAACCGGGCTGCTACGGGCCGAGTTTTCTTATTTTATAAAAAATTCAGAGCGCTTGCTGGGTACTGCAATCTGTTCCTGGATATACGGATTACGCGGAAATACATTATTCCCTTTCCCGTGTGGCGGCCGCGGCGCGGCGGCCTGGGACTCGCGCGGTTTTACGGTTTCGCAGTTTTACCGGCTCGTGAGGATTCGAGAACTCACCGGCCGGAAATCGGCACCAGTTTTCCAGTACGTGTCCTTCGGGGGGTGGAGAAGTTGGGGAGGAGGATGAGCAAGGACGTTTCCGGTCGAAACGGGGCGGCGGCAGCGGGCTCGAAGCCAGTGCCCATCGAAGGAGAGGATCGTAACATTAGATCTCTTCCGGACCGAATCTCGGCGAAACTCCACCTACACCGTCTTTCGTGGCGCTGGCCATCTATCTTTTTCGCTGACTACGGCCCGGCCCACGGCGATCGACGATTTATAATGGAAATTCCGTGGATTTCTCGAAACGAGGCTCACAATGGCGTTAAACCATTAGCGGCGAGACATTAATTGCGAGGAAACGGCCCCGGCGATCGCGAGAGCGTTGTTTAACCCTTCGTGACCCAACGTGTTCCCTCTCTTTTGCGTCAGAACTTTCTACACAATCATCTAATTTCATTATTTTCACGTGAAATACCACGTGAAATTTGTTTTGATCGAATTTAACTCGGCATATGACCGCAAAGGATTAAGTTATCTCATATAGATGCGTCTAAAATTGATATTTTTTATTTCTTATGACCAGACTGTGGACTTTTATGTGAAATAAAAATTGTCTGTAATATTTTCAAGCTAAACAGACATTTATTTCTTTTCTCAATAATAGTAAAAAGCTGAAAATAACGTAACAGTATATGTAAATTCTTTAAACGAGTTTACTGTTCTCTATTTGATCAATTCATCTTGCTGTAAATGCATGAATAAAATCTGCAGTCTAATTATGACAATTAATAATATGCACTACAACACTGGCTAAAGATACAATTTCTAACATTGACGTCATCCTACGCATTTCATATACAACGTTAATAAACATTTCGGATTGCATCGCACGAGTTTCACGCAATCTTCCTGCGCCTTATATTTTTGTATAATTACCATCCTCGTTACCGGGCACCGTGCATAAGTATTTCTCATCTCATAATGTTTCACGAGAACAGAACTCCGCTTGTTTAACACTAGAAACACCAGACGACGGTCTACAATGACCTATTTCAGATTTATTTTTTAATTACTGAAGTGATGAACGCATCTCACAGTGAATTATTAAATAAGTGATATTCATGCGCTTACTTGATGGCAAATTACAACAATTTTACTGTTACAATCTTTATATAAAAAGATTGAATCATTGAAAAGATTCGCGGTCTATTTATGACAATTTCAGTCACGAAGTTTTCGCATATATCAAAACGGTACTGTAATCCGCACAGTTATATGAATATTATAACTAGACTGTGGATCTGTATGCAATTATGGCTTTCGAAAATTTTCAAAAATGCTGGGATATAAAATACGACAGAATCTAGTACGATTTCAATTTATTTCAGATCTATTAGGTCTATAACTTGAAAACCGGAATTTGGCACTAGATGTCAGCACTTATGTATGCGCTGTAGCAAATCATTGACATATACGCCATTCCGAAGCTCTATTCATAACCTGCAAAATCAGTCAACAGTGTTTGATTTGCTTGTGCGCATCATATTTTTTTCAATCATGAAAAATTTTGAAAGTTGGCGAAAGGAACAGCATTTGCGGGAAGTTTTGCTGAGTCACTTTTTTGCAAAGAAAACTGCAGCCGAAAGTCATCGTTTGCTCGTGGAATTGTATGGCGAACATGCTCTTGCGAAAACACAGTGTTTCGAGTGGTTTCAACGCTTTAAAAATGGCGATTTTGACATCAAAGACAAAGAGCGGCCTGGACAGTCGAAAAAGTTTGAAGATGAAGAATTGGAAGCGTTACTCGATGAAGACTCGTGTCGAACACAAGAAGAGTGTTCTTCTAAAGCAGACCCTTCTAAAGCAGGGTGAAACCATTACTGGACAGCTGTACCGAAAACAACTGATTCGTTTAAAGAGAGCATTGAAGGAAAAACGGCCAGAATGGGAGACCAGACATGAGACATTGCTTTTCCAACATGACAATGCTCGGCCACATGTTGCTCAACCCGTAAAAAACTATTTGGAAAATAGCGGATGGGAAGTTCTGCCCCACCCGCCATATAGTCCAGACTTGGCGCCTTCTGACTACCATTTGTTTCGGTCGATGCAGAATGCACTTTCCGGAATACGCTTCACTTCAGTCCAAGGCATCAAAAATTGGCTCGATTCGTTCATTGGTTCAAAAGATGACCGGTTTTTTTAAGATGGCATCCACAAATTGCCAGAAAGATGGGGAAATGTTGTATCTTTCGATGGACAATACTTTGAATGACAGAATTGTACAAGATTTTCTTTAATAAACGCTCAAATTTCCTTAAAAAATTCCGGTTTTCAAGTTATAGACCTAATAAAAAGGCTAGTATCACGGAAAATAAGATTTTATTTGATTCGAGTTTCTTGAAATTCGTCTACAAAATTTGCAAATTGCATAAACATCCGCAGCCTAATTGTAACTGATAATAGTAATTGCAAAGCGACTGCTTAATCACCGAAAGCTGGAAAGTTCTCAAAAGAGGAATAAATTCCCCCCACCTTCAGCTCGGTAAGGTACAAAATTTCAGACACGGGGTAGCATAAATCGTACGCTCAGATTTAGAGGGATTCTCGTTCCAAGTCTCCGGCGTTACGCCATAATGTATCATATAGATAAAATTCCCCGATTCACCAGTAAATAGAAAAGTTTTTGTTTACGGTCACAGACTCGATCAAGTTTTACGACCGGCCAGGCTGGACTCGCGAATATTGTCCGCGTTCATTCAATTTATTGTCCCCGAAGTTCTCGTGGGTCAACGGGTTAGTAACAAATCAGCCGGACGCCGGGGACAACTCTGTATATGCTCTTCGGTAAAGTCCAATTAGCAGAGACTAATGCACTGGCGCTAATTTCGAGATCATGTACCCGTTCACGTCCACGCAATTTAATATGTTCATTCTGATCGTTCCGGGGACTAGTTCGAGCGTTATGTTCATCGACGAACTTTCGTTATTATTATTATCAAGACAATAGTATGTATAGTTTACCAAGGTATATTGTATTATGCAGTCGTTAATTAGGAATCTGAATTTGTACAAACAGGAGCTAAATAGACATTTCTTTTTTCCATTAATGATTTTAATAAGTCGAAACGAATACATAGAGATATTAAAATTGAAATCTATCTACAAGAACACTGCTGTGTTACTCAAATACATTAATATTAATGAAGAAAGAAGTCACTTTCCGTTTAAATCCCATCTTCTATAATCCACATGGACAATTTTTATTTCGCATAAAGATACAATTATTTAATTAAAAAATAGTGAAGGGCAGATGTATGCACGGCAAACTTGGAATAAAATTCGAATGTTTTCAAACTGTATTACCACGACCATTTTCCTCTGTTCTGATCAAGACATCTCCTAAACTGATTATTTATACTATTTATATTATTTATAAATTAGGAATGATATTAAAATAAGTGCGATCGAAGCACTTACTGTTCTCGAGTCTGACTCATTGCTATAGTGCAAGGCGTTGTTAAATTTCGCTTAGAAGTTTTTCTCATATCTGCATTAAATCTGCAGTCTAGAAATCAGAGTCATCGAAGAGGCTCAGTTACCCAATATGTCAAACAAATCAATGTTTAAAGACGAACGAAGAATTGGATTTCTTGAATTGAGAGCTTCATCAATTTTGCCCGCGTTTGCGAAGTATTGTACGAAGAACTCGGAATGCAGGGACCTAAAGGACTCGATAATGCGGAAGAAGAGCCTGGTACAAGAGAGAACCATTTGGAAATCCGAGAATCCTATTCGGCCGCAGAAATGTAGAGAGATTCGGGTCAATTAAGCGCGCTCGATGCATTCTTCGGGGGGTGAAACGGAATTCAACGGAATCGGATATCAAATTTTTCGCAGAGGATGAATACCTCGCAACATCAATCTCTCGAGCTTTCTCTTTCTAAGAATACGCGGGAACTGTCAGGCGTTTCGATAGACGTTTCGCAGCGAAGGGAAAGGATCACGGTGACGCGGGTATCGAATTCTTCTCCACTGCTCGCGAAACAAGGCAAAGAACGCTGCAGGATTTCCCCGCCGAAGAATGCACGCCTCGTTCTTCCAGTGCTGTGTTCGACGATTCTTCTATCAACTTTACGGGCATCGGCCCGAGTTGTTCGCTGCAATATCGCAATTTATCGCTGAGTGCACGGAAATTATTAATAAAAAGTATTTATTTCAATATCTTCGTAATAATCTGCATTGCACCATCTTCAAAGTACTCTTTTTTAGTACAGTACACTTTCCGCGTTCGGTGCTGCGAGTATTAATAAGATTATGAAAGTTATATTAATAACGTATAAAAATAAATCATAATCATGATAATTAAGTGGCATAACGAAGGCGAAAGCTGTGGTGAAATAGCTCAATTACACTGTCCAACAAATTTCAACTTTTTTTATGTTCCCTAATTACTGTTGGGTCCTTCTTATAGAGTTTTTTGCGCTGATTCCGAATCTGTTTTTAATTTTTTTCCTATACGCACAGTTTTTGAGGAACATGGCTTTGAAAAAAAAACATACTTTTCAACTTTAAACAAATATTGTGATGTTATTATAAAAGATATTGAATTGTTCTTTGCAGCAGAAGATTCTGTAGACTTTCCCGAATACAGTGGTATCCAAAATGAAT
Source organism: Lasioglossum pauxillum (assembly GCA_933228785.1). NCBI lineage: Eukaryota > Metazoa > Arthropoda > Insecta > Hymenoptera > Halictidae > Lasioglossum > Lasioglossum pauxillum. The sequence goes on along the minus strand of OW121705.1, from coordinate 41,989,477 downwards.
ACATTATGAATGTTTAAACATGTTTAAACAATCATTAAAGGCGGAGAGACGCCACTTTTGCACCAATTTTTGAGGATATTTTTCAATTTATCTTAAAAAATATGGGTCCAGCGGAAAATCGAACTATACCACTCGATAGAGCAGACTATTATCTTGAGAAGCCACCCTGTCAAGTTTGGATCGTCGACGTTTTTTTCGAACCAGAAAGCAAAATATCTTCGCCCGACATGAGTTGCCGCCAGTGGCGCTCTGGGCGAGATATGGCGCAGCGACGGGATACGGAGCGGCGAACGACCGTTGTAATGGCGAGCGCCACTGGCGCGGCGGCAACTCATGTCGGGCGAAGATATTTTGCTTTCTGGTTCGAAAACAACGTCGACGATCCAAACTTGACAGGGTGGCTTCTCAAGATAATAGTCTGCTCTATTGCATGGAATAGTTCGATTTTCCGCTGGACCCTTATTTTTTGAGATAAATTGAAAAGTATCCTCAAAAATTGGTGCAAAAGTGGTGTCTCTCTGCCTGTAGTGATTATTTAAACATGTTTAAACAATCATAATGTATTAATTTTGGATACCGCTGTATTCGGGAAAGTCTACAGAATCTTTTGCTATAAAGAACAATTCAATAGCTTTTATAATAACACTACAATATTTGTTTAAAGTTGAAAAACATGTTTTTTTTTCAAAGTCATGTTTCTCAAAAACTGTGCGTATAGGAAAAAAATTAAAAACAGATTCGGAATCAGCGCAAACAACTCTATACAAAGGACCCAACAGTAATTGGGGAACAAATTTGGTGTTGGACAGTGTTATTAGGGAGAAGCAAATCTATCGTTTATTACATAGATTGAACACTTATGGGCAGAAATCGGCAGAAAACTTAGTAAATATAATATTAATTCCAAGAAAGCATTAAAAAACAAAATTTTTGAAATTTGGAACAGTGTAAAGCAATATATTACTGAAAATTGGGTTGACAGCATGCAACGACGTTAGCAAGCCGTAATAAGTGCTCACGGTGGTCCGATAAAATATTAAAACACTGTAATTTGTCTAAAATGTATACTGTTATTTAATCGTCCGAATACTTTTGTGGCATTCATTTAGTCGATGTTACTAAGAAATGATTTATAAGTATTGTTTATGTTATCAGAGAGACTTTAAATTTAACATGTGTAATCCTGATATTTATACGTTACCATAGAAATAAATAATGCTTTGTAATTCGTAATATGACTCATATTTTTAAGAATGAAATTTTCTATTTCAGAGCGTTCGAATATTTTTGTGACTCACTGTATGCATCTAAGCCTCTCACATTTTTCGGCTAGATTTACGTATTTCTTCAAAAGAAAATGACGATAACCAAACCAAAAATATAGTACGTTTATCATTTTGTCCATTATGAAAAACGACTTTTACTTTGAACCGAGAGCAATCTCTCCGAAAATTTTTGTACACATCAGCTGGTAAACTAATGCTTCTAACGTCGCAAGAAAGTTGAAGTTGTCCGAAGTCAGTTCGAAAAAGTTAATCTGTTCGTGTGCACGAGAGTTTTTCGACCGCCTGCATGAAGAAGATCGCCTGGAAAGACGTTCAAGAAGATCAGACAGTTTCCAGCCGGACCTTGCACAATCAAGTTTGAGATCGATCGCCGTGCGAAACATCGACCCAGAATTTTTGTGCTTGTCCAGAAACTTCCACGAGAACTAATTTGCAATGTTCCTGGTACTACATTGTTGAAGGTACGGTGCTCTTACCTAGTTGAACTTCTTTCGGACGAGCCAGCGCGCAAAGAGACACTCGAGACCCTCGCGAAGGAACGTCGGAAGTTTCTTCGAGGAGCCGTCCCGCATCTCCGGAGAACAATCAATTGTTCCGCGGCGCGTATTGATTTTTGCTTACTGTAATTTAACGGGCCGACTGCGTCCAGGAAGTAACACTGCCGGATAAGGGGGGAGGCCGAGGGAAAAAGTAAACTGGGACTAGAGATCACCGGCTGTTCACGATAAACCTCGACGTCGACAGGATTTACGGCGAGAATTGTCAAGTTTCGGTATCGCGCGCACTTCTGTCGATGAATCAAGTTCGTCGCGACATGTTCGGCTTACTTCCGACCGTCCGACGATTCATTTCGCGGGATACATTGCGGGGAAGAACACATAAACCGTGGATGTGGGATCGAACGTTTACATATTCAGGGAACAGGTCCATGTAGACGGGTCAAAGTCGATTTTTTAACTCTTAACTGATATACTGGGGTCTCTCATGACCTCAATCAATTCTCTATTGTACGATAAATTCCAAATATCAAGTCTCTGTAATTTCTGTAGTATATTTGGATTGATAAGTTTCAAACTATATAATTAAATTTATATGAGAAATTGTATACAGGATTTTAGAAAGGTCCCGGTACGATACTTCGGGCTGCTCTTTACTTTACCGGGCTCTTTACGGAAATTTCTGCCTTTCTCCTACGAATTATGATGTAATTGTTATCTAATCCAATAGACTTGTACCCGGCGCGGATGCAGATCGAAGTTTCGAACCTCTAGGATCAACAGTTGAGGAGCTATGGTCGCTTAAAGTTGAGCATATTCTCAGTTTCTTGACGGGTAATGGCGCCGCCATATTGGTTTGTTGTGACGATCGCACGCCGCGCCGCACAGTGGTCCGGATCGAGAAATTCAGTGACATTTTGTTATAACTTTTGAACCATTAGAGATATTGCAATGAAATTTTCACTAAAAATATTTAAAAAATAGTCATTTTTAATTATAGATAATTAAACATTTTTTGCATTTGTTAAACAATATTTATTAATTAATTTTCATTCATACTTTGTTATTGATAATAAATTTGTTTACGTATAAGTTCACAAACTATTTTTTGTAATAATTTATAATAAAAATGTTTTCGTCCATACCGAGAAGTTCTGTGATACTGCCACAGCCTTTGAATCGTAAAAGTTATTCTGATGAAACTTTCACTGAAAAATATGAAAAAATAATCACTTTTTAATGATAAATAATTTAATACGTTTAGTGTTTGTTTAATTATTTTTAATAACATTTTACTTACTTTACTGGCTGATTTACTTAAATCTATGCAAGTATCAATTCTGCAGCTTCTTGATCTAGCGGCCTTTTCTTTTTATTTTGTGATTTTACTCTTATAGCAGCATATAATAAACAATTCACTGTAGGCTACAATCAAAACAGTCCGCTCGCACGCGCGCGAGGTTCTTCGCGTCTCGCACAATCCTGGCGCTCGACGCAGCGATGGATACACTTGAATCACTAATAACTTGCGTCGATGGACGATGTTGGAAGTAAATCGTGCATAACTATATAGAGAAAAGTGTACTGAACATTGTACAATTTGTAAACATGCGGTACTAATTTGAACTCAAAAGATATTCCGTATCAAAGATGAAGAATTTCGACAATTTCCGAGCCTTCACTGTACATTATTTTTTTAATACATTATTTAAATTAATTTTAAATTGTCAGTGTAAATATTTATCGTAATGGAATTCTCTTCATTTTAAAAGAAGAACAGAGGAAAAATATTAAACAGGTGTGTCAGGGCATCCAGATAAAGATAAGTATCTTTTTTCTGCGAAACAGGCTATTTTCAAAATGCCCAACTTTAAGTGTTCGTCGCGATTACAATTTTAATTATATTTTATTACTTTCTTTATTTTCGAGGTAGATGGATATTTATGAAGCAATACAAACTTTGTACATGTCAATATGAGAAAGTTCATTTTTCGACAAAATGTCACTGAATTTCTCGATCCGGACCACTGTGCGCCGCGCCGCTTACTCACTTTGTTAGGATAAGGTCGACGGGGGAGGGGGCGGCGGCAAGGCAAGCGGCTCGCGGTCGTCACTACAAGCCAATATGGCGGCTCCCTTACCTGTCAAAAAACCTCAACTTTAAGCGACCATAGCTCCTCAACTATTCTACTGGATACCATAGCTCCTCAACTATTCTACTAAATTACATACCAAATACTTAATTCGTAGGAGAAAGGTGCTAATTTTGAGTCCGGTAAAGTAAAGTTTACCCATACTTCGTAATCCGAGTCAACATCGTAGCATTCAAGGGTTAAAAATGTAGGACCTTGGAAATACTTCTCCCAAATTGAATGCTTAAAATCAATTTTATGCAAAATAATCCTTGTCTGTGTGATTGATTTCTTTTCTCAGTAATTGTAATACAGGTTGCAAATAATGTACCAGTCATATTAATCTCATCTGATGTTTCTTTTATTTTGTGCTTCACGTATTCACCGTTTTTTTTATTCACCATTTTTGCTGTAAATACGGAAAATCAGCGGATTTTATGCATTTCCGACAAAAATGAGTAAGTACGCCAATTCATCAATTGTTAGTAAATATGTTAAACGCCTCTTTAATGAGTGATGAAACCAAATACAGTTCTAGCAAATTCAAGTATGAACCGCGCGTTAATTGTGCACGTTATACGTGCTGTTTAGCAGTTAATTAATCGTGCAAGAATATAACCGAAAATTTACGTGACTAATTGAAACTGTTTGAACGATTGAAACAGTTTAACTTCGCGTTAACAGCCATGCTCGACACGTCTGCTTCAACATGTGTGTGCTGCTTAGCAATTCATGAACCCACATGGTAGGTTGTAACGTGCGCATTTAATAACTTGTCGCATTTACTGTCTCCTTCGGGATGAATTTCAAGGTATTTCCAAAGCATACAATCGACTTTCAAGTATACAATCTTAACGTATCCGAAGCGAGTGCATTAAACAAAATTCTTCAAACCGGAATCTATTTCTGTAATCGAAATCGGAGGTCGACGGCATTAAGTATCCAATTCGTCTGCAGTCCTTAGGTTAAACAATCGCGATCGATTAAACGGCATTCCGCAGTTCCACGTGGACTTTAGTACTGTTTGCCAACAGGAAACGGTGTACTAGATGATCGGCCATCTAGCAATAAGCATCTTAACTGCCCAGTGCAACTTCACTTGGGCGATTAAACTAGGATTAGAGGCTGAACAGTTGGCATTAAGTGGTCTGATCCTTCGTTAGTTAAGGTCCAGTGATATTTTAAACGATCGTAAATAAACTTGAATGACTTTGCACGACCAACATGAACCGGCGAATAAATTGGTCGAGAAATAGATTGTTTAATTTGCTAAAAAGTCGAAGATCATCTTGGAATCTCCAAGACGGATCTAGTTACAATTGTTACATATGATTTTTATTCAAGAGCGGAAATATCAAGATTATGCAAAAGCTTCTCTGCGTAGAATGCAATTTTTCCCATTAACAAATTATCGAGGCGTTATTTGAATAAGAAACGGAAATAGATAGGTCCATTTATCAGAGTTGGGCATTAATCGATTAAAATTTTCGTAAAGATTGATTAATGTGTACGATTAAAAAAGGTAATCATTGAAAAATCGGAGACTGATTCAATCGAATGATAAAGTTAATCGTCAAAAAACATGAAAGCACGTAAACAGAGTTTGTATTATAGACCAAATGACAATACACCTAAACTCAGTTTACATTTTTTTCAGTATTCATATAGTTTTGCTTCGATTATCCGCGTCAATTTGCGTTAATTATCCGATTGACGATTACAATTAAAAGGAGTGTTAATCGCAATTAAGGACTAAAGTAGAAATTCAACCGTTATTCCCAATTAACGATTAATAAGTATTTAATCGTTAACCGCAATTGACGACTAAACTAGGAGGTTAATTGTTAATTGCGATTAACGATTGAAGTAGAAATTTATTCGTCAATCAAAAGGTAGGGGTGTGCGAGTCCCCGTAATTTACGAGCTGAGCTAAACTCGATTCGATTGCTGGAGTCGAGTCGAGCGTTTAATTTGTCCGAGCTACTTGAAATCGACGAACTGTTTGAAAAAATGCGAGCTACTGGAAAATATCAAACGGCTCAAATATTCGAGCCCTCGTAAACCTTCGATCTACTCGAAACTGAATTTTCAGCTCGAACAGATCTTTAGCTTTGGAGTTACCGTGCGTAACACACGTACTTGACCGTGCAACTTTACTGTATCCGAGTAATTGGAACAATTTCGAGCTTAATATTCAATTTCAAGTAGATCGAATCGTTTGAATTATGAATCGATGAAGTAGATCATTTAATTTTTTCAAGTAGCTCGCATTCTTTTCAAACAGTTCGTCGATTTTTAGTAGCTGGGACTATGCAAACGCTCGACTCAGCGATTCGCTCGACTAATGACTCGACTCGAATATGTCGAAAATGTGAAGGACCAAACAGCTTAAGCTTCATTTGTAACACAATTCGAAAAGTTCTCCATGTGTGTGTCATTTTATCCAATAGCAATGTATGTATTAAGTAGGAAAAATAAGATTGGCTGCTTTCTAGGTAGTTAGGTATTCTACAAAAACGAAAACCTTCTAATAGCTCGGTCCTTTCGGGCAGGTGTTGACAAGAACACGACCGTTCTACAGAAAATGCATTCGCACTTTTGGTGAAGCTGGTAAGACCGAGGGTTGTAAATCTCCTGCCCGGCAACCCTCTCGAAACTGCATCTGCAGAATGTTTTTGCGGAGTTCCCTTCCAGTAACTAATTCAACCAATCACAGCGACACTTAAATTTCTCTTCGGACCAGCATCGGGAAAATCAGAATGGAAAAAAGCGAACGTGTTGGAGAAGAGACGGAATTGCCTCGGGCAATCTTCTATATACAGGGTGAGTCGTGTGAAACCTATAGTAAGGGACAGTTGTAAGGATTGGGACAGTGCTTTTTTCCACGTTAACGCACTGGAAACACCACTATATTGTTTGTTAACTTCATTTCTGTTTATAAACAAACTTTTCATCAGCATTGGAAGCAACAAGTCGTGTTCAGTTTTCAACTAAAAAATGTTCAACCCTGATTGCTTAAATATACCTAACTTGTTGGAAATTTAATGTAGTTTAACGCCGCTATTGGACTAGGCCACTGTTGGCACAACGCTGCGCGCACACTGGTGGCGCCACCGAATTGAAGATCTTTAATAAATCACTGGTGGTACCACCAAGCGTTTATTCCCGCTGTCCTTGCTCTTTTATTAAAACAGAGGAAGAGAAGGAATCGGAAAATGCATATACATCCGATGTTAGTTTCAAGGGAAGACATAAAAGATTATAAAGGGTCTTTCAACAAAAGGTATCATTTTAAATCAACAAAAAAACGCAATATTTTTGTGAAAAGTGGTGATATTTTTCCTTCAATCCAAAGTACAAACTCTGAGATTAATAATGGAACACAATATCTGCCAAATGTCCGCCTCGGCTCTTCTTACAAATGGTCATTCTTTTAATGAAATTTTTCACCACGTTTTCGCATAATTGCGGCTGGATTTCATGAATAACAGCTCTAATATTGTTTTTGAGTTCTCAAGTTGTTGCTGGAGCAGACTAGATCTCAAAACAGGAAATATTTTATATTGTAAGTATAAAGCAAAATACTCCTCTTACAGTCTAATGATAATAAGTAATGGTGTTTAATGGACGGGCATTCGGGTGCCCGAGTCACAGTGTGAAATTCTTTGGTTATGACCAGCGCAACGGGCGAAGAGCATGCAATAGCGAGAATATTTCGAAGCATTTGCCGAGTGTCGCGATGTCTGAAGTTCCGAGCGTGCACGCAGAGACGCCGAGATTAGAAATTTTCCTGGATTCCCAATAATTCACGAGGCGAGTCCATTAAACCGCGTGTGCTGGTCTTGGGCAACAAGAGCGTAAACTACGTAATGCGATCCCCGATTCACTTAACCAAGTACGGTTTTGTGGTAATGAATTCGTATTCAGTAGGGAGGAAGAGGATCGGGACGAATGGACAGGGATAGGTCTGAAGAGATACGTGAGCCGAACGGGTGGGGGTAAGAAGCATAGTTGGCACCAGAGGCGAACTACAATATCTCTCTCACGTAAATTTAATGGACCCTCCAGGTTGTTTGCAAGTACTTAGTGAGTCGGGTGACACGAGCCCCGAACCATCGGAAATCGACGAAATAATACAACTCTTGTCGCAATTCGCATTGTTATTCGATGAACACCGGTTCCACTAGTGTTTGGCGAAACGATAAATAAAGGATCCCGCGAGCGAATGCGACTATTTGCCCGAAGTCCAAATTCACAGCGGTGTAATTTATTTTGCGACATAAATGTTTGTTCACACTGACGCGAAAAAATGCCAGCAGAACGTATAAAATACCATTGTGTGCCTGTGTGTTTAATCCAATTTGTTTCATTTATGGAAAATGCAGCTCCGTAAATACGTGTCCGTACTTACTAAGAGGATGAGAAAATTTGGTCAATCTCCGATTGTGAATCCACCATAGGTTTGAAGATTAAAATTTTTCCTTAACAATGCCTTTTCAGATGTCGTCGTATGATTTTTGTTAACAGTTCTATTGAATTTTAAAAAATATATGGTAGCTCAGAGACTAATGGACAGAAGTGTACATATGTTCGGACATATAAATTGTGTTAACAGGAAGACGGAACGTGGAAACTAGTTAAACAAAGTAGAAAATACAATGTAGCAGCGTAAAATGTTATTTGGAAAAAGAGAAAAAATTCAGAGCACGACGAAGTCGGTTAAACGAAACATGAAACATAAATTATATTTGCCATTTAGTTACGTTAACTATAATTCAGTGTTTGAATGTCTGAAAAGTACGATTAAAATCGTTATGATAATACTCAATCAGCTGATTGATAAGGTTGTATATTTACAAATGCATGGTGTAACATTTTCGGAAACTTACGAAGCGCATATATCATCTTTAATTTAATGAACCGGAAAAATAAAGAATAATATTTATTTAAGGTTGAATTGAGATGTATGTCATAATAATGCGGATTGTACAAACACGTTTTCTACGGTTTGAGGAAGTATCGACAATCGCAGTCTGATAATGCAATTATTTTACGGAAGCGAAGAAACAAACGCCTTCGACTTCGTGGAGAAGCTATTCGGATTCCGACACAGTCGACTTTGTGCCCGAGATCGTTGACAATGCCGAGTATGCGTGAGTTCTAAATATACGTTCCCCGTTTTCCGTCCTTCTCTCAAACGTTGCACCGTTTCCACGGCTCTGAGTGCCGCATCCGAGCTTCCTCTTTTCTTCCTCCGCGCGATAATTTTGGATCCGCCTTGATGTGCGCGTAGGCCGAGTTAAACTTATTGTTGCTTTTCTTTTCTCCTATTTCTTTTCCCAACTCTTTTACATAACGAGCACCGATTTGGCCCGGAGCATCCGACGAATTCGCTCTTCATTCTCGAATTTCGCCATTTTTATTTTCATCCCATAAGTTCGTGCCGTTTTTCTGCATATGCTAATTTTGTAAGCAGACCTAGAAGTTTGTTTTAAGTATTTCCAGAACATCTGACATATGCTCAACTGATAAATTTCGTAATTTCTGCACAAGATCTCGAATTTTATCTTCGTCCGTCTGAGGAGGACGCCCGGGACATTCCTCGTCTTCTAAACAAAAATTCCCACCTTTAAAACGTTTAAAACGTAACTTTCTACAGGTACTAGACGAAAGCGCACTTTTTCCGTAACCGCACATTTGTTGTTCGTGGCGATTGTTACCGAACTTCCTTTCCGCAATTCATGTTACATGAGATGTCGGAAATGGATAAGGTGAAGTGCCCTATGCCTGGACAGCATGTTTTTCTATTTTAAATTTTATCACTTTAAATAAACCAAAACAATTTCTTAAGAGTTTTAACATACAGTTCAGAGTTTGTAAAGTAATTTAAAATAAAAAATCATTGTTTAGGTTAATATCTTAATTGTATTAACAAGAATAATTCAAACCTATAGTTGGACATATTAAATCCAATCTAAGCTAGTACCTGGACAGAAGTAAAGCCTATAGCGGGACAAATTCAATTTACGAGTTGATCGAGCGAACATAACCTGAAACGTTGGTTGGTGGCGCTGTTGCGCATGACGAATAGAAGATGCTTTGCGTAATATGTAGTATTCTTATCATAGATTATAGTATTGTATTATTTAACCAAATATATATTTATTTTCATTTACTGTTTTAATAAAACTTGTCATAATACAACTTTTAAGGTTAGGTAGTAATACTGATAGATTTAAGATGTAAACACAAAGTATTATTAACGTCACATCCGGAATACATTTTCTACATACGTTATTCAAGCTAATAGAAGACTAATTATACGTACATGTAGTTAAATAATTTGCAAACAATGCGTTGATTTTATTCACAAACACGTGTCCGGCTTCAGGCGTAAGCACATTGCGTATAAGCTTAGAGTGGGCCAGCTACTGTCATGGCGTCCCACTATGGAGTACTTATATTTGAAAACGGTCCTAATCTTGGGCATCTAATATTTGGATTAATAATTATTATTTACGTTAAGCTTGATTGCCAAATTATTTTAACATATCAATATTATTATGCGTGATAATTCTTTTTTGTCTGAGGGCTTAAATTATATCTTTTTTTCTAACAAAAGCTCGAACTATAAATGCACATGATTCGCATGTAAATAGACTATTTTGTATACTGTTTTCAGATGAACTTTGAATTCATTTTTAAATTTCAATTGATGTCTCAATGAAATAATATTCACAGCTACTTGTAGCTAAGGCCTCAGAATATATAATATAATTATTTAACCTCTTAATTACTGATTTTACTATGAAAGTTCAATTGTCCAGATTTAGGTATCTGGACTGTCCAGACTTAGGGCACTTCACCTTACACATTTCGCTTATGATTTGTCACTGCTAGGAATCAGTGTGTTCACTATTTCACGATGTTATACCCACGAAAACCTTCTCTAGACTGTTCCCGAATAGCTACGCTCAAGTGCATTGATCCCTCATCGCCGTAAAGTTTATAAATCGACGCATGAAATGTGTACACAAAAGTCGGCACGAACTTATGTGATGACTAGACAGCGGATCTTTATGCAAAAGAAAAATTTTCTACTTGATTTGCGATCCACTGGAGTGCAATGAAAATTGATATTCTTTCTGAGTGTGTTTAATAGGTCGAAAATAACATAACAGTATTTTTAAGTTCTTCTAATGTTTTCACTGTTTCGAATTACACCTACTCATTTTTGTCGTAAATGCATAAAGATCCGCTGTCTAGTGATGACCTAATAGAAGTATTCCATAAATGTTGTACTTTTTTGGAAGGGGTGGTTCCGGAGATCATTTGAAGTAGCTTTTTGCTTTGCGAAATTGTTCTTCGCAGCTTAGCTAAGGAATTATTAACAGAACCCGGATCAATCAGAGCGCGGCTGCTTGCAGTTCCGCTGAGCGTGGCGTTGGCGTTTGCCGAGCCGAAATCCGTTCGTAGTAGTCGCGCTCTGATTGGTCCGTGTTTTTCGTTAATAACTCCTTCATGAAGCCGAGGTGAACATTTTCACAAAGGAAGTAATAATTACTTCAAATAACCCCTTTCAAGGAAGTACAATATTTTTGAGACACTCTGTATAATGCAGTTCTGTATTGTAAATTTTTGCAATCATTCGCTTTCGTTTGTAACTTGTAAATCCTTTGTTGCAAGTTAATTGTTTTACGTCTTCTTTTATTCTTTTCGTGAACCCGTCGGAGCAACGATGAATATTTAATCTTGACAAATAATATTTTCTTTTCGAAATATGGGTGATAGTCAACGTGAACGATGATAACAGCTTCAGGGAACTTCTTTCGAATATTTTCACTGATTTAGGTGTCTCTCCACTAGCTGTTTTAAATATTTCCACTAGTTTAAGTTCAACCCGTGGGAATTTCGAATTTCTCCAGCTCCATTTGGTATTGCAAGAGAGGTTGGAGAAATTGCTTCAGGATAAAGATCTAGGAAGATCTTTGAAGAAAAGTAAGGAAGGCGGATTTGCTTGAAATGCAGTGAAGTGTGGTATTTGCGTGATTTGGAGATAGAGAGGAAAATTCCGTTCGTAGTAACGAGTCGAATATAGGATGAATTTGATGAAGTGGATTCCGTTTATTCTGACAATTGCAATTTTAATTCAGTTCATTATAGAAATGAATCTGTGGCTACTAGTCGAAAGTGTATGTACACTTTCTATCTACGTCTTTCGATTAAGGTATAATTAATTGATAAAGTCTTTACCTTTCAATCTAATTTATTGAAAAAGGAGATCCAAAAGTGTATTTATATTTCGTATATAAAAATAAACTACATCGATGTGTTTTAATAATGTATTTATTTAATAGTTTTACTTAGTACAGAATTTTGTAGCCCCTAGGTACAAAATATAAATTGGAAATATTCCGTTGTAACTTAAAACTCACATTTTCGTTATTATTTCCTATATTTCTGTAAACGAAAACTGTTTTTCATGTTACAGATATATCCGGATGTGTTATATTTTCTGAACAAATACATGTTTGCCCTTGTGCCATGTACAGGTTAATTTTTAATTGGTTTGTAATTGGATTCAATAATAATTCAATATGTGGAATAATTGCATGTAAAATTCAATTTGGCTCTTGAATAATGAAGTTAAATTAATATATTGAATAATATATATTTTTAAGGTTATTCACCCTATACACACGCTGTGGTCACCTTTGCAACGAGAGCGCGATATTGTCTCGCTGCAATTGGTGTCCTAATGCTCCCGAGTGAAAGTGTATGCGTTTGCAAATGTTTATTGCCGGCGTCGCGTCGCCGTGGCTTACAGAGACAAATTTTCCACAGCTCCGTGGCAAAGGATGTTGCTGCTGTCACAAGAACAACAGTTGAGCATGTCCTGTCTGGCGCGGTGCAAAAACGTTTCGCGAGCCGGCGTGCAGGGCGACGGAATTCTGAGGGCGTTTAGGCGCAGGGCTGGGAGACAGAGTGACGGGCATAACGCCGGTATGCGAGCAAACTCGGAAACGCTTGAAACTTAAACTGCTGCCCTTAAAAGGGGGAAAGTTCTCGCGAAAGAGGCCGAGGGCGGCGGCAGCCGACTTTCTTGTCCCAAGGTGTAGCTCCGGGTGACGTCCGCGAGTGTTCCGTCGTTAACACGGAGCTTATTCCCTTCGTTCGCTCGCGAATCAGCCCCCATTTCGCTCCTTCTACAAACGAAAAGGAAAAATTCCCCCGAGCGCCACTTTCCCCGGTCGCGGTGGAAATTTCGTGATTAAAGGCGAAGTTGCTCAACGGCCGGCACTTCGCGCATTACTACCGTTTAATAACATTGAATGCGCCGACGAGTAGCGTGGCTTTCTCAACGAGAACAATAAAAAAGAAATGGTTCCCGAGCCGGTTCACCCGTGTTCCCGTTCCGGGAACCACGCTTTTCTGGTCGATTCTTTCCGAGGGGCTCTCGCTTTTTGTTGCCGGCCGCTTAAAGGCGCAAAGAAACTACCAAGTTCCCCGGCCGACGGCGACTGGGAAATTCTATAATTAAAAACGAATGAAAAATGTGGGACGATATTTTCTCGCGCGGACACTTGGTCGCGGAACGATCTAATTTTAAAAGTCCGCCGGGCACACATGCTATTGACACCGTTTACGCGACGCTTCTACTTAACTAGAAGAGTCACTTGCTCTGTTAAGCCGCTTTTCATGGCAGCCGCTGGAGGGCCAATCAAAACATGCCTTTTTCATTCGAATTTATTCATAGTTCTTCCAATGTCCTCACAGTTTTGTATTTTACTGAAATTTTCGTCGTAACTCCAACGACGACCTTCTTTGGTACAGGTCGGAACATGGTAAATTTGGCAACGCTGTTTCAGTCCGATTTGAAGTGATTTGAAGTTGTTCGCCGCGTTATATCACGGCCGTCCAGATAAGGGAAGGGAGCACGAATTATGGGGAAAAGTGCTCTTAAAACATCTTCGATTTTCGCAATCAAAGGAATGTCTGCAATGTTCGCAATATTCCACCCTTTCGTCGTGTTTGATAAAAATAAACGTCTATAATCAGGTAAATTTGATGAATTCAAACGAATGCTTTCAGTTATGCTCGAAGAAAATGCGAAAAAATCGATCTTTTCGAAAATGAAAACCAGAATACCCGCTTAAAGGAAAATTATTTCGTCGGCATTCGCGAAGAAGAACTGTGAGATTTTTTCCATGAACTCGAGGGAACGCTGTGCCAAGCTAGGTTCGAATTTGCTGGTTTATGGCTCTCGGGAAACGACGGACGGACGGAGGAGAAGATATTCGCGTTTTACGGTTCCATTGCTTCTCCTTTTCACGGTCCCTCGGCGCGATGCGTCGAAATTCCATAACGGACCCGACTATTGGCTTCCGGGTGTAATGGAAATCCCAGCTCGCGTGGCGAGATTAATATGTCGTTGTCAAATCAGAAGGGAAAAAGTCGAATGTGGTGACAACAAAATAGTTAATAGAGCCGTGGTTATGTCTCCCGGTGATACGACGCCGAATAGAAAAATGATGGACCGCAGGGCAATGTTTATTCCGAATTTCGTTCGGATTCCATGAGCTCACCATTGCATTATGCTTTTCCTGTATGTACACGTATTGTACAATCTGGAATACATTTTTCAAAAATCTCTAAAAGTGACATTCCTTCTCATAAAAACCGCACAGGGCCATATACATATTTTCTTAACCATTAAGTGCATATTATTGCATATAGGGTTTAGTCAGATTATAAAGTATTAAACTAGGACCTTTCTAAAATTTTGTATACACTTTTTTCAAATACTTTAAAGTATGATTCCCTCTGTCCCATAATAATAGTAGCAAGTGAATATTTAAACGGGAATTATTGGCGAATGCAGCTGTAAGTTATGTTGTAACGCAGAATTGCGAAACCTTCAATCAAAGTCAACGTTTCATGACATCTGTCATTTATTATGACACATCTTTCAATTTTTAGGTTACCTAATTATTACGAATTACATATAACTATTTTTCTAATTTCATCCGCTGATCCAAATCAATTGTTTCATTTCAGTTGAATATCATTGTAAATTACCATTGTAAAAGTAAGATTAAAAAAAAACAAGTTATGCTGGAAGCAATGAAGAACGATGGCTCCAATAATTTTAAGCTCAGCAAAGCATCACAGCCAAGGAATCCTACCTACAAGTTTATAATGCAGTAACGAAGTTATTGAAACATCCAGAAACTATCTGAACACTCAAAATAAAAATTAAGAGTAATATTTTTAATTTATTGTTTAATGTAATCTAATCTTCTGATAATAAATGTTGTATTCTATATTTATTTTCTTTTGCTACTATTATTATGGGACAAATTAAATTCATCAATTGCTACTATGTATTATGGGACAGAGGGAGTATTATTTAAGATTAAATAATTCAAATGTTCTAAAGAAGTTGCAAAATGTTGATATTTGCAATTTTCGTACAATACAGTAATGAAAGCTGGTGTACAGAAATTTCGTTGGGGTCATGAGAGACCCCAGTATACCAAGAAATATAAGATCGAATAGAATCTTTTTAAAAAAATGAAGGATACCTGGTGAAGAGTACGGGTCGAAACGAACCCGGGCGACGCGCGAGCGTGGAATAAAGATTTCACGTGCGCGGCACGGTTCGTTTCGCGAGCCCATGCGAAACGAACGTCCATCGCGGCCTCGTAAAGTTATACAGCCGGGAAATTTATGCGAGAGAAAGTCGAGTTCGGCGAACGGTTACGATAAAACGATCCGGAAACGACCTGTGGAACAACCGCTGCGCGCGCGATTTCATTCCCATTTGCTCGGAATGAATTCTGCGTCGACCGTCCCGATAAATAAACATCGCCGATCGATATACGCGCTTTTATTCCGATGTAAATTTCGCATCAATGCTTCTGACAACAGCCCCAGCGCGGCGTGGTACCGCGACCCGCACCGATATTTCATATTACTTTATTTCACGCCTATTTGTGCGGTAATACGATTTCTGGTCATCTTCGGTTAGGGGCCTCGCGGAATCGGAAATATTTTGATGGGCCGTTTGCGCTTCGTTATCGTCGAACAATAACCGCCGACATTCGACAGCGAATGCTTCCAATACAATGAATACAAATGCTCTTTCCTGTCTAAATAGGTTATTCCGTCCTTCCTCGAACCAATTTTTCGAATGAGCGAAGGCAAGATTTATCACGAGACATCTCTCGACACACAGTGGTCCCAGAAACTATATGGACACCAAATTTCCGATTTTAGAATATTCCTCTACATCTTAACTTTTAGATTTATTTATTATTTGCCCCGAGAAATTGGAAAAAAGTCGATTTCAAAATTTTGCGTAATTTTTGCCGTCCGACGTAGTTAAAAGGCCTGAAGAATAAGGCTTCAGTATTGTTTTTTTTCTATTTGTACGCCCATGAAATAAGGTGAAGTGCCCTAAGTCTGGACAGTCCAAAAGTGATACCTAAATCTGGACAATTGAATTTTCATAGTAAAATCAGTAATTAAGAGATTAAATAATTATATTATATATTCTGAGGCCTTAGCTACAAGTAGGTGTGAATATTATTTCATTGAGACATCAATTGAAATTTAAAAAAAAATGAATTCAAAGTTCATCTGAAAACAGTATACAAAATAGTCTATTTACATGCGAATCATGTGCATTCATAGTTCGAACTTTTGTTAGAAAAAAAGATATAATTTAAGCCCTCAGACAAAAAATAATTATCACGCATAATAATATTGATATTTTAAAATAAATTGGCAATCAAACTTAACGTAAATAATAATTATTAATCGAAATATTAGATGTCCAAGATTAGGACTGTTTTCAAATAGAAGTACTCCATACTGGGACGCGATGACGGTAGCTGTCCCACTCTAAGCTTATACGCAATGTGCTTACGCCTGAAGCCGGACACGTGTTTGTGAATAAAATCAATTCATTGTTTGCAAATTATTTAACTACATGTACGTATAATTAGTCTTCTATTAGCTTGAATAACGTATGTAGAAAATGTATTCCGGTTGTGACGTTAATAATACTTTATGTTTACATCTTAAATCTATCAGTATTACTACCTAACCTTAAAAGTTGTATTATGACAAGTTTTATTAAAACAGTAAATGAAAATAAATATATATTTGGTTAAATAATACAATACTATAATCTATGATAAGAATACTACATATTACGCAAAGCATCTTCTATTCGTCATGCGCAACAGCGCCACCAACCAACGTTTTAGGTTATGTTCGCTCGATCAACTCGTAAATTGAATTTGTTCCGATATTGGGTTCACTTCTGTCCAGGTACTAGCGTATATTGGATTTAATATGTCCTAATTATAGGTTTGAATTATTCTTGTTAATACAATTAAGATATTAACCTAAACAATGATTTTTTTATTTTAAATTACTTTACAAACTCTGAACTGTATGTTAAAACTCTTAAGAAATTGTTTTTGTTTATTTGAAGTAATAAAATTAAAAATAGAAAAACATGCTGTCCAGGCATAGGGCACTTTACCTTACATCTTAACTTTTAGATTTATTTATTATTTGGCCCGAGAAATTGGAAAAAAGTCGATTTCAAAATTTTGCGTAATTTTTGCTGTCCGACGTAGTTAAAAGGCCTGAAGAATAAAGCTTTTCAAGAAGCTTTCAAGCTTTTAAAGAATAAAGCTATTTTAAGGAAAGTCGAGACTTAAACAGACTCTGAAACAGCGTTCATTCATTAGCGATATTCAAGTGTTTTAAGGAAATTGTCTAAATTCATTCATTACAAAAGCTCTTCAAGTACGGTTACAGAGCAGTTCCGCACAGATTTCATTGGTTATCATATAAATTAGTATAGTTATTATTATTTGAACATTCTGCAAGTTTTTGCGATTATAAAACTTCATTGGCGATCTACAAACGTTCACTGCTTTCTTCGTCAAATGTCGGCCATTCTTATGCACCGTACACATCGGCGAACCTGCCTAATGATCGTATTTGCGTGGGCGCATTAGGCGTGCATTAGTACGTTTGGCACGATCGCAAAACGCGCTTCGCTATAAATAATCCAGGCTACTCCCCAAAACACGGCCATAATAACCACACGACATTACCATAATTCTGATAAGCGAATAGTGACGGCTGCAATTGACGTAATTGTTTGCGCGTTATTACTCGGTCGTCATTTGCGACGATTACACGCGTAAGAAATCGCATTTCCGTCGATTTCTGAGGATCTGCAATGATTTTTATCTTGTAATTTATTTAAGATCGCGATGTCACTTTTAGCCATTTTAACCATTATGCTGGAATAAAAGTAACAATTAACTTTAAACTCTTGGAACAATTGACTTTGAAACTCTTATATTTTAAATTATATCGTCTAATATTAATTGTTAAATTCTAAAATTCTTAAAATTAAAAGAAAAGTACAAGAGCATACATTCAAATATGTAACTGATTGCATTGTCGTACAAGTAAAATTACGGTGACGATTTAACCGAAATTGGATTTCATTTATAATTGTGGGTAATGATACATACGTTGAATTAATTATTCAACATCGTCAACGCTTAAATGAGTTTTAATTAACGAAAATTTGGCATTCATATTCATCAATAAATTTATAAATTAAAGTACACATTCCATCACTAAAATTGCTTTTATTGTTTACATTACGATTTGCAATCAATGTTATTTATCACTGAAAAGTGATTTATAGGCTGAAAGTGCATTTCACTTATTTTTAAAAGTGTTAATTATATTTTTATATATTTATTATATTATGCACAGTACAGCATTACATTACAGCACGTAGATATCCAGTTACAGATTCCATTACATCGCAGCCATATTTGTTTTCGTATCGCGAAGCACTGCTTGATTACGGGTACGATATTTATGGGTAAAAATTCAATAAATAATATTGGATTCTGCGAGGTAAATCCAATAAATGTATCCGAAAATATGAGATATTCCAAGCATGCTTCGCATTGCTTCATAAATTCGCAACATTTTGTTTCGAAATGAAATTTTTTCAAGTGGGTTTAATTGCGCTCGAGTTTGCACACGAAATGTTATGAATAGACTGCATAAACATCTTTTTTCTTCGTGATTGGAATAATCTGTCAGTAATACAGCATTATATTTACATTTTTTAAATGATTTCACTGTTTTTACATTTGATCAGCTTACTTACAAATGCGTGAAACTCCCGGTCTAATTATCAATGTTGAACCTAAACGTCCGCAATGCAGGAATTACACGAAAACATCATTGAACTTGTGTAAAGGCTTTTTACTGTAATTCGTGCTGTTATCAACATTGAACCTAAACGTCCGCAACCCAGCAATTACTCTAATCGAAAACACCGTTCGACCGCACCACCGGGCTTACTGCTGCGAAAGAAATGCTGAATTACCGTAATTCAACTAGATGGTATTAACCGACTTCCAAGCGGCTGGAAGCACGCGCGTAACGTGGCTACCCGGTGGTTAGGGGTGTCGGGAATTCCCGGGGAACAAATAGAATCCTCGTAAAGCCCACTGGTTCCTCGAAACGCGATCATGAGCGCCATGGCTGACGAGAGTCGGTGGAATTCGCGAAAACGCGTCTGCCTCCCGTGAAAGCGGCCTTTGGATGAATCTCATTCAAGCGTTTAAGACTAGCTCAAATGTTGTGAGAATGATCAGAATAGTCAACGATAGTGCTTGGGAATGACACAAACGGAAGAAGGACGCTCTATTCTAGCAGCCTTGCCGTAATGATGTTAGGCGAGTCCAGCGACTGTGCAATAATGGAATCGAGGATTATAAAGCTATAAATCGCCGCACAATGGAGAATGTGCCTCGAAGAGTTGCCCACAATACGATATTTGAAAACTTGCGTAAAATGAAAAATTTTGGTTGTTTGAGCTGTTGAAATATACGAACAACAGTGTACCAGTTCCATTTTTTTTATTTATAGTTAGTAGCATAACTGTTCACTAGACTGCGGATGTACATATAACTCTTGAACCATAAGAGATACGGAATGAGATTTGCACTATAATTCATTACAAAATGATTCCTGTCTACTGATAACACTGTCCAACACCAAATTTGTTCCCTAATTACTGTTGGGCCCTTCGTATAGAGTTTCTTGCGCTGATTCCGAATCTGTTTTTAATTTTTTTCCTATACGCACAGTTTTTGAGAAACATGACTTTGAAAAAAAAAACATATCTTTCAACTTTAAACAAATATTGTGATGTTATTATAAAAGATGTTGAATTGTTCTTTATAGCAAAAGATTCTGTAGACTTTCCCGAATACAGCGATATCAAATATTAATACATTATGATTGTTTAAACATGTTTAAATAATCACTAATGGCGGAGAGACACCACTTGTGCACCAATTTTTTAGGATATTTTTCAATTTATCTCAAAAAATAAGGGTCCAGCGGAAAATCGAACTATACCATGCGATAGAGCAGACTTTTATCTTGAGAAACCCCGCTTTGAAGTTTGAAACGTCGACGTTTTTTTCGGACTAGAAAGCAAAATATCTTCGCCCGACATGAGTTGCCGCCAGTGGCGCTCGCCATTACAACGGTCGTTCGCCGCTCCGTATCCCGTCGCTGCGCCTCACAGTGGGGAAAAGTGACTTGCCTCGCTTCAAAAAGGAATAACTTTCGATAGAAATGAGGTAGTGCGATGAAATTTTTAAAAAATTAAAGCTGAAACTTTGCAGAATATGGGAAAAATAGGGAGATTACGATACGAACGGTTTTTAACCTTGAGAAAATTCGTTAAACTTTCACAATTTCCAGAAAATGTGGTTTCTGCGTTACCACGGAAAAAAATTTTTTAAATTTTTGCTATATATCATTTCCCGTAGATTTTTTCACGCTGATTTCAAATCTGGTCTCAAAATTTGTCTACGACTTCAGGATTTTACGAGAAATCGTTTTTGTGAACGAATTGTTTAACGAATTTTCTCAAGCTTAAAAACCGTTCGTACCGTAATCTCCCTATTTTTTCCATATTCTGCAAAGTTTCAGCTTTAATTTTAAAAAAATTTCATCGCACTACCTCATTTCTATCGAAGGTTATTCCTTTTTGAAGCGAGGCAAGTCACTTTTCCCCACTGTGCGCCGCGCCGTATCTCGTCCCGAGCGCCACTGGCGGCAACTCATGTCGGATGAAGATATTTTGCTTTCTGGTTCTAAAAAAACGTCGACGATCCAAACTTGACAGGGTGGCTTCTCAAGATAAAAGTCTGCTCTATTGAGTGGTATAGTTAGATTTTTCGCTGGACCCTTATTTTTCGAGATAAATTGAAAAATATCCTCAAAAATTGGTGCAAAAGTGGCGTCTCTCCGCCTTTAATGATTGTTTAAACATGTTTAAACATTCATAATGTATTAATATTTGATATCGCTGTATTCGGGAAAGTCTACAGAATCTTTTGCTATAAGGAACAATTCAATATCTTTTATAATAACATCACAATATTTGTTTAGAGTTGAAAAATATGGTTCTTTTTCAAACCCATGTTTCTCAAAAACTGTGCGTATAGGGAAAAAATTAAAAACAGATTCGGAATCAGCGCAAAAGTTCTATAAAAAGGACCCAACAGTAATTAGGGAACATGAAAATAGTTGAAATTTGTTGGACAGTGTAATTCTGTGGCTGTAAGGAAAAACGCCGCATGTCACAATTTCAAAAAATTTTCAAGAAATTTGAGTTTATACATTAATTGAGCTCTATAGGATTTATGTATTACCAGAAAAAAAGTCATAAAAATAAATTCGAAAGGCTGAAAAAGATAATGCAATTTAACCGATGTCCTGTATCAAAGCATTAGTGATCAATACTTTAAATGGCAATATCTCGAAAGTGAAATTATGTGACATGCGGCGTTCTTCCTGACAACCACAGAATAATCGTAATAAATATACCGTTTATTTTGAAAGTGGTGTAAGTCCATTTTTGAAAAAAATAAGATATCACGTAATTCATGCTTAATTTAATGTAAATAAAATTTAAAAAGAAAAAAGAAAAAAACAAGAGAAAATGGACTTACACCACTTTCAAAATAAACGGTCCAAATATACAGGGCGTGGCCGGACGGGTGGTACAACCGAGCAGGGGGTGGTACTACATGTAAAAATAAGTTTTAAAAAAAGGAATAACATTTTCTCGTTTGACGCTTCGTTTTCGAAAAAAATCGAGTTAAAAGTTCTGCCAGGTTCGCGTGCTTTAGTATATGCAGAAAGTAGAATTGGTTGATCATGGTCAGGCGCGGCAGATGAGTCCTATGCAGTAGCACGTGTATTCGCTGCATTTTTTCTCGGAAACGAAGCGTGAAACAAACAAATGTTATTCCTTTTCCCGACTTATTTTCACATGTAATATCACCCCCTGCTCGATTGTACCACCCTTCCAGCCACACCCAGTATATTGTCCGGGTTTCAGACTGAAAAATCCGTGGTTTTCATGCCGTTCATCCCGGGTTCGCAATTTTATAAATGGTAACCCTAGTTACGAACCCCTACTGTGTGGTTGGGTCGTAAAATAGTAACAACAATTGTGTTCGAACGTGGCATCTCAGGTGTAGACCGAGTAGACTGCAGATCTTTATGCTAAATTGTTCGGGGTTACATTTTTAAGGGTTAAATATGATCTTTTTTCTAAATCCATTGGATACCCCGATACTTATAGGAGGGTATACGTCTCAATAAAGTTCCGCCGTAGAACGACGAAAAGGGGAGGAAGGTGGTTAAGCCGGATAATCCGGGCGGAGATGGATGAGCAAGTTCGCTCGTGACCGCGGGACATTCTCTCCGGATATGTTTACTAAATTCGCAGGAATGTTCTCGAGCGATCATATGTAAATAATCTACTTATCCCGGAGGTAAATGAACCAGCCATTGAAAAATGCAATTCGAATATTGTGAATTAATTGGCCAGGGCGTAATGAACGTATGAATGCGGATGCTCGTGCGATGAAAAATACGAGGATGAGGTAGAAAGTACCTGCACTGTAGCTGCAGAATTTGTGCAGAGATACAGTAGGACATTGATTAACCGACTTGATCGGGAGATAATCAGCCGGGATAAATTAAGGCCCGATGGATAATCGAGACCCGAGGGAAATAATTAAAATGTACATTATATTCCAAAATAAATTTTTTATTTTTAAAATTTATTTCCCTGCATAATATAATATAATCATATTTGTTTATAATCGAGGTCCTACTGTATATGGAAAGATTTTAAACAGAGTGTACTAAATATGAAAATGATTTTTTTTATCTGTCAAAGAAGTGCATTTAAAAAAACTTTCTTTTACAGTTTGGTAGACACAATAATACCATGCAACTTCCGTTTTATATTTTTTTAAATATTATTTGTCGTTCTTCAGATATTTCACGAAAACGAATATATTAAAATTTTTCCGAGGGCTGATTTCACACTTTTAATGCGAGAAGTAACACGAAAACTAGGGTTGCATTAGACATAACTCATTCTACTTGTGTGCAAAATTTCATAATTTTTTTGTGGATACATTCGCCATTTGGTAAAATCGTCATTGAATTGCGTATTCCTGACGAATGAATTAAATGAACAGTCGCTGTATTAGAAACACTAGAAAGATTAGCATATCTGCAAGGAGTACCATAACAATGAAGTTTGAAATAAATCAGTGAACGATCCTAAACATCGGCAATTGTGAATGGTTGGTCGCCCGAAGGTTATACAGGGTCTTATAAGACGAGAACAGGTTGCAGTTATATTCATTCGTATTCCAAAGACTGTAAGTTATCTATTTAAATCATAATTACATCTTGTAACATTGTAATACCAACTTGTAAAATTGTAACACCAAATTGTAAAGCGAAATGGACTCTTTTCAGGGTCTGAAGAGCTTCAATAAAAAAAAGATAAGAACAGGCGTGGGCGAGATCCAAACCAAGGTGAGTTAATTGGCCCTGGAGTAATGCAAATAGTGGGTCGCAGTGCTGAACATTCTTTGGTATAGTAGAAGGTGGACCAGGTCTTAATTTTGAATCCTGGGCTGTTTTGTAGTAGCTATGGGACCGGTACATTCGAGAGTACCGTGTCGAGCCCCACACTTTCCCCCCGACCGTCATCTTTAGAGGGGATGTTAGTTCGTTAATGCATTTTTTCCTAAAAGTCCTTCGCTTCATCTAACTTCGCTTCACTAACATTTTTTTCGCTTGGCAGCTCGTTTTCATGAAAATCAAGTTGGAAAATGCAGCGAATGCACGTGTCATTGCATAGGAATCGTCTGACGCGTCTGACCATGATCAACCAATTCTACTTTCTATATATACTAAAGCACGCGAATCTGGCGGAACTTTTAACTAGATTTTTTCGAAAACGAGCTTGCAAACGAAAAAATGTTATTCCTTTTTTCTCGATCATTTTTGCATGTAGAATCACCCCTGCCCGGTTGTGCTACGATTTCGCAAACACCCCGTACGCCACGGTGCGGATAATTTTTGGATGAACCTCATATTAGAAAATTCACGGTCTAACTACAGCGGTAATACGGAAACGCTTGGCAGAGTTTAGCGAACGAGCCGAAGCAAATCCGTCGGAAAAGTTACTCGCTGTTTAATTGTGTTGGTGGGCGGGAATTTCTATGAATGGGAATTCGTCGTAGTTTCCGACGCAATGATATCTGGATGAAGCGGAAAATTAATTTTCCGGGCAAGAAGTTATGCGTCCATCCGTCGAGCCCGATGCATCCCGACAAAGGGATATCCCGCGGTCCACCGTTTCGGGGTTCGAGGATATCTCCTTCATGGCACTGAACGGGAATGATAAATCATTCGTTTGAGCCCGGCGAAGCTCCAGGGATGCGCTCTCCTCGTCGGCGCAAACCCCCGTAACATCAATTTTAGAGCCGGCGTACTTAAAACTTGATTTAGCCCTGGAGCGCTCGTGAATGATGCGTGCACTTAAAGGCTTCGGTCCGCGATCTCATTACAAAATTATGAGTCCCTCTCACGCGCCTCGCCAACGCAGATTCCGGAAAATTTCGCGTGGCCATCGCCGCGAACCAGATCCTTTCGTGGCCCCGTTACTCTATTGAATGACGGCCGAATTCTGGCGAGTTTACTATGCGGTAATTCAGTGTACCTACTCTGGGGAGCGTAACCATAGCACCACTAAAATTTTCGAGAGACTTCAACATTTATGCAATGATTTCCAAATTTTAAAATCATTCCGGAACAAAATTGAATAAAAAGAACTTTTTAAAAACCACGCTTATATTAAAATGCACTAAAAAGGAGAAAATAATTTTTTTAGACAATAGTGACTATAAATAAAAGCGTGGAGCGCCCACGAAGATTACGCCAACATAGCTTAGCGCTCCACGCTTTTATTCGCAGTCACTAATGCCTAAAAAAATTATTTTCTTCTTTTTAGTGCATTTTAATGTAAGCGTGGTTTTTAAAAAGTTTTCTTTATATATTTTTTTATTTTCTGCTTTTTAGTCTTTTTCAAATGGAAGGCAAGATAAAGTATTGGGTTGGCAAATAAGTTCGTTCGATTTTTGTGATTTATTCCAATATAAAAAACCGAACGAACTTATTTGCCAACCCAATAATACTGGTATGAAATAGTGAGATATAGGAACGCAAGATATGGAAATACGCGAGAAAGAATGAGGGGATGACTCCGAGAGACGACGCACAGTGGAACTTTTCGTCCATTTCGGAGACAAAATCAAAGAACTTCCGATAGAAATGAGATAGAGAGCTGAAATTTTTTTTAATTACAGCTGAGACTTCACAGAATATGGGAAAAATAGGGAGATTATGGTACGAACATTTTTTAACCTAGAAAAAAATCGTCAAACATGCACAATGTCACGAAAATTGTGGTTTTTGCAATACCACGGGTAGAAAAAATTTTTTTTTGTAACATGCCATACATCATTTCCTGTAGATTTTTTCATGCTGAATTCAAATCTGGTTTCAAAATTTGTCTACGACTTCAGGATTTTACAAGAAATCGATTTTTGTGAACGAATTCCTTTACGAATTTTCTCAAGGTTATAAAACGTTCGTACCATAATCTCCCTATTTTCCCATATTCTGTGAAGTCTCAGCTGTAATTAAAAAAAATTTCAGCTCTCTATCTCATTTCTATCGGAAGTTCTTTGATTTTGTCTCCGAAATGGACGAAAAGTTCCACTGTGCGACGTCTCTTGATAGAGTCCGAAATTGTCCGAAATGGAACTGAATGAACGGAACAAAACAACCACACTGAGCTCCTTCTGTGCAAAATGCGTCAGAGGAGTGGGGATGAGTAGGAGTGGGAGCGCGTAGTGGAGTAGGGAGCGCTGGCGCGTGGAGTAGGGATCGCTGAACGCGATCACGTACTACCGAACGTCGCGCGACGAGGTGTGACGGTTATTATTAAAATATTTTTTCTCCTGAACGCACAGCTTTTCTTTTTAATTTGTTTTTTAATATTGTATTGTCATCCAGCTCTGGGCTATGTTTAAAGTTTCAAGTCTCTAACTCATCGGGAAGTGGTTTAAAATTCGATTACAAGATTTGACGCATACAACAACAACATTAACAACGACAACTCGGCAAGCTAATATAACGTGGTAATAATAAAAAAGCAATTACACCGGGTGATTCACGACAAACAGAATACCAAAATAGCTCCGTTAGGCTTGGGATATAAAAAGCGTTCTGATTGTTTTCCTTTATATGGTGCCATTTAAAAATCATCGATGACCATGATAAGACCATGATCTTTTACTTTATAGTGTTGTAGACGAGACGAGTTACAAACCAGCTACAAACACTATGAAATTAGAAATATGTGGTACAAAGTAGTCTTTGTACGACAGTAAATGTGTTTTAGAGTTATTTAAATTGAAATATCTCTTGAATTACTAACTTTTCGACAAACATAGATTAGTACTTTTTTTATAACGAATGTCCAGCTGCATCGATTGATGTATTAAAAAATGCCTCATTCCATTTAAAAAAGTCCAAAATTTTTTTTTGGCAACGTGTCAGCCCTATTGTATCATTCAACTTTGTCCTTACCATATTTTCCGTATCTTTCGAAACAACAAAGATATTTGAGGTGCAAACATTAGGTCATTCATCCTGTATAATTTTATGTTTGCAATATTTTAAATTGATACACCCCGTTGGGGAATATGCGAGTTTTTAATAATTTCTCATTTGATTCGCAGATAGCAACGATTGTACGTTCATTCTGTTTAATTTAGTACTTCCGCACGCCGACAACACACCAGTAATTATTTTCTTTTATCTGCGTTTACTTTCAATGAATCCAATTAGTTTGCAAAAATATTGTCCTGACTTCATTGTATATTCTCACTAGATTTTGAATTATACATTCGTACGAATAATTCCATATAGTTAATCAATGAAATAATGTCGATTATATTAACATGCAAACTTTTATACCCTCCGAAACAGTAATTCAAAAACAATTTCTCTGTGAATAAATTTTCGATGTTTATTCACTTATGTATGTATATCCATCTTTTTTCAATACGACTGTATCTCAAAATATTATCCCAGTTTCATCATTGACAAAATCGAAGCGATTCGGACAAACTCAGTAGGCTTTAAAAAGACACGAGAGAACGTGATACAGAAAGATTCGAATAAGAGATCATCAGTAAAGTGAAAGAGGGCAACAAAGAAGAACAAGAACATTTGAAGAAATAAGAATAGCTGTTCTAGGAATAAAAAGGGTAAAATAAGTTGAACGTCTCCGACAGTTCTGATGATGCGAATATTTCTTTTGACGATGGAACTGGAGCAGAAGATGACAAAATGGCGCACTCTATTATTGCGATGAAGGAGGACCTAGATGTGACTGTGTAAGATCTACTTATTGTAAATAAATGGGTCCATAAAGACTGCATACATATCGAAAACTTTACTTCGTGAGAAATTATTGCTTGCAATTTGTACGTTATACTTTTCAGCCGGGAGATACGTAAAAAGAGACAACAAGTTATTAATATAAAAATATACTACAAAGATACTTTATAAATCAATTTTAAAACAGATATTGTGTGACGTAACAACGAGAATCTGAAATTTTTCATGTTGAGTTATTAAAGCTGTTTTTCACAGAAAGCTTGTTTCCAAAAGAACGAACATCCTTTTCATACTGTTAGACTGCAGATTTCGATAAATACCATTAAAGATAAAAAAACTTGATACGCTTCGATAACATTCAGAAGGTTTGCCAGAGTAATATGATTTTCGAACGTCCATGAGGTGGTTTATAAAAATGTATACTTGCATAATCTTCATTAGTCCACAAATTATTCCACGTCGCGTCGTGCAAACCGCATCGTTGGTTAACATACGAATTTCAACCGTCTTCAAACATTACCACGCAACAGACGAATATTTTTCGGAAAATATGTACCACCAATTCCAACGCAACGGTGAGAATTGCCCATTATGAATCGTTGTGCGCGAAATAGTCGAGGCGAATTGTTTTTTTTTTATAGAAGTTTCGAGACCACTTGCTACGAACGGTGCCACTTGGAAATATTAAAAACCTGGGAATTCGGAGGAACGAATTGGACGTGGTAAACGTTCGAAATAATTCCATTGCGCCGGTTTCCACTGTTGGTTATTGAAACCGCTCGACCGACGCACTTGAAATTTTAAATCATTGAGACACAGTTAAACCCCTTCGGGGAGCATAAATTCATTAAACGGTCTCTGCGTCGCTCGCCTCGTGATCCCCGGCCCGATGAAACCGCGAGATTTTTGCGCGGATGTCATCGGCAACGATGTAAATTCGTGTCTAAATTGCTTTACAGCGGCATAAACCGCTTATCCAGCAAGCTTACGGTTAGTATAATATTTAGGGGCGAGCTTGCGCGCCCCTTTATCGTCGACGCGAACGCGGAAAGTGGCGGAATCGAGCCAATCCAGCAAGAAAGGTGCACCTCTATACCGCGCAAAAGTTACCAGCCACGCATTTTCATACTGTTAATTAACGCCGGGGCTATAACGACGCGGCGCACGCAATTTCGCGGAATAATTTCGGGGGACGTAAGAGCACAGTGTCACACCGGCGCAGAGGGCCGGCCATTTGTTACACGCGACAAAAACAATGCCAGTATTCCCATCGTGCTCTGTATAAATAATCGTTGCTCTCGCGGGCCAAGCTAACCTTAAAACAAACTAGCTAGCCGCGGAAAACTGACCGTGCTTCTGTTCGAACCCTCGGCAACAAGGGTGGATCCGTGTAATGGACGAGTTACAGCGACTATCGTAATTGTTCACACACCCTTCAACGGGGTATCCTGGTTTTCAATTTTCGAAAAATCAATGATACAAAATTCAACAAGATTAAAGTTGAAATATCTCTTAATAATTTGTCGACATACAAATTTTTTAACATTTTTTTATGGAGAATGACGAGCTGAATCGTATAGTGCATAGAAATATACATGGTGTCTCAGCTAAAGGAGGCCACCTAGATATCTCCTTTATTTTTAATGACACAACAAATATTTATGGCATAATTTAAATGGAGTCGAAGGAGGAATATCATTGAAGAACGATTTTTTTGTCCGGTTATTTTTTCAAGGCCTTCGTTATTTTTAAAGTATCGCGATCGTATGAAGCTTTAAGCAAAATTAAAACGATTTCGGCGCATTGATTCGATCAATTGTTACTAATTACACAATTTGCAAAATGGGCACAATAATTTGTCTCAACGTTTCGATCTCAATCTAGATCGTTATCAAGAGAATACCAAAAAAAAATTTTAATATATATTGTGTCTGTAATGAAAATTAACAAAAATATTAGTCATTGCATTTGAGCCAGAAAATTAACTAAAATATAACATTTTTTAAAAATTTTAATATAACCATCTGTTATATTTTATACCAAATGTTATATTTTAGTTAATTTTCTGGCTCAAATGCAATGACTAATATTTTTGTTAATTTTCATTACAGACACAATATATATTAAAATTTTTTTTTGGTATTCTCTTGATAACGATCTAGATTGAGATCGAAACGTTGAGACAAATTATTGTGCCCATTTTGCAAATTGTGTAATTAGTAACAATTGATCGAACCAATGCGCCGAAATCGTTTTAATTTTGCTTCGTTATTTTTTATCGGGAAAACTATTTTTTTTATTCCATCTTGTAGCGGCTGAAAAAATACATGTGAATATGCTTAAGTCATTATCTTCAGGTGACCTTGAGTACCAAAAAATGTGGTAAAATTGTAGACCTAGACGACCTGATGACCTAGAAAAAAGCTATGAAAAAATAAACGGACAAAAAAAATTGTTCTTCTATGATATTCCTCCTTCGGTACCATT
Organism: Lasioglossum pauxillum; assembly: GCA_933228785.1. Lineage (NCBI taxonomy): Eukaryota > Metazoa > Arthropoda > Insecta > Hymenoptera > Halictidae > Lasioglossum > Lasioglossum pauxillum. The sequence goes on along the minus strand of OW121705.1, from coordinate 41,959,147 downwards.
TAAATTATGCCATAAATATTTTTTGTGCCATTAAAAATAAAGGAGATATTTAGGTGGCCTCCTTTAGCTGAGACACCCTGTATATGTTTCTATTGAAAAAATTAAGGTGACCTTGAAATCTCCGAAACAATTTCATCTACGAGAAAACTGTTATTGTCATGTAAGGTGAAGTGCCCTATGCCTGGACAGCATGTTTTTCTATTTTAAATTGTATCACTTTAAATAAACAAAAACAATTTCTTAAGAGTTTTAACATACAGTTCAGAGTTTGTAAAGTAATTTAAAATAAAAAAATCATTGTTTAGGTTAATATCTTAATTGTATTAACAAGAATAATTCAAACCTATAGTTGAACATATTAAATCCAATCTAAGCAAGTACCTGGACAGAAGTAAAGCCTATATCGGGACAAATTCAATTTACGAGTTGATCGAGCGAACATAACCTAAAACGTTGGTTGGTGGCGCTGTTGCGCATCACGAATAGAAGATGCTTTGCGTAATATGTAGTATTCTTATCATAGATTATAGTATTGTATTATTTAACCAAATATATATTTATTTTCATTTACTGTTTTAATAAAACTTGTCATAATACAACTTTTAAGGTTAGGTAGCAATACTGATAGATTTAAGATGTAAACATAAAGTATTATTAACGTCACGACCGGAATACATTTTCTACATACGTTATTCAAGCTAATAGAAGACTAATTATACGTACATGTAGTTAAATAATTTGCAAACAATGCGTTGATTTTATTCACAAACACGTGTCCGGCTTCAGGCGTAAGCACATTGCGTATAAGCTTAGAGTGGGACAGCTACTGTCATCGCGTCCCAGTATGGAGTACTTATATTTGAAAACAGTCCTAATCTTGGACATCTAATATTTGGATTAATAATTATTATTTACGTTAAGTTTGATTGCCAATTTATTTTAAAATATCAATATTATTATGCGTGATAATTATTTTTTGTCTGAGGGCTTAAATTATATCTTTTTTCTAACAAAAGTTCGAACTATAAATGCACATGATTCGCATGTAAATAGACTATTTTGTATACTGTTTTCAGATGAACTTTTAATTCATTTTTAAACTTCAATTGATGTCTCAATGAAATAATATTCACACCTACTTGTAGCTAAGGCCTCAGAATATATAATATAATTATTTAATCCCTTAATTACTGATTTTACTAGGAAAATTCAATTGTCCAGATTTAGGTATCACTTAACTTATGACTTAGTCCTCTTTATACTGAAAAGCTTTCGTTAATCAAGCTTCTTCGTGTTTTCAAGAACAGCGAAGATAACGATGTGTTATAATATTTACTGGAGTACAGAGTAATAATCGTTTGTCACTCGGGTAGATCCGATCAAGGGGGATGGAACGTTCGATTGTAGTCGGATAGCACTCGATCGCGAGCTTTGACTCGATAACAACATTCGCCGAATTTCCGTGGCGACCAATCGAAGGAGCCAACGATAGGAGCGTTCGAAACGGTACGCGGAAGCTTCAATCGGGCGTAAAGAGCTCGAAGCTCTCTGCTCGACCGCTGCTGGAATGGCTTTAGGGCTGCCGAACCGGAAGTCCACGGTGGCCAGCCGGGTCATAAAAATGGAGTTGTCGCTGCTGGCGACGTAATATTTCATGTCTAGAGGAGAAAAAAGAGAGCGTGACGAAAAAAGGGAATCTCGGTCGATCTAAAACAGTGGGGGAGCAGGATGTACGGTCGGCGTGGCTCGACCGATGGTCCCTAGGACCATCGACCTTTCGATTTCCTCGACCGATTCGAAATCCTTCTCCCTTTGTGTCCCGTATTTCAGCGAGCGCGCACGCGCTCAGATCCGGCGATCCTTTTTCTATCCAACTCGTTCACCGCGAGCCAGGCTCATAATCAATCGGCGGCCAAAATGAAATTGGCCGATGTGCACCGGCTGATCAATTTTCCTTGCGAAAATTTTCAATTTCGATAACTTCGTCTCGCCGCCGCCACCTCGATTCCAGTCGGGCTCGCCACATTTTCTATCCGATCGGTTTTTCCTGTACCGCGGTTATTCCCCCTTGTCTGACGTACAACGATCGATTTACCCGGCATCAAGAATAATATTGGAGAACGGTTAATTAACGCGAACTGCCGTCGCGTCGAGAACCAATCTTTCTTCATAGGAGACCGGTGAATAGCGTCGCGTTAATATCGCGACTGAATGTTGCAGGGGATCACAATCGAAGTTAATTGTTTCCGATGCGCAAAATGACTTCGAAACCAATCGGTACCGATGCCAAAGTGAAATTAAATTCGTAAATTCGATCGGAGCTCGGCCGCGGCTCCCCGTTGTTGTATCGCAGAAGTAACTGATGCAGATTAAAAGAGCTGATATTTATGCGCGAAATGTTTCACAAAGAGTTCAATACCTGTAATTGAACCGATCGTGAGTAATACAGGGGTATCCACTTAACTCGGAACCAACGCGACCACTCATTTCTCTCTCTCTCATTCTCTCTCGTTACAATCCGAGGCAGAGACCGGGATTGCTACCGAAAATGAGCTTCGAGTGAAATAAGCACTGTCCACCTCCGCAATATTATCCATTATATAGCGAGTTTTGATGCGTTTTCGTTGGGAAACATTTTCAGTCCATTTGGGAAGTAACATAATTATTATTCTATCAACCCTCGGACATCGGAGCTTTTTCACAATTGTACAGCTGATGTTGTTCAACATTTTCTGAAACATATTTTTGAAGATATTTCTCGTAGACACTTTAGTTCTTCTGACACCCCAAATGTATCATTCTATTGATTTAATTGAATAGCTAGGAATTATGTAATTAAAATAGGCAAAATAGATCTGGGCACCGTTGTCGAAGCGTTAATATATTAATTATAACTTGAGAACAAAACTGAAACTGTATTTTTATGGTAATAAAAATTGCCGCGAAATGAAATGAGAATCTTCTTCTTTTTTCGTATAACATTTTTATTTCAGAATTTTATATACAACCAAGCATTCTATGTACTGAGATCATGGCAACTGATCTACTAACCAGCCACAATAATAATTATTTATTTGTTATTCATTATAAACGAAGTCGCCTATATTTTTGTACACAATTCATAGCCTGTTTCTCGAATGGAGAGACCTGAGATCATCAATAGTCATAATAGCTGTCCACTGTACTCCAGTCAGTCCAGTCTGATAATTTATGGGTTCTAAACGTAGGGTGGGTGTAAATGTATCATGACTGCCATACCCCAAATCTCTTCTTTTGAAAAACAAACCATGTAATAACTCGTTCTGTCAATGTGAGCTTTCTACATATAAAAACTTGAACTACCGAATTCATAAATATTATATCCGACTCATAAAATACACTACTTCGCAAAATTAAACGATCAATAAATTATGACTAAAAAATTGCCGGTCTTTGTGATCCTGTAACTTCACGTAGAAAAATCTTAACATGTCCTCCTAGTGCTCATTTTCGGGAGTGTGTAATGTTACGTCCTTGAAGTTAGCTTCTTAAAGATTTTTTTCATTATAAATTTTTTTCATTAGAATGTCGTCTAACTGCATAATCGAATGGAAAATAATCGTCTTTTTTATGACATTTTACTCTATATTAGAAATAAAGATTGAAATCACGTAGGTATCAAATAGACTAAAACGTTCGAATACAAAAAATAGAGTACATATTCAACATTTTTTAAATCTCGTGCAAATCAGGCAGGATAAAGTGAAACTATTTACATATGTCAGAGACCTGAGCGTATTTTTTGTACCTATCATTATCTCCAGCACCTGTACGAAGAGAAATGACTTCCTGTCAAGAATCTCTGTTCCATTCCCGGTGAATGTCTGTTTTCTTTTGTTTTTTTCTTGCTCTGCTTGAACTGCAGTAATTTTCTGCAAAATGGGGTATGGAAGGAAGAATGTCCGCAGTATCACGTGACATACTTAGATTTTTCCTCAAGCCCTAAATTTATAAATGAGTGATCAAATTATGAAAACTCTTGCATATAAATTAACGAGTTTACATTAAAATAATCCAAAAATAATAATAATATTCAGAAAAATATGCAGAAATAGGTGAAATTTAAAATAATTTTAAATTATCGACATATTAGTTATTTATTTCTCTGTTGAATAGTGTTAATAAATCGCAACATCGATATATTACTTACAATTTATTAACACTATTTAACAGAAAAATAAACGCCTGTTCGGTTCCTGTGTCTCGCAATTTATGCAAACAATTTTCTTCAGTCAGATTTTGAACAAATTCTTAAATTGGGAAATCTCCCTTTTTCAGGGTAATGTTATTAAACATTTACCGGCGAGCTGCGACTTTCAAGTTACAATAAAAGTACTTCTGGCTTGGACCATCGTCGAAATTCGTCATCCGAGTCGGTTGTAGCGCTGATCGAGTGGCAGGTTTACGATTTCCTGTTTTCGGGGCCCGGCCAACAATCAGGCGAGCCTCTCGCACGACCGTGTCAGTTTTGAGCTGTGCGATTTGCTGTAACTCAAACTCGCCCGCGTTTCCAAAACCTTGCAACAAAGCAATAGTGGTCACCGCACCGTCCTCGTCGGAGAATCACACGTGGGACCTGTCCTATTTATCTACCTGGAGCACACCGTTCCGGTATTCCCTCTGAAATCACGATCGCTCAAACGACACTGAACGCAGACACGACACAGATTAGAAACTTGCGGCATCATGTACGAGGACAATTCTAACGAATTACGCAACTTGGTAACGAGTGCGGAACAGCTAAGAAAATACACAGACGATTACTGGAACATCAATTATAAAGAAATTAATCGGTCGACAAATTGATTTAATGGAAACGACGAAAGCACTTCGGTGCATGGCAATGTATGGCCTGGCGAAAATTAAGTAAAATTCCGGCTCTAGCTAGAATGAAAATTCTGACTCGTAATAATAGTATCAAGATTTTTTTCTACCACGGACCAAAAACATTTATTCTAAAATTTTCTACGATAATAATCATTAATGAAAAGTTGATTATTATTGAAATTTAAGATAATGTACACAAAATATAAGGAAAAAAATTCGAAGAAGAAATTATTAAAAATTATCGATTTTTATACTGTTTGGTTACAAATAACAGTTATTAGTGTTCCAAAAATTGATTAATTGATGAATGAGAAAAAATTGATGAGATGATGAAAAACTGCTTCGATTGCTCAAAGCAGTTATCGATGAGAGAAGTTCATTTCGATCGCTCATAACAATTATCGATGAGAGACATTTACTTCGATCGCTCATAACAGTTATCGATGATCGAATTTCTTTTCACTTGTTAATAATAATTATTGATGAGAAAATTCATTTTAGTTGCTTATTTAATTATTGGGTTACTATTACGATTATATTATTAAGTTATAGGGTTACTTTTCTTCGGATGGAGTAAGCCTGTGAAATTCATTGGGTAGGTTTCGTACAAGACGAATCAACAGACCATAAGAACAACACAAAATCTGTTTGTTTGTCACATTAAATTTTGATTGCAGCAATTAATTTTACGAATAAAAAATTTATGAAATAATTGATTGTCTACCATTTGAAAGTTACACTATTTAATAATAACTATTAAAAATTTCCTCCATGAATAACTGTTATAAATATGAATATGATAATTATGAAATAGATTTCTCTCATCGACAACTGTTATGAGCGACCGAAATAAATTTCTCTCATCGATAACTGTTATGAGCGATCGAAATAAACTTCTCCCATCGATAAGTGATCGAAATGAATTTCTGTCAACGATAACATTTACCAAGAGAAAAATTTTCGGTTACTTATAATCCTTATCTGTAACCAATACGATTTTTGTCGATGAAATACTTGTTATTCTACGACTTTTTTTCTTTTTGGTTATAACAGTTGTGGTCCCTGTTTTCTACCCTTTGGATTTGTAAAATTTCTGATTTAAATTGCCTTCCAACTACGATTGTGATAACCGGAATGTTCATTTATGAAACAAATTAGTAGTGCAATTTGAAAGAATAGGAAGATAAAACGAAATTAACACTAAACCTACCGAGCCTTGAAAATAACTGGGACATGTTCCCTTATAAAAATGAGAGGATTAATTTTCTTCAGACTTTGTGCGGCTCCTATTGTAATACGTGCTCTGCTAAAGATATCTCTAAAATAATTTCTTATGAAATCATTTTTATTATTTCCATAACTGTGAAATAAAAAATCTGGAACCGGAGATTTTGAACGTTGGTGGTATGTTTATCGTTAAAAATTTGGACCTATTTTCAGATGAATGAAATCGTTAGAGGCAGAAGGAAATTTCAACTGGGTTCCCGTTTCTTGCAATTATGAAGGCAATTTTTACTACGCATGAAAATCCGCGGGTCTACTAATGATGTTTATTATTAATTATTCCTTCGATATCAAGTATAGCGTATGCTTTATCACATAACCAACTGATTTTTTACATTACACAAAAATTTATAGAGATACTGGAAATGGCTACCACATCCCATTAGTATCGGGAAAGAAACGCTGCTATTTGTGTGAGAATAATAACTAACGGACGGAATAAACAGGATCCGGCGATACCGAATACGAGAGCTTGAAAATTCATTAATGAATTTTATTTCACCGAAAACCGAGATGATATTACTGCAGTGTTTTTTGCATTGGATCCCGCATGGTTTGTCCAGTACGTCGCGTCGCGCGGAAAAATAACCGACACGGTTTTTTTCATATCATTTTATCCTTTTTGATGTTGATTGAGCAGCAGAGAAGCGGCGACCGCACGAGCGATTTAATAAAATCCCATTGAATTTATCAAATTTCATAAGCGTGTCGGATTTAATGGAATTCTTTCCCGGGGAATTCGCGTTTTCGCGCACTTGCATTCAGACGGCGCGGCATGTCAATCCACGGGCAAATTGCGCGGTCATTGATCACAATGCGACGGGTCGAATTGTGACCGGGTGAAAAAACAAAGCTGGGGTAGGAATTGACAAGTTACGCCTTTTGTCCAATTCGAGTTAATTAATCCGCATTCTCATCCGGACGGACACAGTGTTTTTTTCTGGTGAAGTTCGCCGGGAATTGGATACGTTGTTAAGGTAAATTCCGGTTTGATTTGTTGCCCGTTGCTGGCCGACAGTTATCTGTCAGCTCGATTTGCGATCGCCGGTACGCTGGAAATGATTTTCTGTTCACTGCAACAGTTGTACATACATTGAAACTTTTAATTTTATATAGTAGTTCGTCGATTAGTAACGTTAATAGTTTCACTGTGACACTACACTACCGTCTGCAACTGTTCGGACCCCTAGTGTGATCGGCGATACAGGTAAAAGGTATTAGCATCCACACGATTTTTAACATACCATTCTATTTAAAACAATTGTTCCCTCCCATCAAGGATAAGATCCCGTTAACAAAAAACTGTAACGTTGTTTATAAGATACCTTGTTTGGGTTGTGACACAACTTATATTGGACAAACAAGTAGGCATTTGGACACACGTATAACTGAACATAAACGAAATGTTTTTCGTTCTCCTTCTCAGCACACTGCCTTAACAAAGCACTCATTAGAACAAGACCATCGTTTTGATTTTGATAATGTCAAAATTATTGACAGGGAATCTAATTGGTACACTAGGTTAATATTGGAAACTATCCATATGATTAAGAACAAAAGCGTAAATCTCAGGTATGAGAACCCTAAGATTCATGACTATTACGCGACTTTACTGAGCTAGTAAAGTGTTATGATGGTTTTTTCCAATATTACATTAGATTCTACCTTTAAAAATTTCTAATTTCTTTATTATAAGTATATATATTTTATTTTTCAACATTTATAAAATATTTTCTTTGTATTTCTCTTGTTACAATGAGATGCAGTTTTTGTTCAGTTTAAAAATATATAAAAAAAAAAAATTTATTATTTTTTCTTCTTCAATAATTGATCGTTCACGTTTATGCTGTTTTCAAATATTGCCGCCAATACTTGTAGATCGCCACCATTGATCGATAACGATCGACCAATCTAGCCGAGTCCTTTATACACACACACAGACATGTTTTTTTTTGGACTGAGTTAGCACGTTTCAGTGCCTCAGTTACATTATTGCCAGCATGAGGTAGAGTCGATATTGTAACTCAGTATTATGTGTTATACAGTTTTGTCCTTTTTCACAGCAAGTACGTATAATTTTGATAATCTTTTTGGCTGTGCTATAAGTAAAACGTTTTATATATTTTTTGGATCAAAAATTTACCTTTAATTTCTCCTTTTTCTTTTTAGACGCAAAAATTGTTGTCTTTTGACAATGATCCACATTGGGATCGAAACGTTGAGAAGCTTTAGTTAATTTTGCATATTTGCTGCTTTCTATAATTGATCGAACTTGGCGCCGATATCATATTTATAATTTATAAAAGGTATTACAGTGGAAATGGTTTTCCGGTTGTAAAGGGTTTCCCAAAATTCACGCATGAAGTAATTTTGACAGAAAACACGGGTTTTTAATTAAAAATGGTGAATTTTTTATTGATTCATAAAGTATACAGTATACAGTAGGTCCCACACTGTGAGGCGTTCCATGGGATACGGCGCACAGTGGAACTTTTCGTCCAAATCGGAAACAAAATCAAAGAACTTTCGATAGAAATGAGGTAGAGCGATGAAATTTTTTTAAAATTAAAGCTGAGACTTGGCAGAATATGGGAAAATAGGAAGATTATGGTACGAACGTTTTATAACCTTGAGAAAATTCGTTAAACAATTCGTTCACAAAAATCGATTTCTTGTAAAATCCTGAAGTCGTAGACAAATTTTGAAACCAGATTTGAATTCAGCATGAGAAAATCTACAGGAAATGATGTATGGCATGTTACAGAAAAATTTTTTTCTACCCGTGGTATTGCAAAAACCACAATTTTCGTGACGTTGTGCAAGTTTGACGATTTTTTTCAAGGTTAAAAAATGTTCGTACCATAATCTCCCTATTTTTCCCATATTCTGTAAAGTCTCAGCTGTAATTAAAAAAAATTTCAGCTCTCTATCTCATTTCTGTCGGAAGTTCTTTGATTTTGTCTCCGAAATGGACGAAAAGTTCCACTGTGCGGCGTTGACAGGCAGTGGAATGCCCACGATGCCAGACAACGAAGCGATTACTGTATATGAAGTTATATGAAAACAGTGGTAAGGTAAAAATGATTTAAGAATGCCAATCTATTATTTTCAGAATCTTAAAATAATTAAAGTAAGAATAAAATGTCTTTTTATTTACTGATAGGCACACAGTGAAAAAACTTCAGATTCGAAAACAACTTTTGTAAGACGGATTGTTGAGAAATGAGCTTGCAAAAGAGTTGGAGACGGGCAATGTTACTATTCGTAACCAGTTAAAATAATTGCGTTTTGAAACAACTGTTTTTAACGAAAACTCCGCAGAACTTTCCGAACGATCTAATATTTTCAGCGTTTTGCAGTTGATCCGGCCATTTTCGCCAGAAACGCGTACAATGGGCAGTCTTACGATAACAAATGTGCCGCACTTGAATTAAACTATAATTTGGGATTTCCATGCTAAGTAGGTTCTTCTGACATTCCTCGCGGCATACTCACTCTCTCTATGGGAGTAGCGGAAGCGTTCATGCGAGAAGATAAGTTGACAAATTTTTCACGGACGGTCCTCTAAAGAATCTCCTGTGTTTTTGCGCCGCGCCTGGGGACAGCGCGATCGTCTCGATCGTTTCGTCGCTGCGTTTTTCAGGCACACCGGACCGATTAATCGTCGCTGCGGCCGTGCCGATGCTAAATCGCTTTAAATTGCTACGAATTACCTCTCGAGAAAAGAGTCTGCTCTTCTTCTCTCCTGTGTCCCTTCCTCGTGCCCTACTTCTCCCCTCCCTTATAGAAGTTCGCTCCTCTCCCCTCGCCGTTCTTGTCGAGCTTAAAAGCAACATTCATCCTGGTTATTATTCCACGGGATCCGTGGAATTAAATTGTCGGCAGTCGGTACAATGGCAAGAAAATGCTGATACGCACGAACAAAAGAGGAACCTCGCGCGACTTTTATCGGACGTCATTTACTCGGAACGGCCACCGATTTTCCACGTTAATGCTTGTCGATTTAACCGCACGCCCATCGTCATCTAACATCCACGTTTGGTAATAAAATTATTTTACCCTTTGATATAGAGGGTGCTTCCGAAATCATGGCACAACCGGGTGGTAATCCTACATACAAGCATAAGTCGAATACAAAGAATACAATTTTTTTTTCAGCGTCTCCTTTTCGAGAAAATCGAGCTTCAGTATATGCAAGAAGTAGAATTGATGGGTTAAAGCAAAGCCTCAAACGTGAAAAATTTATTCCACATTTTCGGGTTATTATGCAGGGTTAAAGAAGAGAGAAAGGTATCGAAACGAAAAATGGGTTGGAGGAAAGAGTCTAGGGTCCGTTTTTATTGAAATTGTGTGCTGAAAAATGCTTTTAGAATCCCCCAAAATTTTAAGTAAAAAGAAACAAAAATACTCGAACTTACATTTCATATATTTTGTTCACAATTGTGAGCAAATTATGAAGGGTAGAAAGAAAATATTATTTCAAGGGTGGGTGTTGCAAGCAACCCTTTGAATGACATCTACCGAAAAATTCAAGAACAAAATTCAAGAACAAGATTTAAAATTTTGGGGGATTATCGTTGACTGAACGATTAAAGTATTTTAATAAATGCTTTTAGATTAAAGCATTGTTTATGACACGATATCAATAAAAATCATCGTGAGGGTCACTGGACCATGCTTATCCTGCTAGACCTGCGCATGACTCTGCGAAACTTGCCGCGTACTTCGCGAATCGGAATAATAAGCGTGAGAGAGCCGTGCCAGCTGTTGCCGGCGTAAATATTAGCGGTGAACGTCGCGATACTTGTATGGAGAAATCGGTACACGCCTACGGTTGTTCTCGGATCGTGCAGAAATAACATTTCAGCCTGCGTTAACTTAGGCGGAGGAAATATTAGCATCCGGCGCGCGTTTCTTCCGAGCTACGAATTGTCCGCGTGCTCAAACACGACCGACTAATTTTCACCGTGAGTAACGGGGTTGAGAGCAGCGCAAGAACGAATAGAAGAAATATTGTTATACAGACGAAATTGGAGTTCCGTCGCGAACATTTTCAGCGAACTCTTCCAGGCAATCTGCACCGCGCTGATTCATTCATTCCCGGATACATAGGTACTATGTTCTTTCGTGTAGCACTTGCGAACAAAATGAAATTGTTTCGCGAATCGACGCGCACATTTCATATCGGAACGATGCAATGATCCTCCATGGGCTCGCTCGCTGATTGCCCGTTAATAATTGCAAATACCGTTGAATGGCGTGCAGTCTCTCGTGCGTCCACACTCAATATGAACAGTTTAATGACTAGGGCGCGAACGGATCGAAGGTGATTGCCTCCATCTAATACCCTTTCACCAAACTACAATATCTTCATTATGGTTCATGACGGCGTAATGACAGCGTGCCATCGAGCTCTGGCAAGGAACGAAAATTGATTTCATAGAATTAAAGCAGTTGGATTAGCGAAACGAAAATTGAAAAATTAAGATTATGACAGATTTGGACAGATCTTGACTAAAATTTGGTGGACTGAATATGTCAGGCCAGTCCATAAGCTCGTTCGTAGTTCAATGATGCAAATACATGTTTTACCTGTGTAGGAAACAGAGTGCGAGGACCGCCAAAGCACTGATCTGAATTAAACCGATATACACTACTGTGTAAAAGAAAGATGCACCCGGTATAATTATAAGATATAATGACAAACAATATCTTTATGTAGAAATTGTATTGTACAATGATTGATTTATTGCATTTAAAGTCTTAGATCAGAGGTTCTTGAACTGTGTAGCCTTTACCGGGGCTCCGCGAAACAATTTTGACATTAACTTTACATCCCCCAGCTTTTCGCTTTTATTCAAATAACTCATTTAATAAAAATCCTACATGGTCAAGACTTTTTGTATTTGTTGTTACTTAACTAGTTATTAACATACCCTAGCAGCACAAGATATTGTGTACACATTCATATAATATCAAAAAGAGATTCAATCTGTTTTTAATATTCAAATATACATACAATATTTATTTTATATTAAGTACAAAATATTCTTTTTTATCCTAACTTATAAGATAGGAAGAAATATTTTTCTCATATTAAAAAGTGTGGCTTAAAAAATATTTATCCAATATTTTTGTGCTACTAGGGTAACTAAACAATAATTAGTAAAAATTTAATTATTTTATATAGAAATTCCGTAAAATGCCTAGGGTTGGGATGGGACATGCAAAAAAATGTTCAAGAAGCGGGCCTCGGACTACATAAGTTTAAGAGCCCCTGTATTAGATAATCTGCAATAACACATATGTATATTCAGAGAACTATTCAATTAAACAGCAGAATAAGGTGAAGTGCCCTAAATCTGGACAGTCCAAAACTGATACCTAAATCTGGACAATTGAATTTTCATAGTAAAATCAGTAATTAAGAGATTAAATAATTATATTATATATTCTGAGGCCTTAGCTACAAGTAGGTGAGAATATTATTTCATTAAGATATCAATTGAAATTTAAAAATGAATTCAAAGTTCATCTGAAAATAGTATACAAAATAGTCTATTTACATGCGAATCATGTGCATTTATAGTTCGAACTTTTGTTAGAAAAAAAGATATAATTTAAGCCCTCAGTAAAAAAATAATTATCACGCATAATAATATTGATATTTTAAAATAAATTGGCAATCAAACTTAACGTAAATAATAATTATTAATCCAAATATTAGATGTCCAAGATTAGGACTGTTTTCAAATATAAGTACTCCATACTGGGACGCGATGACAGTAGCTGTCCCGCTCTAAGCTTATACGCAATGTGCTTACGCCTGAAGCCGGACACGTGTTTGTGAATAAAATCAACGCATTGTTTGCAAATTATTTAACTACATGTACGTATAATTAGTCTTCTATTAGCTTGAATAACGTATGTAGAAAATATATTCCGGTTGTGACGTTAATAATACTTTATGTTTACATCTTTAATCTATCAGTATTACTACCTAACCTTAAAAGTTGTATTATGACAAGTTTTATTAAAACAGCAAATGAAAATAAATATATATTTGGTTAAATAATACAATACTATAATCTATGATAAGAATACTACATATTACGCAAAGCATCTTCTATTCGTCATGCGCAACAGCGCCACCAACCAACGTTTTAGGTTATGTTCGCTCGATCAACTCGTAAATTGAATTTGTCCCGATATAGGCTTTACTTCTGTCCAGGTACTAGCTTAGATTGGATTTAATATGTCCAACTATAGGTTTGAATTATTCTTGTTAATACAATTAAGATATTAACCTAAACAATGATTTTTTTATTTTAAATTACTTTACAAACTCTGAACTGTATGTTAAAACTCTTAAGAAATTGTTTTTGTTTATTTAAAGTGATAAAATTTAAAATAGAAAAATGTGCTGTCCAGGCATAGGGCACTTCACCTTACTTTCTCAAAACTTACTGTGAGCTGATTTGATTTTTTACGCTTTTCTATTAAATATGACCGGGTGATTCTTTCCCTTGCACAGCACTGTATATTGAAACAATAAAGAAGAAAAATAATTCACATTCGTTCTTTCTGTCTCTCTCTATCTCGAGTACTCACTTCACCTGTCACAACCATAACCCGCATTTGCGCAATCACATTCGCATCTTGTCTCTTCCTACACATGTGAACAGTTCAATCTGGAGCGATCTACATGCCACTTGGCCCATTGTACGAATCAGTAAAGATTTAATCTATCGCTGTAGCTTGATAGCTGTTCCATTATCTGAACACTGCTGATAATCGAAGTGTCATTGTATCGTGGATCAGATGGGTAACTAGTAAAAGTCGCAATGGCCAGACTGCGTATTTTATGCTATAATTTAATGCTTATGATATTTATATGGAGACTGTCAACACATTATTTTCAACATATTAAAATTATTAACGAGGAAAATAATTGTTTACTTAGCTCCTGTATGTTGTGATCGGTGCACAAAAATTTGATTTTGCATGTAGATCCACAGTCATGAAATTTCATTCGAATTCCCAGCGAATAAAAATTACGAATAAATTTTTATTCGAATAACCCAGCGAATAAAAATTTATTCGTAAAAACCCAGCGAATAAAAATTTATTTGTAAAAACCCAGCGAATAAAAATTTATTCGAAGAAGCCAGCGAATAACAATTTAATAAATCCTGGGATTTATTCGTTATTCGAAATAAAATTTGCCCAACTCTGGTAACGACAGATGCTTGTTCTGCTTGACCCAATACTTTTAGCCCAGATGGTACCGTGATGTGGCCCTTCGGTAGAAAAATTTGCGGTGTAGGGAGACAACAAACGGATCGAAAGAAGAGAAAGCCGGGAAATATTGTGACATCCAACCTGAGATATCTCAAGGATAAGAAAGAAGTCACGTCCGTGTCGTAAAACTGGCCTAAACCCCGAGTCTACATCGTCGCTGTCAGAGATTTTGCCAATTACACCGATCCACTGAATGGAAATGTTACGAACAAGCTGAATTCACACGGATAATCATCGTGGAGACGATGATCCAGATAACGTCAGAGGGACGGACGCGCATTAGTCGAGACTTACATCCGATTAACGCGAGCTGGTATCCAACGCTAACTAGTTACCGCATCAATGCGACACGCAATTCCCTGGGAAGGCAACAGGGGCTCCTTCACGGGCAGATTGCATCTCAATTCGGTGAGATGAGATTCGTAATCGAATCGGCCCGCATTCAGTCCTTGCCGTTTAGTTCGCTCGTATCGCACGCGGGAGCGCCAGTGTTATCCCTATTGAAACGCGATACGCGGACACCCATTGAACGCTGCCGATTCGAAAGAAGAAGCCTCTGATAATGCTCGTTGCGAAATGTCCTCAAACCTTCTTTTGTCAATCAGATTTCTGTTTTCGCTACGAATCGTGAGATTGCACTCGAATGAACGGATTAACAGACTGTTTCGCTGTTGGCTCGCGCGGGAGACCCTTTAACCGAGCTCCACGATCGGTTTTATGGTCCCGTGGTTCCAGAATCTTAATGAGCTTATACATACATACAGTGACTATACATAGTATTTCATTGTTCTGTCCTTTAGATTTATTTTCTCGAAAATGGCCGTCTTGAAGTTTATTGTGGGAATTGAAATCAAATTGAACATCATCAGAATGTGCGAATCTATGGGCGAAAATTTCCAATCAGTGCAACTTAAATATAAATCATGGCGAACTATTTGGCGATGATTCGAATACTAAAAGCTACGCCGCCACTGAAAAGACCGAAGAATGGCGACAAACGATTGTTCCTGACGAATTCGTTAATATGTTGCTTCTTGAAAGTCATTCCACCAATATCTACAATCAAAGCGACACTGAACAGCTTCAGAAACGATTAACAAAATTAATTCTTAAATGGCAATGAATGACCTTGAGATGACCTCGTCGACATTTTTGTATCTGCACGAATAACAACGTTACCAATGATGGCACAGTCAGGTGGAAATCGCGGTTTCAATGAACAAATAAAGCATAGTCCAGCCATTCTACAGCTGTGTTCACAGTTAATAATTACCGACAAATATTCATAATTAGGTAATTTCCTGTCTCCGCGTATTTGGCTAACATTCAATCGTCCATCAACGATCAACCCATCGTCCGGCACTATTTCGGAACCGGTGATTCAAAGTGAGGAAGAACCGTGTCGGATATTTCGTCGCTGTTTCCACGACAACAGCTCGTTTGCATAAAGACGGGCCCGCAATGCAAAGAAACAAGCTCATCGCGTTCGTTCGGGTATTTCAACTCTAATTAACCCGCCCCCTCTCTCTTTCAGCGAGTCCTATTGGACGTGTTAATGAATACCAGGAAACATCCATCAGGCTGATTACGATGGAAACCAGACACGTGTAAACGGGTAACATAGTAATACGACAAATATTGAATCAAGTTGGCGGAAACGAGCAGGACAGAGGCACAGCCGTGTAATTGTGCCAGCAAGTAACGATTCCTTTCTTCGAACGAGAGCCAGCACGCTTGTAAAAACTCTGCTGAGTCTGTTCCCAGTATCCATGGAGACCATCGCGTCGGAAGAACTTCTTAATAGAAGAAATTTAACACTTCAACTATCCACGCGACGTTTCCCTTGCCGTGCAATTTTCTCGCTGCGCTACAAAGGTGTCACACATACTCGTCGCGACTTGGAAAAATTTATCTGGAAGGAATGCCAGACTGATTGGTTGTTGGGCATACGGCATTTTGATATCGGTCGGTGTGTATGTCAGCGAACCAGATTCTGAACTAACAGGATCTCTGCTTGGTATTAGATAAGAACATGAGTAGTATGCTGGAGAGATTTTAGGAGCAGTCAGGAGCAATACGAGTAGTGTGATCTTGGCTGCTCCTCCTCTTGACTACAGAAGAGGAAACGGGTGTGAGCCCTTGGGCGGTGGGGTTTTAGTGGGTATGTATATATGAGGGGGAGCCGAGCCCCACACTACCCCCAACTTTCACCTTAGGGGGGTGTGCGCAACGGCATTTTCCCACCGCCCTTAAACAAAAAAGGATCTCTGCTTGGTGCGGTACTTCTGTCTAGTAGGGACGGGATCAAGTTCAATAAGGTGAAGTGCCCTATGCCTGGACAGCATGTTTTTCTATTTTAAATATTATCACATTAAACAAACCAAAACAATTTCTTAAGAGTTTTAACATACAGTTCAGAGTTTGTAAAGTAATTTAAAATAAAAGAATCATTGTTTAGGTTAATATCTTAATTGTATTAACAAGAATAATTCAAACCTATAGTTGGACATATTAAATCCAATCTAAGCTAGTACCTGGACAGAAGTAAAGCCTATATCGGGACAAATTCAATTTACGAGTTGATCGAGCGAACATAACCTAAAACGTTGGTTGGTGGCGCTGTTGCGCATGACGAATAGAAGATGCTTTGCGTAATATGTAGTATTCTTATCATAGATTATAGTATTGTGTTATTTAACCAAATATATATTTATTTTCATTTACTGTTTTAATAAAACTTGTCATAATACAACTTTTAAGGTTAGGTAGTAATACTGATAGATTTAAGATGTAAACATAAAGTATTATTAACGTCACAACCGGAATACATTTTCTACATACGTTATTCAAGCTAATAGAAGACTAATTATACGTACATGTAGTTAAATAATTTGCAAACAATGCGTTGATTTTATTCACAAACACGTGTTCGGTTTCAGGCGTAAGCATATTGCGTATAAGCTTAGAGTGGGCCAGCTACTGTCATCGCGTCCCAGTATGGAGTACTTATATTTGAAAACAGTCCTAATATTGGACATCTAATATTTGGATTAATAATTATTATTTACGTTAAGTTTGATTGCCAATTTATTTTAAAATATCAATATTATTATGCGTGATAATTATTTTTTGTCTGAGGACTTAAATTATATCTTTTTTTCTAACAAAAGTTCGAACTATAAATGCACATGATTCGCATGTAAATAGACTATTTTGTATACTGTTTTCAGATGAACTTTGAATTCATTTTTAAATTTCAATTGATGTCTTAATGAAATAATATTCACACCTATTTGTAGCTAAGGCCTCAGAATATATAATATAATTATTTAATCGCTTAATTACTGATTTTACTATGAAAATTCAATTGTCCAGATTTAAGTATCACTTTTGGACTGTCCAGACTTAGGGCACTTTTTTTTGCACCATTTTTTTAGAAATGAAGGTGATCTTCAATTTCCTTAATGGAATGCTATATATTTTTTATATCAAGACAAATTCGTGATGAAATGGTAACAAAACCATGATGTATTGTTACCGTATTTAATAATTAACCGTACGGGAACGCAATGAAATTTGTATACGAACAGTGCATTCATTTATTACGAAAAACATAAATATTGTAATATTCACCCTTTATTAGAAAAACGGAATTTCAGCTACTGTCATCGCGTCCCGGTATGGAGTACTTATATTTGAAAACAGTCCTAATCTTGGGCATCTAATATTTGGATTAATAATTATTATTTACGTTAAGCTTGATTGCCAATTTATTTTAAAATATCAATATTATTATGCGTGATAATTATTTTTTGTCTGAGGGCTTAAATTATATCTTTTTTTCTAACAAAAGTTCGAACTATAAATGCACATGATTCGCATGTAAATAGACTATTTTGTATACTGTTTTCAGATGAACTTTGAATTCATTTTTAAATTTCAATTGATGTCTCAATGAAATAATATTCACACCTACTTGTAGCTAAGGCCTCAGAATATATAATATAATTATTTAATCTCTTAATTACTGATTTTACTATGAAAATTCAATTGTCCAGATTTAGGTATTTTAGGGCACTTCACCTTACATTAGAACTCGAGCAAAACAGTTCAGCATCCAGCAACAAGCACTTCCCACGTCCCTTATTACGCAACGTAACAAACAACGTCGCGTCGTTCGCTGCCATAAGTTTTCACCGGTCAATGAATCTAATTTATCCCATGGATGTGTGAGAATAATTCGCCATATAATTTCTGCGCGTTCCCGATGTATAATTACCATATCTGGATTGTAATTACACAGCCATGAACGGCGGACGCGAAATTATTTGAACATTTAACTGGCGCTTGTTTAGCCAGTGCGTATTTACGGGCTCCCTGTTTATGGGAACAACGAGAAATTGGCGATGCTCGGTTGAATACGAGGCAGACTAATTCGAGTAGGTCTCGAGCGTGAAGAAGTCGGTTAACGTTCGCCGAGGCCGTGGCTCTCCTTCCATTTCGTTTCGCTCGGTGAAAAATCGAGAACCGGCGGATGGAAGGAAATTAAAGGATGCTTCCAGGAAACAGGCACCTAGCTCCGGGCACTGAAACCCGATTTTCTGTTTCGTATCCGAAAGTTATTAAATTCTACCCACTGCTGACACCGGGAACACCTCTACATTGCTACGCCGGAAAAACCAGGCGACGTTTGGCACGTCCTGTAAAGAAAACTACTGGCACATCGACATATTATTCGATCACACAGAATAAAAATCTATCGTTGCACTTATTTATATTCTCAATGTGGAAAATTCTAACGACAAGGCAAATAGAATGTGACTGTTTCTCCTAATGTACAGTATTAACAAATTAAATACTGATTTAAGGAGTAAAAAATTGTTTCTTGTAGCAAATATACAAAATGAAAATGATTGTATTTATATTTGTATAAATGTAATCGTGCTTTAACCCAGAATAAAAGAAATATCTACGATAATCAGGCATAACGAAATTGGCTTATGCGGATGTGTTTATGCGAATAGTTATGCACTCATAAATACATATCGTCAATTAAAATAGGCAAACCAATTTAGATGTCCGTCTGGTCACTAAAACAATTGAAATTAATGAAATTCTGTTTCACCTCGGTTATATGATTCTCGATTCAAATGGTCGAAAGTTGCGAAAATATTCGCAGTCCGAACACAGCGTACAATACAGGGCATAATTAATTTAATAAGAGAGAGAGAGGGAGAGAGAAAGAGAATTCACACTTCGCCCAATTTTGAAAGGTGAGTGCAAATATTCCCACGTTGATGTTAGCATTTCATTAAAAATGCAACAATACCAAGAATATGATCGATTTTAATAAAGTTCTGGCAGTCTGGTGTCGATTTATTATCACTAACTTATCGAAACTATGAAACCAAGAAACATATTTTGATGTGTCTCGAGATTTGTCAGATTGCAATTATAGTAACGCACAGATCGCCCAGTCTTTTGCGAAGATCTTTCATATAATAAATTCAAATGTTACAGACCGGTATACATTTAAAAGAATTCGCGGGGCTGACTGTACCACAAGATTACGCGAAATGGGAAGGAAAAATGTACGTAATGGCCGCGACTGTCTTTCTCTCGGTACATTTGCAGGAAATAAGTAAACCGTGGGGATGATAGAATGCCCGCCGCTACGAGGCCGGTGGTAGTTATTAAATAAACCGCACGTATTATACCCATCCCGATTTTATGAGCCACCCGGCGCTAGCTGCGCTGCTCACCGCCGTCGGCGCGGTACAAGAAAGATTCTTTTAAAATTAAAGACCGTCAGAGAAACCTTGGGGGAGAATGAATTCGCTCGAAATAATGGAGCCGTGGCGAATGTAAAACTCGCGGAAATCTGAAACGCCCGAGAATTGTAATGTATTTGAATAATATGTTACCCAATGCCGTATGTACTTACACGTTAGCACAGTTACCGTCAGAATGAATAGTATGTATAGCTTTTTCCTCCTCCGTTCTTTGACCCTTTGCAGCATATGGTATAGATGTTACCGTCCCCCCCAAGGCTCTCCGCGTTCTGACTCATCTATTTTTCATAAACTCCTAATATTCCGCTTCAATTACGTGAATAGAAACTTCAGCGGCGGATACGCTTTTCGCAGTAAATAGTTAGCGTCAAGAGTATCCACTCGTTACGAAGTTCCCCCAACTAATCGTTAAACTTGTTTCTTCAATCTGGAACTTCTTGCGTACAGATTACTGTCGTCCTTTCAGCTCCCTACCTAATTATATACGGCAGCTTTCCTATTACGTCTTTTTAAAATTCAAATTCCGCTTGACGTGTTTGAATAACCATGCTGCCGCTCGAATTATTCATGATTAATGTTCATTGGTGGTTTATTATTATGGCGAGCGTTGTTGATCAAATTTGTGTCTAGAACATGGCTCAATCATATCAAATTTTTATGAGTTTATCTATAGAAGTTAAAATTAAATAAAGATTTATTTTTTTTATTGAAGAATGTTTTGAAGAAGTACTTTACTTTGAAGTACATACTGAAAATTCCGTCGAAATTCATTAATTGTTTACATTTAGTAGACTAATCCATATACTTACACAATGTTGAGCATCACAAGTACAGCACCATGTTATAATAGATTATAATTGACCCAGGGTCAATATTTATTTGGTTGTGAACGGTTAAATTAATTCAGTTAAGTATGGCTTCACATTACTTGGAGTATATGTATGTTTTGTCTGCGCCATCTACTACAGTCCCTGCTCACTTTATTAGACTCACCTGTATAATTATGATATTTCTATACGATATTGTACTATACGATTTGAACTTTTTTGGGAAGCTAGAGCAATTAGTTTACTAAAGAATGTGAAAAGAAATTTTTTCAAAAATTGCAATTGATCGGAATTGTTGAAAAAATACTAAAAGTTGAATTTTTAACTTTTTTATGTGGGCCTATATCAGGGATGGGCATTTTTGCCTCAATTGAGGCAAGACCGTCCCACAGTGGTCCCAAATCCCGAAAACGCGGACAAAACCTCAAATCGTATTAAAAAATTATTGGATCTGCTTCAAAATTGATATTAAGGCGTTTTTGGGGTCGCTGATTACGAATCTGAACTTAAAATTTTAAAAAACCAAATGGCGGATCCAATATGGCGGACATATACATTAAAAAATTATTGAATCTGCTTCAAAATTGGTATTAAGGCGTTTTTGGGGTCGCTGATTACGAATCTGAACTTAAAATTTAAAAAAACAAAATGGCGGATCCAATATGGCGGACATATACATTAAAAAATTATTTGATCTGCTTGAAAATTGATATTAAGGCATTTTTGAGGTCGCTGATCACGAATCTGAAGTTAAAAAATATAAAAAAATTTCAGATATATTGTATTATTGTTTATAAAAAAAACTGGCAATCTGTGTCCTCCATACGTTCTAAGCATAATCCTTCAAAAACTATTTAAATTGTTCAGAAAAACTTAGTGTATATCTCTCAGTTCGAGAAGAAATGCAACGAATGCTCACAAAATACCTACTCTGCATTCTAAAAAACAGTGATACGACCATAGGGGCAGAGAGGGGCAGCTAATTTATTTTTAGATTGCAAGATAATAGTATAAACTAGAATCTCGAACAAGTTTTAGCGATGGAGGGTGAAGGAAACTCAACTTTTACATTAATCTTTAAAATTTATGGCTTCACTTTTACCCTTACTTTTGCATACATAGTTATCAGTTAATAATAAACATTTGGCACTAAAAACTATGCAACTTACCTCTACAAACAACATCCATAATGCACAATTAAAATCGATACGTTCCAATACAATTTACGCACTGTACAGTTAAAACTCGCACTGAGACTTGGAAGAGTATGAAGGCACTGACTAATGAAACCGAAGTTCGGATTGCGACTGTTGGTCAGGTATAAAAATGGGACCTTTCTACCGTTTACCTCCAAGTAGATATACTCTTAGAGTAGCCAACCCCATAATTAAAACTTACCTAGCTGAAAGTTCATTTTTTAGGTTTTGTCCGCGTTTTCGGGCTTTGGGACCACTGTGCGTCCACACCACAGCGCCCACTGCCTCCCACCAGCTCCACCGTTACCATGGAGAAAGAACGCATTTCGCCCGTAGCGAGCAGTGCGCATGTCTCGCGAAGGCGCACGTTGCATGGAAGAGAGGTTGGTGGGAGAAGCAGGCGTATGAGGGGCCCCACCCGTGCCCATCCCTGGCCTATATTGAAAATTTAAAAAATAAGTTTTGTAGATCTGTGTCAATTAAACATATTCTGAAAATTTCGTCAAAATCGGTCGACGTTGCAATGAGCTACAAACATTTAATGATGGTAAAAATTGCAGATTTTCACGATTTATTGCCGAAAATCTTGAAAATCTGCAATTTTTACCATCATTAAATGTTTGTAGCTCATTGCAACGTCGACCGATTTTGACGAAATTTTCAGAATATGTTTAATTGACACAGATCTACAAAACTTATTTTTTAAATTGTCAATATAGGCCCACATAAAAAAGTTAAAAATTCAACTTTTAGTATTTTTTCAACAATTCCGATCAATTGCAATTTTTGAAAAAATTTCTTTTCACATTCCTTAGTAAACTAATTGCTCTAGCTTCCCAAAAAAGTTCAAATCGTATAGTACAATATCGTATAGAAATATCATAATTATACAGGTGAGTCTAATTGTGGTGTATGCACTGGACTTTGGGATAATACCTTACAATAATTAATGGTTTATAATACTGTTTATTGGACGTGACCTTACACGCGTTGCTACGCGCTACAATTTTCTATATGGAACGCGCTGGACCCGCTTGGCGTTGCCACTAGGTGGCGCCGATACATTACACCCCTCCATCCCAGTCGGGAAACCGTATCGCTCTGGAGGTTTAACATTTCTACGTGGTCTAGTTGCAGTGTTGTTGTCAGACTGTCCTGAATTATTGGCAGTTCGTTCTTCGGTTTCAACGGAACGGTCAGCCTTCTTCGGACTACCTCTCTTGCAGTCAGGAGTCACGATAGAATCCTGAGATGTTGATTCCGCAGGCGCGACAACTGGTAATGTCGCTGATTTCAAGGAAACATCCTTCTCAGCCACTGCCTCCTGCAGGGCATCCGGCTGCGGAACTGCGGACCCTTCCCCCATGCTCGATCTAAATTCCAATCTTTCAGGAGGATTCTCCGCATGGCTGACAATAGCAGCAGGACAACTAATAATCGGCAGTCCCTCCACCTCATTAAAAACAGGATCCTTTAACATGTCTGTCTGTTCTGCTCCACGTATTTTGATTTGGTCGACATGTCTCCTCCAGACATTTCCGGGTTCTATTTTACAAAGGTAAATCTTTTTCCCTTCGGATTTTAAAATTACCGCTTCTACCCACTCTTTTTTGTTCACTTTCCTATAGTCGCGGACAAAAACCCTATCGCCTACATTATAACTCGGGTGTCTTTTACCTTTGTGATATTTAACGAGATTTTCCCTCGCCTTACTGCACGTATCTCGATCGCTTGGTCTAAGCATATCTAATCTAATTCGCACACGCCTGTTTAACAATAATATTGCTGGTGATTCGCCGGTGCTCGAATGTGTCGCATTTCTATAACCTAACAGGTATCTACTTAACAAGGTATTTATATCTTTGGTGTTTCTCGCATCGCCTAACATTTTTATTAAACCTTTCTTAATTATTCCGACCGCATTTTCCGCTGCACCGTTCGTCGCAGGATGATACGGCGCCGAAGTTTTGTGTACAATGCCGTTACGCTTACAAAAATTCTCAAATTCGAATGAGACAAACTGTCGGCCATTGTCGCTTACAATAGTTTTCGGAATGCCAAAACGAGCGAAAACTTCCCTTAACTTATCTAACACAGTTTTGCTATCAGTCGAATTCATTGCAAAAACTTCTATCCACTTACTAAAAGCATCGATAAGTATCAAAAAATTGTGCCCTCCAATGGGACCAAACAAATCTATGTGCACCCTTTCAAAACTTTCCTTAGCTTTTGGCCATAAACTTAAACTTGACTTCTTAGGATCTGCAGACGCTAAATTGCACGCTCTGCAACCCTTTACAAAATTTTCTATATCCTGATCTAAGCCGGGCCACCAACAAACTGACCTGGCCAGGCTTTTCATTTTGACTACCCCTAAATGAGTGCTATGGAGTTCCTCTAAAACGCGCAACCTCAATTTAGCTGGTATTATTACGCGGTAACCCCACATTACGACTCCTTCCTCAATTGTTAATTCATCCTGCCTAGAGTAATAAGGCTTCAATGACTCTTCTTTGTTTGACGCCTTATTTCCCCAACCCCTACTAACACGATCGTATACCCTGCTTACAATAGGGTCACGCCTAGTCTCTATTTTTATTCGAGCTGCGTCCACTACTAGAGCCGCTTGCTCATAGATAAACTTTAAATAATTATCAGACTCCTTGGTGTTAGGTTTTTTTCCGGTTGGCAATCTAGACAAGCAATCGGGCCTTCCGTTCTCTTCGCCCTTGATATATTTAATGGAATAATTAAAATTTGATAAATAAACTGCCCAACGTTGCAATCTACTTGCTGCGAAAACTGGCAAACCTTTGTTTTCTCCAAAAATTGCTAACAAAGGTTTATGGTCTGTCTCTAATACAAAAGGTAATCCCATTAAATAATTCTCGAATTTCTTAACTCCATAAAAAATTGCTAACGCTTCCCTATCTACTGTGGAGTAATTCTTTTCGCTGTCTGCTAATACTCTCGACACAAACGCTATTGGACGCTCGCTGCCATCGGGAAAAACATGTGACAAAACTGCTCCTATCCCATCCTCGTCGCCAATTTATGTGGTGTATGCACTGGACTTTGGGATAATACCTTACAATAATTAATGGTTTATAATACTGTTTATTGGACGTGACCTTACACGCGTTGCTACGCGCTACAATTTTCTATATGGAACGCGCTGGACCCGCTTGGCGTTGCCACTAGGTGGCGCCGATACATTACACCAATAAAGTGAGCAGGGACTGTAGATTTCGTATAATTCCTATGAAGAATTTAATCTTATCTACTTTCCCGCGATTTCTAGACAATAGTATGCATTGTGAGAATTGTCAACAAGATTTTTCAAATATTTCCGATGATCTGACAAGGAAATGTTTCCAACGAAACTTGATCAGTATTCGCATCAGCATAAAGAACCGCAGTCTAATAAAGGGTTAAACGGTCCTTCCTTCCAAGTATTTTTGCAGCAACGGTACCTACTTATTGACGAGTATTCAACATTCGTTTCTGTAATATTTTCATCAACATAGCAGATCAGCACAGAAGCTCGAACGGACCGATGACGAAGCAGGGTGTGAAACAGATGATGGGACACGGAGAAGGCAGCTCGTCAACAAAATGATCTAGTCCAAATATACAAACCGGGTAGTTCTGCGAGCGGCTTACCACCGTAACTCAGCGCGCGGTACATGAGATGATCTACTCGCGACAGGAAAAACACCGCTTCCGGCGATTAATTACGCGGCTCTGCCGGCCCAAGCATTAAGCCGGGTCCCCCCGAATTCCGATACGTCAGAATGGCACACCGGCGGGCAACACGTGCGTGTTCCCATCCATCAATCACGTGGCATTCTCGCTGGCACACTATCGTCGCGTTCGCTACTGATTATCGTGTGCCTGGCAAGTTTCACCGGAGATCTGGAGGGATCCCCGACGGGAGATCTCGTGACCCTGTCACCGGATTCCCGGTGTTCCCATGGATCCTATCTCCCGTGTTCCTTCGTACACAGTGCGGCCAAAGCAGCCTAAACGCTGCAAAAAATCTCTTCCAAGTATCCCGATCGAGAAGCTGCTAAAAACGGTGAGGTCAGTGTTTATATTGTACGTAATACGAGTACTTTGTATGTATTCAACATACATACATAAAATTGACATGTACATTTATGCTGATTTTCAATGTTGATATACAGGGAACACATCTTATGGCGATTAGAAATCTTCTGAAAGTGAACGTGCTTGCGTCTAGCTAAACTAAATTTGACGACACTAAATGCCCTTGAATGACCTTGGCAGACGAAAGTGTTATAGGTCAGTGAATCGTTTCGTGATAGACTTACCTAAATAAAAACTGTAAAAATTGCATACTGTTCCCTATAAAAAAGCAGGGGTCACCTTGCAATCTCAGAAGCAGGTCCACCCAGAGAAGATTTGTGACCGTGATTCCAACAAAAACATTCTGTAAACAGGAGCCAAGTGCTTATGGCCGTAAAATGTTGTGAGATCAAACAAAATACGGCCAAGTTCGTTAGCTTAGAAATACCTCTTGCAATACTGAATAAAGTTTTTTGTAAAAATTAGTTTAAAAGAACGCTATTTAATTTTTAATGAATTACATGGAGTGCTATATTATTTAAACTTGGCCGTTACTTTTTAACCATGTTACCATGTAATTCATTAAAAATTAAATAGCGTTCTTTTAAACTAATTTTTACAAACGCTTTTTTCAGTATTGCAAGAGGTATTTCTAAGCTAACGAACTTGGCCGTATTTTGTTTGATCTCACAACATTTTACGGCCATAAGAACTTGGCTCCTGTTTATAGAATGTTTTTGTTGGGATTTCATCACTTTTTGTTGAAAGGGTATAGCCGGATAAGCATGGGCCAGCGGCTCCCGCTCCGATTTTCCTGATTCCTGTCTTAAAACATCGTTTTATGTCTAAAAAAACATTGTGTAAAATTTCAAATGTCTACCCCCACCGATAGGGGTGATATTGAGGTAAATTCCCCCGCACTTAAATGCAATTTTCTCTAAAACGAGAAAAGATACCAACATGGGATAAACGGCAAATAAAAGATATAGATACACTCTATATTTCAGATTTTTTTCAGAATTTTTTGCTAATTATTCATAGTTGAAAATAATTAATTTATTTTTTGGGAATTTTTTTAACTATCTTCCTCTAGGTTGACACCTACCAAAAAATTCTAAAATATTGCTATGATTCTAACCTATTTTGTAAAAAAATCTCAGAAGTGTCTGTTTGGTGGAACAGTGTCAAAAAAAATAAAGTATGCCGGCGAACGCTCGGTTTGATCAGTAACGACGCAGCGACCGATTCCCCTTGCGGCGGCTAGTGACGGGAGCGAACGGAAAGTGGGCGCTTGTACGGAAAAGCTGATACATGTAAAAATGCGACTAAATCTTCTAATACATGATTACAGTTAGAAGTCCAAACAATTATATTCTAGATAATAAAAATCGTTTCGTTTATAAATACATATAAAAAAAAGAAAGAAACAAGAAAAGCGCCAACTTCCCGTTCGCTCCCGTCACTAGCCGCCGCAAGGGGAATCGGTCGCTGCGTCGTTACTGATCAAACCGAGCGTTCGCCGGGATACTTTATTTTTTTTGACACTGTTCCACCAAACGGACACTTCTGAGATTTTTTTATAAAATAGGTTAGAATCGTAGCAATATTTTAGAATTTTTTGGTAGGTGTCAACCTAGGGGAAGATAGTTAAAAAAATTCCCAAAAAATTAATTAATTATTTTCAACTATAAATAATTAGCAAAAAATTCTGAAAAAAATCTGAAATATAGAGTGTATCTATATTTTTTATCTGCCGTTTATCCCATCTTGATATCTTTTCTCGTTTTAGCGCAAATTGCATTTAAGTGCGGGGGAATTTACCTCAATATCACCCCAATCGGTGGGGGTAGACATTTGAAATTTTACACAATGTTTTTCTAGACATAAAACGATGTTTTAAGACAGGAATCAGGAAAATCGGAGCGGGGGCCGCTGGCCCATGCTTATCTGCCTATACCCTTTAGCGATTTTTGAGGTCCTATATCTCGGAACCTACTAATGTTGGAAGATTAATGTTTTGTCAATATTGAGACATGATAGCATTTAACAAGTGTACGAAATTACATCTCTCCATTTGCCTCCAGTGCCGAGTTATAAGCCTCTGAAGAACGCCGAAGTTGTTTCGTGTAAAAGGAGGTAGTGCCAGAACTTGGCTGGTGCACTACCGTGCACCTAGATGATATGTCTCCCTCGAAACAGAGCAAGATTTATTTGGCAAATAATTGAGTGCGAAACTTCAAATGGAACACCCTGTGTCCGACGAAATCTAGATACTGATATAGTCGTAGGTCGTACATAGCTAATGGACCAAGTGCGGCGATAAAGAAAGAGGAAGAAGAAGAGTTCGCATAAGATGAGTGCTACTGTAACTTCAAGCTCAAACTGTTTCTTCGCCGCGTTTGGGGTTAGGCCCCACCGTGGGTTTGCGAAACAGTCGAGACAAGAGAAGACTCCTCTGGGTAGGTCTTCTTATTCATCGGCGGCTGGCTCGTCGACACAGCCGGTCCATCTAACGAGACATGCATTATGTACCAAGTTCGCTCACTTTGGAAGGGCTGTCGTCGTGAAAAGCGAACGGCGAGACGAGTGAGTTACGGACCCGGTGCCACGCGAAATATGTTACCCGCTCCTGAATGCACGATGAAGGTGACGAACCCCGGATGACTTTCCAGCGGGCGTGCCCTCTACGAAATCTGAATTGTTCTCTTCGTCTCGCTCTATCACCCGCACTCTCTCATTCTATCTCCCTGTTCCTATCTCTTGCTGAACGCGGAGTGTTATGTTTCGCGATTGTTGTACTCGCTAGCTGCAGCGTAGTGTCGTTTGAATGCCGAATTAGGTGATGCATCGTGCTCCCGCTGTAGTCCTGGCTTACCAAGAACCGTCTGGGAGAGTCCCGTCCATTGTTGCGGCAGGGAAAAGATGGGAACAACGTAATCTTATCAAGGATCATGGATAATTCTACGTCATTCGCGACGTGAACGTGTCAGAATTACATTGCTACTCATTGCCAGCATTGCATTGATGGAATATAGATTGTTCGGCATTTCACTCTGTACGTGAGAATAGTGATTGTGCGATGCTCGCTCCGAAATATTTGCGATTTATTATTCATTATTTTTGTTATGATTGATTGATTTGTTCCTATAGAAACAGCGAAGATCTCGTAGCTTGCAAAATGTCTGAAGATCGAACCGAAAAGATGGGCCGAACGCTTTTAAAGCCTGTTTGTTCGAATTTTGTAAAATGTTAAAAAAGTTAGTTTTAATTTTGTCGAGTAAAGTTGATCACAGTAATCGTTCTGTAAGGAACCTGTTGCCTATCTCTCCAATATCTTGTTTTATTCAATGTTTTCCTTGGGTATCTGTGATTTCCCTTTTGCTTAAGTAGCAAAGTTGGTGTACTTAGTAGTATTATGCACAGTTAACGATAATGCGTTACAAGAGAAGCAGCGGAAAGTCCATTTGGAAGTGTTAAATATTTAACAAATGCTTCATTATGTCGACACGAGTACAACAATCGTGTAGTGCTTGTTTAGAAACGCTAATTTTGTGGTTGCTTGCTATAGTAAGTGCGCAGCTAGTAGCCACACGTTACAAGAAGAGCGGCGGCAAGCTCCCACACATAAAAACCGATAAAATCTAACAGTGCTCGTATATTTACAGACGTTAATTATTCATCGCTCAGGAGTTACGAATACAATAGATTTAGCAACAAACGAATTATTTTCAATTTAGTAAAATCATTAAAGAATCGAGATCAATTTTTATTTGACTCCTGTTTCTTGCAAATGATGCAGACCATTTTTAATTTGCATAAAAATCCGCAGTCTAGTTAAGAAAAAACGAAGATCGCGTTGTTAGAGGGGTGTTTAGAAAAGTTCAGTTTGAAGGTGCTAACTGATTATCAAATAATACTCCCTCATAATCTACAGGAAGCATGGTTAATAATCAGCCATAGCCCCGGGGCCGTTCTATATTGCCCGGGGCCAACGCTTTGACGTCGAAGCCATAAGATCTCGAGCCTTCGATATAGACGGTAACTCATCTGTCTCACCCCACCCCTTTTGCTGAGTGACTTAAGGGTGTGGGTCGGATTTTGACCTTGGTCGAGTGCGAGTGTGGTAGTACCTTAACACACCGATAGATACTGTATACGTACACGAGATTGCAAGGGTTCCGTAGATTTCGTTTGCTGTCTCTCTAACGCACATTTGGGGCCCCTACGTAGTCACAATCGCTAGATAAAAGACCCACAATTACGGGATGCTTCCATATATGGCCTACTTTTGCGTTTTCGAGGCGTAATTTGCATTATTCGGCAGCATGTAGCGCAGTTTCACAAATATTGGACGAAGCGACAGTGCTGCCATTGTCGAGACACATACATTTTCTTAAATATCGAGAGATTTAGGATTCTTATAGACCAAAATGTAGGCATCCCGGAATTCAGGGTCACATACAATGTCAATGAAACCTTTATTATGTTAAACTATACGTGTTTAAACACAGCAAACGAAATCTACGAAGTAGATCCCTATACGGGAGATTTTGGTGCAAGTATTAGTTCCATGGCATTTTTAGCTAGGAGCGCTAGCGTTTTTAGTCACTATTTTACCGATGTTTTACCAATACAGTGACTGAATCGGTAAAACAGTGACTAAAAACACTAGCGCTCCTAGCTACAAATGCGGAGGGCACCGATACTACGACCAAGGTCAAAATCCGACCCACACCCTTAAGTGGGCGTGGTTTGATGGCCCGAGGTCTTGACGGGCCCAAGGCAATGCTCCACGGAGCAATTTCTGCCCTCGCCTGATCTACCACAGTAATACCACAAAACAAAAAGTATGAACGGAGAAATATGCATTAATGATAAAAACAGAGTATAATTGTTGGGGAATGTAGAAGTCAATTATTTTCACGACTATGTTAAATTTGTTTATGGCCTGCAAACTGTAAGAGGATTGAGAAATCAATGCACACCGTGAATCTCAGTTTCTCAGTTCTGGTTTTATGAAATAAATTGCTTTGCTGTTGCCCAATTTTTGTGGGCGCCGAGTTCGCGGGCTGGGTAATCCTCTTGGATGCTACAAATCCTAATGAAATTTCACTCACGTAAATATGTTGTGACGTAGTCATTTTTAAAAATGGAATTGTTTTACTCATAAAAGACTAAAAGTGTTGACTCCCGTTAATACGATTGAAAAATGCAACTAAATTTGACGGAAGAAAATATTTGTATTCAATTTCGGTGTGCTTTTCGCCCGAACTGGCTGAGATAAGAAGGAAACTTATGGTCGGTAGTGTACTCGAGTACTCTTTAACCCTCGGGGAGGGCGGACAGCCTCGTGTAAGGTGGCACAGTGGGATGTTTGCCCAATCGAGCTGGCCAGAAGTCAATTCCGTCAAACTCATTCCAGGTGAAAATAACCTGCTACCTGACAAAGTCGACTAGACGGGGAATACCACCGCACGGTTATTTCCTTTTTCATATTGCCGTGCACTGGTCAGTCGGAACGAAATTGTTTCTAGCCGTACACGTGTTGACTTTTAGATGTTTTTATTTGCTTGAACACTGCTTTTTGTGATTTTCAACAATATTTGGTTTGTTTGGAACATATATACTTTTCCACTGGTGCAGAAGTTGTTTTTAATAGATAGGCTTTTTTATATCGTTTTCAATTTTTTATAGATCAAGAACGGACCATTTTTAAGTACAAAATTGTATTTTCCCTGTAGAAACTTGTTTTTAATCGCTCGGAGATATTAAGGATGTACTGGAGGTACAATGGGAGACAAAAATACAAGAAATTCGAAAACCATCAATACATGGCAATGAAAGCCATTCATGAGTATATTTTGCATGAAACTTTTGCGAATACTGTACCCTCTGTAGCTATATTCAGTGGTCTACACTTGTCACGTTTCCATGCTAGTGAGAGACAACAAGATAAATTTGACGTTTTGTAACAGTTTATAATTTTTTTGCTCTGTAACTGTTTAGTGAATCCTAATAAATTTTGAACATAATTAATTCCATAATTTTTACTACATATAAGAAAAAACTGGAGTTTCTAGTTGTGTTTTTTCAAGGTTTAAATAGGGTTTCAAGTGGAATTTTATGAATTCTCCATAAGAAGACGTGTTAAAATGTGCAAACTTTAAGTTGCTATAATTCTTAAACGGTGCAGTGAATCGAACCCAAACTTTGGTAATTGCATCAATTTAGTAAGAATTATATCTTGTCAAATTTTCAAAAATTTTGTTGCGTTTTTATATACCTCCAGAACATCCTTAATAAGGAGATGGCAGCGACATCTGTAATTTGATTAACTTGCATTTAAAAATTCAACGAAGTTTACCATATTCATCGCGTCAACACCAGGGGACAAAATAGAACCATTTCTGTCGCGGAACGTAGCAAGTGCTACTTCAAGTTGAATGAGATTATATTCATGAAGATAAGGAAACTGCTCCGGGCGAAATAAAAATATTATCGGATAAAAAGCTGTGGACGCTATATTCTGATTAATAAAATAGGAAGCTGATTTAAAAAAAAACATTTTCTAGTCTTTTAAAGTGATATTTTTATATTTAATAAGATCTATCCAAATTAAAACTACAAGTTAACGCGAAAATCCATAAACCATTTTATTTAAAAAAAGCATACGTTTATAAGCAAATTCGAATTATAAATGGTGTTATGACTTTTATGCCATCTTATAGTACTAGCCAGAACATCTCTTTATGAATTCCCATCGAAACTTATAACTAGATTTGATCCGTTCTCTCACTTCTTCATTCCGCTAGAGTAAGAGGTGACGTTCCCCTACTGTTCCACACAGTCGACGGTGACCATTATCATATTGTATATTTGATATTCGAATATCCTTGTAGTTTAAGAAATAAGCACGTTCTCTAAAAATTTGTCCGGTCCACGTCCTAACTAGAACCAGTTAGACCGATCCACAACTCGTTCAATCCCTGGGAAAAACAATTTTCTGTGACAAATTCGTACCGGGAGGCGCCTTTTGTATATTCCGCGACAATCGACAAACGGCAGGAACGTGTTCGAACGATTTCACGGGTGTCGCAAATTGTATTACCGTTGAAGAGAGAGGGAGAGCGGGGTAGGCGGTCAGCGCGAGAGAGTATGAAACGCTGACAACCGTCGACAGGTTCTATTAAAATAAAATTTGCAGGATACGTGAGGCAATAAATGTTCCGGCGAGACCGATGGATGCCTCTGGTCGCTTTGCATTCGGCTTGTCGCGTCCCGTCACGATTTTCGCCGGACACCTGGCAAATTCGCGGGGACTTTTGCCGGTAAATCGGCAGTAAACCCGTTGTCGTCTGCCGCGAAATTGCGTGGCGGCTCGTCAGGTTGGAACAGCGGCGACGCGACTGCTTGCTTATCAGGAACGCAATACCCGCGAGATGTAACGCGTCCCGTCTTGAGAGGATACGGGCAACTTTCGTGCCGAGTTTCCACGGAGTAAGCCGGCCCCGTGCCTCTAATTAACGTACAAGCTGCGCTGCGCTTGGCAATTTCGCCGGTTACGCTGAAACTCGGCCCAGGGGACGCGTTACAATCTTTCGCGTCGCTTCGTTATCAAGCGCGATGCGAGCACATGGCCGGACCACCCCGACGCGACGACGACGGATGATCAATGCGAGATGTTGTTGCTCCTGATGGAATTCGAAACTTCCTGCAATATTCACGGTGCATGTCTGAAATCCCTTGTCTTAGACCCGGGCCTTGGGAAATATGGGTTCCTGGAATATGTACAGGGTGTATAAAAAGTAATGGTCGCCCGCCGTAGGGATGAATTTACACCTCTAGATCAATGGACAATTGTAAAAGAAACTTGCCATATAATTGTTGTTACAGAATTTTTTACATCAACACCTAATCATCGACACGGTCAGGTGGACTGTGAGGTGAAGTGCCCTAAGTCTGGACAGTATTACTACCTAACCTTAAAAGTTGTATTATGACAAGTTTTATTAAAACAGTAAATGAAAATGAATATATATTTGGTTAAATAATACAATACTATAATCTATGATAAGAACACTACATATTACGTAAAGCATCTTCTATTCGTCATGCGCAACAGCGCACAGTGGTCCCAAATCCCGAAAACGCGGACAAAACCTCAAATCGTATTAAAAAATTATTGGATCTGCTTCAAAATTGATATTAAGGCGTTTCTGGGGTCGCTGATTACGAATCTGAACTTAAAATTTAAAAAAACAAAATGGCGGATCCAATATGGCGGACATATACATTAAAAAATGATTTGATCTGCTTGAAAATTGGTATTAAGGCGTTTCTGGGGTCGCTGATTACGAATCTGAACTTAAAATTTAAAAAAACAAAATGGCGGATCCAATATGGCGGACATATACATTAAAAAATTATTTGATCTGCTTGAAAATTGATATCAAGGCATTTTTGAGGTCCCTGATCACGAATCTGAACTTAAAAAATATAAAAAAATTTCCGATATATTGTATTATTGTTTATAAAAAAAACTGGCAATCTGTGTCCTCCATACGTTCTAAGCATAATCCTTCAAAAACTATTTAAATTGTTCAGAAAAACTTAGTGTATATCTCTCAGTTCGAGAAGAAATGCAACGAATGCTCACAAAATACCTACTCTGCATTATAAAAAACAGTGATACGACCACAGGGGCAGAGAGGGGCAGCTAATTTTTTTTTAGATTGCAAGATAATAGTATAAACTAGAATCTCGAACAAGTTTTAGCGATGGAGGGTGAAGGAAACTCAACTTTTACATTAATCTTTAAAATTTATGCCTTCACTTTTACCCTTACTTTTGCATACATAGTTATCAGTTAATAATCAACATTTGGCACTAAAAACTATGCAACTTACCTCTACAAACAACATCCATAATGCACAATTAAAATCGATACGTTCCAATACAA
This sequence comes from Lasioglossum pauxillum, assembly GCA_933228785.1. Taxonomy (NCBI): domain Eukaryota; kingdom Metazoa; phylum Arthropoda; class Insecta; order Hymenoptera; family Halictidae; genus Lasioglossum; species Lasioglossum pauxillum. Next base: position 41,923,833 of record OW121705.1, on the reverse strand, counting down.
TTTACGCACTGTACAGTTAAAACTCGCACTGAGACTTGGAAGAGTATGAAGGCACTGACTAATGAAACCGAAGTTCGGATTGCGACTGTTGGTCAGGTATAAAAATGGGACCTTTCTACCGTTTACCTCCAAGTAGATATACTCTTAGAGTAGCCAACCCCATAATTAAAACTTACCTAGCTGAAAGTTCATTTTTTAGGTTTTGTCCGCGTTTTCGGGCTTTGGGACCACTGTGCAGCGCCACCAACCAACGTTTTAGGTTATGTTCGCTCGATCAACTCGTAAATTGAATTTGTCCCGATATAGGCTTTACTTCTGTCCAGGTACTAGCTTAGATTCGATTTAATATGTCCAACTATAGGTTTGAATTATTCTTGTTAATACAATTAAGATATTAACCTAAACAATGATTTTTTTATTTTAAATTACTTTACAAACTCTAAACTGTATGTTAAAACTCTTAAGAAATTGTTTTGGTTTATTTAATGTGATAAAATTTAAAATAGAAAAACATGCTGTCCAGGCATAGGGCACTTCACCTTATTTATCACTTGCTGTTATTTTGAGGCTCTGTACATGTATGTCTTAGACCTGTATTGCGTCAATTCCGTCGAAATTGAGAGCAACGAAGTCACATTTATTCAGGCACTTTACATAGGGAGACGAAGCATGATTGATAGTCTTCTGTCGACGAGTGTTCGCAAGATCTACAGTCTTTTTCGCTGACGCGACTTGGGAAACAGTGCTCGCTCTTCATCAACAATTTACACTCAGAGTCTAGGATCAAATAATATCAGTTGGATTTTACCTCCACATCAGCTAACACAGCTAATGGCTACCAGCTATAAGCTCGCAAGTTTAAAGTTTGGTAGAAATCTACTGACTCGTGTCACTGTCGTTGTTGGATGAGTAAGAAACAATATGAAGCTGGACAAAGGATATCCGCTGACAATACCAACGTCTTGAAGACCAGGAGAAAGGTTTTCGAACAATGAGAGACTCTGTCAGTGTCGCTGACAAAGTGCTTGTTGATTGCGAAGTTAATACTAGAAACTTATTTTCTCCGAGATTTGGACCAATTAGTTTTCTCCATATTTTTCTTTTATACGACATCTGGTAAACTAATTCTTCCAGTGTCTATAAAACGAACTCAAAGCACTCGGTCCAATTTTAAAATGATATTATTGATATTAATGAGAGTCACTGCATATATCATTCAATTTAATGAAACTATGATACATTCGCTCACCCAGCTTGACCCGTGGGCGTAGCTTATTTATTTGAAATAATGAGAGTTAATACAGTGACTCAAACAATTGATCAAATGTTTAATTTTGTTTAAATTTTTATTTAATTGAACACATGTTAATAAGATATGTAATAAAATATTTTATTATAATACATACATAGTTTTCGTAGTTCATATAATACAGAATTAACTTAAATATGCTACACTTTTTAAACAAAATTAAATGATATTGACAAATTATGTAATGATCAAATTTTTGAGTTTGAAAAAATGAAATATTAGTACTTCGTATGCCCTCCTTTCGCTTTCAGTACGGCTTCTATGCGTCTTGGCATACTATCTACTAAATTTTTACACTGTTCAGCCTTAATATTTTCCCAAGCGGTTTTAACTTCTGACCACAATTCAATAATACTTCTCGAATTGTGATCGAAGTTGGCAACTGTTCTTTTTAGTAAACTCTATGTGTGTTTTATTGGGTTCAGATCGGGAGACTGTGGGGCCAGTCTAAAACAGTAAAACCATAGCTGTTAACCATACTTTGGTGATTTTTGCCTTGTGTTTAGGTTCGTTATCGTGCTGAAAAGTGACTTCTTCTGCGTCCTTATTCCATTTTACCAAACTTCCAATTAAACTTTTCTGCAGGATGGATGTGTATGACGTTGCAGTCATTCGACCTTTAATTTTTTCAACGCCTCCGACGCCCTCAGTGGTCATACAACTCCAAACCATGATATGGCCTCCTCCAAATTTCAGTGTTGGATGAACTTGATGCGACCGTACTTGTTCTCTATTTCCTCGCCATGTCGATTCGCGTCCATCGCACCCAAAACAATTAATTTTCGTCTCCTCTGATCATATTACCCGCGCCCAATCGAGATCTGTATAATTTTTACATTTTTCGGCAAACTGTAGTCGAAGCTTCTTGTGCCGCTTTGTAAGAAGAGGGTTCTTTATTTTTGCACGTCCTCTTAAATTCACTTCTCGCAGTGCATTACGCACTGTCTCAGCGCTTACGTTAATTTTTTGCATTTGTACGGCATTATTAACGCTACCATTACGGATTGATCGTATGATTCATCGCTTTTTGATAGTGGATAGCTTTGATTTTCGTCCTGATTTATTTTATAGTATGTTTTCTTTTAAAGTTTTACGTACTGAAGACACAGTACCAACAGAGCACAGTATCTTCTTAGAAATCTCGCGATGAGAAAGCCCAGATATTAATAGTTTTTTCATTTCTGATATTTTACTTGCTTTTATTGGTCTCATTATGAAATATGACTACAAATATCTTTTTTATTCATTATTTTATTACAAACGTATTCTCGAATGTTTAAAAATAACGTTATGACTTACCAGTAATTATATTTGTGCTAAGAAATGCCAAAAATATAAGAATTTTTCACAATTGAGCTAAACACAAACAATTGATCAAGTATACACAGAATATACAAATTCGTAATACACGTCCGCTTTATGCGATTACAGGGCTTAAACTGTCGTGAAGTACCGACGCAATGTTAACATTTTTCGTATATGTCTCAACAGTCTTAAGCAAGATTCTGAGAAAGGTATACTGTGACTTGTTTCCTTTTTGTTCGAACATTTGATCAATTTTTTGAGTCACTGTAAGTGCGCTGCATAATTTGTCGGACTCAGTCATCATATAACAATATAGAGTTAGGAAGAAAAGCACATCTGGCTTTTAATTATACGAATATAAATTGGAGAAAATTAGATAGTTAATTTGTTGTATTAATCATAATTACTGGATATATGATTTTAGAATATTACGGAAAAGGTGCCCCGTTAAAATTTCCAAATTTGCGAAATGTCCGACCGTAGGAAAAGTTTCGGAAACGCTGCTTTAATTTCTCCCGGTACTGTCGCTCAAAAACAATGGCCGCCAATGTCACCGCATCGGAAACGCCGTCAAACTATGAACGCACTCAATTAGTCATTCAAATTTTTCCAGGCAACGATGCGACAACCAGACAGACATATCTCTCCGCTGCCATTTACGCTCTTCTGTAGCTCATTTTTCAGCTGGCCACGCGCCGCGCCGTTCGGACACGGAACTAGTTAATTAAAATTTCAATCTGTGTTGGAACGTGTCTCTGAAAGAAAAATTACGCGTGGAATATTATAACAGTGTCCGGTTGGCGCACATGTCCGCCATGCGCTCAGCAATGTTGAAATCTGATTTCTATCACTGGGTTTCATTAGTCGACGTCGACAACGCATGTCAAAACGCACGGTCGTACAATTGCACAAGCACATTAGGCAATGAAATAATTTCTCACGCAGAAAATACGTCCACGTAGAAAGTTCTGTTCTTTTGTGATCTACGGATTCTATGCATAGTAAAAACGATTAACTGAATCATGGAAAGAATTTCGTTTTTCTTCTGAGGTGCGAAAAGTTATAATTATTGTAACTCTAAGGCCCTCCACACACGGGTCGATCGGCGATTCGGTCGATGCGATTCCAGTCGCATGCGATTCCTCCCTCCACGTGACTTCCAATGCAAATGAATAGAGAGCCACACACGGGTCGATTCGTGGTCGACTGAAATCGGCTCGACTGAAATCGCCGCGGTTGTAATCGCGTGCGATCGGAAGCGAAGTTCGTCCACACACGGGTCGATCGGCGATTCGGTCGACGCGATTCCAGTCGCATGCGATTTCTCCCTCCACGTGACTTCCAATGCAAATGAATGGAGAGCCACACACGGGTCGATTCGTGGTCGACTGAAATCGATTCGACTGAAATCGTCGCGATTCTAATCCCGTGCGATCGGAAGCGAAGTTGGAAAATCGCGTGGATCGTACGATTCGCGCGACTCCACAGGAGACGATTTTTTTACTCTCTTAAATCGCATTTCTGAGGTAAAAAAATTGCTTAATTCGATGTAGTATCACTAATTAGAGCTTAATATACCCCCACGGTAAAACCTGCAAGTCTAGCTTTCCTTCTAGCAGCAAAAACGTCGAAGCAGTTTGGTTTTTATTGTTTTTGACAATGATCTCCCACAACAAAAAATCTGAAAAAAATCGAGGACACCGCTTTTGATGGTAGCTTATTCGGGCACTATTAATAGCATGTTTTCATATTTTTGAGAAATCTTGATTTTTCGACGTTAGAGGTTTTTCAATGGCTCTTGAACCATTCGAAAGCTGACCAATAAAAACCCATCCGAGTAAACTTTCAGCCCTCTAGCTTGCCCGTGATAGTTATAGGGTTTTACTCAGATGGGTTTTCATTGGTCAGCTTTCGAATGGTTCAAGAGCCATTGAAAAACCTCTAAGGGCAGTTTTGACCTTCTTAAAAGGCTAGGCCCTTTTACTCGTACCACTAAAAAGTGTGAAATAAAAAATTTTATATAATAAATAAAAATTATAAGTATAATTATAAGTATAAATAATTATGTGAATACACACACGAATTTAAATGCAATACAATGTTTTCGGAGGCGACGCAAAATTGAAAATTTTCCTTAAATTCCTTAAATTCTTCTACATGCTTTCACATATTAATGTATATTCTCTTACGACCTACTGATTTTCAGATTCACCATATTCTAATGAAATCATAATCAGCAACATCTGTCATTTGGAAAATTTTCAATTTTGCGCCGCCTCCGAAAAGATTTTATTGTATTTAAATTCGTGTGTATTCACATAATTATTTATACTTATAATTATTTCATATTTTTTAGTGCGTTTTTCGAAGTCGGTTTAATTTTTTTATAAAATTTTTTGAAAGTGAAAACGTGAAAACGCGATTCTTGATGTTTGAAAAACACAAATTGACTACAATCGACCCGTGTGCAAATGGCAATCGCGGTCCGTCACATGAATCGTATATGACGATCAAGACGTACGAACTTCACGACGCGATTACAATCGACTCGTGTGTGGACGGCAATCGCGTCTGTTGCATGAATCGTACGACGTTCAAGACGTAAAAACTGCACGACGCGATTACAATCGACCCGTGTGTGGACGGCAATCGCGTCCGTCGCATGAATCGTATTTGACGAGCAAGACGTACGAACTTCACGACGCGATTTCAATCGACCCGTGTGTGGAGGGCCTAAAGAAAATTGTGCGACAAGCGGTCAATGAAAATTCGACGTCTATTACGAAAATTCGATTAGGCATTGATAAAATCAAAGTACGAAGAGTTTCAGCTTCGTAGAAATGCTAATGACATAATTACAATATAAGATTCCACCAAAAAATCACGTGGATTTATGGTAATTTTGGGAAGTGTAGTATCATACACACCTGTGTATTTATGTTCTACAAAGAATAACGAATAAAATTATATTTGGTGAAGTGCAAAAGAGTGAGAACATTTTTAAAGAATTTAAAAATTCTATTGTGTTTTCTTTCAGTTAATAGGGGAAAACATGTTCTAAAATTGAAGTTGAGAAATTTGATATTTGACCACGAAACGCTGGTGTCTAGACCACCGTAGACTGAGCTTATTTTTATTGAACGGCGACTGACAGCGCAGCACCATCACTGCCATCGCTTCGATAGAAATTGTTCGCAGATGTTTGCGTTGATCCAACGAGTGAGGAATAAACACCGGGCTGTCAGACTATTGGACCAGGGAATATCATCGGGAGGATATCTCGTGGACCGAGTCCGTTTTACCGGAAGTCGGAATCTAGATCACGGACAGGATGGACGCTGACAGTGTCTCGAAGCCGGTCTGCTATCGCGCGGAATGCGCTCCATTAGTCGAGATAATCTGCCGAGCTTACCAACGACACCGAGAGAATGATTGGGTCTACCTGCTTCCCCTTGGACTCCTGTATACTTAAGAATTAGACGAGCGACTAAGGGCATCGCCGAGGTATTTCCACAGCCGAGTAAACTTTCGGAGAAGAAATATTTCAAATACAATTTTCGGCGATCCAGATAAAATGCTATCTTAAATAGACAGTAAGATTTCTGGAGATAACACATTTCATTTCGATGGAATCTTTTTACTGTCGTAATCTAGATCATAGAATAAAATATTTTTTCACGATGAAAATAGATGGAGGAGGCAAGAAATACTAAAATGCAAGACACTTTACAGTTTAACCTCCATATATAATCTCTCTCTTAGAAGTTGTTTCCCTGCCATTCGTGAATGACATTTGGACACAAACACTCCAACAACGGTGAAGATTGCAATGACTGAAGTCTTACTGTAATACTTGAGCGACTACCTTCGTCTTGGAAGTTGTTTTCCAGAAATCCACGAAGACTGGTTTCACAAGATATTTCAAAAGCAAACACTAATAACGGCGAACTTCGATGACGGAATTCTCGCAATTCCATTTCCGCTAGAGCTCTGGTCTCGCCGGAGAACGGGCAAGAAATAATTTCCACAGCAAATAAATTATCCAGCTTATCAGCGGGGTCGAGAGTTCGCTGGAACAAGGTTCAATAGCCGTTGGACCGGCATCTGTGGGGAATCGTAGTTCGAGATTAGTCCGGGCATGTCGTGGAAAGCTTACGGAAGTCGGACCGAATTTTAAACTCATTCGAGAAGCGGTAACAGGCCCCGACAATTTCCCCGGGCAAATAGCACGTTGTCCCGCGCGACGTGTTCCCCGCGGCCCGGCCGCGAATTAAGAGCAAACAGCACAGCCGGCGGGAAAGAAGGCAAACAAATTCGATGAAGCGTCCCGCTGGAAAGCTGCCCGAAACAACCACCGCGGAACATTGCCGAGTCTTTATTTACACGTGCAAACTCGCGCTGGGACCGCGAAGAAAGCCGCAAGATAACCGCGCCCCGGAGCCTGTCCTAAGAGTTCCGAGGCGTGCAACAACTTTAATTTGCTTATACGACCGGACCTGACCGCGCTCCATTATCTGAGAACTGATAATAGAGAAGTTTAGAGCCGGCCAACGCTTACGCCGAATTACGCCCGGAATTATTTTTCGAAGTTCTACCGCCGCCAGCGAAATGGCTAAGTTCGGCCGAAATAGAATAAAAGGAATTTCGTTTTCCAGAACTTTATACGGTTGCGACTCGCTGCTGCTGATATCAGTTAACACATTTGTTGCCAACTGTCCTGGCTAGGTAATCGTCTGGTGCCAAAGCCTTTTTAATTTTAACACATTACCGATCGGTGATTATTGCATGATTTTGAAAAAATCTGTGGTAAATGGCTAAACACTTTTTAATGGAACCTTCATTATGAACTAACAAATCACCCTCAATAACGTCATCTAATAGTTTCATTTAAGATTGCAATGTAAAAGAAAATTCCTATGCTTTCTTTGGTACAGCACAATTATTGAAAAGGCTGCTCTTTACTTTTCCAGACTCAAAATTTGTGCCTTTCTCCTATAAATTATGATATACTTGGTATGCAATCCAGTAGATTTGTATCCGGAGCGGCTGCAGATGGAAGTTTCGATCTTGTAGGATCAATGGTTCAGAAGTTATGCTTACTTAAAGTTGAGCAATCTGCAGTGTTTTTGACAGGTAAGGGCGCCGCCATATTGGTTTGCAGTGACGGACGCACGCCGCTTACCGAGTTGGTTGGTGATTAGGTCGGGAGAGGGGGGCAAGAACCGACGCGGCGGTTCTACTCGGTAAGCGGCTCACCTGTCAAAAACACTGCATATTGCCCAACTTTAAGCAAGCATAACTCCTGAACCATTGATCCTATAGGATCGAAACTTCGATCTGCAGCCGCCCCGGGTACAAATCTACTGGATTACATACAAAATACATCATAATTTATAGGAGAGAGGCACGAATTTTGAGTCCGGTAAAGTAAAGTTTACAAAGTTCGTTCGTGGACGGACACTATTTTTTTGAGCTTCAAAGACCGAGCCGAACGTAGAGAAGGATAGCGCGTGTAAAGAGGACCGCGCGCGGCCGAAGTGACTGCGACTCTCCGCGTCTCTTTCTTTCCCATACGCTGTCCTTCCTCGCGCCCGAAACTGTCATCGTCAATGAAACCACTAAATACAGTTGAAATTATATGGTGTTTGGTATTATTTTAATCAGAAAAATGCCACAAATACATGTACTGCTTTATTTTGTACGAATGGCACTCAAATTCCATTCGAAGAAGGCTGTTAACAATCCCGATACGAAAACGTAAACTTTCTAGGTACATGTACCACCATGTGACTGATCGGTCATATCGGAAATGAATGGATTAACATTTGCCACGGTTACTTGTTTCGTGAATATTTTCATCACCTCGCCACTTTGCGTCGATTTAATCCTCGTAACTAGTGGATTTTTAACTGGAAGCTGCTTTGTAATCCTCGACTAAGGATTTGTTAATGCACAGCGGTCAAAGCGCTGGCTAATTCGCACTTGTTCTATCCGGATTAAAGGCATTAATCCTGTTATGGGTGCGGGCTTGTAGTGTGGTCGAGTAAGAAAATAGTACTGAAAGCTGTGGTGAACGGAATGGTGAGGGGATTTCATTTGGAGCTTCATGTACCTAGTTGAGGAGCAACAACGATGAAACGCCTGAAGTGAGAAAAGTTGTACTACAATATAATGAGTGAAAATTGATAATTAAAGTCCCCTTCTGTTAGTAGTTATTTCAAAACGGTCACTCACTGGTGCTCCAGTCACTTAAGGTACAGACACATTACTATTGGGTTGGCAAGAAAGTAATTTCGGTATTTTTAGATGAAATAAAATCCAATTTTTTTATCAAAGCAATGAACTTTAATCAATAAAATATTTTCCATTTTGTTGTATGATCTTTTGCCATCTTTCTGGTAGCTTCATAATTCCGCGCTCATAAAACTTCTGATCCTTTTCGGTGAAAAACTGATCCAAGTGCGATTTCAGATCATCATCATTAGTGAATGTTTTACCATTCAAAGAGTTTTGTAAACTTCGGAATAAATGATAATCTGATGGTGCAATGTCAGGGCTATATGGTGGATGTGACATCACTTCCCAACCAAGCTCCAATAACTTTTCACGTGTTACCAAAGATGTGTGTGGCCTAGCGTTATCATGGTGGAACACGATTCCTTTGCGATTTGCCAATTCTGGCCGTTTTTCTTTGATTGCTATGTCCAGTTTTGTTAGTTGTCGACAATAAACATCTGAATTGATGGTTTGGTTCCTTGGGAGCAGCTCAAAATACACAATACCTTTGTAATCCCACCAAATTGACAACATGATCTTCTTTTGGTGCAATTCAGCTTTCGGTGTGGTTTGGGCTGGTTCATCACGCTTGGACCATGATCGTTTTCGAGTTGTGTTATTGTAAACAACCCATTTCCCATCACCGGTGATGATTCGCTTGAGAAAAGGGTCGATTTCATTTCGTTTGAGATGCATATCGCATATGTTGATGCGTTGCATTAAGTGAATTTCTTTCAACTCGTGTGGAATCCAAATATCGAGCTTCTTAACGATTCCGAGACTTTTTAAACGATATTCTATGGTTGTATGCGAGACATTTAACCTGTCTGCAATCTCTCGGACAGTTATATGATGATCCGATTCAATAATGGCTTTCATTTGGTCAACATCAACTCCAGATGATCGACCAGAACGTTGGTCGTCTTTAAGTGAGAAATTTCCAGAACGGAATTTTTTAAACCAATTCTGGCACGTGCGTTCTGTTAAGCAATCTACACCGTAAACTTCGCATATATCTTTGTGAGCCTCGGCAGCTTTTTTACCTCTACGGAAATAAAAAAGCAATATATGCCTATAATGTTCGTTTCTGCACTCCATGTTCAAATTGACACAGAACTAACAATTTTAATCAAAATTACGTGTAATTTGCTTCAAAAGTAACCTAAAAGATGCAGTTATGAAATGTCAGAAAGAAAACAAACGCAACGTTAACAGAAGCCAATCAAACAAAACATAACGCCATCAGTTAGTGAAAACCGAAATTACTTTCTTGCCAACCCAATATCACGTTACACGCATAGTGTAACGCAGACACGCAGAGTGTCCCAAAAAGTTGTTCTTCCTTGTAAAGGGCGATTTTTGAGGTGATTCGAAGTAACTTTTTCTCCTTGACTTTATTTTCGAGTTACTAACGAAAATCACGGACCAATCAGAGCGCGCCTACTGCGGGCGGATATTCGGCTGTGGCCGCGATCCGATTGGTTCATGTTTTTCGTTGTGTTCCATGTATGTATTCATTTATAGCAAAATTGAGAAGATGAAATTGAAAATTGTTGAAAAATTTTAAAAATTGAAGGTTTTAATATATAATTAAAATATATATATTTAATATATATTATATAATTCATATATAATTAAATATATTTAATACTTAATATATAAATTTCTCCTCTATTATAATAAAATCATTAAGAGAATAAATAACGTTCAATTTCGTTTCTATTTCTTGCAATCGCGACGCAAACAATTTTTATTTTGCATGGAGATCCGCATTACCGAAGCCGTGCAGTACATTTTTGCAAAGGAGAAAGTTATCGCCTCGCGTCGAGTGTTTCGAGTTATTGCAGCGGACCGTGTCTAAATAAATATCTCACGTTCGGTCTGCTCGAGACCGAACAACCACTACTCGTAAAACATAATCTTCAATTTTATGGCGATCTGGGCTTGCTCGTTATGGATATTTAAATAATAGAATAAACGAAATTTTCTTGAGAACGTTTTATGAGATACTGCAAGGATTGGGTTACTAGATAGCGTGTAAAAGCCGCAATGAAAAATTGTGATTTTGAACAGAACAAATATTAACGAAATCAAAAAGCCGGAAAATTACCAGTACATCATGCTAAATATACTGGTATGACCACGACATCTGGTTTTGTATAAAGTTGTAAGCCGAAAAATGTCGGTATTTTGTACTTGGATGCAAATATCCCAGCGTGTGCCGCGCCGCTGCAGCCTGTATCTCGGATATAAGCTTTGAACGGTGAACAGCGTTCCAATCTGGTGTAAACATGGCTCTTGAGCGTGGTGCTCGTCCGGCGGCATTCTGACGTGCGACCGGACGGAAATTTGCGAAATACCCGGGTGCCACTCGATCGGATTAGTCGGCACGCGACGACGACGCCGTAAACGTCACAGCCCGCGAAATGTCGGCTCCGAACTCGAAACTCGCCGCGTTCTATCCTCTCTTCCCGTGTTCAGACCTGGCCCGGATCGTGGCTTACATTGCTCGGATAAAACGTCTGGTATCACACACGGCCGGCACACGTATCTAGGCTAGATAGGTATAGAAACGCGCGGGGGCAGCACAATGGCCGATAAGCGAGAAGCCGAATGCTCCCGCGCGAAACCTGCTGAGCCCCGTGAAATAATTTCACCGTGGGTCGGGGATCGGGAAAGCTCTCGGCAGAGGAGCCGGTGTTTGCGGAGCTGGACGTATTTTTGGGAGAGAATGTGTGCTTTCGTTAGACGATATCGTCGGGAATTCCCAGGCACCACCGAGCGCTACGAGCACCCACTCCGGGAACACGGGGTATTAACCGTTACAGCGCCAGAGGAAATTAGCAAATACCAGACCTTTCAGAACCGAGCAGCCGCGTGTTGGTACACGGGATTGTCAGTTTCAATTGGCAATCGTTGAACGCTTGTGTATTCGCGATTTTCCAGGTACCTGTTCAATGGGGGATGCTTTACAACACGTTCCCATCGCTTCACGCGACGTCGTCTACCGCCACGTACAGTCACGTTGTATGACGGAACGTGACTTGACGAATAGGCTTCGTATTTATGTCACGTTGTTCATTGTGAACCGTCGGTAATGCGTCGTTGATGAACTCTCGCGGAATTCAAGTTGCCGATTCTAGATATTTTGTCACTTTGATTCTGCTTCTTTTAGATTCTTTTGGAAGAGATTTGGAAAATGCAGCTTCTTTGTTCTATTGGCAGTTGGCGTTTGATTTGACATTTTTTAAAAATAATGTGACAATGTGTTAACCCTTCGCGGACGAGTGTCGACAGTTGCGGACTCGTATTATGAAGCGGCTCGCGTTTGTCTATCTTTCTGAGCTATATGATACCCATGTTTATGGTATACCAAACAGTATTACGTTTCTTTTGAAACAAAATTAGAGGTCTTTAAGAGAGTTAAAAGTAACTCGTACATGTTCCTTTATAAAAATGTCAAGATTGATTTCACTCACAAGGGAAGGACCCCAAGTGTCCGACTCCGATTTTGATAATTTTTTGTGGGACGATGGTATATGGAACCCTAATGATGTCTGCAAAATATTATGTGTAGTTACTCAATAGTTTTAAAGATATAAACAATTAAACTTTCATAGCTTGTTGATATACCAGAATTTGGAGCTCAAGTTTTCGAAGTTCCATTGTTTATATCTTTAAAACTATTGAATAACTACACCTGATATTTTGCAGACATCATTAGGGATTCATATAGCAACGTCTCACAAAAGATTATTAAAATCGAAGTCGGACACTTGGGGTCCTACACTTGTTAGACTCTGTGCGGCTTCTATTGTAATGCCTGCTCTACTAAAGATATCTGTACAATCATTTCGTATAAAATCTTTTTTATTATTTCAATAATTGTAAAATAAAAAATCTAGAACCGGTCATTGTGACCGGTAGTAGTACGTTTACTGTTAACTCAATCAGGCGTGCCATTTTGCTGTCGTGGAATGTATTGGAAAGCAGTACTGTACAGTCACCGAAATTTCTATAAAATCGCTGTGTTTTGTAGTGAATTCTTATAATTATGCCATACCAATGAAAAATTTGTATTTGGTAGCATTACGGGATTCCATAAAGAAAGCATACGTACCGATTTCGAAACATACAGTGACTCAAACAATTGACCAAATGTTTAATTTTGTTTAAATTTTTATTTAATTGAACACATGTTAATAAGATATGTAACAAAATATTTTATTATAATACATACATAGTTTTCGTAGTTCATATAATACAGAATTAACTTAAATATGTTACACTTTTTAAACAGAATTAAATGAAATTAACAAATTATGTAATGATCAAATTTTTGAGTTTGAGAAAATGAAATATTAGTACTTCGTATACCTTCCTTTCGCTTTCAGTACAGCTTCTATGCGTCTTGGCATACTCTCTACTAAACTTTTACACTGTTCAGCCTTAATATTTTCCCAAGCGGTTTTAACTTCTGACCACAATTCAATAATACTTCTCGAATTGTGATTGAAGTTGGCAACTGTTCTTTTTAGTAAACCCCATATGTGTTCTATTGGGTTCAGATCGGGAGACTGTGGGGCCAGTCTAAAACAGTAAAACCACAGCTGTTAACCATACTTTGGTGATTTTTGCCTTGTGTTTAGGTTCGTTATCGTGCTGAAAAATGATTTCTTCTGCGTTCTTATTCCATTTTACCAAACTTCCAATTAAACTTTTCTGCAGGATGGATGTGTATGACGTTGCAGTCATTCGACCTTTAATTTTTTCAACGCATCCGACGCCCTCAGTGGTCATACAACTCCAAACCATGATATGGCCTCCTCCAAATTTCAGTGTTGGATGAACTTGATGCGACCGTACTTGTTCTATATTTCCTCGCCATGTCGATTCGCGTCCATCGCACCCAAAACAATTAATTTTCGTCTCGTCTGACCATATTACCCGGGCCCAATCGAGATCTGTATAATTTTTACATTTTTCGGCAAACTAGTCGAAGCTTCTTGTGCCGCTTTGTAAGAAGAGGTTTCTTTATTTTTGCACGTCCTCTTAAATTCACTTCTTGCAGTGCATTACGCACTGTCTCAGCGCTTACGTTAATTTTTTTGCATTTGTACGGCACTTTAACGCTACCATTACGGATTGATCGTATGATCCATCGCTTTGTGATAGTGGATAACTTTGATTTTCGTCCTGCTTTATTTTATAGTATGTTTTCTTTTAAAGTTTTACGTACTGAAGACACAGTACCAACAGAGCACAGTATCTTCTTAGAATTCTCGCGATGAGAAAGCCCAGATATTAATAGTTTTTTCATTTCTGATATTTTACTTGCTTTTATTGGTCTCATTATGAATTATGACTAAAAATATCTTTTTTATTCATTATTTTATTACAAACGTATTCTCGAATGTTTAAAAATAACGTTATGACTTACCAGTAATTATATTTGTGCTAAGGAATGCCAAAAATATAAGAATTTTTCACAATTGAGCTAAACACAAATAATTGATCAAGTATACACAGAATATACAAATTCGTAATACACGTCCGCTTTATACGATTACAGGGCTTAAACTGTCGTAAAGTACCGACGCAATGTTAACATTTTTCGTATATGTCTCAACAGTCTTAAGCAAGATTCTGAGAAAGGTATACTGTGACTTGTTTCCTTTTTGTTCGAACATTTGATCAATTTTTTGAGTCACTGTAAATATAACATTTATTCATAAAAGAAAACAAAAATATCATTTTACACACGACAAACTGCGAAATTTCTATAATGTCAGTTTCGTTTTACACGGATAAAGTTGAAATTAACAATTGTTTTTTTATTATTTCTGTTTTAATATTTAGTGTAACCTCCATTTTTTTTGAATTATATTAAAAATACGATTGGGCATTGACCAAACTAACTTTTGTAGCGTTTCTGTTCTAACAGACGCCCACGCTTCATTCACCGAATCCCTTTGTACGCTAATGGAGTTGTATTGTTTGCAGTTTTTATAAACTTGTTACGCAATTATACCCCAAACATTTTCAATAGGGTTTATATCGGGGGAACAAGCAGGTCATGGCAAAACATTGATATTTCTTTCAAGAAGCAACTGCTTTGTGTGCTTCGACGCGTGTACTGTAGCATTACCATGCTGATAAATAAAATTGTCAACTTCAATATTTTCTGTAAAGGGTATTAAAACCGTGTCTAACACATCTGTATAATTTTCCGAATTCATTTTGTGATTTATGTAACACATTAGAGTTCTTTTGTCGGCTTTGAACGCAGCCCATATCATTAGGGAACCACCGCCAAAGTTACGACTCATTGTCACGCTTTTCTCATTTCTCAGACCGTGCCAATAATATTTACAGCCATCAGGCCCATCCAAATTAAATTATTTCTCATCTCAAAAAATGACAGACTCCCACTCTCTCGTCTAGGACATGTGTGCCCGTGCGAAATCATTATAAGCATTGATTGATGCTTTTTCTTCACTTGTTAGCACTTTTCCTCTCGGCATTCTAATACACGTGAATCAAATTATGATAAACAGGATTGCTATGAGTTCTAAAACTAATACTTTCAGAATATTTGCAATTTTCCGCAGTTCTCTGCTCAGAATAGAGAGGAACACTAAGTGACTTTATAGAAACTTCGCACTTGTGTTCTGCATCACACAGAAAAAAATTAAAACAAACGTACATAGTAAACATAGCGGTCTAGAGGGGGCAATCCCTCTATCCGAGTGTCAACAAGGCACAAAACCAGATACGATAAATGAACAAAAAGGATGATATTTTAAAAATATCTATGAAAATGAAGATGACTTTATAGAAATTTCGGCCACTGTATTTTAAAGAAACTTAACATCTTCGCGCCAGTCTTTGAAGTTCGAAGTAATACGTTGACTGCGTATCTCGGTCGTGCGGGGTTTAACGAAATCAAACAGGAAACAGACGATTCCCGGAGCGATGTTTCACGTCTCAGCCGATACCACAGGCTGTTCCAGCAAGAAAATGTGCGTTTCCACAGTTATTCGTCGAGAGGACGCATCCGACATGTCTACGCCACGCGAACCTCCGGGGGAGGCTTGTCTCCCTCGGAGGCTTGTCCATATTTGAAACGATCGCGCGCCGGTACGCAACCGAAGATTGGCTGAATCAGAAAATATCGCTGGCAAACTAACAACTGTCTGTCATTGAAACCCAGCCCCATGAATATTTCACGAAGCAGCGCCGATAGGCGGACACCGTACAATTTCCCGTCGGTTCGCAGCTTCCATTTTAATATCTCCCCCGGCGGAACTGTCTCGAAGAGTGTCACGTAGCCTGAGTCACGTTCGACGTCGATTAAAATCGAAGCAGCACCGGCCGTTTGCCGATCGTCGCCTCGCTATTTCATTTTCGCCAGTGTGCGAGCACGAACTGCCCCGCGTGACAAAAATAAAGAGAGAGATAAAAAATTCAGCCAATTAGCGGCGTCCCTTGTTCTTCTGGACGATCATCGAATTATCGAGATACCCGCGTTCTACGACTACACGTTCCATTAAATCTGCCGACGGCTTCCGCGTGTTTTCTGTTACACCGTCCTCCGCAAGCGCTGGCGGAAATTCAGCGGGTATCCTCGCTCACTCGGAGTCGTCATTTGCACGCAATTTACGCGATCAAAAATGGTTAGACTCTTACCAAAAGTCAAATGAATATGTATTTTCTGTTTCTATCATCTTTTTGAAAGGCGAAATTAATATAACAATATCCTTAAATGCTTCTCACTATCTAGTTATCGCAGGTCAACTTTTCAAAAATGTTTTATGTTTTTGAATAAGTCTTGCTGCTATTTGAGAAAAAATCTAAGAATTTTTGTTGAATATTTAACCCCTTGCCTTACAATATCCTGTCTGACATGTGATGAAGATTTTGAACACATTCTGATAAAAATGTATGTTAATAATTTCCTTTGAACGGAAATAAAGTTCTATTTTGGTTTGGTTAATATACAGCTGTTGGAGAACATATAGGCATACAATTTATATCAATACAGTGAGCGAAATTCGTATAAACGCACCTAAAAAAATATGATTTTTGGGGCTAAAAGTTTTAAATTCAAATGAGGCGAATATAATAACGACAGAACAGTAAAGATATATTTATGTGCTATAGATATTTACATATTTATAGTTAGGTAAACATATATAAGTCTATATTTATTGATACAGACTTATTCTTTGTGCGAAATTCGTTTAAACGCACAGCAAGAAAAGATTATATAAAACTAAACTTATATTATAATTATAAATTTAATATTTTGTATGACCTCCATTATTTTGAATTAATGCAAAAATTCGATTCGGCATTGAATTTATCAGATTATTTATGACTGTAATAGGAATCTCTTCCCAGCAACGTTTAATTTCTTCTTTTAAAGCTGCAGTATCGGTGAATTGGCGGCCATTTGCATATATATTTCTTGCCATTATACCCCATAAGTTTTCAATGGGGTTCATATCAGGACTGCTTGCAGGTCATTCAATTAAAGGGATGTCCCGTGCCTTAAACCATTCGCGGGAATATTTTGAAACGTGGATTGCTGCGTTGTCTTGTTGGAATATAAATTCACGTTCGCCAACTGTATCTTCCAAAAATGGAATTAATGCTCCATCTAGCATGTCGACGTACTTTTCTGAATTTATTGTGCCGTTAATAAAACAAAGTTTCAGTTTTCCATATGAAGAAAATGCTCCCCAAATCATTACGCTTCCACCGTGGAAATTTCTGGATAATTTAGGGTCATTTTTTTGACGTAAATCGTGCCAGTAGGAACTGCATCCATCTGGGCCGTCTAAATTGAATTTTTTCTCGTCCGAAAAAATGACTTTCTTCCATTCATCAGTCCAGTGCATATGATTTTTTGCATATTGCAACCGAGCAACCTTATGATGCGCTTTCAACATCGGCTTTTTCTGTGGTTTCTTAAAAACTATGTTTGTATTATTATGCAAAATTTGTTGAACACGTCGCTTTGTTACTGATAATTGCATTTTCGCAACAATTTGACTTGCAACTGATCTATTTTTTGTAGCTTCATAGAAAATAATATTCTTTTCCCGTTTCGTTATTTTAGAATTTCCTTTCGTAGAACATTTCTTTCCATAATTTTCTTTCAATTTCAATAAATTTCTTATTACACACTCTGAGCGATTAATTTCCTTCGCTATTTTTCTATTCGATTCACCTCTTTTGTTTAAAATTGCTATTGTAGCTTTTTCGCCTTCGGTCAGAAAATTTCCTCTTGGCATTTTTCTCCTTTTCATTAAAACAAATGTATTATTAAATGTGTTACTAAATACAGTTTAATACTACACAATTCAACAATATGAAGCACTTACCACTATTATTTCTGTCAATATTAATCGAAATAAAGCACTGCGATTAAACGAATTTCGCATGCGTAGACGTTGTCATTACACGTTTCGCTCTGCGACATAGACTGGCATGTAAATGCGGAAAATTTCGAAGCATAGATGTTGAAAGTAAAGGTCGAGCAAAGTAAATAACCCCATTTTGACAACATTATTTGTCCTTTTCTTCTCCATAGGCATGAAAATTTGTATATTTTGAAGTGCGTTTATACGAATTTCGCTCACCGTATTCTCCTGTTTTAGCAAATTACGGTGTACAAAAAAGGTTCTAGTCACTAAAACCGTAAAATAAATCGTAAGACCAGGGGATAAATGATGGTTTTGGCACTCTGGGTAAAAATAAACCCGGAGCCCCCTGCGGCAGTGTTGGTAAAAAAATATTTTGTTCGAAACTTCCAAAATGAAAGGATACGCTTTTCAAAAGAATTCACTGACACGCTTGTGCGCAAAGTGAAAAATGCGAGTGGCATCCGCCATATAAATTCACGGAATATTTGCAGCTACCAATATTCTAACGATGTCACCCCATTGTGCGAAAGCGAAACCGTTAGCTATGAAAAGGTGGGTGGTTTTTTAACAGCACGTTAACCGACCAGCTGTTGTTTCCTGTTAAAAGTTTCCTTGTGGAACAACGACAGGAACATTTCAGTGTGGTGCGATAATGCTCTTTTGTTGCTCCGGGCACGAGCAGTTTTTAAGCTCGATTAATAGACCGCGGAGTGGTTGAGACTTTTTTTTTCGAAACGTGTAAAGCTACGGTTCATGTCGTTTCTAAAAAAACTTTTCAAGCGAGCGCTGCTTCCCTTTTGTTGCCTGCGTGGTTTCGATCGTTCAGCTTGTGTGTACTGCAATCGTTTTTACGTTCGTTCATCCGAGTCGTATTCTATCATTCACGCAACACCGTATTAACCATTGTGTTTCGCGAGCGAGCCGAAGAAATCTATTTCTTCCGGTTCGCTTTATCACGAGCATAACCGACGAATGAGAGGGGAAAACTTGCGAATACAGAGTCGTGTGAAAACTGAACTGATTTTAAGTCAATATTTTACAATTCATGGGTATACTCTTCAGTTAAAATAATTCTCACTTTTAAATATTGGGTTGGCAAGAAAGTAATTTCGGTTTTCACTAACTGATGGCGTTATGTTTTGTTTGATTGGCTTCTGTTAACGTTGCGTTTGTTTTCTTTCTGACATTTCATAACTGCATCTTTTAGGTTACTTTTGAAGCAAATTACACGTAATTTTGATTAAAATTGTTAGTTCTGTGTCAATTTGAACATGGAGTGCAGAAACGAACATTATAGGCATATATTGCTTTTTTATTTCCGTAGAGGTAAAAAAGCTGCCGAGGCTCACAAAGATATATGCGAAGTTTACGGTGTAGATTGCTTAACAGAACGCACGTGCCAGAATTGGTTTAAAAAATTCCGTTCTGGAAATTTCTCACTTAAAGACGACCAACGTTCTGGTCGATCATCTGGAGTTGATGTTGACCAAATGAAATCCATTATTGAATCGGATCATCATATAACTGTCCGAGAGATTGCAGACAGGTTAAATGTCTCGCATACAACCATAGAATATCGTTTAAAAAGTCTCGGAATCGTTAAGAAGCTCGATATTTGGATTCCACACGAGTTGAAAGAAATTCACTTAATGCAACGCATCAACATATGCGATATGCATCTCAAACGAAATGAAATCGACCCTTTTCTCAAGCGAATCATCACCGGTGATGAGAAATGGGTTGTTTACAATAACACAACTCGAAAACGATCATGGTCCAAGCGTGATGAACCAGCCCAAACCACACCGAAAGCTGAATTGCACCAAAAGAAGATCATGTTGTCAATTTGGTGGGATTACAAAGGTATTGTGTATTTTGAGCTGCTCCCAAGGAACCAAACCATCAATTCAGATGTTTATTGTCGACAACTAACAAAACTGGACATAGCAATCAAAGAAAAACGGCCAGAATTGGCAAATCGCAAAGGAATCGTGTTCCACCATGATAACGCTAGGCCACACACATCTTTGGTAACACGTGAAAAGTTATTGGAGCTTGGTTGGGAAGTGATGTCACATCCACCATATAGCCCTGACATTGCACCATCAGATTATCATTTATTCCGAAGTTTACAAAACTCTTTGAATGGTAAAACATTCACTAATGATGATGACCTGAAATCGCACTTGGATCAGTTTTTCACCGAAAAGGATCAGAAGTTTTATGAGCGCGGAATTATGAAGCTACCAGAAAGATGGCAAAAGATCATACAACAAAATGGAAAATATTTTATTGATTAAAGTTCATTGCTTTGATAAAAAAATTGGATTTTATTTCATCTAAAAATACCGAAATTACTTTCTTGCCAACCCAATAAAAACAAAATGTGTAAAAAAACTTTTTAAAAACGACGCTTATATTAAAATGCACTAAAAAGGAGAAAATAATTCTTTTAGACGTTAGTGATTGTAAATAAAGGCGTGGAGCGCTAAACTAGACGAGGTGTAACGGTTAATGTTAAATTTCTTTTTTAATATTACATTCCTTAATATTACATTCATATTAATTTGTTTTTTAATATTACATTGTCATCCAGTTCTGATGTATGTTTAAAGTTTCAAGTCTCTAGCTCATCGGGCAGTGGTTTAAAATTCGATTACAAGATTTGACGCATACAATAACAACAACAACGACAAATCGGCAAGCTAATATAAGCGTGGTAAAACGATTGGAATTTTCAGTCTATTCTGTTGATTCGTATGCTTAAAATCAATGATTTAAATTATTTATGTCTTCTGCACGGTTATTATTAGACTACGGATTTATCATATATGCACTTATGGCCTCTGAAAATTTTCATAAAATGCCAGATTATAAAATTCTACAGAATTTGATACGATTTTTATTCGTTTCAGATCTATTAAGGCTACTACCACTGAAAAAAGATCTTACATGTTTCCACTTCCTTGAAAGTTGCCTACAAGAATTAAAAATTACATTAACATGCGCAGTCTAGTTATTCTAGAAACATAAACGAAATATGATCTCAATCAACTTCGTTCATTCATTTCCTAACAGCTATTAATTATAGGCCGTTAAAAGACATTCTATTCGACAATTACTGTACATATTACTGTACAAGTGTTTAATATTTATTTCAAACATTTTATAATGAATTTATGGTCTCAAATATGTATAATATAATCCGTATTTATATGAAACATACGACTGATACAACACGGAACGTGTATCCCTAGAATTACTATACATATAACAGCGGGCTTTACCGTAACTATGTATATTTCCCCACCGATCATAATTCTTCCTCGTTTCAATTAGGTTGAATCTACTGGCCGAGCGAACCTATTTCCATAAAAAGTTTCCCGGGAAAAGTTTCCAGCGGCAGACACGTACAACACCTTCCCGTGGATTTTTCTCCTCGCTCGAATACCGTTGATCTTCTCTGATTCGACGCCGGTAATCAAGCAGTTAATTACGACGAGAGTCGTGCGAACCTTACTGCCTCGTTCAGTTTCACAACGTGACGCGGACTTTCGCGAAATTCCTACCGTGTTTATCTTGCTTCGAAAATTCATAGCGTTCGTGACGAAAACATTCGCATTCCGAGCAGCATCCTTCAGGAAAGTATTCCCTGTCCTCCGGATCAAATACCTCGATCTTCTTGAATTCTCTCAGTTCTCTCATATGTTTGGGAATTGGAATTTTTTCGATGAAAATATTACTTACATTTTGCGACATAGTCTTCGCAATTGGCACTTAACGTGCTCAAAGAACTTCAATTTTGCTTCGTTTGTAATTTTTGTAATTTTCCTAGTGTCCATATTTTTAGGAAAAAAATTCTTTAAAAATGGTTCAACTTTCTAGAAATATTTGCGGCAGCTGATTCGACAGCCAACGAATCTAAGGAACTTTAATTTTGTATTCGGAATGATCGGTTCACATGCATGAACTCTTTCGTTACGCTCGGGTCTCTTTAAATTCGTTAACAATCAGTTCTAATGACCACCACGGCAGGATTCTAAGTCTCTACTATAAAACTGAGTGCACCATACTTTCGTTTTCAAAAGTGCTTATAGTCACCTGTTCAAATTTTCCCTCCCTAATACACTGACCATCAACCCCTCACCCCACTATCCAGCTCGGAATTGTTTGCCGAGTACACTACCAAAATTATCGTTTATATTTGAATCACTCTCGTATTTGATTCCGTGACGCACCGGTGAAATCTAATCTTCATCGAATTTCTATGCAAACATTGATCGAGCAGCTGAATAAAATTTCGCGATGAAATGAAACGAGTCTGCGAAGCCGACCGGCTTAATAAAGTCCAGCACGTCCTGATAATTAGCAATTTGCCCGTGGGACAGATATTCGTTTCCGCACCTGCGCATTTGCGACACCGCGGCAGACAAAATGGAGAAAGAAAACGTAGCCAGCCGGTGTTCGCTGTGGAATATCGGTGAACGAGTACTTGTTCTTTTAGCAATTTGTTCTCTTCAGTTGAACCGCTATCCATGGAGCCGGCTACGTTCCTGTCGACCTCCACAATTAATCAACGGAGTTACTAATTAGCGATGACGCCACACCGCAGCTCCGTTTTTTCTTTAGTATTATAAATATTTTCAATTTCTTTTTTAGATAACGCCAATTTTACGTACCTACGACCACGCCAGGACGAATAATGTGAACAAAATGATAAATGCGTTTATCCGTTTATCGAATGTAACAATCAATGTTCACGACCGTATAGAAATTTTAGAACAATTTTATCTGCATGACAAAGCGTTTTTGATACTTCGAGGTTGAACTTCTTCTTCAAATAATTTCTTATTCTCTATCAAGTAAACGAATAACTGGAAATTTACGGAAAATCAAAATTTTCTGTCTGGATTACAAGAAACAGGAGTTCAATAGATAATATTTCACCTCTTAAGAATTTAATAGTGTTCCACTTTTAGATGAGCTTGTGAGTAGACAAAAGCATAATTAACCAGAATTTACCTACCTGTTCTATTGCTTTATTCTTATTCTATTATTTCTATTATTATTCTATTCTTCTATTGTCTCTTGTTCTATTATTTTCTTCCGCAACTTCAATATCAGTTCTAATTTTTTAGAATACATATTGCCATCAGAATGTAGAAAAATAATCTATTGAAAACTCGTGCACTCTATTGTATGTACCTTCACATGATTCGTTACAATTTTATAGAAGTGTGTAAAACACGAGCAGACGAAAAATATTTAATTGAGCAAGTAACAATTAAACGTGATGAATTGATGAAGCTGGCACTGCCAAACAATATATGATCAATATTTTCAATTTATACCTGTGTTCTGCATCATTGACAATCCATATACGAGTAAGTGATGCATTCTAATTGCAATGGATCGCTTGACACCCAGTTTAATAGTCGTAAACGCGTATGAAAGATATGAATGAATATACAATATTATATGGAAAAAGTTTGAAAGGGACCATATGTCGCAAACAAATTGTTATTCAGATAAGGTAAAGTGCCCTATGCCTGGACAGCATGTTTTTCTATTTTAAATTTTATCACTTTAAATAAACAAAAACAATTTCTTAAGAGTTTTAACATACAGTTCAGAGTTTGTAAAGTAATTTAAAATAAAAAAATCATTGTTTAGGTTAATATCTTAATTGTATTAGCAAGAATAATTCAAACCTATAGTTGGACATATTAAATCCAATCTAAGCTAGTACCTGGACAGAAGTAAAGCCTATATCGGGACAAATTCAATTTACGAGTTGATCGAGCGAACATAACCTAAAACGTTGGTTGGTGGCGCTGTTGCGCATGGCGAATAGAAGATGCTTTGCGTAATATGTAGTATTCTTATCATAGATTATAGTATTGTATTATTTAACCAAATATATATTTATTTTCATTTACTGTTTTAATAAAACTTGTCATAGTATAACTTTTAAGGTTAGGTAGTAATACTGATAGATTTAAGATGTAAACATGAAGTATTATTAACGTCACAACCGGAATACATTTTCTACATGCGTTATTCAAGCTAATAGAAGACTAATTATACGTACATGTAGTTAACTAATTTGCAAACAATGCGTTGATTTTATTCACAAACACGTGTCCGGCTTCAGGCGTAAGCACATTGCGTATAAGCTTAGAGTGGGACAGCTACTGTCATCGCGTCCCAGTATGGAGTACTTATATTTGAAAACAGTCCTAATCTTGGACATCTAATATTTGGATTAATAATTATTATTTACGTTAAGTTTGATTGCCAATTTATTCTAAAATATCAATATTATTATGCGTGATAATTATTTTTTGTCTGAGGGCTTAAATTATATCTTTTTTTCTAACAAAAGTTCGAACAATAAATGCACATGATTCGCATGTAAATAGACTATTTTGTATACTGTTTTCAGATGAACTTCGAATTCATTTTTAAATTTCAATTGATGTCTTAATGAAATAATATTCACACCTACTTGTAGCTGAGGCCTCAGAATATATAATATATTTATTTAATCTCTTAATTACTGATTTTACTATGAAAATTCAATTGTCCAGATTTATGTATCATTTTTGGACTGTCTAGACTTAGGGCACTTCACCTTACAGTCCCTGCTCACTTTATTAGACTCACCTGAAGAATTGGTGCTGTTTGAAATCCTATAAGGAATTCAACGCTATTTTCAACCTATGGGCTAATGATTTTATACTACAAGGTTGCCTTATGGGTTGCCTATCCAAGTGTAAAATTTTCTTGCAAGAGCAAAAAATCTTACCATGGCCCGGCAACTCACCGGACATGAATCCGATTGAAAATGTCTTGGAGTGCCTGAGAAGAGAACTGGCCAAAGAAAATATAACGACAAAGACCAAGTTGATAGAGAGAATAATCTATCACGGGCACCATAACGCTGCATTAAAAGAAATTGCACAAACTTGCATAGGTAGCATGTCCAGAAGAGTTGCGGCTTTAAGAGCAGCTAAGGACGGATTTACAAAATATTAGTGTTTTAAGAATTATATTGATCTATTTGTGTTTGTATCCATTGTTTTTGTAAAATAAATATATGGAAAATTCATTGGTCATCATTAAGTGATATTTGCATAAGACTACTATACCTATTATTCATGGTAAAACTAAAAATATCATGATTATAGAGGTGAGTCTAATAAAGTGATCAGGGACTGTACATTAGAGCCACTTACACAAATTGACGAGCTTGTATAAAAGCTCAAATGAAGTTGAACATAGATGAGCAGCAAACGAAACACGCCACTTAGCAATTTTCGGGGGCAATGGCCATCGGGCGTCGTTTCGAAACTTTGCGGAGAGCTTGCGAACTTCCGCAGCAAAGCTGTGGAGTCTCATCAAGCACCATCCGCGGTAATTGTTCCCGGGCCTCCCGGTTCAGCCGCCTTGGAAAGAACGAGGCTGAGAACAAAAGCATGTCGCGCATAGCCGGAACGGTCGCGTTCTTCACCTTGACATCCTCGATCGTGTCTTATCTTATCAGGCCAGGGAGGAGGTGCGGGGGGAGGGGGGTCTGATAAGATCCGCGTCGCGTTTTTCGGCTAATAAGATTTCACGGGTCGCGTCGCGTGTCCCAAACGAGACTAATCCTTTATCCCGCTCACGTACTACAGGTCGCTCGAGGGGATTTCGAGACCTGCTCACGGCCGTGTCTCTTGATTCCGAAAAGCTTGGTCCTGTCGAGTGGAAGCTCCGCCCGCGAGCCATCAGATCGATACTTGATTCTTGATTACGAGCGTAATCCGATTATACGCCTTCACCTGTAACATCTTCGGCGCCGTCGCCAAGTGCCTTTACCGTTTTTACGACGTCGTTCGCCGAGCTCCTCCGCATCGTTTAATACGAATAACAGGTCGCAGATAAATACGGGCCATGTGTTCGGACCTCGTACCTATCCTAAGCTTGATGGACGATCGAAAGGCAGCTACGGCCGGCCTTAGCAGGACGGCTGTCAACGAGGAAGCTGTAAAACCGGCAAAGTGGCGAGGCGTACGTACCGCGCGCGCGGTACTCCGATAAAATATTCGATCGTGATCGCGTTAATCGAGAGGGCCGACGATAAAAACGCGACGATGGAAAGTCCGCCGAGTGCGGGGCAGTTGCGCGGAAAGATGGCAGTAAAGCGTCTGACCGTGCAGGAGGCAGTAAACCGTTTGATAGCGAGTCCCGACCGGCGAAAGACGTCTCCGACAAAATCGAGCGGCAGACCATCCGCCAAACTGTCCACAATCCAGACAGTTTGACAAGCTTCTGTAGTCAGCGCGGAATCAGCTGTCACTCCATAACTCCTTTACGATGCTACGGTTCCCGTCACGGTGGCGCAGGCGTGCACAGCTTCTTTCAGGTCTTGCTCCCCTCAGATACTTTGTGAAAATGTATCCCCAAAGTTTCAGAGTTGTTGCACGACGAGACTTCTCTTTTTTCTAGATATATTAGGCAATATCGACCACTATTATCGTTTGATCAAGATTATATGAAATGTCTCGTTCGAAGATGATAGTATTGTAGCCATGCTTGAAACATGAAAATCAGACAATCCGTATTTATATGATGTATTTATCATTGAGAACGAGATATACAATATAATTTATATTAAACGTACATTTTGCGAAAGAAACTAGTGGAGAAATTAGGCGCGGTAGTTCCAGGAAACGTTTGGAACGGCTATGCGTCTACTATCGAGACACTACCGTACCATTATGAAGCACAAGCGCGGCACAAAGAGGCAAGTGAAACGAGTCCGCGAGCGGTCCGACGCGCTGCGAATGAGGCCGTAACACAATTGCTCGGTGTCAAAAACAAAATCAAACAGTGGTCGGCGTCATTGGCGGATTTTTCAAGGATCAACGCCCCCAAGCGCGACGCGTATGAAACTGTCAGCCGTCAGCTGCACAGCTCGCGGAGTAAATGAATCGAGCCGCGCGCGAGTAGTCCTTTGGGTGCATTATCGCCGGTTCAATTTCATTTCGCATCGTTCGACGTGCGGTTGAAACATCGCGCAACGCGATTGACGCATTTCCACCGCCGATGCTGGTTCGAGCTTTTGCGCGACGACGATGTCGCGGAATGACGGTTATTTAGCAGAGAAGGAGGTGATCGATCGCCGCGCAATCCTTCAGCGCGATCACTTCAAAGTAGAACTGTCGAAATAGAACTGCGGCTTTCAACTATTCGAAGGTCAGTCGTCCGCACGAACTTTAAGTCCTACTAAATACCGCGGTATACAATAGTAGTGCTCGGTGTAATTTGGCTAAACCTGCAACGTTTACATTCTCCTACTACTGCTTTGTACAATTCGTCATCTATGTTATTCCTTATTAAAGTCCAAGTAATTTTTAGTTGTATCGTTTTTTT
Source organism: Lasioglossum pauxillum (assembly GCA_933228785.1). Classification (NCBI taxonomy): domain Eukaryota; kingdom Metazoa; phylum Arthropoda; class Insecta; order Hymenoptera; family Halictidae; genus Lasioglossum; species Lasioglossum pauxillum. Next base: position 41,896,095 of record OW121705.1, on the reverse strand, counting down.
CTATGCCTGAACGTTTTAGAGTTACAGTGTCCTCTCTGTAACTGTCACGAGGTCTCTACCGTAACTGTGAAAACTTCATCCCCACTACTGAGGCGATTTAGCGAGCCAGAAAGCAAAAGTCGAGAGCCAGGGTCGAGCAAAACATTGCAATTTTTCTAATTTTTTTATGATTCGTAGTATTCGTCTCGGTTTTCTAATTAAAGTGACACCAACCGTGTGTAATAAGCGATTAAAGGTATGAAAGAGAACTGCGAACGGAAAGAAAGAGTGACAGAGAGTCGAAGCGTCGAGCTTTAATCCCTCTTTCTTTTTGCTTCATCAAAATCGGTGATTGACAGTTGGCATATTGTACCTTGCTAGTAGTGATGGGAATGATGCAACCCTTTCCCACGATTTTTGAGTAATTCAGTAATCAAATACTCATATTTACTGATAAATAAGTAAATAATTAAAATCAGTACAATTTTGCAGTTTATCTAATATTTACGTAACTACAAAATGTAACAAACTAAAGTATTAGTATTTAGTTTGTACAAAATAAAATTTAAAAAAGCTAAAATTTTTTAAATCCATACAAAATGTAAGTTGAATATTTTTGTTGGATTTAGGAAAACTCTTTAACAAGTGTGCAGGTAACAGGTGTGCAGCTACATACAATGAAATCCTGCCTTTATGAAGATTATTATTTTTTTCTACAATGTGCTCCTGCTCGAAAATTACGCATATTTATACATATACATAAATTTACATTTCTATAGCAAAATTTAGAGACAGTGGAATGAAATGGTATTTTTAAAATTTTCTTTTTAAATATGGAGATTTGTATAAGCCATGAATGCATGGAGATCCGCTGCCTAGTCACAAAAACTCTCTCTTGTCCTTGGCACGTTGGATAATTGGCACAGGGATTGTGTCCCGTGTATTCATGGAATAGCAGGGAAAAATTAGCGAACTGCACTGAGTTCGCTTAGTGCACTTTTGTCTTTCATTTTAGAATAACGTTTTTATCTTTCAATTACGCAGGCATTGCTCTGGGACTCTTCCGTTCACGTTTCTTCTTTCAAATTGGTTTTATTCGGTTCTTTCGAATTGTTGGTTTAATCGTTTAATCCACTAGGAACCTGTCAAAAGCATATGATACTAAAAATGCTATCAAAATACATAAATAAAAACTATATCGAAAGTATTGTAAAGAAAGGCAAACAAGTACCTAAATAAAAAATATTTAAACACGATGATGTATAGTTTTAAGTAATGAGAATTGCTGCAGATTAACACTTTAAAACACGGACCAATCAGAGCGCAGCTACATGATGCACTGAATAATATAGCTTTTTTTATCAAAAACATTAAAAATTAATATAAAATTGCATACATTTCCTTATTTATTAGATTGAAGATACCTTTTCGATAACAACATAGAATCCTCAATTTAAAAATATTTATATGTCGACACCGATTTCTAAATTATTATTAAAATATTAATTAAGCAAATTATTATTATTATACATTGTTAAATACTACTCTGTTCAAAAAGTTCCAGGACTGTCTCGTTTACGAGAAACCGTAAAAATGCTATATCTTTTATTTTTATTCTATGCAGTTACTACACCTGTTTAGAACATATTTGCGTTGCAAACTTCAGATCAATCGTATGGTTTATAAACCGCAGATGGTTTTGTCAATTGAGGTTCGAACGAGCGGCGGTTTTCATAATATTTAAATTCATTCAGCAACGTATTTGCATGCTTGTTCGCAACTGTTCGACTAAAACCTCAACGAATCCCATTCCTCAGGCACCGTATTCGCCCGATCAAGCTCCCTGCGACTTTTTCCTTTTTTCGCGATTAAAACAACCGCTACGGGGACGTCGATTTCAATCGATTGAGGAGATAAAACAAAATTCGCTGAAGGATTTAAATGCCATCACAAGCTCACTCGTGATCACGCGTGCGAATGTAATTCTACCATTAAAATTTCATTATTTAGTTATCAAGGAACAATTTTCAATAACAAAATTATGTTCCAAAGTCTACAGATATAACACAATATGAAGAAACAAGCATATAACAGTTCACAGTATTTCTAAAGATATAATTCAGCAATGTTAAGATTAATGTTAAGATTGCTTATAGTTTGAACTATTACTTAATGACATCACCACTCGGATGAACAAAATTTTTTACTTCGAAAATTGTATTTTGGCCAGCTTTTGGGAATTTCTGCACACAGAGCCACACAGTGGGATAAACCGATGAATTCTGTATCGAAATCAAAGAACTTTCGATAGAAATGAGATAGAGCGATGATTTTTTTCTTAAACTAAAGCTGAAATATTGCAGAATATGAGAAAATAGAGAGATTATGGTACGAACGTTTTATATCCTTGAAAATCTGTGTTAATCTTGCAGAATTTGTATCCAATGCCATGCTATACAATACTATACATCATTTCCTGTAGATTTCATCACGTTTATTTCAAAAGTAGCCGTAAAATTTGTCTACTAGTGCTCGCACAGTATACCGAACGCTATTCTTCTGAAAACTGAGAAAGTATTCGACCCCGAAAAGATGTCTACTTGAGAACTAATGGAACGCAACAATCGATTCGAACGTCTCGCAGTCACGATTTACAGATGCGGCAAAATGGCTAGCGTTTGAAACCCAACGGGGTGTAAAGTGATTCGTTGAGATCTCTTGGCGCAATTCCCTGATAAGTCACAACCGCCGACGTAATCGTAAGTTACCCTCATATACATTTTACAAGGTTCGCGGTGAAAGGTGCGCGCACGAATTTCGCGGCGTCAGGATTTCCGGCGGCCGGGACGAACGAATGGCCACGCGTCCGCCTGAAAATATCGTGGCCCCTAAATTACAACGAAATTAGGCGAGTCTCCGGACTCGTGCGGTGCTCGCTGCTAACTTTCTCCTCCGGCGCGGAATGAACTTTGTCTCCTCAGATTCGTCGATTACGGGGATACGCTCTGCGCCGGTCCAGGAAAGTTGGAAAATAGAGCGGTTCTCGTAGTTTATGGCGATCGCTGGGTAAAGCGGGAGCTAATATACTTTTCTATGCTAATCGAAGCGATTGCGCATAATCCCTGTCTCTTTGGAATATGGTTTCGACGGTCCGCCAGCGCGCCGTTGCAGTCTGCAGTTTCTTCAGCGGGAATCTTGATCCTGAATGAACTGCGTAACTTCGTGTGCAAATTCAGGATTCTTTAACCCTTAGGCGGGTCTTTGAAGCTTATTTAAAAAATACAGCGATTCAATTCAATTATATTTATTTCACACCGAAATGGTAAATAGAAACGAAGTGAGACAGTCAAATATCGTCTAAATCCATAAATAGTTATATTTTTAATAGTTACACAGTAAATGGTTATTATTTGAGTGGGGCCACGTCAGCTCCAATTGTTCACTTGAGAGCTAAACCATCGAAATGGTTTTTTTATTATTAATTAAATGGGCCGAAATGGTAAATAGAAACGAAGCGAGACAGTCAAATATCATCTAAATCCATAAATAGTTATATTTTTAATAGTTACACAGTAAATGGCTATTATTTGAGTGGGGCCACGTCAGCTCCGATTGTTCACTTGAGAGTTAAACCATCGAAAGAGTGATGGCACTTTTTTATAGGTTCCTTAAATGGGCAATCTCGTGTAAACGCTACAAAATTTATCAATTTTCATGAATTCTTGTCATAGTGATGGTACGTTTTACGTTATCATTGTTTTCATAAACTGATTAAACTACGTTCTCGTCATAAAGGTCATAAATTGTTATATAGTTCTAATCCTTTGTTTCTTGGAATACATCGCACCCCCGCAAAAAACGGGCACAACTCAAAAATGCAGCATTTGAGAAAAATCAACTTGAAGAATACTATAAAACTTATATTGAAATAGTTTTTAAGATTCTTTTAAATTTCAGGTAAGTATGATAAATTGCGAGATATAGATGTGACGCTTTTCGTGCATGTTGGGGCACTTCATACATATTTTTCAATGACATAACCTCAAAATTGCCATTTTTTACTTGTGTCATTTTGTATATATGTATATGTCACATGATGACCTTCTGAAGGTCACTCGGGAGAGGAACATAGACAAAATTGTGTTGAAATTAGCTGTTGAAATAAAATGAATTGTGTTGAAATAAAAATTCTGATATTCTATTAGAACTTTTATTAAGGACGGAACAAGATAAGAGTTTCATAAAACTGTCTTCAGATTTTTGTTATACTGAGCATTTTTAGGTTATCAAAACTGTAATAAACGTATACAATCCGCAGTGTGATAACTATGAATACTAATGCATGCGTATAGAATATTCAAAGTCGAGATTGAAGTTTTTTGCAAAAAAATTCCATTCCCCGTTTTCCATAAATTTTGTTCACGTAGAACCACTTCTTTTTCGATTCTCTACTAAATACATCATTTTCTGTAGAGTGCATGAAAGCTGTATTCGCATGTTGCTGATTTATATAGCAATTGCACGTTTGGGAACGTTACGTTCTAACAAAAGGAACAAATTAATTCTGTGAAAGTGGTAGAATTTCATTCAAACCGTCCGTTTTACCATCTCGGAATCCGTTTATATGAATATAATTCACAATATAACTAGTATTCCTACTAATTACTTTTGATACTGTTGTATTAGTACTATTACTAAGAATAATATTACCGAGAATTTACATTAGTAACGAGGATTTGTAAAATTACGATAACACTGTTTTTTATTTTGGAATCATCAGTGTACTATAAAGACACTGTAAACCTTTATATAAAATAAAAACTTTCCAAATCAATTGTGAGGAACAGAAATTAACTAAAAACGTATTCCTACTTTTGATAATTGAACATTTGCCAAATTGAATAATTCCAGAAAATAAAAGGTCGAAATGATGAGTGTTCACTCAAGCTTAGAAGTTCTTCCAACTTTGTCATTCGGTGGAAGTAAGCACATTCATTCCAAAAGCTAAATGAAGTATTTTGGCCTACAAATAGCTCAATTTTAATGAGTAAAAGGTAGTGCAATACACAGACTATGAATTTCATGCATTTTTGTACTTACAATCATCAACAATTATCAATCAACATAGTACTTACAATCTCAAAACTTTAAATTTAGTACTTGAAGCATAAATAAAGGTGTCGACTACACTAGCAAGTATCTATTTTGTATTAAAGTAGTCAATTTATTGAATAAAAATGTATTTATATTGGAGTCGTATGAAGCTCCACGTAACCAGTTACGTAGAGAATGGAGTGCCCGAAGATTAAAAAGCGGAAGAAAATTCGATTCCTATGTATGTGTCCTGCGATTGCTAAAATGCATTGATTGGAATTCGTAAAACCCGCGGTCCAATAACAAAATAGCAAAAACCTGCATTGATGCACTTGGCCGCCGAAAAAGTCGAGTGCACCGATACTTTTTTGCCGCACATCGGGCAGCACGACCTAATTTCCGGACATTTCTATGCACCCGATATTTATCACTGCAGATTCTAAAGTCTCCTCACTGCTCGCTGCGAAAATCACCGTGCATGAATTACGGTAAACCGTAAGAAATTCCGACGGACGAGAGAGGCATGGTGCCAACCGAACGACGGGAAACGGGTTCACGCGCCGGTGCATATGGACCATGAGAATTTAATTATGTGCGGTGCAATAACGATTCGTCTGCAGCTGCACACACGGGGTTCGGCGTTTTTGCTCGGTCCTTTTATCAGGGGATCGTGAATTCGCGCGGCGCATGGAGCTCGCAGGGCCGGGCCGGGCCGGACCGGGCCAAAAGCGTGGAGAAAGTGTCGGCCGATCAATACATACCACAAATTTGCCTGACATATGATAATGGATTGTTATGTTAATGGCTATTGTTCCCTACGGCTTCTGGCACAACTATATATTAAAGCCCCAGGAAAAGTTCATCGACCAAACGGCTGCAATCGATGTCCACTCACGGTGAAAATCGCGCACGGGTAAGAACAATGTCGAGAATGTCTCGTTTATTCGAGGGAAAACCGCTTCGAGGACATGTTTTTAATACCACAGGGGACCGAGGAAATGTGAAATCGACTTTTTCAACCCTTCGAACCAGAAAACCTCCCTGTGGAGTGTCCCCTGGAAAGTTTCATAAACCAGTCAGTCCCAGACTTCTATGGCTCGCTGTAAATTTTGACGATATACTTAAAAAACCGTCCGAAAAACTTAGAGCGAGGTGTTTTCAAAAAATATTGAAACATAGTGGATCAAGAACTAATTAATTCACCACTCACATAGAGGCTACGGAAACTAGACTAAATCTGAATAATTTATTTTATCAGAAACCTGTATTGAAAGCCTTTATTTACTTTATAAATTGCACTAATAAATAAGCGTAATATGTATATCGTTGAATAACTAGATAAATATTAAAGATGAATGTAGACTATTTCATACATTTTTTCTGATAAATACAAATTTTAAAGTTTGATAAAAGAATAGTGTATATGTATATGACAGACGTGTCAGTCAAAATATTAATAACACCTCTGAATTTTGCAGATGGTGCACGATGCACTCGATCTATCAGTGCAAAAATGAATTCTCTAGATCGTTCTATTCTGTCAGCCAGATATAGATGGCACGACTAAAATATAAAATTTCTAATAAAAAATGCATCTCCACATTATGCATTCGGCTAAAATCTAGTTCAATCGTTTCTGCATCATTTATATTGGTCTGCTCCCGATTCGTAGCCTATTTCGTACCATGGGATGGGCAAAATTCATAGAGGCACATTTCAGATTCTATGTTAAGGGGGATCTATACCCTCAGATTTTGGGGTATTTATCAATGTTATCAACCTCTGTGCAGAAAAAAAGTTTGGTAACATTGATAAGCACGCAACTGCATAATGAACACGAGATGGAGTTGCTTGCTATTTCCATATTCTATTCAGCTCGTCGCGAATGCCGTTATACAGGGCAGGTCGCACTAATATTAGTGCCACCGATGAGAATATGTACCTCGTCTGTGTCAGTTTTGCTATGATTCCACATTGACAGCAGTGCAGCAGTGAAATGTTGCACAATATCGCAGCACTGATTGACAGTCCTCCAGACTAGGCGCCATCTCGTCTAAACTAACTGAAATAAAATTGGCTCTAGATTGGCTCTACATCAGAGATAACCTCTGTCTTCATGAACGTAATATGGGGAAATCTATGCTAATGTGAATGAAATCACGCGCGGCGATTTTTTGTCCTTATGCGAGCATATTTTGAGCTGCACAAAGGCTCATTTGATAGAGGAAGGTTCATCACGGCGCGCTCTGCTCATCATATTAGTCAAAAAAATCTCTTTGAGACAGGAAAATACATTGAAATCTGCGGTTATTTTTCTAGATTTTTTCTCTACTTTGGGCACTCATATTATTAGATATAAACATAATCTCGTTAAATCAATAGCAGAGCGCGCCGGATTTAACCTTCCTCTATAGAATGAGTCCTCACCCAGTCAAAAATCCGCTCAAATAAGGACAAAAAATCGCCGCCCGTAAACCCATGTTTCGACCCAAAATCTAGTAAGATTCTAGTTACTTCAGTAGGGTATAGATCCCCCTTAAGTCATCGTTTAATCATACACGGTTTAATCCTTTGTCCCACGATTTATTTTACGATTTCAGTGATTAGAACTTTTTTGTAGATCGTAATTTCCTAAAATTGGAGAAAATTGATACAAATTGTATGCCTATATGTTCTCGAATAGCTGTATATTAAAACATACATTATTATTTAAGAAATTTTTAACATACATTTTTATCAGAATCTGTTCAGAATCTTCATCACGAGTCACGATATTGTAAGGCAAGGGGTTAATCGTCACGGATAATTTAATCAGAATAGTATTTTTAGTAGGAAATCAAATTTCAGTAACCAAGGTATTTTAACAATCTAGAGCATGAAACAGAAAATGTAGATAACATTGGAAATACTTCTTGACAATTTAATCAGAATAGTATTTTTTGTAGGAAATCAAATTTTGAGTGACCAAGGTATTTTAACAATCTAAAGCATGAAGTAGAAAATGTAGATAACATTGGAAATACTTCTTGACAATTTAATCAGAATAGTATTTTTAGTAGGAAATCAAATTTTGAGTAACCAAGGTATTTTAACAATCTAAAGCATGAAATAGAAAATGTAGATAACATTGGAAATACTTCTTGACAATTTAATCAGAATAGTATTTTTAGTAGGAAATCAAATTTCAGTAACCAAGGTATTTTAACAATCTAAAGCATGAATAGAAAATGTAGATAACATTGGAAATACTTCTTGACAATTTAATCAGAATAGTATTTTTAGTAGGAAATCAAATTTCAGTAACCAAGGTATTTTAACAATCTAAAGCATGAAGTAGAAAATGTAAATAATATTGGAAATGCTTCTTGACAACGAAAATAGATAAAGGAGAGGGTAAATATTAGACTGTAATAAGAAAATTAATTCGTTTCCTAAGTATGTATTGCTATTCACGTGCACCAAAGTGCATCGTTCAAAAATTTCAGAGAAGCAACATTTCTAAGTACACAAAAATATTTTCTCACAAATCAAATACCTTATTTTCGAAAGCATACGTACGAGGTACACTAAAATAGAGGTGTGTGTGTGATTTACTATTTCAATGAAATTATGTTCTTCGAGTTGTGTTTCGTACATACTGGATCTTCCTACAAAATAAAAATGTGCCAAGTACAATAGTAATATGTAGTTATAATTGTGAGAAACGAAAATTAAATAATATTATATTTCGTTGTTTGATACAGTTAGTAATTCGAAAGCGATGGGACAACATTCTTAAGTCTACAGGGAGTGAGAAAGAGAGAGAGAGAGAGTTCTATGTATGTTTCGCTCACTCAATTTTGCGGTAAGCGCATAAAATCTGCAATCTGGCGGTAATCGACCTGATTTAAATTTTGCGGCGTGTCAGAACGCGTGGCATATATCGAACCCGTTCGATTGGAATTCGAGCCTGGCAGGTTGGGATTTCCTGGTAGAATCGTTCAGGAAGTTCTATTGACCACTCTCAATTCTTGATCTACATTCATGGCTCCGCGACAACAAGTCTGAGAAGGAATTTCAACTTCGCTCGCCGAGGAGCCAACCGGATCTTCAACTTGCTTGAACTTCGGGTCGTTGAACTTTAAACGGTCTGATACCAACCGAATCGTTTAAACTCAAGAACTTTATAACTTCAGAATTATAAATTGTCGATGTACAATCCTTTTACTCGAGATTATTCGTCGATGAAGTGAACGTTAGGGACAAAATAGAAAATGGAACGCTTTTTAGTTCCGAATGTTCACTAGCGCGCGGACGACCCGAACATTTTCTACTAACAAAACTAAAAGAACTGAACAAGTGAATTTACAAATTACATAACCTGCTTTTATCAGATTACACGTACCCAACAGATAAAATTTCTGTCCCTACGTGAAATTACCCTCATTTTCTCTGTCGCTAATCAAATTCTGCTGTTTTTCGTGCAGCTTCGCAAGCCGGTACTTCTTCCCCAGCACGTACCTAGCAGCAAGCAGAGAGAAATCCATCTTCCGCGAGCAATAAAGATTAAACCGGTTGTCTCGCGAAAATTGCGCAAAGGTGTAGCAGCGCGGAGCGTCGTATTTTTAATCAAGTATTTTTAATCGTCGGATGTCAACGAACGGACTGCTCGCAGCCGACTGTCGCCGGGAAAAATGCATTACACTCGAAGTCGTGACATCGACGTATCTCTCTATTCGTTGCACTCGGTGAACCGCTTCCGTTCCCGTCCGATTTCGTTCCTCAAATATTTTCGTTTCTCCCGCGCGTATTCCCTCGTTCCTTTTCCTCCTCCGCGTCTCCCGCCCAACCCCATCCAGTTCTTCGTTTCCTCTTCAACGAATTTCGCTGCGCCGACGTGTACCGGAAGAATGACCGGAACTGTCAAAAGTTCGCGCTGACAAACGAGCCGCGCCGAACGAGCGTTGACGCGCCGGGCAAAAACGTTTCCCGATGGTAATGGAGCAAATTCGACGGACCCGCTTGGTTTCCACGGCGAGCTCAGCTCACTAGCGATGGGAGCGATCCAATTGTTTATCAAGTCGTCAAATATTAGCGGATCCAAAAAGTATTTCAGTATTTTCATATCGTTTATATAACTGGACTCATTTTTAAGCTTGAATTCTCTACTTTTGCCATACATCATCCATTTTCATCTAGAATATTTTTTCTCCGACTCGGAAATAAAACTTTTTTCATATAATTATTGCAAATTGGAATGTCTGTAAAGACATTGGAAAAGTTTTCTCGTTACTGTAACCACCGTGGATCTATATAATAATTGAAACTTCCCCTCTACAACGAATGCTTGAAACTTGATCTGCGATTTTTAGACGATTAGTGGACCTTACTTTTGTTGGGGGCCCAAAAATTACTTATTTCCGTTATGAATATTAAATTCAATGAAGTTATTTATCTTTTACTTCCGCCTTTTATCAAATATTGAATTCAAGTTATGTATCAGATTTTATTTATTTATTTATTTGTTACTGCTTTAAACCAAGTGGTTTATATAGCAAGTACAATATTATTACGTTTGGCTTACATTAAAGAGGTGTTACATTGTTTTTAAATTCTTACGGAACATTGTTTGAGGAAGTTATAAATTATTTTCAGACCTTCTATATCAGGTTCACATAAGAAGGAACTAATACAAAGAGGGAAACAGTAATTGCCTTTGAGGAGTTTTCTTTCTAATGTATTACGTACGTTTTCATAGTCTAGGCAATCAGATTTTAAAAAGAATTATAAAGGTAGGAATTGATACTATTTCATACTTATGTATTCATACGTACCTTGAGTACAATAATCTTAGCTATTAGTAACCGATACTAATTGAGAAGGATCATGCCCATCACTACTGCTTACCACTGCCCCACTCCACGTGTACGTTTGCCCGCCCGGCCAAAAAGATGGATTTCATTTTTGACAAGATGGATCAACGGCCGAGCCGCGGAGGATCGGAGCCGATTCCCCGTTGAAATTTAATCACCCTAACTGCGGCATTTTTCAACCGCTTAACAGCACAATTTCCCGCACTCGTTCGCGTTGATTGATCCCGGTGCCGTACCTCGCCGATGAAATCGTCAACGAGCATTCGATACTACTGAATATAATACGGTAAGAGATTGGACTGCGAGACATCGCACAGCGCGGTCCCAAACTGAAGTAGGAGAGTTTCCCTAGTGCCGGAAGCTTAAGGTTTTCCTTAAATTAATAAGGAAAAATAATTTCTACATTATTTGTAAGTGAACAATATTAGAAATCCAAATGAAGAAACAAACTAATCAATATTTTAATAATAGTTAACTTAAGAACGTTAAACTTTGGTATATGAAATAAATAACGAAAAATAATGTTTTGACACGAGTTATATTCAACACTCTTGTGTTAAGTTGTACGTTGAAATAAAGTGCAACATCTGCTTGAATGGAACGAAACTAGTTTGGTCTATAAAAAGGAGATAAAAAGGATAGTCTAGATAGTGAACGTCAGCAAAAGAATCCAATTCGAATTCTATTTCGAGAAAACAGTGTCATAGAAAATAGAATCCAGCCACATTGTACAGCTACCGTCCGGTATTAGGTGCCGTCCAGCGTTCAGGGGAAATATAAACCTGTAAAATCTGAAACGTGTTGTATTCAAAACTCTGTTGTTTACTTGTACATTGAAATAACGTGCAGCATTTGCTTGAATAGGACGAAACTAGTTTGCTTTATAAAAAAGGGATAAAAAAGGATAGTCTAGAGAGCGCTCGGCACGAAAAGAATCCAATTCGAATTCTGTGTCGAGAGAATGGTGTCATAGAAAGTGGAATCTAGTCACAAATACAATGGAAATCCACCTTTTTATATTTAAATGGCCCAAAGAAATGCTAAACAGAAAGTGAAGGAGATGTTCAAGACTAGTTCAATGTAGATTTTTCAATGTCCCTTTTGTTCAAGCATATGCTGGATCAAAGAATGATTTCACTCGCGCATTTTTACCTCAGAAAATGTCTCTGGGTCGGATCTAGCAAGGTTCTTTAGGTACTGATGCATCTTTACTTTATGCATGATGATGTCAAGAGTCAAGAGAGACTCGCGGTGAAGATTTAAAAAAGAGCTTACGGATGTTAGTTTTTTAGTAGATTGCCCTACTTTTCTTACTGTGACTTACAAAGTAGACGTACAAGCAACCTTTTCTTTCTTCCCTTGGCGGGTTATTCATGATAATATTTGCATAATAGCACTTTGATTAGTTCCTTCGTGAAGGAAATTCCAAAGGGATTAGTCCTCGGGGACTTCACAGAAAAAGTGTTGTATAATAATTTACGGGATTTCTCGTTTAAAAACTGTTCGTAGCGAAGCAATTACTCAAACACTTCTTTCAGATATTATCTAAAAAGAATTATCTCATTTGATACGCAAACAACATAACATTTTAAAAGAATACTTGAGCGGTTCCTCTAACTAAGCTAGCACGATTACGTTAACATTACACCAAGTAAGATGAAACGATATGTTATTTAAACAATCATTCTTGAAATATTTAATTCTATTAACGATGTGGTCAGTAAACCCACCGAGTAGGTTTTCTCTTCACTTCAGACCCGTCAACGATCGATAGTCTTCTTTCTATTAAGCCCCTCCAGTGAGTTTGCCTGACCTTGAGAGCGAGGATCGTCTACCAACAACGAGAAGATATGAAAAATTCGAAAATTTCGAAGAAAAACAACGACGTACAGGTGAAGAGGGCAAGGTTTACCAGCTAAGGTGAAGTGCCCTATGCCTGGACAGCATGTTTTCCTATTTTAAATATTTATCACTTTAAATAAACAAAAACAATTTCTTAAGAGTTATAACATACAGTTCAGAGTTTGTAAAGTAATTTAAAATAAAAGAATCATTGTTTAGGTTAATATCTTAATTGTATTAACAAGAATAATTCAAACCTATAGTTGGACATATTAAATCCAATCTAAGCTAGTACCTGGACAGAAGTAAAGCCTATATCGGGACAAATTCAATTTACGAGTTGATCGAGCGAACATAACCTAAAACGTTGGTTGGTGGCGCTGTTGCGCATGGCGAATAGAAGATGCTTTGCGTAATATGTAGTATTCTTATCATAGATTATAGTATTGTATTATTTAACCAAATATATATTTATTTTCATTTACTGTTTTAATAAAACTTGTCATAATACAACTTTTAAGGTTAGGTAGTAATACTGATAGATTTAAGATGTAAACATAAAGTATTATTAACGTCACAAACGGAATACATTTTCTACATACGTTATTCAAGCTAATAGAAGACTAATTATACGTACATGTAGTTAAATAATTTGCAAACAATGCGTTGATTTTATTCACAAACACGTGTCCGGCTTCAGGCGTAAGCACATTGCGTATAAGCTTAGAGTGGGACAGCTACTGTCATCGCGTCCCAGTATGGAGTACTTATATTTGAAAACAGTCCTAATCTTGGACATCTAATATTTGGATTAATAATTATTATTTGCGTTAAGTTTGATTACCAATTTATTTTAAAATATCAATATTATTATGCGTGATAATTATTTTTTGTCTGAGGGCTTAAATTATATCTTTTTTTCTAACAAAAGTTCGAACTATAAATGCACATGATTCGCATGTAAATAGACTATTTTGTATACTGTTTTCAGATGAACTTTGAATTCATTTTTAAATTTCAATTGATGTCTCAATGAAATAATATTCCACCTACTTGTAGCTAAGGCCTCAGAATATATAATATAATTATTTAATCTCTTAATTACTGATTTTACTATGAAAATTCAATTGTCCAGATTTAGGTATCACTTTTGGACTGTCCAGACTTAGGGCACTTCACCTTATAACTCCGGGAAGCCGAGGAATCAAGTAAAATGATGGCGTTTCAATGAAATCTCTCCAGTTTCCGTGATGCTCTCCGAACAGCAGTCAGTCCTGACCGCAAAACAATTAAAACGGCCGACATTCCGCAAGCGCTCTGGGATGGTATTGCCCGGTCTATTTCAACTCGTGGAGCAGCGTAACAGTAATTTTCGCAGACTCATGTTTTCCCGCGGCTAAACACGTGCTCATAAAACTAAACTTTCGGATGAACTCGCTCCCATAGAACGTCTACGAAAATAGGACATTATTCTACGTAACAATGTAGTCAAGTGCCTGAAGTAACGAGCCAGATAAAAATCACTTTTGCGCCTCGCGCCTTTTCCAGAAAGATTGAATGTGTGATTGCGCATCTGTGCTGTGGCAGTTTCGTTTCCGAGATTTCAAACACGTTCATAAACGAGAATGGTTCAGGAGTCCGTTCTCACCCGGTCGCTCTTTGACTTTCGAGGATTTGAAACGAGCAGAGCCAAGCGAAATTGCAATTTGCACGAATGAAAGAAAACCTGTGTTTATTTGCGTGTGTTATAGAGTGCTAATTTGCAAGGGGAACGATGTTTAACGGCATCAGCGTCCGCGTCTATGTATACATATACGTTGCCAACCGTTTCTTCGCAAAATGACTGCCACTTTATCCTCTTACGTTCCTCTGTTCGTATCCTCGGGGCACACGGCTCAAATGTTTTTCCTGTTTTCTCCGTGCGCGCGTGTCGTTCCTCTCGCTCCGGGACCGCTTCCGTCCTCCTCTTCCGCCATTTCTCTCGGTCGTTTCTCTTATTATCTTCCAGGACCGTGCTCCAGTTCCCTGCTTAACTTCGACCGTCGCCTTTTCTCCCCGAGAATTATGTCCACACGACCCTTCGCCCCGCTAGCTCACCGCGCGACACACACCCACAGTAGCGTTACGAAAAATCACGCACAAAATGCTGCGGATCAGAGGATTTAGCAACAGTTTGTCGGAACGTCAACTTTATCATACCGTACCTATTTCATTCGTGGAGGAAGGGGAGACCGAAGCTAAAATTTCCGATTTTAGAGAAACATAAAATGGTATAAATATTTTCATCGTTAACGTGTACTTTATTGTTAAATTTATTATATTTTAAAATTTTCACCTTAAAATTACAATATTGTAACCAAGATGGCACAAAGACGTTTCTGAGACGTTTATAAGAAGTCTTACAGATCACAAATATCCGTCCCTTTTCACATTAAAATCACACATGTATAATCAAGTTTAATTATAGGAAATATAAGATCGTATTAAGGAATTATACCAACTTAAAAGTTGAACACAACAAGAATTGTATACATATGCATGTGCATACGTTTGCGGCGGGACACAAGTCATCAATATTACATATTAATATATTACAAAGCCTATTACGTGTTCTTAAATAGGATTTCATTGAAATTGAAAAGAATAAAACGATCAGTGACATCAATATTAAGAGGATGGACTCTCGTTTCCAGGTTTGCAGGATTATTTCCCGATAATGCAAAGATGGGGGTTTTAAGTAGCGAAAAGCGCTAGATAAAAGACCAATTTAGGCCGCGATCGGCCTCAAAAGTCCTATTTTCATGTTTACGAGACGTAAGTTGCATTATTCGGATGCAGACAGCTGCGCATGTAGCTATTTTTATAAAGCTGCGACAGCTATGCAATAAATGCAAATTACGCCTCGTAAACGTAAAACTAGGACTTTTGAGGGCGATCGCGGCCTAGATTAATCTTTTATCTAGCGTTTTTGATTACTGAAAACCCCCTTATTTGCATTATCGAGAAATGAGAGGGCGCATTCCGCATCCTTACGATCGTAGAATGGTCTATCACCTTAAATAGTCGAAATAGTCCAAAACGTAAAGCTCGAATAACATTTATTTATCTGGTAAGTAACTAAGCCTTCATTTTAAAAAAACGGTACACTACCGCGGACGACACAGTGTCTTTTTCCCACTTTTATAATAAAAACAACTGAAAACGAATCGCGCGTTCTACTCCCCTTTTATAAATAATGATCGGATCAACTTACTTAACCCGGGAACTTTTATATTTCTTCTCAAAATCGAATTCATAACTTAAATTCATTTGATTTTTTTTGGTTTATGTGTATATATAAACTAATAAGGATACATGCTATAAAAAGCGTAAGTAAAAGAAAAATAATAAAACTGTTTTACCTCTCGCAAAAGAGAGGTTAACATGGCCCCACAACAGAAATCACACAATATCATTGTTTTATATAACATTTTGACAACAACAGCAAATAAATAAAACAAATTCTTCTCTTTATTAAGTCTTGAACAACAACTCTTCCCCAAGACGGTCAAAGAAATTGGCCAGGCAAGATTCCTGGGACAGACATTCGCGAGAGCGCGATTAAACAGATTTCCTCACCTTTTTCCGTGCGCAATACTGTCGCCGGTAAACAAAGTTGAATTCCGACTCGGAGACTGATTACGTTCGCGACGTTCCTCGCTTTCCCGCAGGTAAATACAACCAAGCTTGCGGCGACATTCTCACCGAGTTTTACTTTCGCTCAATCTCGCGAGGAGTACCATTATAGAGCTACAGCGACACGATAGCGTTCGCAAGCGATGTCACACACAGTGAGAAGCTGCGAAGTTCCGTGCTTGTGAACTATTTTATATCGGGTTCAAAAAAATAATCTAATTTTAATTATTTCCGCGTCGCAAGTAATTATTGTTAACAAGAAGTCAATTGTTGAGGAATGCGATGAAAAGGTGACAAATGCTCCGCAGACTTTCGTAGACTTTCTTTCGTAAAATCACATCAAACGAATGCGGAGAAAATGTTTTTTAATTTTGTGGGGTTATTTGAATTTGTAAAATTTGTAATGAAGAAAAGGACACGAAAGTAGAGACTTCGTCCTTTGAAGTGAGTACAGACAGAATATTGTAATTTATTTTTAAACAAAGTTATAATGAAAGCGGTATTTTATACTTATTTTATTGACCAGATGATTGTGGAACCCTCTGGCCAGTAAAATCGAATACAGACGGAAATAATTAGAAATTATTCGACACAAACAAACTCGGTATTTGAACAAAGCTTTCATTAAAAGCAGAAACGGTTATTCTTCTAAAAAAAACCCGTCTGTTAGGTAAACTAACAATTAACACAATTAATCGGACCGCGTTTGTTGCCGAAGCTAGCCGAAGTTCGAATGGCTACATTTACGAACAGCTATAAGATTGTTGCTCTAAGAATTTTACACTCGATTACAATCTCAAGACCGGCAAGCATCGACCGGAGGCCGTCTTCGAAAGTTCGTTAAAGTCAACTCGGCGGTATTAATTCAATTGAACCGAGCCGGAACTCGGGGGTAACCAGATGCTCCCGCCGACAGGGGTAACGAAGATTGAAAACGAAACGAATCGCGATCTCGATACCGTTCGGCCGGCGAAGGCGGAGTAGTAACGTGTATATTTGTATGCAAATGCGATCAGCTCGGCGAATGCGACGGATCGATGCGTCTCGGACACGCGGCCGCCGACTGTTGGCGCTGAAGCGGCAAACGCGTGAAAAAAAAGGAAACACGAGAGGACTGCAAAAAGGAGACGACCAATGGCAGACGTGCCCCCAACGGGAGGAGTCACTTTGGATAAAGTCCAGAAACTCGAGATTCCTGATTTTATATTGTACTTATCAAACGACTACGTTTATATTATTGTAGTAGTAAACTGCAATGAATGATGTTTTGTCGCGGAACTGTGGGTTCGCGAATGTTCCGGATCACTGCCCGCCAAGCTAATCTTGGGCAGCTAGTTCAAGGTTTTGATTATCGCAAAAGACAATTATCGATTCGCGTGACAATGAAATACGCATGAATACGTTAAAGAAAGCGTTTCGTCCCGGACCTGCTAGTGGACTCGTCAGTAAGGCTGATCTAGCAGGTCCTGCCTTATACGCGCGCAGATATGAGATAATGATTCGCGTTTCTAATTGTAACGCACGCAAGGGATCTTGACCGACGCGATCCCGTTTGTTAGGTGTCCTGACTGTTGGACTACGAACTACCGTGATGCTAGTTTTATGTGTGATTAAACAATTGACAAGACAACGGCTCGTGCGTTGTACTTGTCTACCCGAGGACTGGAGAATGTCGCGACGTTAGAGTGTAAAACTCAACTGACGAACGCGGTCTCAACGCGATGTGCGTCAGGCTTCTCGAGCAGGAAATAAGATGCACTGATTGGTTCCTGCCGAAAGTTGCATTTCCCAATCAGTACACTTTTGACTATTAGGACCTCCTTCTCGTAGCTCTGAATGAGGCCCTGGAAGGAGGAGTGGAGCGATCTCTTACTCTGTCGACGACGCGACGGGTCTCGGTAATTTGACACCGTGCGTACCGATCGCGGGCGGTCCTTCGGAGGGACTAGATTTATGACACTTTGTATTTTCGAGGCTGTATAAAAAATAAACATTAGCCAGATGCCTTGACTGGTCGCCGAATGACCCCAGTTTGTTTAATTCTTGAAGAGGATATTTACGCACGTTCGCATCATAAATCTTGTCCGAAGGAAAACTACGAATCCTGTTCCTGCGCGACGGAACAAATGACGTTGGATGACCTTGGAGGTCCAACATGTTATAGATCAATGAATTCTTTATGGAACAAACTGTACATCTAGCTAAATAAAAATATATGTACATAAAAATCTACATCCGTATAAAAAAGAAACAAAGTTCATCTTGAAATCTTGGAAGCACATTCACCCAGAGAAAACTTAAACATTTACAGTGGGTGTAAAAAGTATTCGAACGCACTTTAAAACAGAATAACTTTCTTTATAATTGTACCAAACGACCTGATTTTTTTTAGAACTTTATCTCATATTATGTGGTACCCTTTATTGCAGTAAGTAGACAGGCCAGATTATGGTCGTCGTTCGGGGGACGTGCCTTCATGCGTACGACGATCATGTTCGTCTACCTAACCTAACCGTCTACTTTCGCGGAATATTTGTATATTTTGAAAATGTATTTCCGATATGCAGTCACTCCAGAACATTCTCGATTTTCAAAGAATTCGCACAATTTTGTAAATAATGTTCACTATTATACGTAATAAAATTTTGAACTTATGAAATATACGTTTTATTTGGCTATAGTAATGTAGGGGAATAAATTTGCGGATGGGGCAATTTGATTTGCAACAGGGTGAATTTGACCTGAAAAACGGTGAATTTGGTTAGCAGAAAGCTGAATACGATCTGTAAAAGGGTGAATTTGGCTTGCAAAAAGCGGAATGCGATCTGCAGAACATGTAATGCAAAACCTGTATTTTGTTATACTGTTTTTGGCTTTGTATTTCCACAACCGTTCTTTTAAGTGTGTAGACGCTCGTTTTCAGGATTGCAAGGGTACGGGATGCGCCTATGTTTATATTATTGTAGTAGTAAACTGCAATGAATGACGTTGGATGACCTTGGAAGTCCAACATATAGATCAATGAATTCTTTATGGAACAAACTGTACATCTAGCTAAATAAAAATATATGTACATAAAAATCTACATCCGTATAAAAAAGAAACAAAGTTCATCTTGAAATCTTGGAAGCACATTCATCCAGAGAAAACTTATACATATACAGTAGGTGTAGCAAGTATTAGTACGCCCTTTAAAACAGAATAACTTTTTTTATAATTGTACCAAACGACCTGATTTTTTATAATCAATTAGATGCATTGGTTTACGAAATAATATGCAAAAAGATTTTCGTAAATAATGTTCACTATTATACGTAATAAAATTTTGAACTTATAAAATATACGTTTTATTTGGCTATAGTAATGTAGGGGAATAAATTTGCGGATGGGGCAATTTGATTTGCAACAGGGTGAATTTGACCTGAAAAACGGTGAATTTGGTTAGCAGAAAGCTGAATACGATCTGTAAAAGGGTGAATTTGGCTTGCAAAAAGCGGAATGCGATCTGCAGAACATGTAATGCAAAACCTGTATTTTGTTATACTGTTTTTGGCTTTGTATTTCCACAACCGTTCTTTTAAGTGTGTAGACGCTCGTTTTCAGGATTGCAAGGGTACGGGATGCGCCTACGTTTATATTATTGTAGTAGTAAACTGCAATGAATGACGTTGGATGACCTTGGAGGTCCAACATATAGATCAATGAATTCTTTATGGAACAAACTGTACATCTAGCTAAATAAAAATATATGTACATAAAAATCTACATCCGTATAAAAAAGAAACAAAGTTCATCTTGAAATCTTGGAAGCACATTCACCCAGATAAAACTTATACATATACAGAAGGTGTAGAAAGTATTCGTACGCACTTTAAAACAGAATAACTTTTATTATAATTGTACCAAACGACCTGATTTTTTTTATAATCAATTAGAAGCATTGGTTTACGAAATGATATGCAAAAAAGATTTTCCAAAAATTTTAATTAACAAAGTTACATGCAAAAATAAAATAGGCATTCTTTTTAAACTTTTTTATTTCGATCCTTAATGAAAATTTAAAATATATGTTTTGTAGATCTATGTTCAGCATACACATGCTGAAAATTTCATCGAAATCGGTTGACACAGAAAAAAAAGACACACACCGAAATATAATATGTACAATTCTGTGGATTTTAAGCAGAAACTGATCAAAAGTCGTGTAAAACTACGATTTTCACCATTTTTAACATGTGTGTAACTACAAAACAAAAGTTTTAAATTTTCACTAAGGGCCCAAATAAAAAAGTTTTAAAAAATGCTTTTTTTATTTTTGCATATAACCATGTAAAATATAATTTCTGGAAAATCTTTTTTACATATCATTTCGTAAACCAATGCTTCTAATTGATTATACAAAATTTTAAGGGGCGTACGAATACTTTTTACAACCACTGTAATTGTATTACCTAATGTAAGGGCAAAAATGTCCAGGATTCGAATGCTCTCTTATACACAGGTAGGTAGACCAGTGATTTCAGAGATTTCGGTCTTGTTTTAGAGGGTTAAAGAAAATCTAGGAGCCGGTTAAATGTCGTCTGGACACGAATGGTCTATAGGACTACGTGGAGGAGGAGGGGGGCTGCAGGAGACACGACGATGGCGGGATCGGTTGCCAGAAGCCGCGGAATTAGGTCAATCCGTGGCGCGCGACGTCGAGCGGTTTATTAACAAAACGTACACCGTAACCTTCTCGTCTCTGTCCCTTCTCGGTCTGATCTCCGTGGCGGACGAACACCGCGCGCCTCCGAATGTAGGTTGATGTATTAATATCATTAACTCTCGTGCGAGAGCCGTTTCGACGCGTGTAACCCGCGGCGGAACGGTCGGCCAAATCGCGAGCCCTTCGCTCGAAGACGGCTTGAGACGGGACCCCGACGCGGTATTTTAAGACAGACGATTCTGCTGTGGACTCGCCGAATGCGGGAATCGACCGAGAAATCGACCGAGAAACAACCACGGCGACCACCGATGCGACTATCGTGACTTTCGACTGACTACAGTAGCTTTTGTTTAGACGGGATAATGGATAGCTTTAAGGGGGTAGACTCGTTTCTATTGTAGAATTGCAAGGGTGCAGGATGCGCCTTCTCATTTCTCGATAATGCAAAGGTGGGGGTTTTCAGAAGTCAAAAGCGCTAGATAAAAGGTCAATCTAGGCCGCGATCGCGCTCAATAATCCTATTTTTACGTTTACAAGGCGTAATTTGCATTATTGGGCAGCATGTAGCTGTCGCTGCGTTATGAAAATAACTACATGCGCAGCTTTATACTTCCAAATAATGCAAATTGCGCCTCGTAAACATGAGAATAGAACTTTTAAGGGCGACTGCGGCCTAGATTAATCTTTTATCTGGCGCTTTTTACTACCGACTACCCGATCATTATTGAGAAATGAGAAGGCGCATCCCTTGCAATCCTGAAAACGAGCGTCTACCCATTTAAAAAGAACGGTTGCGGAAATACAAAGCCACAAACAGTACAACCAAATACAGGTTTTGCATTACATGTTCTGCAGATCGCATTCCGCTGTTTGCAAGCCAAATTCACCCTTTTGCAGGTCGTATTCTGCTTTCTGCAAACCAAATTCACCGTTTTTCAGGTCAAATTCACCCTGTTGCAAATCAAATTGCCCCATCTGCAAATTTATTCCCCTACATTACTATAGCCAAATAAAACGTATATTTCATAAGTTCAAAATTTTATTACGTATAACAGTGAACATTATTTACGAAATTGTGCGAATTTTTTGAAAATCGAGAATGTTCTGGAGTGACTGCATATCGGAAATACATTTTGGAAATATACAAATATTCCGCGAAAATAGACGGTTACTTTAAAGCCAACAAAATCGTCGTACGCATGAAGGCATGTCTCCCGAACGACGACCATAATCTGGCCTGTCTACTTACTGCAATAAAGGGTACCACATAATGTGAGATGAAGTCTATCGTTGCGTTATTTTCGGGAAGCTCCTTTGGAACTAGTCTACAGTGTGCTCCATGGAGTGTGACGTTACTTGAAGTCCTTTTGCAATATGAAATGTTGCGCTAGTCATAGTATAGTAAACTCTTGATCCGAACAGGATCCTCGGATCCGTGTCCCGACATAGATCGTATAGGGGTAAGGTGAAGTGCCCTAAGTCTGGACAGTCCAAAAGTGATACCTAAATCTGGACAATTGAATTTTCATAGTAAAATCAGTAATTAAGAGATTAAATAATCATATTATATATTCTGCGGCCTCAGCTACAAGTAGGTGTGAATATTATTTCATTAAGACACAAATTGAAATTTAAAAATGAATTCAAAGTTCATCTGAAAACAGTATACAAAATAGTCTATTTACATGCGAATCATGTGCATTTATAGTTCGAACTTTTGTTAGAAAAAAAGATATAATTTAAGCCGTCAGACAGAAAATAATTATCACGCATAATAATATTGATATTTTAAAATAAATTGGCAATCAAACTTAACGTAAATAATAATTATTAATCCAAATATTAGATGTCCAAGATTAGGACTGTTTTCAAATATAAGTACTCCATACTGGGACGCGATGACAGTAGCTGTCCCACTCTAAGCTTATACGCAATGTGCTTACGCCTGAAGCCGGACACGTGTTTGTGAATAAAATCAACGCATTGTTTGCAAATTATTTAACTACATGTACGTATAATTAGTCTTCTATTAGCTTGAATAACGTATGTAGAAAATGTATTCCGGTTGTGACGTTAATAATACTTTGTGTTTACATCTTTAATCTATCAGTATTACTACCTAACCTTAAAAGTTGTATTATGACAAGTTTTATTAAAACAGTAAATGAAAATAGATATATATTTGGTTAAATAATACAATATTATAATCTATGATAAGAATACTACATATTACGCAAAGCATCTTCTATTCGTCATGCGCAACAGCGCCACCAACCAACGTTTTAGGTTATGTTCGCTCGATCAACTCGTAAATTGAATTTGTCCCGATATAGGCTTTACTTCTGTCCAGGTACTAGCTTAGATTGGATTTAATATGTCCAACTATAGGTTTGAATTATTCTTGTTAATACAATTAAGATATTAACCTAAACAATGATTCTTTTATTTTAAATTACTTTACAAACTCTGAACTGTATGTTAAAACTCTTAAGAAATTGTTTTTGTTTATTTAAAGTGATAAAATTTAAAATAGAAAAACATGCTGTCCAGGCATAGGGCACTTCACCTTACTCGTGTTAGTTTCATTGATATTTTATTATCTATGTATCTACGTACAGACATGTTTGCGAGTGACTGTGCGCATACCGATCACGATATGAATTTCATTTAGAATCTATTTGAAACGTATGTTCTCTCTCTTACTCTGCTGAAACTATGTTTTATTTTCCACTTGAGGCTGAACGCAAAACCGCTCAGAGCTTAATAATATCCATCCGCGATGTACTAATAGTTTTATTAACTTTGAATGGTATAATCTCGTATTCTGTGAAACCAGAATGGCCTACCGCGTCTGTAGAAATAATTCACAGAGCTGCGTTTCACCAGTCTACTCGATGGCGAAATCCGCAGAAATACAATAATGTATTCATCCCAAATAATCGGGCGGATCCTTACGATACGGCTGTTCCGCGCGTATTACGACAAATAATTACCATTGTTTGCACGTGAATTGATAAATTATATTGTTTCGGTCTTCCAAACGGCGATGCTAACGCGTTTGCAATCGGTATGGTAAAATTACACTTTATGCAGATTCCCGTTGCCCAGCCAGCAAGGTAAAATTGCATTGTAGAAGCTTGCGTTCGTAGCTTTAAATATTCATTACCCTATTGTATTTAAACTTCTGCGGCATATCGTACTCCGCTCAACGCGACAGATTTAGCAGGCGACGATTAATGACAATGTTTAATGCTGTTTAATACTTAAAACTGAATATTCAGAAATGATGGATTTTTCAGTCTGCTTCGTATTAACTGCTTCGGGAATAGTCTGTGCTTGCTTCTCTCCCACATTCATCGACATTCCCTTTACATACACACCGACCGTGTACTTTAATTCTTTCCCCGCTTCCGTTCGTAATTCCGCATCCTCTTCCACTGTGAATGCTCCGCGAAATCAGTTTTGCTTCGACTAAAATCCTTCCTGGTTCCAAAACCGTTTATCCGTTTGACAAATTTACCTTCATCTCAATTTTAGCTCATAGTCCCGACAATCCTTTCATCGCCACGTACTGTACGCCCATCGGACGATAGCTAGGCAAAGAATACGGTATCACTCTGTCCGGGCTCCCCTACCAGTATTATCGCTACTGGCCGAAGACGATGACTTGACCCGAAAAGTCGGAAAAAAGTCGATTTCAAAATTATTATTATTATCGTAAGTCGTACAATTTCTGTTCTCTGACGTAGTTAAAGGTCTGAAGAGTGCGGTTTTTTTATTTGCTCACCCGTGGAGTGCCCTACTTCATCGAAAGTCAAGAGGTTTTATAGCACGCTTCGCGCTCTGAAACAGTCTTTGAAACAGCGTTCATGCATTAGCAATTTTCAAGTATTTCAAGGAAATTGTGTAAATTCGTTCATTGCAGAAGCTTTTCAAGTAGGTTTACAGAGCACTTTCGCAAAGATTTCATCTCGTTATCGTCTACATTAGTATAATTATTAATATTTGAATATAATCGCACTTTCTGTAAGTTTTTTTACGATTATAAAACTTTATTGACGATAATTGTACAATACTATTGATGTGAAAAAAATGGTGTCAGAAGAGACTTGCTTTGTTTCGGGAGTGACATGATTTCATGATAATTATTCTTTTGGAAGTGTGGACGCGTAGAGGACATGAAAATCACCAAAAATCCTAGAGAAATGCATATTTCTCAATTCGCAACGGAGTATCCGGCAGGATCTGCACTGGGAGTTCACGTTCGAGCAATCACGGCCACCGAATATCGAAATCGGTGACGCAATAAATTTTATTAAGACACCGGTGCGAGCATCAGCCTGGACGGTGGAAAATATCGGGCAGTGGCGACGCTTCCGGCGACGCAGCAGTCCACATCCGTCCGGAAGCTTCCGGTCAGAATGCCGGGATCTGTAAACGCTCAGCGGGAACTTCTGCTCGCGCTTTATTGCTGCCACGCATGGACGAGCTTCCAACGAAGCGTCCCGTCGAATATATACGCGACCGCGAAAATCCTACGACGGGAAAATATTACCTCCGGCGTGCGTTCCGTATGCTTCAACCGGTTTCAAAATTATTGAATATTTAGATGAAAATATTCGTATTCGTGGTACTGTGATGTTTTATGAAGGAGGTGCCGTAACTTTCGTATAAAACACGTTCACAAAACTGTTTAAACAGGAAAAAAAGGACAGGAGAAATATACAAAAGATTGGTTGGAAAGGCTGCATAAGTTATTTGTTTTAGTGAAAATAATCAAAAATATGTGAGTTATATATTATTTTATAGAATATGTGTTATGAAAAACATACGTCCTTCTGCTGATCGAAAACCAAAAAAATTTATATCAATCGGAAGATTGCTTAAATTGAGAAAAAAAAATTGTTTGATTAGATCTAGGTTATTAACTGCATTGGGCAGGTTGTATTAATCATATATTTTATTATACATAGATATCTCATGAAAATTATAATTTATGTGGCAATTTATGTCTGCAAGAAAAAGTTGTTTGGAATGATGATCTTAACAGCATCTTTTAATATTTCTTTTAAGATAATCACTAACGCGGTTTCTCCAAAGACTGAATTTAATTATTTTAGTCTTATAACATTATAGTAATGCTATTTCTACTTATTATAACATTATAGTGATGGTACTTCTTCCGTTGATGGTACCTTTCCATATCACAGTGTCTAACGACCCGTGGCAATGGCGATATACGGTAGTCTGTTGATTCCAATATTAATACTGAGGATTGGAATCGGCTGAACGCTTTCCTTTCAATTCATTTTCCTCCCTTTGATCCTACGTCCAATTAATGCGTACGATAGCGCGCTATCAACTGTGAGCTAATGCTACGTTTCGATCACAAATTAATGCAGCTTCCAATCGATGCCTCACTATTGTGGCAAACAGTGCTGTGAAAACGTTGCTGTTGCTTGTCGTAGACATAAATAAGTCCATTTTTAATTCTTGTCCACCTGACGAATAATATTATCTCCAACTTGCTGGGTGTATATAAAAATATACTAAACCATTAAAATCATTATACATTATAAATATATCGCATAATTACGATTATATATTGTATCAATTTAATACAATAGAACATTGCTTCTTTTTTATTCTCGATTTGCTGAAAACACTTGTGCATAAAAATATCCTAGTCTGGCAATCTCCTTAGAATCAGTGTCTAGTTAGCGTCTTTTGTGAAATTTTGTGTGAAATTTTTATTATACCAGGTACACTTTTTATCAGCTCTCTCTTTTCGCAAAGTTTCCGTGCTCACTCCCAGCATATCGTATATAAACCCATCATCTTTTTAACGTCTCTCGTTGAGTGGTTGTTTCGACGATTTCGGTACGCGCCATAAAGTTCTTCCATTAAAAAAATGATTTCGAACTTTTACAGCACGATATATGTACATGTACAATGTATACAAGTCAGTCTAACGAATTCATAAGTGGACGACACAACTTTTCCAAAATGTTCACTACGTACCATCTAGTAAATGAATCCATCTAGCTTCGCAAAAACACTGAAGTTGTTTGATGAATTTATCATATAGTTATCCTGATTTATGTGCCATTAATTGTGAAACTGACAACGTACAACGCCATTTTCTGCTCGATTTTCATTTAACGATAGAATGAAATATAATACAATTTTGCAATATTCGCTTCGTTTCAGAATATATTACGTTTTCCGCCATCACGTCCTCCAAAAGAGAGCAGTGAATAAACTGAAATGAACTTTTAAAAATTTAAATTTTCCCAGGCTTCAACGCATGTATGCAGAAAAATTGCTATTATTCGCTCGTTTCCTTCTCGTGGAATGAAGTAAGGAAATTGCGCTTACAAAACAGCACAGCGTTGCAAGAAAAGCTGGCTAAAGAGCTGAGGTAATAAATGCAAGAACAAATTACTATATGAAGTTCTACCTTCGAACTTCTACAGCTATGTCCACACCGAACCAGCAACGAGCAACTTTTAGTTGATGTGAAAAAGTCTGCGCTTTTACCAGATAAAAGAAGATGAAAGCAACGAGAGGCGCTAAGAAGTTGTTTGATGTTGCTTCGGTGTGTACATAGCTTTACAACCCGTGTCGTGGTGGGAATAGCTAATAAGTAGACTTCGGATTTTGTACATTTATGATAAAAATGGCTACGCACAATTGAAAGCAGTGGTCATGTTAAAAAGATTTATGGACGTAAGTTTATTAGTTTCAGTTTCATATGATAATTAAAAGATTAAAAAATTTTTAATTTTTTATTGTGAAATTTTATTTTTGCTCTTGAACCATAAGAGATATCGGGATGAAATTTGCACTATAATTAATTAAAAAATGATTTCTATATCTACCGATAACACTGTCCAACACCAAATTTGTTCCCTAATTACTGTTGGGTCCTTCGTATTGAGTTTTTTGCGCTGATTCCGAATCTGTTTTTAATTTTTGTCCTATACGCACAGTTTTTGAGAAACATGACTTTGAAAAAAACTCACATTTTTCAACTTTAAACAAACATTGTAGTGTTATCATAAAAGATATTGAATTGTCCTTTATAGCAAAAGACTCTGTAGACTTTCCCGAATACAGCGATATCAAATATTAATACATTATGATTGTTTAAACATGTTTAAATAATCACTAAAGGCGGAGAGACATCACTTTTGCACCAATTTTTGAGGATATTTTTCAATTTGTCTCAAAAAATAAAGGTCCAGTGGAAAATCGAACTATACCACTCGATAGAGCAGACTTTTATCTTGAGATGCCATCCTGTCAAGTTTGGATCGTCGACGTTTTTTCGAACCAGAAAGCAAAATATCTTCGCCCGACATGAGTTGCCGCCAGTGGCGCTCGCCATTACAACGGTCGTTCGCCGCTCCGTATCCCGTCGCTGTCGGGTGAACTCATGTCGGGCGAAGATATTTTGCTTTCTGGTTCGAAAAAAACGTCGACGATCCAAACTTGACAGGGTGGCTTCTCAAGATAAAAGTCTGCTCTATCGAGTGGTATAGTTCGATTTACCGCTGGACCCTTATTTTTTGAGACAAATTGAAAAATATCCTCAAAAATTGGTGCAAAAGTGATGTCTCTCCGTCTTTAATGATTGTTTAAACATGTTCAAACATTCATAATGTATTAATATTGGATATCACTGTATTCGGGAAAGTCTACAGAATCTTTTGCTGCAAAGAACAATTCAATACCTTTTATAATAACATCACAATATTTGTTTAAAGTTGAAAAATATGTTTTTTTTCATAGCCATGTTCCTCAAAAACTGTGCGTATAAGGAAAAAATTAAAAACAGATTCGGTATCAGCGCAAAAAACTCTATGAGAAGAACCCATCAGTAATTAGGGAACATAGAAAAAGTTGAAATTTGTTGGACAGTGTAATTATCGTAATAAATATATATTTTTGCCGAAATTTCCTGTCCTAAACTTTTCTTTATGGTATCATATCTAGCTTAAAAAGTAGTTCACAGTGTCCGGGTTTTAAACGGAAAAGTCCGGGGTTTTTATGTCGTTCATCCTGGGTTCGCGATTTCATATATGGCAACCCTAGATTAGGATAACGGTTTGAAGTTTCCGTTAACGACACGACCTTGTACATGTACACCGCATATAACTAAACTCGATAAATAGAACGCATTTCGCGGCGGAGACTCACTTCGGCCGGCTTTTACAAGAGAACAAATTTACCTTCGAAATGTTTCATCTCACGGTCAGTGTATTCTCACGGCGGCTCGGGGATGTTTACAAGTGCCCCATTTTTCAATGTATCTCTCGCCACAAGAATCCACTTTTGGCCCTCTACTATATCCGTGGCGCGACTCTCGAGACCCGCGAAGACTCCGGGGTCCAAGCCCCGTATTTCTTTGAAATTGCACGGCAGCCAGCGCGCGCGCGCTTAAATTCACCTCGAGGCTCGTTTATGCACTTCAAATACCTCCCGGGTACCCGAGATGCACAGTCTTCTTCTGCCTCCTATCCTAGCTGCCGGCCCACCCTTTCTTCTCGAGATTCTTCGTCACTTTCGCTCGGTTGCTTTCACTGTCGTTCCTTTTCGCTACGTTATTACTCATAGTCGCTGACTCGGCCCCCCGAATTTCGCATATTTCCGGCCCGATTTACGTCCACGGGCGCACGGAACACTTGCCACCCGGGCTTGTAATACGATTTCATTGCGAATAAAACGGCACTCATGAATATCTTTGTTTCCGGAGGTTTTGTCATTGTCGAGAGGTTACGTGCCCACCTCTGAACGGTTCAAAAATACGAGAAAGAGAGAGAGAGACGGAGAGAAATTCAACTATTTGAATATATAATTATCTTGTTAGAATATATAATTTTAGAATATATAATTTGAATATATAATAATTATATACAAATTATTCTCTTTCCCACTGTTGCGCACTATAGAGCGCCAGTCTGTACGTTTTAGTCTGAATTAAGACAAGGGGTTAAAGTATGTACACGGATCTTGAAAGGAATGTTATTGTGATTAAGTTCAACAAGAACGTTAATATAACAATTGCACAACAAGTGCTACTTAATAATTCTTCTGCTCCTTAACACTTTACCTACCGGAAGCCTATTAATAGGATTTTCAATAATTGTGCGGTACCAAAAGAAAGCATAGAAATTTTATTTTACATTGCAATCTTAAATGAAACTATTAGATGAAGCTATTGAGGTTAACTTGTTAGTTCGCAATATCCAAGGAATTAGTCAACAAGAAAATTCTTCCTACAGGAACGATCTCGAATTGAAAAAATGATCTGATCCGAAATTGTTTCCGGGGCGTAAAGGTTAAGGGTTACCCGCAATGGTTCTCGTGTCCCAGATTATAATCAATTTTGCGGACCTGCTGAAGGAGACTAATGGCTCCTGGGTTCCTGAAATCCCGCAGGAAGACATGGTTGCCGTTCCATCGGTGTTCACTCGAGACCGACATCCCTATCGCGTCGTTTCACGTTTCTGCGACGAACCACCCATTTCCGGGGATGGCTCGACATCGTTGCATTTTTCCCGCGACACATCGCCGACGTCGACGTCGTCGTCAACGTCACAGCTACTGCTAAGCGGTGCCAACGACATGAAGCATTTCAATATGTCGCGAAAGTGAATCTCGTCGCACAAAAGCCGGTTTTACACGCGAACTTACCGGCTGCGGTAATATAACGCATTTATGATGGATCTCGGCATAGAACATCCGAATAACCATTTACGAGGAGCGCAAAAGCAAGCTTTAAATGCATGCCTTGCAGGGATCAGCGGTTCGAAATGGAAATGCAATAACGAAATTCGAAATATTTGTCGTATTGTTCGGCGGAAAAACGAGAATTACCTCAGTATTACGGAGTTTTTGTTTTCGCTGATGGGAATCGGGAAAATCTGATAAAGCTGCGTTGTTTGCATTTCGTCGGTTATAATTTAATGAAGTCTGGAAAAGTAATATCATTGTAAGCCAGAGTATAATCCAAGTTGTATCCTACAAACTTTACGCCTGCTATAATTGAGAATGACGAAGTTTCACCGAATTTTTACAAACATCATGCTAAAAGTACACTTTTGGAGTGATCTGATAAAAAGGATCAGGAATAGAACGTATTGCGCACGTTTCATGATACTTGGCTTATTAAAAGCCGAGTTGCAGTGCTCGACGTGAAAAGAGCAGCTTTGCGGCAGCTGCAATTAATTTTTTTGGCACAAGAACAGGATACAATATTGCACCGCTTACTGTATCCGTTGGATTCAGAGCCGTGCTATTAATTTTGGGTTTCACCGCACCAAATAATCGTAAAAGGCAAGCGTTATTACGGCATTCCAGACAGTCGAAGCAATGACAAGCATTTTAAAAGGCATTCCATAAATGGACACAGCACGACAGTTGCGATCAATGCTGGGACATGGCAATTCTTATCCTGCTGCAAAACTTTTGTATCAGCATTTGGGTTTTGTAAAATAAAATTTTTAGGAAGATTCCAATGTGATATTTCTTAGTCTGAGCACTGAGTACCCCAGTTCAAGGTTATATCAGACTGATGAAAGATTTCAGTAGAAAATTATACAAATTTGTATTAAATCGTACAACCAATTACGACATATCGTCGCTTGGGTCTGCAAAGTTTCAGAGAAATGAGGACACAAAAGTTTGCATAAAGCTGACCGTTGCCAAACGCGCGATTCTCAGAATGATCTGGTTTCTCAGGGTCAAATAAGGCGAAGTGCCCTAAGTCTGGACAGTCCAAAAGTGATACCTAAATCTGGACAATTGAATTTTCATAGTAAAATCAGTAATTAAGAGATTAAATAATTATTTTTAGGGTTATGTTTGCGGCGCACAGGTTCGATAATATAATACACAAAGATAGCAATTTTGTAGACATTTATCAAACGTTCGATTCGGATTTGAATCATTACGTTATAAGAGACACGTTTGCTATAGAATGTTTTCTATAAGAGAAAAAGAAGGAAGAATGGTGGTGTGTTTCGTCCTAGACCCGCTAGAGGACTCATCAATAAGGCTATTACTGGCAATAGCCTTACTGATGAGTCCTCCACCACCATCCTTTCTTCTTTTTCTCTTATAGAAAACATTCTATAGCAAACGTGTCTCTTATAACGTAATGATTCAAATCCGAATCGAACGTTTGATAAATGTCTACAAAATTGCTATCTTTGTGTATTATATGATAGAACCTGTGCGCCGCAAACATAACCCTAAAATTGATTTGAAAAATGTACGATCGAACAAATAATTTCTTCTTTAAATAATTATATTATATATTCTGAGGCCTTAGCTACAAGTAGGTGTGAATATTATTTCATTGAGACATCAATTGAAATTTAAAAATGAATTCAAAGTTCATCTGAAAACAGTATACAAAATATTCTATTTACATGCGAATCATGTGCATTTATAGTTCGAACTTTTGTTATAAAAAAAGATATAATTTAAGCCCTCAGACAAAAAATAATTATCACGCATAATAATATTGATATTTTAAAATAAATTGGCAATCAAACTTAACGTAAATAATAATTATTAATCCTGAAGTGGGTAAGGTAGTATAAAGTAGCAGAAATTGTCCTCACTTCGTTTATTAACAAATCTGTAAAAACGCGGGTATCAGTGCAGTGATGGTGTTGTAGTCTCGGAGGTTTGCAATCGACTGGTGACTCTCGATGCCCTTTTCAAACATGTCGGGTGGTTTAGAAAAGGCAAAAAGATAGGAGAGAAAAAGAAAAGAGAGTAGAAAAAGGAAAACTTGAGAAAACAGTGACAGCGATAGGGACAGCGGAAAAGAGTCATAAACAGAGAAAGCTAAGAGGTAGGCGAAGGACCGAGACTAACGAAAAGCAGAACTCTGGCGACGTTCTCAAGGATGCATTGGAATTTAGTGAAGGGCTGGTCACCAAATGTGCGACCAGCGGCCAGGCCGGAAATAGAGAATAATAGCGTAACAGAGTTGAAAGGGAAAGAGAAATTTCTAGAAGAAAATATATGCATTGGCGTATGTGGTGCTACAGCCACCACAGTACCCCCCTGCCAGTAATTGAAACAATTACGAAAAAGCTAATAACGCTAACTACACTGAATACCATAATTGTTGAATACAATGCAAAATAACATGAAATATATAACGCACAATATAGTATAACTATAAATAAATACAACATATATATACATATATATGCGCGCATAACCGGTTAAATACATAAAACATATTAAACATACGTACATGCAAACATATCACACCAGGAAACAAAAAATAAAAACACACAAAACATGTTAAACGAAAATTCATAGTGTGAGGAACTCAATAAGAAAATAAAAAACTAATACACAAATACATGATACATAATATGAGACTCCAAATGTAATACTATGTCTAAGCTTTATACATAATCATGATAAACGCGAAAACATTCAAAATAACATGGATAGAAAGATTAATAAATGTGTACCCACACACATACACCCTACCGAGTGGCTTGAAACCGATCGGGAAAGCGTACACGTCTACCAGAACGTGTGAGACGCGGTTGTAAATCTGGCGTATGCGTTGGCGCATTTATAATAGTACTGGGTACATCATGTACCGATGTAGGGTTAACGTTGTCTTCCGCAAAAATATACGCGGGTTTTAATCTATCGATAGATACGGTTACATCTTTTCCTCTAATATTTATAACGCAGTTTTTGTCACCTCGGCGAACTACGGCGTATGGACCTTCATACGGAGGTTGTAAAATAGTTTTAGCTGAATCTGTACGAATAAAAACGTGGGTGGTTGTACGTAAATCTTTGAAAATGAACGATTGTTTAAGTGCATGTCGTGAACCGTTAACTGGATTTAATTTTGCAAAATGATTACGTAATCTAGAGACGAAATTAGAAACATCCTCTGTATTTTCGGCTGAACTTGTAGATAAAAACTCTCCAGGTAATTTTAAAGGTTCGCCATAAACTAACTCGGCCGACGTTGTACTGAGGTCGTCCTTCCATGCCGAACGAATACCCAATAAAACGGTCGGTAATATTTCGGTCCATTTCTCGGATTCGTGACATTTAATTGCAGCTTTGAGCTGTCGATGAAATCGCTCTACCATTCCATTCGCTGCCGGGTGGTACGCCGTAGTACGCAAATGCTTAGAGCCAATCAGGTTATTAAGGGCATAAAATAATTTGGACTCAAATTGTCGGCCCTGATCGGTGGTAATACGCAAAGGAGTCCCAAAACGTGATACCCACCCGTCATAAAAGGTTCGAGCTACCGTCTGGGCCTCCTGATCGACCATCGGAAAAGCCTCCGGCCATCGGGTGTACCTGTCGACGCAGGTCAAGCAGTACCGATACCCTTCGGACACGGGTAATATTACTATATCCAAGTGAATATGTTCAAAGCGGGTGGACGGTTTAACAAAAGCAGAAATGGGTGAATTTACGTGTTTTGATATCTTAGATTTCTGGCACGGTATACAACAACGCGCCCAGGCACGAACATCGCTTTTAATCGACGGCCAAACATAACGTTGTGTTATGAGCTTGACCGTTGCGTTGATACCCGGGTGTGACAAACCATGTATTTGATCGAAAACTGCACGTCGGAAAGGGAGAGTAATAAATGGCCTTATATTTTCTAAAGATGTATCGCAATACAATTCGGCAGGTGAATCAGTCAATGATATTTTACGCAAGTGCAAACCTGACGTGCTATTTATCAATTGCTGTAATTCTTGGTCGTGGGTTTGCGATTCTGCTAATGCCTCAAAATTAATTACAGAAGACACTGCGTTAACTCTAGACAACGCGTCAGCCACCACGTTTTCTTTTCCGGAAATATGAATAATATCGGTTGTAAATTGTGCAATGTAATCTAAGTAACGGAATTGACGCGGGGAACATTTATCTAGTTTTTGTCGGAATGCGAAAGTTATAGGTTTGTGATCTGTGAAAATACTGAAATGTCTGCCTTCCACCATATGTCTGAAATGCTTGATTGCCAAATAGATTGATAACAATTCACGATCGTATGCAGAATATTTTTGCTCGGCAGTTCCTAATTTCTTCGAAAAGAATGCAAGGGGTTGCCACGTATTGTTAACGTACTGTTGTAATACAGCTCCCACGGTAAAATCAGAGGCATCGCAGGTAATGGCTAGATGGGCATTGACCTCAGGGTGTACAAGAAGGGTGGCACCTGCTAAAGCATCCTTGCAGTCAACGAAGGCCTGTTGCGCCTCAGGTGTCCAGGTCAGTGGGGCCTTGCCTTTTACGTTGCCCACTAACAGGTCGTTTAAAGGTGCTTGGCTGGTAGCGGCGTTAGAAATAAAACGGCGATAGAAATTTAACATGCCTAGAAACTGTCGTAGGTCTTTTGCAGTTTTCGGTAACGGGTAATTTGTAATTGCCTCCACCTTATCAGGTAAAGGTTGTGTGCCTTGGCTATTTACCCGGTAACCTAAAAAATTTACTTCTCCTTTTCCGAACGTACATTTATTAGGGTTGATGACTATGCCGTATTCTTTTAATTTACCAAACAGAAGTTTCAAATGATGGAGGTGCTCGGCCGGAGATTCTGACGCTACTAAAATATCATCTATATAAGCATAGCAAAAATCGAATTCGCGTAAAACCTCATCTATAAATCTTTGGAAAGTTTGTGCTGCGTTACGTAAACCAAATGACATAAAAGGAAATTCGAAGAGTCCAAACGGAGTAGCTATTGCAGTTTTTTGTATATCTTCGGGAGCGACGGGAATCTGGTTATAAGCGCGCACGAGGTCTATGGTGGAAAATATTTGTTTACCGGATAATTGCTGTGCGAAATCTTCTATGTGACGTACGGGGTAACGATCCGGTATTGAACGTGCATTTACTGCTCGGTAATCGCCACAGGGTCTCCAAGCCTCGCCATCCTTCTTCAGCACCATGTGGAGCGGCGATGACCATGGGCTCTTCGATGGTCGCGCAATGCCCATATGCATCATTAATTGAAATTCTTCTCTAGCTGCCCTGAGCCGGTCCGGGGCAAGCCGCCGTGGCTTGCAGGATACGGGTGGTCCAGGGGTAGTTTTTATATGATGGACCGTCTGGTGTTTCGTCTCGCAGGGCACTCCGCAAGGCCGGGTGAGCTCTGGCATTGTAGCCAAAAGTTCGTGATATGCCGTATTTCCGTAAACGGTCTTTATTGAAGATATCTCCTCATCGGAATATTTGCCCCGAACCTTAACCGACGTTGTTCTGTCGACCAGGCAGCGGTTACGTATGTCGACCAGCAAATCGAAGTAGTTAAGGAAGTCGACGCCGATTATGGGTTTCGACACGTCCGCCACAACGAATCGCCAAATAAAATCGCGCCGGAGACCCAAACGTAAATTTAGTGTTACGGTGCCGTAAGTGTAGATGATACTTCCGTTCGCTGCCGTCAGTTCGTAGCTCGACCTCTCTCGCGGGCCGTGCAATAGTTTACGCGGATACACGCAAAGGTCGGCGCCTGTGTCTATTAAAAATTGTACCTTGGTAAGGTAATCGGTAACAAATAGACGGCGGGATGAGGGACAAGGGTCGCTGGCCGCCATCAACGACTTCCCTGGTCGTTTCCCGCGGCAGAACTGTTAAAATTGCATGGCGACAGACATTTATGTGCGCGTCCTCCGTAACGCCAATGGTACCAACATTTTCCGTTGTAGTCAGGAGGGGCCTGGTACTCATTGCGCCCACGGCTCTCGCGATCGCGTGAACCCGATGGCGAACGGTTCCGGGAATTCGACCGGCGGTGGTAGAAAGGTCTACTTGGTCGTCCTCTGTCCTGGTAAATCAGATTCTTTAGCTCCGATATCTCTTGGCGTAAGGACAACGTCATCTGTGCCATCCTCCCATTAAGTAATGCCTCCGTATCCGGATTAACCGGTGTTACTGCACCGTGGGGCGAAGGAGCTGGGTGGCCGGTCTCGCAAATATGCGCTCGCGGTGTCATCGTGTCCGCTATGGCATCCGCTAATTCGGCGACCTTGTTCAACTCGGTGTCCTTTTGAGTAGCCAATATTACTTGCATATTGGTGGGCAGCCGGCTCACCCACAGTGTGCGCAGTATGGAATCAGGCACGGCTGTACCTGCTAACCCTCGCAGGTGCCGCAAGAATTGCGACGGCTTGCGATCCCCGATCTCTTCGCGTTCAAGCAACCGTCTCGTCTTTTGCTCTTGTGATGCACCGATCCGACGAATCAACTCCTCCTTTAATTTTGAAAAAGGGGCCGTTGCGGGAGGGTTGACGATGATATCCCTCACTTCCGTAGCGTATTGAGGGGTCAATGCCCCCAAAACATAACCGAATTTTGTATGTTCGGTGGTTATTCCGGACGCCTCAAAACTTCTCTCGACCATCGAGAACCACATTTCCGGATCGCCCGGACAAAACTCGGGTATTCTTACACCCACTTTCGCTATTACTGGCGGGACGGAAGAGGATCCCGATGCAGATGGATCGACCGAAACCATGATGAGAGTTTATCTTTATATAAGTCACTAAACTATGTTTATTATAACACGAAGCGTTACACACACGAAAAAAAAATGTTGTCAAAAGTCACTTAAATGTTACTATGTACACTTATACCAACGAAGTCTAATGCTATTATTATTATTACGCACTGGCACTAAAAAAAAAATATAAACTGCGAAAAACCAATCACGTCGGGGTCACCAATGAAGTGGGTAAGGTAGTATAAAGTAGCAGAAATTGTCCTCACTTCGTTTATTAACAAATCTGTAAAAACGCGGGTATCAGTGCAGTGATGGTGTTGTAGTCTCGGAGGTTTGCAATCGACTGGTGACTCTCGATGCCCTTTTCAAACATGTCGGGTGGTTTAGAAAAGGCAAAAAGATAGGAGAGAAAAAGAAAAGAGAGTAGAAAAAGGAAAACTTGAGAAAACAGTGACAGCGATAGGGACAGCGGAAAAGAGTCATAAACAGAGAAAGCTAAGAGGTAGGCGAAGGACCGAGACTAACGAAAAGCAGAACTCTGGCGACGTTCTCAAGGATGCATTGGAATTTAGTGAAGGGCTGGTCACCAAATGTGCGACCAGCGGCCAGGCCGGAAATAGAGAATAATAGCGTAACAGAGTTGAAAGGGAAAGAGAAATTTCTAGAAGAAAATATATGCATTGGCGTATGTGGTGCTACAGCCACCACAATCCAAATATTAGATGTCCAAGATTAGGACTGTTTTCAAATATAAGTACTCCATACTGGGACGCGATGACAGTAGCTGTCCCACTCTAAGCTTATACGCAATGTGCTTACGCCTGAAGCCGGACACGTTGTTTGTGAATAAAATCAACGCATTGTTTGCAAATTATTTAACTACATGTACGTATAATTAGTCTTCTATTAGCTTGAATAACGTATGTAGAAAATGTATTCCGGTTGTGACGTTAATAATACTTTATGTTTACATCTTAAATCTATCAGTATTACTACCTAACCTTAAAAGTTGTATTATGACAAGTTTTATTAAAACAGTAAATGAAAATAAATATATATTTGGTTAAATAATACAATACTACAATCTATGATAAGAATACTACATATTACGCAAAGCATCTTCTATTCGCCATGCGCAACAGCGCCACCAACCAACGTTTTAGGTTATGTTCGCTCGATCAACTCGTAAATTGAATTTGTCCCGATATAGGCTTTACTTCTGTCCAGGTACTAGCTTAGATTGGATTTAATATGTCCAACTATAGGTTTGAATTGTTCTTGTTAATACAATTAAGATATTAAACTAAACAATGATTTTTTTATTTTAAATTACTTTACAAACTCTGAACTGTATGTTAAAACTCTTAAGGATGTTCTGGAGGTATATAAAAACGCAACAAAATTTTTGAAAATTTGACAAGATATAATTCTTACTAAATTAATGCAATTACCAAAGTTTCACTGCACCGTTTAAGAATTATAGCAACTAAAAGTTTGCACAGTTTAACGCGTCTTCTTATGGAGAATTCATAAAATTCCTCTTCAAACCCTATTAAAACCATGAAAAAACGCAACTAGAAACTCCAGTTTTTTCATATATGTAGTAAAAATTATGTAATCAATTATGTTCAAAATTTATTAGGATTCACTAAATAGTTACAGAGCAGAAATATTATAAACTGTTACAAAACGTCAAGTTTATCGTGTTGTCTCTCACTAGCATGGAAACGCGACAAGTGTAGACCACTGAATATAGCTACAGAGGTTATAGTATTCGCAAAAGTTTAATGCAAAATGTACTCATGAATGGCTTTCATTGCCAATATATTTATAAATTTCGAATTTCTTGTACTTATGTCTCCCATTGTACCTCCAGAACATCCTTAAGAAATTGTTTTTGTTTATTTAAAGTGATAAAATTTAAAATAGAAAAACGTGCTGTCCAGGCATAGGGCACTTCACCTTAAATCCTTCTTTGATTTCCTGAAATTTTGATGGTCGATGGTTCGATGGTCGCCGGGATGGTCCGTTCTGGCAGGGCAAGTGAAATCCGTTGTCTTCCGCGGTACTCTGCTGGCTTCCACGAACGCCGCACGGGTTTCTAACAAAGGGAATATTTTCGAGATAGGGGATGGAACAATTTTCGCCAGAGTATTCCATCGGTTTGCCCATATTTCCGAATAGGGACCCGGGTGCAGAGGTTCTGCAACGTCGGCAGTAGATAAAATCCTGACGATTAATAGGCTGCCGGCGTTTTTCGATGCCTTTTTGTCCATCGCGCATCGTCCCCGGGTTTATCTCTCAACGAGCAGGAAAAACGCCGAACCGTGCGTCCCCTGCGTTCCGTACGCTCGAATCGAACGCAAAACCGGCAATCGGTAAACAAACGGGACGGCTACGAATAAACTTTTCCTGGATATTTTGCCTGCGATTCCCCGCAACGAAAACCCAACAGAGGACGCGGAACTATTGCGGATTTATAGCCGGAATTGGACTCTAAGAGGATTCCGTGGAGACGGACGCCGTCGGTTTACGAGCATCTCGAGATTTCGGCGGCATCGAAAACAAATCGATCAGCGGATTCGGAAAATAAGCAACTGCGAGGAAACGGTCGAAGGTGTGCGATCGATCCCCCGGGCCAATAAGCATGTAGATGCCGAGCTTGCCGATAAATCGATCGCAGGGAAAGCAACGACGCACGACAAAGAGTCTTTGCTAAAGGTTACATGCCTTTGAGCGGCTCGAGAGACAGAAAAATTCAACAATTTCTTTTCTACATACACAGAATCAGGTTTCATAAAGGAATCAATATGTGCATCTTATTACGTAATATTTGCGTAGTATTTGCTACAAAATTGCTGTAATTGCCGAAACCATTTCTGCGTAACAGCGTTTGCTGAACCCGGCATGCATATTTTCGTATATACATACATGTATACATATAAATTCAACAATTTGTTTCATTGTATAAAACTGTTTCCTTAAAAGATCAATATGTGCATTTTATTATGGGATGTTCACGTAGTATTTGCTAACAAATTGAGTTAAGCATGTTTAACTAGAAGAGCATAGCAGCCATTTTGCCAGTCATACAGTGGGTGTAAAAAGTATTCGTACGCCTTATAAAACAGAATAACATTTTTATAATTGTAGCAAACGACCTGATTTTGTATAATCAATTAGAAGCATTCGTTTACGAAATGATATGCACAAAAGATTTTCAAAAAATTATAATTTACAAGGTTACATGCAAAAATAAAAATGGAATTTTTTAAAACATTTTTATTTGGGCTCTAAATGAAAATTTAAAATATATGTTTTGTAGATCTACAAAAATGTTTTAAAGAATGCCTTTATTTTTGCATGTAACCTTGTAAATTACAATTTATGGAAAATCTTTTGTGCATGTCATTTCGTAAACCAATGCTTCTAATTGATTATAAAAAAATCAGGTCGATTGGTAGAATTATGAAAAAGTTATTCTATTATAAATGGCGTACGAATACTTTTTATACCCGCTGTATATAAAATTGTGTTCTTTTTCTCAAGACACATAGCCACATCTTATGTATTTTTTACACGAATAAATTTCGCACGAACACAAAATTGTAATTCTTGTTCTGTAAAGCGCGCGAGCTCGAAACACGTTGGAGATTAGCGCAGCAGACGGGAAGCGTGGTAAGTGCGACTATGAAAAGAAATTTCGACGGTGTAAAATACGGGAACAGTAGAATTTCGGTTAATTAAATTTACACTGGGACCGATATCAATGACGACAGATTTCGATTAATTGCTCGATGGGG
Source organism: Lasioglossum pauxillum (assembly GCA_933228785.1). Lineage (NCBI taxonomy): Eukaryota > Metazoa > Arthropoda > Insecta > Hymenoptera > Halictidae > Lasioglossum > Lasioglossum pauxillum. Next base: position 41,854,617 of record OW121705.1, on the reverse strand, counting down.
TAGGGGAGAAGCGTTCATCAGTGAAATTGGATTTCGCGCGTGCTCGTAGGTGCGCGTCGCGCGTCGTTTCCACTCGCACTTCACCGACAAAGCGATAAGTATGGCATTGTCGAAGCTCCCGTGTCGCCACACCTTCCTTCACCTTCACCAATTACTTGTTTACAACGCTCGAAAAGCGTGCACTTGATATCAAGTGCGTGAAACTCGTAGAGGGAAGATCGGCCGAGAACTGTTTTACGATACGAGCGATAGACTCGACGGCAGCCCGTTATCCACCGAAAGCAATCAGACGATTTAGAGCTGATCGCGTGTAAAACTCGAAACGTATTCGACATTTATCTATTTATTTATCTGTTTTAAACGGACTGCTCGTTTTTATGTACGTGAGTCGACTCGTCGCAAATTTCGAGTCTAATTTACGAACATTGATCGCAAATACGAAAATGTTCGGACGCATGGTTCAAGTTTATTCGATCCGTGGTCATTCGGTCTCATTTATAACGTCACATTTTAACCTTCCGTCGGGCGCAGTTCGGATATACACAGATCAGTCAACAGATTTCAGCTTTTTTATGAACAACTAATAATCAAACTATGAAGCTACTAGTGGGTGTGGGTTCGCGCCGCTTAAGGATGTATTACACTGCACAAAATAGTGATTGATGTATCTTCTAGAACCGCTGCGTCTGACGGAAGGTTAAAGAAATACGCGTTGGCCATGTGGCGCGTTTCGTCTCCGTCGTGCATGTGTCACAATATTACATGATGAATCCGGAATTGGGATGAATAAGTAAATAATAAGCAAATCAATAAGGGACCAGAATTTTACCCGGAGAAACGTACGAGAGTTAAAAAATTTATTTCGGGTTGAAGTTGGGTTGGGCATTAATCGATTAAGATTTTAATCAAGATTGATTGATTAATGTGTACGATTAGAAAAGTAATGATTGAAAAATCAGCGATTGATTCAATCGATTGATGAACTTAATCGTCAATCGTTGATTGAAAGGAGAAATCATCGAAATATCGGCGATTGATTCAATCGATTGATGAAGTTAATCGTCAATCGTTGATTGAAAGGAGAAATCATCGAAATATCGGAGACTGATTCAATCGATTGATGAAGTTAATCGCCATACGATCTATCCACAAATTGTAATATTGACGGAGATAGAGACAGAGAGCGGAGATGGAGAATTGACAGAAATATATCTCAAGAAAAACTCAGTTTACATTAGGGTTTGTCGGTTTTTAAAAACCGGTTTTCAAAGCCGTTTTTTGAAAGAAAATTTTGCAAACCGAAACCGGTTTTAAATTTATACATAACACTTATATTAATCCGCTATAATGATTTCGATGTAATCAAAAAGTACACAGCTAGTGGTATAGCGAAGAAAGGTCGGGGAACATTATTGCCTTGAACATTTTTGTAGAGGAAAATATCACGAAATTTGGGACACCCTGTATACATATATATGTGGAAATGAAAACAGCGCATAGAGACTGTGATGAAAAATGCTATGGAAATAGCAATAAATAAATATCTGCAAGAACCTGAAGAAGCGACTTCCTCCAGTCCTCAAACATTAAAGAAGGAGTTTTTGATCTTAGAGGCTACAAATAGAAGAACAAAAAATTTAGATTTATTATTTAATGCTTTAAAGACAATTAAGCCCAGTTCAATAGCAAGTGAGCGAGTTTTTTCTATTTCTGGAAATTTTGTGTCGAAAATAAGGACACGACTAAGCAATAAATCAATTGACGTTCTTTGCTTTTTAAAATCACATGTTATTAATCAAAGAAAGAAGTAAAATAATAATGTTCATAAATATTTGTTAATTTCTGTGATTCTTTAAGGGTATTATTTTGTCAATTCTTTAATAAATAAAAAAAAATTAAAAACTTCTATTCTAAGTTGTAAACATGTCTTATTTTTTATCTGTAAAAATCCGAAACCGGTTTAAACCGGTTTCATGGAAAAGTTAAAAACCGAAAACCGGTTTTTTAAAAAGTCGGTTTTTGTATAAACCCTAGTTTACATACTTTTCAGTATTCATAGAGTCTTGATTCCGTATTTCATTCGGAAGTTTCTATTATTATACTCAGAATTTGATACTCTATCGATCTATGGTATAAAAAATAGGACATTCCATTTAAAAAAATCAAGGTGACCTTGGAATGTCCTCCACCACTCCACCCACAAGAAAACAATTAATACTGCTTAATGTAGCCCGTCATATCAAACAACTTTTGTAGGAACACTTTTTTGATAACGACAACGTCTTCCGAGATATCCTGCTGATCTGATCTGATATTCATACATATACCGCATTAAAAAAATTGCATTAAAAAAATTACACAAAAAAAGACCGCACAAAAACAGGTTTGACAGTAATTGTTAATTGCGATTAACGATTCAAGTAGAAATTTATTCGTCAATCGTTGCTTAAATTTTTGCCCAACTCTGCTCTAATTCTCATACTAGTGTTTTCATTCCTCAGCAGTGCTCCTTGGGAGTCCTCGAGCCAGCGGTCTGACGTGTCTCTTATCCGAGCACACCATAAAGATAATAAAACGCGACAAGTCGAGCGTTCTGTCAATAACAATAACGCGTTCTCGAACGAGCTGAGCACGGGGACGACTGCAAAGACGCGTGTAGAAACTTTCAAAATTTCTCGGCAAATCTGCCGTGCCGTGCACGGATCATAGCGTTACTATGGCGCCGGAAATCGAACGTTTTCCTGGCTTCCGTCGCTGCCGGAGGGAAACAAAGAAGGACTCGGGATGGAAATGTCAAGTAGTAACGAAGCTGCAAGCCGATAATGTGCTTACTCTGGCCCGGCGGAAAGAGGACTTTAAACGTGTTTGTGTGCGAAAGACTCGACGTAGACACTGGAAGATGGACGATGGGATCGAAATCGACAAGAAAATCGCAACGTTCGAAGTTCATTTCCACGCGAGCAGCCAAGATCAAAGCAGCAATTCCGTTCCCGCCGAATTATTAAAGGATTTTCTGTGGAAAATCGATTACACTCCGTGACCAGCTGCGCGATCACAGTCTCATTCTACGCTAAACAGTAATGAAGGAAAAGGGACGATAATCACCATCGCCATAGTTCCGTGAATGCACATTCATAGTACTATTATACGGGATAATTTCCACTATAACACTTCGACTGCTAACCACAGACATTCTGTTGTAACATGAAAGTAATTCAATCAATTCATTTCACACTTGGTTCACGGGATACTAAAAGTGACGATTTCGTTACATGTGGGCAAAACCTACCATCACCGATCAAAATGACCGGTTCCGGATTTTTTATTTTACGACTATTGATATAATAAAAATAATTTCATAAGAAATAATTGTATAGATATCTTTAGTGGAGCACATATTAAAATAGGAGCACAAAGTCTAAATAAAACCAATCTTGTCATTTTTCTAAGGGAAGTTACTTTTCCAGTTGCTTTTAAGGCTCGGTAGGTTTAGTGCTAAGATCATTTCAATCCGTGGAAAATAGTACACCAATTTAACCTTTCTACGTTTTAAATATCGCATACTCATTTCTCTCATAAATGTACTCCATTTTGCTCGTTAATCATTTTAACGTATTGGAAATAATATATCAACATTCCTGAAATCTTTTAATCGTTTCGCTGTTGTAAATGGCCGACTCAATTTTGTTAGAAATGCATTGAACCCGCAGGCTAGGAATCATTATATGGCGGCAGTAGTATTGGTTGGCCATGATCAGACCGTAATAGCACCCGTATTCGCTGCATTTTCAAATTCGACTTTCTCGAGAACGAAGTTCCACATGAAAACTGTTATACCAAATTTTGTTCTCATTTTATCATGTACAATCACCCTTTGCTCGATTATACACTCTGTGTAATCGTTGGAACGTACAGTGGAGTGTTTAGCCAGAAAAGTCGGAAAAAAGTCGATTTCAAAATTTTGTGAAAGTCGTATAATTTTTGTTGTCCGACATAATTAAAGTTCTAAAGAACAAAGTTTCAGTATTGTTTTATTTTATTAGTACACCCGGAAAGTACCCTACTTCATCAAAAGTCAAGAGGTTTTTTAGCACGCTTCGCGTTCTGAAACAGTTTTTGAAACAGCATTCATTCCTTAGCGACACTCAAGTGTTCTATGGAAATTGTGTGAATTCATTCATTGCAGAAGCATTTCAAGTAGATATACAGAGCACTTTCGCACAGATTTCATTTCGTTATCATCTAAATTAGTATAATTATTAATATTTGAACATGATCAGCCATTGTGCAGTCGGTGTTCGTTCTGGTATCATTACATTCGATGAAGGTTTGTGATCATAGTACGAAACGAATTAGTCCCACATTTGCACAGATTGCAGATTTATAACTAATTTAGCGTTTGTTCCCTCATGAAAATTAATAGTACAAGAATTAAAAACTTTCTTGAAAAATATATTTACTCACTGAAAAGTTTCGTGATCTGCATATGTAATATTAAAATAATAAATTACATCATTTCAACATATTTTACGCGCAAAAATTAATTTTTCCAGCTTTCCGGTGGAAGCACTCCATTATCACGATTTTTCATGGGTTTCCAATAATTTGAGGAACAAATGTTTCCAACAAAAGTTGAACAGTATTTAAACATCGACAAACTTCTTCTATTTGATAAAATTCATTTAAAAATTCATTTAAAAATTCTCATTATATTGTATAAAATATCGAAAAAAAAATTTTCGACTGCAATTTAGATCATTTGGATCTTTCAAATGTTAAAATGCATTTATGATTTCATAATGTTTACAGCTGACGTTAAGACAAATTGAACGACCCACTTTATTATGACCTCAAGCCCATAAATAACGTGGAACGTCAAATGTTGAAAGTGTATTAACGGTAAGCAAATAAGGTGAAGTGCCCTAAGTCTGGACAGTCCAAAAGTGATACCTAAATCTGGACAATTGAATTTTCATAGTGAAATCAGTAATTAAGAGATTAAATAATCATATTATATATTCTGAGGCCTTAGCTACAAGTAGGTGTGAATATTATTTCACTGAGACATCAATTGAAATTTAAAAATGAATTCAAAGTCCATCTGAAAACAGTATACAAAATAGTCTATTTACATGCGAATCATGTGCATTTATAGTTCGAACTTTTGTTAGAAAAAAAGATATAATTTAAGCCCTCAGACAAAAAATAATTATCACGCATAATAATATTGATATTTTAAAATAAATTGGCAATCAAGCTTAATGTAAATAATAATTATTAATCCAAATATTAGATGTCCAAGATTAGGACTGTTTTCAAATATAAGTACTCCATACTGGGACGCGATGACAGTAGCTGTCCCACTCTAAGCTTATACGCAATGTGCTTACGCCTGAAGCCGGACACGTGTTTGTGAATAAAATCAACGCATTGTTTGCAAATTATTTAACTACATGTACGTATAATTAGTCTTCTATTAGCTTGAATAACGTATAGAGAAAATGTATTCCGGTTGTGACGTTAATAATACTTTATGTTTACATCTTAAATCTATCAGTATTACTACCTAACCTTAAAAGTTGTATTATGACAAGTTTTATTAAAACAGTAAATGAAAATAAATATATATTTGGTTAAATAATACAATACTATAATCTATGATAAGAATACTACATATTACGCAAAGCATCTTCTATTCGTCATGCGCAACAGCGCCACCAACCAACGTTTTAGGTTATGTTCGCTCGATCAACTCGTAAATTGAATTTGTCCCGATATAGGCTTTACTTCGGTCCAGGTACTAGCTTAGATTGGATTTAATATGTCCAACTATAGGTTTGAATTATTCTTGTTAATACAATTAAGATATTAACCTAAACAGTGATTTTTTTATTTATATTACTTTACAAACTCTGAACTGTATGTTAAAACTCTTAAGAAATTGTTTTTGTTTATTTAAAGTGATAAAATTTAAAATAGAAAAACATGCTGTCCAGGCATAGGGCACTTCATCTTAAGTGAATATTGAAAAGATCAAAATTCAGGAGTGACATTTCGCGTCGGCCATAAAGAACCTGGGTTTCTCACGGAGGGTTAAGGACATTTTTGCAGAAGAATCAACGCGGAGGACGTCTACATCGTTGGCTTCTCGCGGCCGACAGTGGCCCGGTAAAATTTACGATCCTGCCGCCGCGAGCAAGCAAAAGCGGGCGTTGGGATCGCGATAATCAATCAAACGTAATAGCGATTCCCCGTGAAAAATGCGACGGCGGCGGGTGGGGGGCGCGATCGAGACAGCGCGCCGGCGAATCCGCGACTCGTTAATGAATCAAATTCGATTGGCGCACGGTTGCGTGCGGCCTTTATCAATCAGTAGCGGCGGCCGACAATACGGTAGGCCACGATGTCCGAGATTCCGAGCCAGCAATTTCGCACGGAAAGCTGTCGGATTGCCGAAGTGGAGTTTTCACGGGACAGAACGGTCGGGAGCAAATTAGGTGGTATGCAAATTAGTGGGCTCGCTTTATAGCGACGGTAGACAAGTTCGCCGGTGGCGCTCGCCATTCTCCTACTCCCTCTCTCCCAACCCTTCTCAGAAAACTGCCGTACCGTCAACGAAGAAACTTGCTCGTCGTCGAGAGGAACAGTTTTCCACCAGACGACGCGACGGGAACAAAGTGGCCGATCTCGTCTCGCGAACAACGATCCGCGTTGTTTCGCGAATCACTAATGCGATTTGCGCCGCGAAATACCGGCGAAACGTGGTGAGACGTCGCGTAAAAGACGAAAGACCTCGTCCAAGACCAGGCTGCTTCGCTTCCGAGATAAAAAGCCGATCGACGAAAGACGTCGCGACGCTCTTTGAATATACCCGCGGAATAGAAATAGTCTCGCTTCGCGAATCGACGCGACGCCTCGATGCATCTACGAAGGATGGGGCTCATCTGAACGAAAACGAGGATCCTTTCGGAGGCTGCGTCGCACGACGTCGTATTTATTCTTTTGCTCGAGTCGTTCGCCTGTGATTGTTATCTTTATACAGCGGATTTTTATGCAAACACAAATGTTTAATCGTGTAGAAGGGAACTAAGAAATTGAACATTCTTGTAAAAATTTTGCATACCAGACTGAAAATTGTATGCATTTATAGGAAGATTAAAAGAGTTTAATATAACTGTTAATCTTTAGTAAGAATCTATTTTTTACCATCTACAATAATACGATGGAAAACACGCCATTACTATTAAAGTCGAAGAAAATGACACCGAAGAGCAAAAACGTCAATTACAATGTTCCCTTATTTTCTTATATCTCCGGAATTAAAATATTAATGCGAATAAAAGAAACAAAACACTCTGTTTCATTCGAGAACGGACAATTTTATCTCCAGCTCGTCTCGTCGCACCGCGCCACGAAGAAATGCTAAATGAAGTTGTAAAAACGAAGGAGGGATGAGGGTTGAACCATCAAGTTTCTGTTCGCAAACAAATTGTACAGTTCCACGGGCGAAGTTCCGCGTTTTCGTCGCCCGTTGGCAAACACCATTCGTTCCCCCTCGAAGTCTGCTTCCGATCTCGCGATCTCCTTTAATGAAACCTTACTCGCCCCTATTTGAATAATCCTGTTTAATTAGACTCCACTTCTCGGCCTAGTGCTCCACCTTAGCCGTCGGATTATCTTAAATTAACCGCCGATGTTCTCGCGCAGTCGATCCGCGCGGGCCCGGAAAATTTTTCTTACCCCTCGTAGGATAAAGGCAGCTCTCCACTGGGCCGGACGAGTTGGAGTTCCGCCGCAAACTCGGTTTCCGAATCACGGCGAGAGGAGGAGCATTAACGACACTCCCAGCCGTTTGTCAAAGTTAAACCGTGGAACTTGAGCGATTCCCCATCGTTTGCTTTAAAAGTAAGACGAATTCCCCATTGTCCCGCGGGTACGGGAATCCGCGTCATTAAAAGCTCCCCGCTAGTTTACACTTTGCCTCTCCGAGGACAATGCAAATTGTTCTAGTCTCCACCATCCTCCCACTCCTGTTCCGTCCCGTTTAGCCTACCGTCTACACCGCCCGATTCTCGCCACTCTTGCGAGAGCGCAATTGAACCTCCTGACAAGAGACAATGTAATTGATCCCGCGAAACGTCTCGATTATGCGCTCCCCTATCCCGAGGAGGAATTGATTGGCAGCGATTTTTGTTAACAGGAGCCAACCGATCGATCAGACGAGTCGAACTGACAGAAATCACGGGGACAATGACGGTGACCTCCGATCGATGGAAGTCCCGCCGGCAGAGCCGACGGTTAACTCAATTTGACAAACTTCCTGATAGCAACTTCGATTACTCGGCACAGTCGATCGATAAACTAGTTAATTAAAATCCTGAAAATCCTGCTGTCGGTGTCGCGAACGAGCCAACGGACACGATTTTTGTCCATTCTCGTTAGCGAAATTCAACGGGAAATTGGGAAAACATTTCGCACGCGAATCTTACGCGGCAACGACAGAGAAAAGCGCAGTTTTCATGTGAAACGGTAACCTCGATGTCAACTGTCTGCTAAACGTAGTAATGGAAAATTTTGATATGGCTAACTATACGAAAACAGTTACAACATTCATACCCTAAGTCAATACAAAGAATATCGAATATTATTTTATGTAATTGCGTTTTTTTGAAGTCGGTTTAATTTTTAGATATTTAGAGAGATTTCAATCATAACTGTTTATCTCGTATTTTAGTTATCACAAGCCCATTGTTTCTTTCTTAGATTATAATAATATTGAAGAAGATACTGATTTTGGTACATATTTTGATACTTTGATACATACTTTGATATTTGATATTTGATACATACATACTTTGATATTTGATATTTTGATACATACAGTGGGTGTACAAAGTAATCGTACACCTTTTAAAAACTTTGATTGATTTTTTATAATCAATTAGAAGCATTGGCTTACGAAATGATATGCAAAAAAGATTTTCCAAATAATTGTGATTTACAAGGTTAAATTCAAAAATAAACTAGAGGGCTATTGTTGCTCGCTCGCTCGCGAGTAGGGTTGTTTTTGTTCGCTCGCTTCGCGAGCTCGCGGGTAGGACTGCTCTTGCGAGAGGGTTAGTGATACGTATGGCTAGTAGGGCCCACAGCTATTAATGACTTTCATTTTGTGTGTGACTCTCCACGAGCCACACAAAGAACTTCCCGATTCGTTAGTTGCTGTATATTATTATTATTATTTATTAAGTGTACGTTTTAAGAAGATTATACGTTTTCAGGGAAATTCAATAGTTTTCTACTTATCAAAATGTTTGCTATATGGCGTCGCATTAAACCAATATCGTATGCTCGTTGCTCGCTTGGTTCCTTGTTATAGCATACTAATGTTACAAAATAAATTGTCTTAATTAGTTTTTCGCAAACGATACAACTCATCATTATCCGGGTTTGCAGTATTGACCTTGGTTTGCTTCGATACTATTAATTTAAATTTTCTCAAAATATATAAACCGCTCAATTTTTAAACTCTGCTCAGTGCTACATACAACATTTGTAAAGTTCGTATTTCTGATGTTTTAAAATCCATACATACTTTCTCGTATGTTTGTCCCTGACTTTTATGAATCGCAATCGCTTCAGCAGGAACCACTGGAAATTGACTACGTGTAATTTGTTATTTTCCTTCACTCGAAATATTTACTTGATTCGATATTTTTTTATTATTGGTGTTAAATTTTGATTTATATTTGCATTTTTCATATAATCACGATAACGAGTTCTTACTTTCACTCCTACTCTGGCCAATTGAAAATCTAACCACAATATAGACGGAATTTTAGTATTTTCTTGAAAAGTAATAAATTTTAATATTCCGCATGCTCCATTAACCAATTCGTCTTCAACGTCAATGTTATTAATTATCATATATTTTATATTAATTTTCAATTTAATCTCAGTTAACAATTCGTTTTGAACTCATTGTTTATTTAAAGATTGTAATATAAATGTTTTTGTACTTTCATCGATATTCTTTGAAAATGTATTCTCGGCGATGATTAACTCACTCTTGCATTGGAATAATTTTCGATTATTGTAAGCGGTTACATTAGCATTAGTTGCATAATTGGAAAAAACATTTTTTTTAATTAAAAAAAAACAAGAAAATTTTTTTTTTAATTTTATAAAAAAAAAATTTTTTTTTAATATATATATATAGTTACGTTTACTTCTTCGGTGGATACGCCTTTCGTATAAATTGCAATGTTTAATCAACTCCTTTCGAAAAAAACTAAAAAACTACTTGACCAAAATGGACCAAAATCTAATCAGCTCTAAGTTACAGCGGGGCACATCGATTGCATCATTCATCATTCCGATCGCGTTGTTACTTTTTCTGAAAACGTTAACGAAAAATTTGATACCATAGAAACGGACATACGTACACACACACACACACACATACCGACATTTTGATAAAAATAGTCTAAAATGACTCCAATGACCATGAAACGTGAAGATCTGCTAAAAATTCGATTTTCGATTTTCGGGGTAATTACAATAACTTCCCTATAAAATCGGGAAGTTAAAAAGGCACTTTTTAAAACTTTTTTCTTTGGGCCCTTAATCAAAATTTAAAATATATATTTTGTAGATATATGTTAGTTATACACACACAGGAAATTTCATGGAAATCGGTTGACGCAGGAAAAAACAACACGGATGGAAAGATGAACGATTCTGTGGATTTTAAGCAGAAACTGATCAAAAATCGTCTAAAATTTCGATTTTCACCATTTTTAACCGCTTCTAGCTCGTATGTATGTTAATCGATTTCGATGAAATTTGAAGCATGTGTATAACTAACATAGATCTACAAAACATCTATTTTAAATTTTTATTAAGGGTGCAAATAAAAAAGTTTAAAAAATTGCCTTTTTTATTTCTGCATGTGACCTTGTAAATCATAATTTTTGGAAATTTTTTCTTGCATATTATTTCGTAAACCAATGCTTCTAATTGATTATAAAAATTCAGGTAGTTTGGTACAATTATAAAAAAGTTATTAGTTTTTAAAAAGTATACGAATACTTTGTACACCCACTGTACTTTGATCTTTTGATATTCGATACATATTTATGCACACGGTATTAGTCTGATTTTTTAGTAGTTAGATTTACATAGTAATTAGATCTAGTAGAAAAAAATGTTCACTTCGAGAGACTTCAGCTTGACTATTATTAACTTCCCGATTTTATAGGGAAGTTATTGTAATTACCCCGAAAATCGAAAATCGATTTTTTAGCAGATCTTCACGTTTCATGGTCATTGGAGTCATTTTAGACTATTTTCAGCAAAATGTTCGTATGTGTGTGTGTGTGTGTGTGTGTGTGTGTGTGCGTATGGCCGTTTCTATGTAATCAAATTTTTCGTTAACGTTTTCTGAAAAAGTAACAACGCGATCAGAATGATGAATGATGCAATCGATGTTCCCCGCTGTAACTTAGAGCTGATTAGATTTTGGTCCATTTTGGTCAAGTAGTTTTTTAGTTTTTTTCGAAAGGAGTTGATTAAACATTGCAATTTATACGAAAGGCGTATCCACCGAAGAAGTAAACGTAACTATATATATATATATTTAGACATATTTAAAAAAAAAATTTTTTTTATAAAATTAAAAAAAAAATTTTTTACAAAATTAAAAAAAAAATTTTTCTTGTTTTTTTTAATTAAAAATACTTTTTTTCCAATTATGCAACTAATGCTAATGTAACCGCTTACAATAATCGAAAATTATTCCAATGCAAGAGTGAGTTAATCATCGCCGAGAATACATTTTCAAAGAATATCGATGAAAGTACTAAAACATTTATATTACAATCTTTAAATAAACAATCAGTTCCAAACGAATTGTTAACTGAGATTAAATTGAAAATTAATACAAAATATATGATAATTAATAACATTGACGTTGAAGACGAATTGGTTAATGGAGCATGCGGAATATTAAAATTTATTACTTTTCAAGAAAATACTAAAATTCCGTCTATATTGTGATTAGATTTTCAATTGGCCATAGTAGGAGTGAAAGTAAGAACTCGTTATCGTGATTATATGAAAAATGCAAATATAAATCAAAATTTAACACCATTAATAAAAAAATATCGAATCAAGTAAATATTTCGAGTGAAGAAAAATAAGAAATCACACGTAGTCAATTTCCAGTGGTTCCTGCTGAAGCGATTACGATTCATAAAAGTCAGGGACAAACATACGAGAAAGTATGTATGGATTTTAAAACATCAGAAATACGAACTTTACAAATGTTTATGTAGCACTGAGCAGAGTTTCAAAATTGAGCGGTTCATATATTTTAAGAAAATTTAAATTAATAGTATCGAAGAAAACCAAGATCAATACTGCAAACCCGGATAATGATGAGTTGTATCGTTTGCGAAAAACTAATTAAGACAATTTATTTTGTAACATTAGTATGCTATAACAAGGAACCAAGCGAGCAACGAGCATACGATATTGGTTTAATGCGACGCCATATAGCAAACATTTTGATAAGTAGAAAACTATTGAATCGGGAAGTTCTTTGTGTGGCTCGTGGAGAGTCATACACCAAATAAAAAACATTAAAAGCAGTAGGCCCTACTAGCCATACGTATCACTAACCCTCTCGCAAGAGCAGTCCTACCCGCGAGCTCGCGAAGCGAGCGAGCAACAATAGCCCTCTAGTTTATTTAATAAATCAGACCAGACGTAAGTCTGTGTCCTTTTCAGTCTATCTCGATATCTCGTTCAAATATTATCTTACGAAAAGACCTAGTTTGAGCCTATTGGATGCCATAAAAATTTTTGAATGAATTCCACCTATCTTACAGAAACGGGCCACCGTGCGTCGTCGGCTGGCACGCGAAAGCTATCAGCCGTTTATCTAGCGCGTCGTCGATCGTTGGTCGCGAGAGGGTAGCAGACCCTCGACGTTTTTCCGTTTCCGTTATCGCCGGTGCGTAACAGGTAGCAGCTCGATCCTCTGGATCGAGAGGAAGGACCCGAAGGAAAGAACGCTCGGGCATAACGTTCGGGGTTGGTTCGGGCCATATTTTCTCGAAATATGTGGCGGAAACGTGGCGCTCGGCACGGTCACCGCCTAAATATAGAATATAGACACACACAGCGAAAGAGAGAAGGAGAAAGAGACAGAACAGTGTTCGACTCACCGAGTACGAGCAGCAGCAGAACTTGTTGCGGGAGCCGAGCCACCATTGTAGGCTCCACCACTCGCACATTTATGAATTGAAATCGGCCGATCACACCGTGCACCGATTCTACTCTCACGATCACAGCCGCCGCTTGCAACAACATTCATTTAACGTTCCTCCCAGGTTTCCTCGGGTGGGCCCGGCCTGTCCGCTTCGCTGGTGGCACACTCCGTTTAGTAGCACAGGGGGGCACAAACACCCGCGCACAGCCACAAAATCAGAATCGATCCCACACTGGTCACGCGCGTATTTTCCGCGCGCGAACACAGATCGGCCGGCGCGGTAGAGCGCCGCGGTTTCGCGATCTCCTCTTCCTCTCGCGTACACGCGAAACACGCGCGACTTCCGTCAAATCAGCTCCGGTTCCGTCTCTGTCCGCTTTTACCCGCTCCGGAATCCCATCGGACGCATGATCGGACCCGCTGCACCCGCTGAAATATCATTGGTCGGTTCGACGTGCGAATTGCCGGCGAACGAGCTCATGAACGCTTGATCGCGAGGATTTGCATCGCGGGGATGTTACACCTCCGCGGAGCGTCCGGTGACGATTCGATCGGATCGGATCGCTGCCATAGTTATCCGAACGCGACCGGTGCGGCGTTTCCTCGATCCCCGAAGAGAGAAAGCGGATACGAAGCAGAAAGCTATTCGCTAGGAAGCTGGCGCAAGCTGATCGACGCGAATGATCGAAAGACTCGCGCTAGACTAAGGTAGAAAGACATGCGCAAGATTAAGGTAGGATCTCCTAAGCGCGTCTGGACGCAGCGTTTTACGATATATACTCCATTCGTCGTCTAGAGACAGGCGCAAGTGATTACTTCTGATCAAGTTTAATGAACTGACCCAGAAGCACATGATGTTGCGTTCAGACGCGTTTGGGAGATCTTTAGACAGCCAGGCGCTAGGTGTAAATTCAGTAAACTACTATTTCTTTGTGACCTCGCGCAAAAACTTACTGCATACCCTCAATTAACACGTTCACGCCGGCGCGGCGCTGCGCCTACTATTTTTATATCTTTATATTTTATATGTCATTTTATATGAGCCACCGCATCGGTGGTACACGCCGGCGGGAACGTGTTAAACCAGGCCTGGGCAACTAGTGCTCTGAGAGTCGATGACGTAGAGTCTGCTAGCCCCACTACCGCACTCCGGTAGCCCCACACGGCCGGACAGGACTCACGCTGGCTAGCCGGCCGGCCAAGTACGGGTAGCCGATTCTACGTCATCGATTCCTGGAGCACTAGTTGCCCAAGCCAGAATTAAACCACAAATACAGATCAAATTATTAGATCGTGCTAAGTGCCCTTTTAATTATAAAAATGCCACAAATAATTTGGTGAAAATCCCATAAAAAAATTAATGAGAAATAAAGAAGTTTTGTAACTGGATTAGGACTGGTTCACACCGATCTCCCTAACCCCGTATCGGATTACGCGGCATGTTCGTGGCCATTTGTAGGATATGTCCTGGAGAGGATATTCGTTTTTCGCAGATCCTACAGTTTCTCTGGTTCCTTAGATCGAATATTTACTGTACAGGGTGTAAAAAAAGTAATGGTCATCCGTCCTAGGGGTGAATCTACACCTCTGGATCGGTGGACATTTGTAAGAGAAACGTGCCGCAAAATTGTTTATAACACAGAAAATTGGTGTTAAAGTTTTTTTTTGCATCAACGCATTCTACTCATCGAGAAGAGGAAAAGTTTGAAAGGAGCCATATGTCACAAACAAATAGTTATTGAGTTATAAGCTGTTAAAGTTTTTGCAAAAGTTGATTGTGTGGAATTATACGTATAGACAAAAGCCTACTACTACAGTCCACACGTCCGTGTCGATGAGACAGAAGATGATCGTGTGCGTGCCGCGAGACAGACGAAATTTAAAGGCGCATTCGTCGTTAGGCTCCTTTAAATTTCGTCTGTCTCGCGGCACGCACACGATCATCTTCTGTCTCATCGACACGGACGTGTGGACTGTAGTAGTAGGCTTTTGTCTATACGTATAATTCCACACAATCAAATTTTGCAAAAAATTTAACAGCTTATAGCTCAATAACCATTTGTTTGTAACATATGGCTCCTTTCAAACTTTTCCTCTTCTCGATGAGTAGAATGCGTTGATGCAAAAAAAGACTTTAACACTAATTTTCTGTGTTATAAACAATTTTGCGGCAAGTTTCTCTTACAAATGTCCACCGATCCAGAAGTGTAGATTCACCGCTAGGACGGATGACCATTACTTTTTTTACACCCTGTACATTGGTTAACTCTCCAGTGGTTAATAGACTTCGATCTGGACACTATCAATTGAGGGCCTCCCTTTTTAAGAGCAATCTTGCTGCTGACACAAGTTGCCCATGTGGTTGTCTGGTACAGGATCCTAATCATGTGTTATGGCAATGCCCGATCTATGATAATAATAGAGATGCTCTAATTCGCAAACTTTGTAACAAGGGTTTCTTTCCACCCTACACAATAGATTCCTTTTTGTGCGGACCTACTCTTTGTCCTTTATTTTACATACATACATTTCTTAAGTCTCACTGTTTATATCTTTAGTTTCAATACTGTATTCGAAAATGTTCATTATTTTGTCTCAATTCTAGTTTAGTTAATCTAATCACAGCCATGTGCATGCTGCTAATAATCCCATGTGGGGTTTTATAGCTTAATAAAAAAAGACTCTCCAGTGTTTTGAATAATATAATGACGTTGAACGGACTACTCACTCATTACTAGACTGCGGATTTTATGCATCAATAATAATAGTGAGTAGGCAAAATACAAAACGGTGAAAACAGTAAAAAAGTTTTGAAATGCTGTTGTATTATTTTCAATTCATTGTTAAGAGAAGAAATAAATATCAAGGTAGCTTCTGCAGCTGCTACAATTTTTATCTTTCATGAAAGTCTGCATCACTGCAGTTCTTCTTGATATACTATAATATTTATCGTCCCTCATTTCTTTATTTCACTGGAACGTGACGCACACCCGCAAGTTTCTTAGCTACACGTTTCTTACACTCAGAGCTTTTTTACATGATACTGCTGTTGTTGTATTACATAAAACTACTCCCCGTAAAAGAATCGATTGAGGAATTTCAAGATAATTCAAAGAAAGTCAAATCAGTACAAATTCAATTCCCGAATCTCTCAGACCCGATTGTGCAGCTGATCAAACATTCTTCCGAGCTTTTACGGTTTGAAAGCAGGGTGGTAATTGACGAGATGCTGCTGCGAATTCCTTAATCTTGAGGATCAATAGCGTGTACGATGGTGAACCGCATAGTCGGCATGGTATTTCGACACGGCCTTGGAAAGCCGTGATTGAAGCCATGTAAGTGGTTTATATGTATTGCTTACGGTGAGAAAGAAATGTGATGGCTTATTCGACTAATACGGCTTCGTTTGATTTGTAATATTGTTCAGTGGACACGTGTTTTCCTAAGGTTTTTAAATAAAATGTTAATGAGCATGCTGATTTAAATTTCACCTAGTTGTTTTTATTTTTAATGCATAAAATCCGCAGTCTGTTAATAACGCAAGGGGTTCATGTTGCGTGTGTGAGGGGAATATTAATTATGGCTTATTCACCTCATACGGTTATTTATTCCGCTTCATTTAGTTTGCAATAATTCGCCTGCGGATTTTTATGCAAAATGCTCTGCATCAATAGTAGGATACAGAGGCGACAAACGAATTCTTTCTTCCTGTAATAATTTTAGTATGTTGATAGTGATAGATCAATATTCTTAGTTCCTACCAATCTTTTCACCTACACACCTACTCTGCTATAATTTTATAAACTCCGCCGTATGCGATTTAAAGTGGTTGTCGAAATCATCAAGTTCTTATCGCGATGAGAGCAAAGATAATTACAATAGTAAACTAATTGTGACGATAAATCCAGCTCTCTGTCAACGAATGCAGAAAAATCTCCGTATCTTCTCGATCTCCCCGGTATGTAAAAATAATTTAGAAAAACAATTACGAAACACAACAGCCCAGGAGAAAATTCGATCGTACCACGCACAATCCGCAAGATTTCGATCGCGGTATCAAACTCGCGAATCCATCACAGTCCCAAGCACCGCGTCCATGAGGAATCTCCTAAAAACTTCGGGAGTGTCTAGCACTTATGAATTGAAGTATGTTCCGCCGCCTATCTCCGAGCATCGAGTGTTCTCGTCGAAAGTGTGACGAAGCACCGGAACGAGAAGCTGTTCCGCTGTTCCAGGGTTCGGCTCTTTAGCGAGACAGCGGAATCCCGGCCGTTCCTTCGATGCAATTAGCCTCGTTAATCGATTCGACGGGTTTCGGTGCTCGTATTTTTCCCGGGGGTTGGCCAACGTAAATCTTCGAGGCCCTTTGTAATTGCAATTTCGTCGAAACGCCACGCCGCGCCGGCCGGCTGGCGAGCGAAGAGACAAAGCACTCGATATTTTATCGAGTGTCTACTTCTCCGCGCGCTCTTCTCACGACTCGCGATTACCGAGAGCAGACCGGTGCGGTGCAGCGATAATCTCGCGGAATATTTTCCTCGTGGCTCGGCTCTAAAGCCAACATTTTATTTTTTCATTAAGGAGACACGCAGCTGCGGACGGGCCGGTGTTATTCGCGGTAATTAGCGAGCTCCGGCGCTTCTTCTTTATTTCGTCCCGGGGAAAATTGTTTGCCCTAGCTGTTAATCATCCGGCCAGCTCCCTAATAAAAACTGCTCGTTTCGCGTCCGGCCGGCGCGCGGGGGAGGGATCACGAATCGCCGCTGAAATCGCGTATCGAAACTTTATTCGTTTGTTTTTCCTTCGCCGGCTGAATATGCATGACCGTCCGTCCCGGTGTACGATTTTTTCGGCGATTCGAAAAGTCGATTTCCCGGCCGTGAATGCTATCACAACGCGCTCCGACGATTTTTACGCGGAAGAGAACGTTCAACACATTTCGCCGGTGGAACGCAAGGCGCCCGTGTAACTTGAATTCGAGATTAAACCCTGTTCACGGGGAGGCTGCATTCAATGGGATTAAATTGATCCCCCCTTTCTCTCTCCGCGATCGTCTCGCTATCGGCGTCGCTCGAATAATGGCAAAATTGATTGGATCTCGCGAAATACCGGACGGGAATTACCGATCCAAGAATCGGCAGCGCAGGAATTCGCGGCGATGATAAAGAGCACTTTTCATAAAACGTGTGTAGACATCGGGAGCTAAAAGCTTCGAAGGCCGCGCCGTTGTTAACGCGATCAGTTCGATTCGATCGGGTACGAATTCCTGCCCGGGAGTGAAGCCGAAAAGCGGAGCGGCCCGATTAAAAAACAAAAAGAACGGCGGGAATAAAAATTTTTCGATAATACGTTCGCGTAATTCAGCCCTGCGGCCGGTGCGCGGCACCGCGATGGCAACCGTAACCACCCGAATTATCTTATCAAACCCGTTCCTCGAATTATGGCGATCTCTCGAGGCCGTTTGGCCGGCTGCCGAGATTTTTCGTGGATATTTTTGTCGCAGCCGTGCATCGGTCTCTGCTCTGTCCGAGCCGATCGACTAAAATGTAACGCGGAGGCCGAACATCCTCGAGTACAATCCAGCTTAGCAAAATAAGTCTACCGTTCGGACAAGGGGGATTTCCAGCCGCCTGGACACAGACCCTCGCGTATCGATGGATCGAAGATACACGGAACGGATACGCGTCCCGCGGCGTTGAAACCGTGCCGCGATTTTATTCGAACGCACTGGTGTTCACTGCCCGCCGGTTTCCGTTCGAGGATCCGGTTCACACGTGGCACCCCGGGCCACCGACGACGACTGATAAATCCCGCGTTCCGATCAGGGGAGGAATGAGCCACCGCAACGACGCGTCGCACGCGGAGTCTCACCGCCGACTGACTAGCGCCGACTCTTCTTCGGCCAACCCCTCCTGCCTGCGTCGCGGTGCTTCTCGACGCGAGCACCAGAACCAGACGCGGCGGATCGGCCCGCTCTACACAGCTTCCAGCCTTGGAAGTTTAATAAGATAGTTTATGCTCGCGGGATTCTCCGCTCGACAAAGGGCCCGCACGGCTTTAACTCGCGTCACACGTTGTCGACGATTTTTCATTTTACCGGCCACACACTGGAGTGTTTGAAATGTCGGAAAAAAGTCGATTTCAACATTTTGTGAAAGTAGTACAATTTTTGTTGCTCGACGTAGTTGAACGCTGAAGAATAAAGTTTCAGTGTTGTTTTTTTTTTATTTGTTGACACGTGGAGTAACCTACTTCATCGAAAGTCAAGAGGTTCTATAGCACGCCTCGCGTTCCGAAACCGTTTTTGAAATAGCATTTTTAAGGATATTGTGTAAAGGTAAAAAGTAAAAATAAATAAAATTAAAAAATTTTTTTAATTTGATAAATTTATAGATGTTAGGAAATTATTATTAAAATTGAAATATTTTATATTGAAATTCATTCATTGCAGAAGCTTTTCAAGTAGATATACAGAGCACTTTTTATAATTATTTATATTTGGACATATAATTGCTCATTCTGTAAGATTTTTTAGTCTCTCTCGTTCTGAAACAGTTTTTGAAACAGCATTTTTAAGGATATTGTGTAAAGGTAAAAAGTAAAAATAAATAAAATTAAAAATTTTTTTTAATTTGATAAATTTATAGATGTTAGGAAATTATTATTAAAATTGACATATTTTATATTAAAATTCATTCATTGCAGAAGCTTTTCAAGTAGATATACAGAGCACTTTTTATAATTATTTATATTTGGACATATAATTTCTCATTCTGTAAGATTTTTTAGTCTCTCTCGTTCTGAAAGAGTTTTTGAAACAGCATTTTTAAGGATACTGTGTAAAGGTAAAAAATAAAAATAAATAAAATTAAAACATTTTTTTTAATTTGATAAATTTATAGATGTTAGGAAATTATTATTAAAATTGAAATATTTTATATTAAAATTCATTCATTGCAGAAGCTTTTCAAGTAGATATACAGAGCACTTTTTATAATTATTTATATTTGTATATATAATTGCTCATTCTGTAAGATTTTTTAGTCTCTCTCGTTCTGAAACAGTTTTTGAAACAGCATTTTTAAGGATGTCGTGTAAAGGTAAAAAATAAAAATAAATAAAATTAACAAATTTTTTTAATTTGATAAATTTATAGATATTAGGAATTATTATTAAAATTGAAATATTTTATATTAAAATTCATTCATTGCAGAAGCTTTTCAAGTAGATATACAGAGCACTTTTTATAATTATTTATATTTGGACATATAATTTCTCATTCTGTAAGATTTTTTAGTCTCTCTCGTTCTGAAAGAGTTTTTGAAACAGCATTTTTAAGGATACTGTGTAAAGGTAAAAAGTAAAAATAAATAAAATTAAAAAATTTTTTTAATTTGATAAATTTATAGATATTAGGAATTATTATTAAAATTGAAATATTTTATATTAAAATTCATTCATTGCAGAAGCTTTTCAAGTAGATATACAGAGCACTTTTTATAATTATTTATATTTGGACATATAATTTCTCATTCTGTAAGATTCTTAGTCTCTCTCGTTCTGAAACAGTTTTTGAAACAGCATTTTTAAGGATATTGTGTAAAGGTAAAAAATAAAAATAAATAAAATTAAAAAATTTTTTTTAATTTGATAAATTTATAGATATTAGGAAATTATTATTAAAATTGAAATATTTTATATTAAAATTCATTCATTGCAGAAGCTTTTCAAGTAGATATACAGGGCACTTTTTATAATTATTTATATTTGAACATATAATCACTCATTCTGTAAGATTTTTTACGATTATAAAACTTCATTGACGATTTTGTTGTACTATTGAGTAATATCCGGTGCTCGTTCTGGTATTATTAAATTCGATAAAGATTTGTGATCATAGTGCAAAAGGAATTAGTCCCGGATTTGCACAGATTGAAGATGTATTACTAATTTTTCAGCAGGAATGAGCATCAACAGTTGCAGAGTGTGTTCCCTGATGAAAATTAATAGTAAGAATTTAAAAATTTATAATTGTTAAATGTTTCGTGATCCTCGTATTTTGCATTAAAAATAATTTTTTCCAGCTTTCTAGTAGAAGCACTCCATTATCACGATTTTTAAGGGTCTTCGAGAATTTGAGAAGAAATGTTTCCAACAAGTTGAGCAGTATTTAAATATCTATAATTTTGCATTTTTAAATGTTAAAATTAATTTTTGATTTCATAATGTTGTAGCTGACGTTAAAACGAATTCAATGAACTGCTATATTATGACCTGGCCATAATATAGCCCATAAGTAACGCTAAAATAGTTCTTCCGGACTTTTCGGGCCAAATTCCCAACTGTGGGCCAGCCGCGGCGACGCACACTGGGCCACAATCAAAGAAAGATCGCTAAAATTGAATTTTCCAAGTATACAGGGTGGTCAGTAATGGACGGTATCCACGTAAAAACAATAAGTGAGAAATCTCTCCACACAGTGCTCTAAAATCGTCAAAATAAATTTCACTTGCAAATGTAAATAATATAAAAGTTTACAATTAAAAATAGATAATTTCTCCGAAGAAGAAGATTTGTTTCTTCAGTTTTTCCCGGAAAATTAGTATGTTTCTTTTGACCATACGTTTCTGAAACACCCTGTACAATACAGCATTGAGAGAAAAATTTCGCGCTGTCGGTTTGTTTTCGACTGCACAGGATTGTTGGCTGAATAGTTTGTTTGCGATGTAAGCATCGTTACGGCAGTCGTATGGCGTGTTTACGTTTTCATTACACGAATTTACAGAATAAGGGTTTGACGTTGCTGTTTATAAATAACGAGAATGCTGGCGGAACAGTGTTTGATGGTGTGCATAGGATTAAAAGAGTTATTTTGATGAATTATTCCTGTCTTAGCGACGTTTTGAAAGACAAATGGTTTGAACGATAAAATAGCTAAAGTAGTCGGGGCTCGATAAGCTGTAGGATTAAGGATCATTCTTTATGAATTACACCGACTTGTACCGCAGAATACAGGTTAGATTGTGGCAGCGGAAGTTTTAGGTTCAAATTGATGAATGTGCTCCGAAAAACAAAAATGGATGTTCTTATTCTAATACAGTGCCTCCAATATTCACGTAGCTCAACTCTTGTTCATTCATCTCCATTATTTTTACTTTCAATACTAATATTTTAGGAAGAGATAGATATTTTATTTCATTCCAACATTTTCTTGTTCTGGAGTGTGAAGTGTTTTACCGCTATTTACAGATACACTACAAAATGGTTCAAACAACAGTATTGCATATATACACAAACGCTTTTTGCAACCAATAGAAGATTTTTTGCAATCAGTACATATAATGGGTATTCCCAGGAGAAAAAAAGGAATTTGTACATTTATTACAGAACTAAAGTATATCCCACGAGACAGTAATCCCGCGGAAAGACCAGTTTTCGTTCGCCTTTGAGCATCTTCGCCCTAATTGGTTCAAGAAAGTGGGGAGAGGGTCGTGGAATGAGAGATGATAGGCTCGCTGCGCCCCCACCATCTTCTAAGCTGCGCGAAGCGGGGTTACTCTCTCGTTGGATATACTTTAGCTGTACCCGGCCACGCGTTGTTGTTGAAAGCGCACGTTTCTAATATGTATAATTTCACAATAAACATGTTTTTACCTGTCACAGGTGTGGCATCTATATAATAGGTGTGTAAAAACACGCGCGTATTCGAATGCAACGTGGTGTCAAAATTTCAAAGCAATCGGTGAAGACCTTTCGGAGACTTAAGATTTTGAACAAACGAACATTTACATTTTTATTTATATAGAAGATATTCATGAGTCTTCATTTACACTCTGTCGAACTCAAAGTCTGGCTCAATGCTTCAAACCTAGGGATTAAGTCAAATCCAAACGAGAATCCATGCATATTCAGTTTGCAGCATTGGCACGAAGAGGTACTCGAAACGTTTAACAAGATGTGAAAAATCAATAGAAAATTGGCAATAATCGGTGTGCTTCGATTTTCAATCTTTCGTAACACTGTTAATCAGCCAAACCACGTAATAGTCCAGGATCCACCGACCATTTTTACAAGTTATTACTATCAAGCTAATATTCCGTGAGTAGCTTCATTTTAATGAGACGCCCAACTTTTTCTCTTGTGGTACCTCGATTGTGGTAGCTAACAGGGGTAGCAGGGATAAAATATGTCGATTTGACGATTCTCAAAAATTTATTACTAACTGGGTTTCTTTTGTTAAATCTCAAGATAATTATCTAAATTATTCGAAAAAATATTTGTCCTACAAAATGTATGGTTTGATCAACGAGTCCCCTCCTTCCAACATGTATCGACAACGAGGTCATCAAAAATGATTACTAACCAGCTGATTTTTTTACTGTTGCATTTGGACACAGAACATACTAACCTATTATGTAATATTTTTGTCCTACAGTTAGTAATAAGAAAAATGGTTTTGTAGTATTAACAATTTGTGAGTATAGGACCGGGATAACGTACCACGCAATTTGTAGGACAGTGTGGCTGTTAAATTATATAAATATTAACTAAGCAACAGTAAAAAAATCAGCTGGTTAGTAATCATTTTTGATGACCTCGTTGTCGATACATGTTGGAAGGAGGGGACTCGTTGATCAAACCATACATTTTGTAGGACAAATATTTTTTCGAATAATTTAGATAATTATCTTGAGATTTAACAAAAGAAACCCAGTTAGTAATAAATTTTTGAGAATCGTCAAATCGACATATTTTATCCCTGCTACCCCTGTTAGCTACCACAATCGAGGTACCACAAGAGAAAAAGTTGGGCGTCTCATTAAAATGAAGCTACTCACGGAATATTAGCTTGATAGTAATAACTTGTAAAAATGGTCGGTGGATCCTGGACTATAAGAGATTAATTGATAACAGCCCTAGACGATTGATGCTAGGTCTGCATAAAAGTGTTCATTTAAGATGGAACGAGTCTCTGAGAAGCTCGTTCTCTTTCCAGTTTTACAAGATGCCTTCAAGTGCACTGCTGCAGCGCTTTTCGAGTGGGGGCAATTCAACGACACCTCTTCAGAAATATTTAATAGTGATGCAACTG
The DNA here is from genome assembly GCA_933228785.1 of Lasioglossum pauxillum. Taxonomy (NCBI): domain Eukaryota; kingdom Metazoa; phylum Arthropoda; class Insecta; order Hymenoptera; family Halictidae; genus Lasioglossum; species Lasioglossum pauxillum. Next base: position 41,830,255 of record OW121705.1, on the reverse strand, counting down.
AATACACGGATGGTCGGGGACGGACTTGTCGAGGAAGCAGGGGACAAATATGTCTTGACACAAGCGAAAATACGGAACCGATACCTCAGGTCGTGTAACATTTCAAAGGTATCGACTAATTTGTGTAGTTTCACTGAGCCGGTCCTCTGTGTACCTCTTTACTACTTGATGACGCCCTCTGGGAAAGTTGACAGTATTCTCTCTGAATTCCGTTGCCGCACCGTCAACATTGACACTGAGAATTTCACGAAGGGTAGAGAAACGTGGGCAAACTGACAACAAGTAGGTTCCGTCATTGGGTAATGAGAATTTTATTGTGATTGCGGTGGGAACGCAATTTTCCTGCTACCAAACTTGTTACGTCGATCCAAGATTGTCCCCCCTCCCCCAGAGATTATCCCCCGCCATCGCCACTTTCTGATTTCTTGTCCTATTTTTTATGACCGTTCCACTACATCAGGTCTGGGCAACTTTTGGCTCGAGGTCCACGGACGACTCCTCCCGCTTCTTTTTTTGCTTTTATAGTTTAAGGACTGTTAGGAAAAAATGTATTTACGCACTCGCATCCCCTTTAAGGATGACGGTCGAGAGGGAAGTGTGGAGCCCGACCAGAGTTATGCTAATTCAATTACATTGTAATTACGTTCAATTACGTAATTGAATTACATTGTATTTCAATTAATAGTAATTCAATTACGTCGTAAATGAATAATTGAAATACAATATAATTGAAATAAAATATAATTAAATTACAGTATAATTGAAATACAATATAATTGAAATATAATATAATAAAAATACAGCTCTCCAAATTATAGCCCAGAACTTGGAAGAACTTGCGATATATTTTTATATTTTCTTTCATATACAGTAACTGCGGGTTTACTGTCGAACAGCCGTGTTCTGCACGGACAGTATTCCCGCAGTGACATCATTTTTTTCACAATGTAACACCAATATTTAATCTTCTTTATTTTTCATTATTATTTTATGGAACTTTATAAGTAATAAATTCCTTCTGTTTGAAACCTTTACATGGATTTTTCAACCTCTTCTTGACTCTGACTTCATTTTTCATAATTCAATTACAATGTATTTTATAATTGTGCTCCATTGCAATTACGAATTACATTGTAATTTAATTGATTGAAGATCTGAATTGTAAATTACAACATAATTGAATTACAATTTAATTCAATTACAATGTATTTTATAATTGTGCTCCATTGCAATTACGAATTACATTGTAATTTAATTGACTGAAGATCTGAATTATAAATTACAACATTATTGAATTACAATTTAATTCAATTACAATGTATTTTATAGTTGTGCTCCATTGCAATTACGAATTAAATTACATTGTAATTTACATTGTAATTTAATTGGCTGAAGATCTGAATTATAAATTAGAACATAATTGAATTACAATTTAATTCAATTACTTTGTAATTATAATTCTGGAGTAATTCAATTGTAATTCTGCACAACTCTGAGCTCGACACGGTACTCTCAAACTGTACCGGACCCACACCCACTAAAAAAACCTAACAGTACAGTGATCCAACTCTTTCCCATGATTTTCAACTAATGGAAGCATCGAAGGTTACTGGAAAGTAAAGTACTGGGTATCGGCAACTGATATCACTTCGGACACCAGAGTATTTTGCGGGCCATGTACCGGCGCGGCGGTCGTATTTCACGATACGTTGACGATGTTGTGACGCCACACCCGATAATTAATTAGCGATACGCACGCGAAGACGCAGATGCGGCCCGCGAGCCGTCTGCATCCGCGTTTGCGGCGAGCCGCCGCACCACGTTGCGGTGATCATCCGCGCGGACATCAGCGGTTTTTCGTCGTGACAAACCTTGTCCGGTTCAACGATGGTTAACGGCACATGGGAATTCATTCTGGGCCACGTCGCGTTCCAGTTTTGTAGCGCTTACCGCTGGACCTGCGACGTTAGCGTTGCGCGAGTGTTGCCGTATTACGATCCGCTAATCTGGCTGGATAAAATTCATGGAAAGCAATCTTAGGAACCTATGCATGTGAGAAATAAACTCTTGAGAAATAAGCTGTGAGCATACCCATACCTGTGAGCATAAGTACACCAGCCCTTGTCTATTTAATTATTTATTTCATAAATGACGAACTGTAATTCTAAATTTGAGGCATGCATTTTTATGGTAAAAGAACGCTCTTCATTAAAAAAGAAATATTTCTGAAGTATTGAATAGGTTCGGCAGACTTCAAAAAAGAAAATAATCTATTTGTTCGATCGAAAAATGCTGGTTCTGATTATATTTTTTATTAAATTTCATTAATATTGACACTTTCAACATTGCTAAACATTGAAAGTAATGCAGCCGCTCGGACCATTGCGATGGTCCAATGATAAACAGCAGGGCTGAACACATTTGCTTCAATTAAGGTAGAACTTCCCCACCATAGCGCCCACTGTCCCCTTCCAGTAAGCGTCATTACTAGGGGTGTGCGAGAACCCGAAATATCGGGTCGAGACAGGAACAAGAAATTTTTTCGGGATCGGAACGGGTACCCGAAAATTTCGAGATTCTCGAATTTATCGAGATTCCCGAAAAAATCGGGATTCTCGAATTTATCGGGATTCCCAAAAATTTCGAGAACCCAGTAATCACTTATATTCGTTTTAATGAATACATTTATAGTTTCGGATTTTTTATTCTAGATGTTTTCGAGATTGAAAGAATGTTGTCCATCACGAATTGTTTTCAAGAGTGTCTTATGTCATGTTCTCGAAATTTTCGGGAACCCGATTTCTTTGGGAACCTCGAAATTTTCGGGTTCTCGCACACCCCTAGTCATTACCATAGAGAACGGACGCGGTGCATGAAAGAGCGGTTGATGGGGAAAGCAAGAGTTTGAGGGGCCTATACTGTGCCCAGCACTGGTAAAAACGATCGCGATTATAAGGTAGAAATTTCCTCTATGTATAAGCCATTTAGTGGTGCAGTTTTTTAACTCAAAACCTACCGAGCCTTAAAAGTATCTGGTACATGTTCCCTTATAAAAATGACAAGATTGATACTACTTAGACGTTCTGCAGCTCCTATTGTAATATGTGCTCCACTAAAGGTATCCATAGAATCATTTCTTATGAAATTATTTTTATTATATCAATAATTGTAAAATAACAAAAAATCTGGAACCGGTCATTTTGAGCGGTGATGGTAGGCTTACTTACTGTTAAAATAAGTTTAATTTAACTTTTAACATTCTTTGGTTTATCATTTCATGTTAATTAATGAAAATATTAAAAACATACTCAGCAATTGATATTGTATCAAAAATATTAAAAATATACTCAGCAATTGATATTTTATCAAAAATATTAAAAATATACTCAGCAATTGATATTTTATCAAAAATATTAAAAATATACTCAGCAATTGATATTTTATCAAAAATATTAAAAATATACTTAGCAATTGATATTTTATCAGAAATATTAAAAATATACTCAGCAATTGATATTTTATCAGAAATATTAAAAATATACTCAGCAATTGATATTTTATCAAAAATATTAAAAATATACTCAGCAATTGATATTTTATCAGAAATATTAAAAATATACTCAGCAATTGATATTTTATCAAAAATATTAAACATATACTCAGCAATTGATATTTTATCAAAAATATTAAAAATATACTCAGCAATTGATATTTTATGAAAAATATTAAAAATATACTCAGCAATTGATATTTTATGAAAAATATTAAAAATATACTCAGCAATTGATATTTTATCAAAAATATTAAAAATATACTCAGCAATTGATATTTTAAATGAAATAAAAATTCACTGAAAACAGATGCACCTTAACCTACCTTTTAACAATGCGGCGATAGCTGTAACTCCAAAACAAATTGTTTTCCTATTCAGTCCTAAAATTTCATTGGGCACTATTACTAAAATTTATCGATTTAACCTTTTTTTTAGATTATACTTATAATTGTTATTTATCACCACGAAACGACGTAAACAGCGTTATACGATCGTCTGGCTCATAGCGGGGACATGATTGATACCGGGGACATTTACCTTACCTTACGTGGTTCATTGAAAACACAAAAGCTGCTCGGTCGGTCCTTGATGACCGGATTTCGCGACGTCGCGACTATAGTCTCGAAGGATCGACTTATACGTGATCGTTCGTGCGCGAATTCTTTCGACGCCGGAGGACAATGGCGGGGCGGCAGCAGGGCAATTTTACGAAGCGTCGTCGGCCGCGACGAGTGTTAAAAGTCTGGCTCGGAACACAGGGAGAATAGGGAACGCTTAAAACCGGGGACAGTTTTCAACGCTTCGATATTACCATAGATATTACTCCGTTGCTGCGAACGACGTTACCTTTCCCCGTCAGATTCGCGCGCGTCCTTGCGATGAGGTAGAGGCGCAGCTAGATGCTGACGGGGAGCAGATTTATGAAAGGATTAAATTAAACCGGCCACGATACCGTCGCGTCGGACAGTGGAAATCACCTCCGGGAAGGCCTACCCGGAGAAATTCGAAGCCAAATAAACTGCGACTGCGACGACTAGGACTTCGTGTTAACTAGGCTGTCATCGACTCGCATGGGCTTCAGCTTTTTTTGTTGTTGCAGGTTCCTTGTGGAATTCGCTCGTGAATATCATGACAGAATTTTAACAAGTTGGACACCGTGTGTGTGATGCAGGGTGTCAATACCACAGCCCTTTGGACCGATAGATATTTATATTGGAATGTAGCATCAATACGTTCCGTTGTTCTCTTTTGTTTATTTAATAAAGAATTATTTTCCTGATTGCAAACCGGCTTCTTTCGAATTACAGTTATAGACTCATTACTAATGAGTCATGACTGAATCCTTATATACGTTCCGTATATACTTGAAATATACGTTTTCAAGAGTTGTTTATTTTCATTATTTCCCAGTGAACGTGTGAAGACTGACAGAAACAATTTGAATGCTAGGTCAATAACAACTGGAAATATCGTTCATCCGTACGCTTCAAAAATGGCACATTTTAGTTTTGTCTGTTATAAACCTCGGCGTGTCGATATTTCTATAGAGTCTGCATTTGCACCGGAGCCGTAACTTTCCTCTGTTCCTCCTTTTTCAAAGAGAAAATTCCATTCGCCGCTCTCTTTCTTTATCCTACGAGATATCCGCTGCCATTCCTGTGGTATTTCGAATAACAGGCGACTGTGGATCCTGAAAAGATCTGTCAAATTCTATTTTCCACGAAAAATAATGTGTTTTCAGTTCTAAGCCCCTTTCAAACGTAACCAAAGAGTAGATTTTCAGACAAAAAGCGCATAACAATTATTTATATACACGGTGGAATAAAAAGGAGTAATTTACGAGGTAGTGCATGAATTAAATTACTTTGTGGCTCATTAATCAACGCGCCAAAGACTTGAAATTAAAATGTTGATTGAACAGTATACTCGATATATATTCAAAGATAAGATTTTCTTATAATATAAGGTCGTGCAATCTCACTTCCCATCGATTCTTAATGCGGAACAATTCGTCTCGATTCGGTAGCCATCGCCATTATCCGTCGATTCGCAAGAAGTAGTCTTCGAAGATGGAATCCCTCGGCCAAAGGGGGATCTCCGACCTCTTGGACACGATAATGAAATTCCCAAGAAAATTAATTAATCGCGCTTAAGACATCCGTCCACTTAGCAGTCAGCTGCTGTCACGATGAACGTCTCAACGCCACGAACTGTGTAATAGCATGGTAATCGAGATGAATTGATCTTTCAAGACGAGCATTATTGCTTTCGTTATGGCCTGGAATAATTGTATCTACAGTGAAACGCGCTGCGAACGAAGGGACCTCGACGATTCCTTTTCCACCAAATTGCAGTGCATATTCCGAGACGTTTGCTCTGGAAATATACGATTCCCCCGGAAGACTTTTGATCAACTTTATGTGACATAACTGAAAAATTCTTTTTTCGCGAATTTAAAAATTGATGCAGGGGTCCACTTTGCAGGAAGTATATTTTAATCGATGGAAGCATTTGAAGAGAAAAGTGTCATCAAACTATAATTTGCGTACAAAATAGAATTTACGTGCCGATCCAAATTAGGCTACTTTCCCCCAACCCATATTGTCGAATGTATTGGGTTGGGGAAAAAGTTTCTTCCTATCCTCCCGATAGATGGTCTTACCATGTCATAACTCCGTTAATGTCAATCGGATCCGACATTACTCGAGTGCGTCTGAAAAGTGATAGGGTAAGGTTGCTCAAGTCGTACCAGTGCTTAAGTCGTACCACTTTACTGTCGGACTAAGACGTTAGCGTTAACTTGCTAGTGTAAATTGAAGAGTTGAAATTTAAATTGCAGAGTTGAGATTAACGAATTGAAACTAAAAATTGAAGTTGAAATGGAAGAGTAGAAATTGAAGTTGAAATGGAAGAGTTGAAATTGAAGTTGAAATGGGAGAGCTAAAATTGAAGTTGAAATTGAAAAATTGAAGTTGAAAATGAAGTTCAAGATTTGAAATTAACTAATTGAAATTGAAAAAATTGACGTTGAAATTGAAAAATTGACGTTGAAATTGAAAAATTGAAATTGAAGAGTTGAAATTAAAAAACTGAAGTTGAAATGGAAGAGTAGAAATTCAAGTTGAAATGGGAGAGCTAAAATTGAAGTTGAAATTGAAAAATTGAAGTTGAAATTGAAAAATTGAAGTTGAAATTGAAGTTGAAATTGAAGTTGAAGAGTTGATATTGAAGTTGAAGTTGAAATTAACGAATTGAAATTAAAAAATTGAAGTTGAAATGGAAGAGTAGAAATTGAAGTTGAAATGGAAGAGTTGAAATTGAAGTTCAAATGGGAGAGCTAAAATTGAAGTTGAAATTGAAAAATTGAAGTTGAAAATGAAGTTCAAGATTTGAAATTAACTAATTGAAATTGAAAAATTGACGTTGAAATTGAAAAATTGACGTTGAAATTGAAAAATTGAAATTGAAGAGTTGAAATTTAAAAATTGAAATTGTTGAGTTGAAATTAAAAAATTGAAGTTGAAATGGAAGAGTAGAAATTTAAGTTGAAATGGAAGAGTAGAAATTGAAGTTGAAATGGAAGAGTTGAAATTTAAGTTGAAATGGGAGAGCTAAAATTGAAGTTGAAATTGAAAAATTGAAGTTGAAAATGAAGTTCAAGATTTGAAATTAACTAATTGAAATTGAAAAATTGACGTTGAAATGGAAAAATTGAAATTGAAGAGTTGAAATTAAAAAACTGAAGTTGAAATGGAAGAGTAGAAATTCAAGTTGAAATGGGAGAGCTAAAATTGAAGTTGAAATTGAAAAATTGAAGTTGAAATTGAAGTTGAAATTGAAGTTGAAGAGTTGATATTGAAGTTGAAGTTGAAATTAACGAAGTGAAATTGAAAAATTTAAGTTGAAATGGAACAGTAAAAATTGAAGTTGAAATGGAAGAGTTGAAATTAAGGTGAAATGGGAGAGTTAAAATTGAAGTTGAAATCAAAGTTGAAATAGAAAAATTGAAGTTGAAAATGAAGTTGAAGAGTTGATATTGAAATTGAAGTTGAAATTGATATTGATGATATTGATGATATTGACGTTTAATTACTTGTGTAACGTCTTAGTACGACAGTAATGGTATTTTAGAGTTATTTAAATTGAATTATCTCTTGAACTACTAACTTTTCGACATACATGGGTTAGTACTTTTTTATAACGAATGTCCAGCTGCATCGATTGATGTATTAAAAAATACCTCATTCCATTTAAAAAAATATCAATGACCTTGAAATCTTGTAAAAAAATGGCCTTGAGAAAAAATTGTTACCATCATCAAATTCGCCCCTTGAAACAGTACAACTTTATTCTGTGGAGATTTTTTGTACGACTAATAATAACCGAGATATATAGGTGTTCGTACTTGAACGGACCTCCCTGTATACATCTGAGTCAACCAAGTTGCTTTACGTATTACTGTGTGTGAATTACGTATTATCGTTGATGCATGAAATAAATGTGTACCAAATATCTATGCAAGAACGACTTTCTGCTTTCGCTGAAACTAGCGGATGCTACTTCAGGGTGTCTGTGTGACATCTGTGCTCGTGCTTCAGCAGATAAGCAGTGCGTAAGAGCTCGAAGTTTCCCGAATTTTTGAGTATGATTTCGTGTCGGCTCGGGTCTTAAAACATTCTCGGTTCGCAAGAAGAATAAAAGCGGCGGTTGGATGGTGAAAAATCGATAGAGAGGATTCAGGGGGATGATCAGGTGGCGTCCATTTACGCGACGACAGAGGTCTCTGTCTTTCCAGCGTTTCAGGGGGAGCATCTTCAGATTAGGGACGGCCGGATGGAAGCGTGAGGAGAAAAAGAAAGGGCGAAATCAAGGTTAACCTGCAAGTCGTGTTCCTACCAGGCCACTTACCGGCGTTTCTTTCCCAAGGCCTGTTCATCCACGGACCGCACATTTATCACTTTCCTGCCCGTTATTTCCTCTCGATAGCTTTTACACCCCGTCCATGGTCCTCGTCCGGTCGATTCCCTGAAAAAAAAAGAAAAAGTGTCCACGACCTGGTCGGCTTCCGTCGATTTCGCCGAAGAAAAGGGTGAAATAGCTTGTCCGCTTTGATATTCACTCCCTCTTCCCTTCGGTGATTCGGATTCCCTGGGAATCCAGTTAACCGGTTCCTCTTTTTCGTGCGATTTCACGGTACACCTCGGCGGTTTCGATAATTCCGAATGGTTGAAACGTCGGTAACGAGATCAGCCTCCGTTCGGTGTAGAACTTTCGGAAATTGAGTGCAAAAATCGTCAACTCTTCGCGGTCGGAGTCCCGACCGTGCCCAACCATGCGATGTTACTATTCGGTTAATAACGTGAGATTGTACATATCGCACCCTAGCATAAATAGTGACATAACTGAAACAAATACAGTATTCCCACAATAATAGATGTCATAGATATAATAGATATTCATGATTGCACATATCGCACCACGGCAAGAATAGTGACATAACTAGAAAAAAAGGAGTTCTCCCACAATAATTGATATCATAGATATAATAAACAGTGGGTGTACAAAGTATTCGTACACTTTTTAAAAACTAATAACATTTTTATAATTGTACCAAACAACCTGATTTTTTATAATCAATTAGAAGCATTGGTTTACGAAATGATATACAAAAAAGATTTTCCAAAAATTATAATTCACAAGGTTAAATGCAAAAATAACTAGAGGGCTATTGTTGCTCGCTCGCTTCGCTCGCTCGCGAGTAGGGTTGTTTTTGCTCGCTCGCTTCGCGAGCTCGCGGGTATGACTGCTCTTGCGAGAGGGTTAGTGATACGCATGGCTAGTAGGGCCTACTGATATTAATGTTTTTTATTTGGTGTGTGACTCTCCAAGAGTCACACAAAGAACTTCCCGATTCGTTACTCCTTCGCCAACATCGCTAACATCGTTTTTTTTGTACTTTCATCGATATTCTCCCAAAATGTATCCTTGGGAGTAGAGATGATAAATTCACTGTTGCATTGGAATAACTTTCGATTATTCCAAGCGGTAACATTAGCATCAGTTAAAAAAAAAAATTAAGAAAAAAATTTTTTTTTATGTAATTGCGTTTGGTTCTTTGGTGGAAAATTATCGTCCTCCCTTATAAATTGCATCGTAGGATCAACTCTTTTCGAAAAAAAACTAAAAATCTATAAAACTACTTGACCAATATGGACCAAAATCTAATCAGCTCTAAGTTACGACGGGGCACATCGATTGCATCATTCATCATCCTGATCGCGTTGTTACTTTTTCTGAAAACGTTAACGAAAAATTTGATTACATAGAAACGGCCATACGCACACACACACACACACACACACACACACACACACACACACACACACGAACATTTTGCTGAAAATAGTCTAAAATGACTGCAATGACCATGAAACGTGAAGATCTGCTAAAAAATCGATTTTCGATTTTCGGGGTAATTACAATAACTTCCCTATAAAATCGGGAAGTTAAAAAAGGCATTTTTTAAAACTTTTTTATTTTCTTTATACAACATTACTCTCTAACATTTTCTACTATCTTCAAGCCTATCGGAGATATTCGGGTAGCCTGTATCTCGTAAATCACCCGGTATAATCCTGTTGTCGTCAACAAGTCGACACTCGTCCCGAAAGCGTTAAAAGTAGTTTCTCTTTTCCGTGCGATTTCACGGCAGACCGCGACGCGGCGTTTCCAGCAATTCCACGGGCGATAACGAGATAACCCCTGATTCGTTGTAATTTCTAGAGCGTACGGGGTTGCAGCCCGACGACGGGACGCGATGGGGAAGAAAAGGAAAGCATGCCGGGTTTAATCGCGCGGACGCTCGTCGAACCTTGTTGAAACAATTTAATCCTAGGACCGTTTAACATTCCACGGCGGGTGTTGGGACGAGAACTGGTTCGGCGAAATAATGCTGATCCACGGGGGCCGGTCGCAGCGATGATGGGACGAGTTTTTGAAAAGCCCCGACTCCTCGAAGCTCGTCTAATCGCCCGTTTTATATTCGTTCATCGAACGCGAACACGCCCGCATATTTCTATCATTCCTTACCCGATCGTCGTCCTTTTATTTCCTTCTATTCAACCGTGCTCCCCTTTCTCATCTCCGCGGCGCGACGCGATCGTAGCGCGGCATAAACGACGCATCCATTATCCGCCTTTAGTCAGCCTGAAAATGAACCGGAAGATTAACTTCGTTGTTTGCGCACCGTCACGCCTAAGGAAGATTTCTTACGGGAATTTGACTGGAACTAACGTAGGATCTTCCCGGATTACTTTCTCGCGTATCGAGGACTTCGATTCTTCTTTGCGGGTACGAGAATTGAAAAGTCTCTCGCGGTTTCGAGTCACATCATTCGTTACTGTTCTCATGTCGTCGCAATCGCGGGTTGAATGATTTAGGCCCTCCACACACGGGTCGATTGAAATCGCGTCGTGAAGTTCGTACGTCTTGAACGTCGTACGATTCATGCAACAGACGCGATTGCCGTCCACACACGAGTCGATTGTAATCGCGTCGTGAAGTTCGTACGTCTTGATCGTCATATACGATTCATGTGACGGACCGCGATTGCCATTTGCACACGGGTCGATTGTAGTAAATTTGTGTTTTTCAAACATCAAGAATCGCGTTTTCACGTTTTCACTTTCAAAAAATTTTATAAAAAAATTAAACCGACTTCGAAAAACGTACTAAAAAATATGAAATAATTATAAGTATAAATAATTATGTGAATACACACGAACTTAAATACAATAAAATCTTTTCGGAGGCGGCGCAAAATTGAAAATTTTCCAAATGACAGATGTTGCTGATTATGATTTCATTAGAATATGGTGAATCTGAAAATCAGTAGGTCGTAAGAGAATATACATTAATATGTGAAAGCATGTAGAAGAATTTAAGGAATTTAAGGAAAATTTTCAATTTTGCGTCGCCTCCGAAAACATTGTATTGCATTTAAATTCGTGTGTGTATTCACATAATTATTTATACTTATAATTATACTTATAATTTTTATTTATTATATAAAATTTTTTATTTCACACTTTTTAGTGGTACGAGTAAAAGGGCCTAGTCTTTTAAGATGGTCAAAACTGCCCTTAGAGGTTTTTCAATGGCTCTTGAACCATTCGAAAGCTGACCAATGAAAACCCATCTGAGTAAAACCCTATAACTATCACGGGCAAGCTAGAGAGCTGAAAGTTTACTCGGATGGGTTTTTATTGGTCAGCTTTCGAATGGTTCAAGAGCCATTGAAAAACCTCTAACGTCGAAAAATGAAGATTTCTCAAAAATATGAAAACATGCTATTAATAGTGCCCGAATAAGCTACCATCAAAAGCGGTGTCCTCGATTTTTTTCAGATTTTTTGTTGTGGGAGATCATTGTCAAAAACAATAAAAACCAAACTGCTTCGACGTTTTTGCTGCTAGAAGGAAAGCTAGACTTGCAGGTTTTACCGTGGGGGTATATTAAGCTCTAATTAGTGATACTACATCGAATTAAGCAATTTTTTTACCTCAGAAATGCGATTTAAGAGAGTAAAAAAATCGTCTCCTGTGGAGTCGCGCGAATCGTACGATCCACGCGATTTTCCAACTTCGCTTCCGATCGCACGGGATTAGAATCGCGACGATTTCAGTCGAGTCGATTTCAGTCGACCACGAATCGACCCGTGTGTGGCTCTCCATTCATTTGCATTGGAAGTCACGTGGAGGGAGAAATCGCATGCGACTGGAATCGCGTCGACCGAATCGCCGATCGACCCGTGTGTGGAGGGCCTTAGTTTCTGAAATAGTTCCGAGGTCGCCAGTGACCGGATCCATGGTTAAACCTGATTGTCATAAATAGACAGCGAATCTTTATGCAAGATAAAGATGTCCTGCATCACTTTTAAGAAACAAGAGCTATGGAAAAAGTTGTTTTTCTTAAATAATTCTACTGGGTTGAAAATAATGCATCGGTGTTTCTAAATTCTCCTAACCTCTACGCTTTTTTAAATTGGACTTACCCATTTTCGTTATAAATGCATCAAATCCGCAGTCTAGTCATGAAAATATCAATTTTCTTTGTCAAGATCAGATTTTCAAGAGGACGGTTCATTTTCTACCCATGTTTCCTTCGAGAAGTTCGTTCTTCTCGAAGGGTAGAACACGATGCAATCATAAAATAAGTTGTAGCTCGGAAAAGTCGGTCAAGATCAATTTTGCGCCGAACTTTTTGAACAGATCTTCGTCGATCCTAAGGTGTAGAATGACGCAGTAGCGGTTTCTACACATAATTTCCACATAACGTAATTTTACACGTAATTTTTTCGTAATTGTGACCACTTCAACGTGATTCTGCACCTACAAAATGCTACAAAAGTGCACCGCAAAATTGACCTTAACATCGAATTTATTCCATCGTATAGTACACATCGCGACGAACAAAAGTCTCAAAGAAACCATGTGCCTCATGTAAACCGTTCTCTTAAAAAACGACTTTAAAGTTTCGTAAACTATTTTATTTCATACTAGCTGTACCCGGCCACGCGTTGCTGCGGCTCAGTCTGGTTAAATGGAAAGCAAAGAAAAGAGAAACCGCAATTTTTACCATATTTTACCGTTTTGACCATATTTCTGCTTCTAACTTCTGTAAGACCGTTGGACACATTTTGTAGACTTTCGCACGCTAAGTAAGCCTGTTTGCCCAAAACTTATTTCCGACAAACGGTTCAAAAGTTACGGCCGAAAATACCTTGAAGCAAAACTATCAACATTTCCGAGTTTATATCGTTCTTTGCATGACCCCTTAGATCGCGTCGAAGAAAAATGTGTCAAATATGAAAGTTGTAGAGAATTAAATTTCCAATCGCCAAGGTGGTCTCCGATTTTTCCTAAAACCTACTGTTGCGAAGCTACAGCTGTTTAAAAAGTCGGTAAACCAAAAAGTTTAAGAAAAACGCACACATTTTGTGTTATAACTCCTAAAATATGCAACCTACAGAATCGGATCAGTGGCCATTTGAAAGAACTCGGCGAGCTGAATCCAATGAGTACCTCAAATTGAATATTGGTGCTGCCAGTCAAAAGTTATAAGCAGAAACGTGCTCAAAAGAGGACGGAAAAGTCGTCTCTGGTCACTATTGACGTCACAACTTTTGGACGAATGGACTTTTTCGAATGCGGATTGTCCTAAAACCTTCACAAAGAAAAGCTGCGTCTAATGGCTCAAACCCCAGATTTCTACGTTCAGTCTTTTCGGAGATCTTAGATTACGAACAATAAAACATTTACATTTTTATTTATATAGATGTCTACAGGGTGCCCCAAGATGGTATAGACGTGGAGCGGATGATTCTGCATGAGAAAATATACAACAAATTTGTTTCATTTGTTTCCCCTTTCCCGACAAGGTTGAGTTTGAAAAATCGGTAATCGTCTGACGCGTCTGTGTATGACCGACTCATTCTACTTCTTAAGAACGCAAGGCACGCGAACTTGGCGGATTGTTGGTCAATTTCCTCGAAAACGCCGCGTCAAATGACAAAATTTATTGTATATTTCCGACTTATTTTTCCGCGTGGAATCATCCCCTCCATGTTTATACCATTTTAAGGGGGTAGACTCCCGTTTCCAGGATTGCGAGGGTGCGGGATTCGCGTTCTCATTTCTCGATAATACAAAAACGGGGTTTTTCCGTAGTCGAAAACGCTAGATAAAAAGTCGATCTAGGGCGCTATCGCCCTCGAAAGTCCTATTTTTTCGTTTACGATGCGTAAATTGCGTTAAGACACCCTGTAGACATACGGAATAAGATAGTTGGCGAATCTTCAAAGTCGTTTTTTAAGAGAACAGTTGAGTGGAGACCTATAGTTTCTTTGATATCTTTGTTCGTCGCAATGAGTACTATATGCAATAAATAAATAGATGCAATAGAAAACAATTTTGGCCTTGGGATTCAATGTTAACACTTTCGTATGAAGTCTCCACGTAACTAGAGGTGCAGAATCACGCTACAGAAACACCCTGCACATACAACGATCATAAAAATTGAAGTTGGAATTTCCAACAATTTAATCACCTCATGATCCTTGGGACAACGACGAACATTTGCCATGTCTATAACAATTATAAATGATATAGGCGCTACGGTTCGATCGTTAAATACAAAAAAACAAAAAATTAACTAAGCAATTTTGCTAATTTTCAAATAAATCGACGTTTCGGTCACTGATTTGGACCATTTTCAAGATTATATAGAATTGCGTCTGTAAGAGAAAATAAACACAATTTATTTGTCCGTTTCCGTAGATAAAATTTTGACAGAATATTCCTGTGATAATATACTTTCAGAGAAACTCATTTTTTGAAAATCGCCTTGTTGAACTTGTATGCGTTGAATGCATAAAAGCCGTGGTCTGGTTGCGAGGCTGTAGCCGATTTCGCGCGGAGGAAAAGAACGGAGCTGTTGTGCGATCGCGTGCACCGCGTAAAAGTGAATTAAAATAGCAGGATGGAGGCGGTGGAGTTTCTATGGGCACGCTTATCGGCAACAATGCACGTTACTCAGACCGGCCTCATACTCCGCGCCGGTTCCCAAAGAAAAGTTGCGCGAAGCCGAGCCGCTTCCGTGCAACATCCTGTTTGGCGGAGTGCGGAAGCTGAAAGTCTCTGGCCCCGACGAGATAAGAGAAGCTCCTTAATGTCAAATCGATTGTCGGGAACAGTCGAGAAAGTTGCCAGCAAACCATGAGGAAAGTCAACTGTACGATGGCATCTTGCCACGGTGTCCCGTGACCTTGGGATCCCACGACCCTTTGCTCCCACTAGCACGAATAATCCGCTGAGTAAATGATTCGCGCGGACGTCCGTTACCCCAGTTTCGAGGAGCCGCGACGGCGCGTGTCTTGATGCAATTCATCGAGCACGCGCAACTTCCGCTGCGAAGTGCATGCCGTTGACACGCGCGGCTCTTCGGCGAATGCGATCACTATGCCAGAAATTGCGCGAGTTCTTGCGTTCCTGAAACTCCGCGCATTTCAGACCGCACGCATTTCTCGTTCAATGGCTTACCGTTGCCTGTCAAAGGATTTCGGATTCTCGCGGAAGATACAAAAAGTGTTGGAACACGGTGTTTTCAATTTCACAATCACGCGAGGCAAAGCACAATAGGAGCAATATAAAATAATTGATAGTAATTAAAGAGCCATTATGCCATCCGCTGTCTACTGTGTAAAATGGGGACAGATTTTAAAAAGAGACACCTCGTAACTCAAGCCCCCACGCATGTATCGCTAACACAATATTAGACTGTCAGGTCGTAAAATCTTTTACGAATATTCCAGTTCCGATAGCGAAGATTCGAACCGACTGGTACGGCCCGTTGTGTATCGACTCGGTTCGATTTAACGTCGAGGAAATTGAATCCAACATCGCGATCGGCTTCCTCAGCGTCTCGATCGGGGCAAGACTTTCTCGTTAGGGCCTTTAATTTCCGCGCGAGATCGTATTTGCATTTATATAGGGCTGTACCCACGCGGGAAGTGTTTTTAAATCGAAGAATAAACGTCTACCCGTGCGGCGAACTCGCAGCCAATCTGTATTCCATGATGCGCGAGCACTTTTCATTAATAAGAATGCGGAAGGAAGCTGAATTTTTCGCATCGGTATTTCCCCTGGACAACTTAAACCCCTTTGAAGCTTGTAGATTTTAATTAGCACTTGCGTGGTTGCATTCATTGCGGCTTCGCACTTTAGGAACTGTAATTGCGCCGCGTTTATAGTTTTTGTTCGGTAGAGGAGCGTTTCGTGAAATGTCGATCCTAAAATCAACGATCAATGGTTCGTCGTGGAGAGATTTTCAGTTCATCTCGAAAAAATCCCTTTCATGCCACAAATGACGAAATACGAACTTCACTCGTTTCTGGCGCAGCATCTCATTTTTAATTCGCCGAAAACCGCCAGCGAAAAATATTGAATTTCGTTTAATCCGATTTTCTTCGAATTTATAAAAATGTAAATTTGTATGCACTCCCGCAGCCACTTCGCTGAAGTTTATCTTCCCAATTTCTGTTCCGGCGAATGAAACGTTTGATTTTATAGGGATTTTATGAACACTCGCTGCACAGTTCGTCTATCAGGGGGACGTGAGGTTCGTACAAGGTACCGCGGTTTAGCATGAAGATACGACCACCGTCAGCACCATGCAATTCCAGGTTTGTCTATTTCGAAATGAATGACAGGTTTCCGATAGTTCATAATTGTCAAAAGTTTCCAGTTTGACTAGTCTGCAGACTAGTTTAACAATTAGTCGCAAAGTGCACAAAGTGGCACTAACAATATTAGAGGAAGGTTCCAATGGATGGAAGAATCCCAGAATCTGTCGGATGTATCGCTTAAGATACGTCACTTAATTGTAATATTGTGTTATAAATGTCGAATAACAGACTCAAAATGATTTCTTCGTTGTCACAATCTTTCCTTCGTCAAATATTGTTACTAAATGTTTTGCTTGGACAAATTACACTGTCCAACAAATTTCAACTTTTTTTATGTTCCCTATTTACTGTTGGGTCCTTCTTATAGAGTTTTTTGCGCTGATTCCTAATCTGTTTTTAATTTTTTCCCTATACGCACAGTTTTTGAGGAACATAGCTTTGAAAAAAAATATATTTTTCAACTTCAAACAAATATTGTGATGTTATTATAAAAGATATTGAATTGTTCTTTATAGCAAAAGATTCTGTAGACTTTCCCGAATACAGCGATATCAAATATTAATACATTATGAATGTTTAAACATGTTTAAACAATCATTAAAGACGGAGAGACACCACTTTTGCACCAATTTTTGAGGATATTTTTCAATTTATCTCAAAAAATAAGGGTCCAGCGGAAAATCGAACTATACCACTCGATAGAGCAGACTTTTATCTTGAGAAGCCACCCTGACAAGTTTGGATCGTCAACGTTTTTTTCGAACCAGAAGGCAAAATATCTTCGCCCGACATGAGTTCACCCGACAGCGACGGGATACGGAGCGACAAACGACCGTTGTAATGGCGAGCGCCACTGGCGGCAACTCATGTCGGGCGAAGATATTTTGTTTTCTGGTTCGAAAAAAAGTCGATGTTTCAAACTTCGAAGCAGGGTTTCTCAAGATAAAAGTCTGCTCTATCGCATGGTATAGTTCGATTTTCCGCTGGACCCTTATTTTTTTAGATAAATTGAAAAATATCCTCAAAAATTGGTGCAAAAGTGGTGTCTCTCCGCCTTTAGTGATTATTTAAACATATTTAAACAATCATAATGTATTAATATTTGATATCGCTGTATTCGGGAAAGTCTACAGAATCTTTTTCTATAAAGAACAATTCAATATCTTTTATAATAACACTACAATATTTGTTTAAAGTTGAAAAATACGTTTTCTTTTCAATGTCATGTTTCTCAAAAACTGTGCGTATAGGAAGAAAATTAAAAACAGATTCGGAATCAGCGCAAAAAACTCTATACGAAGGACCCAACAGTAATTAGGGAACAAATTTGGTGTTGGACAGTGTTATTGAGTCGCAACATAAATGCGTTCGGGTGTGTTTAGTATCTCTGTTTACAATAAAGTACAGAATTATATTCAATCAATTGTATCATTTCTGACTGCATTTTTTTCAATCTCAGTTACACACATTTACAATAAATAATGCTTGGTAAAAGCTTTCACGCTTTCAACAGAACTTACGTATATATCGTACAACATAATATCGCTTAGTTTTGGGATGTTGCATGTGTGAGGTACATGCTGGTGTTAGTATACCCGAGAATTGATACTCTAACGTGTACTTGATCGTGTCCAGTCCACTATAATCCGTTTAATATACACTTCCAGTTTTCGGGGAAAGTTGGGTTCAGGACCCTCGCGAACTGAGCTGTTAGCCTGAACTCGTTACAGCGATCTGCATGCGCATAGAACCCATCGCTATTAAATAACTATGTATTTGCATACCGAGTGGGCCTTTTCACTGGACTGGTTCAACTCTCCTTCTCTTTGCATCATGCACACACCTGTTTAGAAATGTTAAGACATCTGTTGATATCATTGAATATTAAAAAAATAGGTTCATGATAGATCCTATAATGACTCTTCATTTTTACTTTACACTGTCAGCCAGCAAGTTACGTTTGTAATATGTGCCATAATTATGAAAGTGGACTAACAAAAATAAACAAAGAAGACTTTATCAGTTATCTCACATCACATTATTTTAAACTAAACTAATTCAAAGTAATTGTTACAATATTGTCGAAAATGAACCGTTCCATAGGGCTTATTATTTCAACTTATACGAAACTCATTTAGTGTTAATTATGAAAGTGGTCTAAGCCAAAAATAGAAAAAAATGATGTTATCAGTTTTTATTGCAGGATTTATACAGTGATAAAATGATGAACAACAATTAATTGGTATCATTAACAATGAACACATTCTGCTCGTCACGTTTTCAACTCGAACATTTCAAAACGATCAAAACTCATAATGATAAAAGCCTAAAATTATAAAAATGGATTACTTTTGAAAAATAGTTAATAAATGTAAATGAATCATTTCATTAAAATTTTTGTTTCTAATAAAACTCGTAGTTTTTTATTGCTTTAAGTCGTTTCAGTTAATTTTGAAAATGGTCAATTCAAGTCAACAAAAAAAAAACTTTAAAAACAACATTTTCGTATGAGATTCACACAAAATTTTACATTCATAATAAATTTCTATTAACCAAGACTAATAAAATTCTAAATTAAAATGTTACGTAATATAAAAATATTTTTTAATTTATTCAAATGTAATCCTTTAAATATCTCGAAGCGAAATATATATGACGTAGACCACTTTCATAATTATGCGTGGGCACATATACCATTTTAAAGAAATCATGAAAAGTATTTTTAGAAATTACAAAATGTTTTCATCAAAAACAATTTCGCAACATTTATGGAATCAAAGATACGATACAACGTTTACTTCAATTATTTTCTTATGTCTTTTGTTGTTTGCGATTTATAAACACTTGCGTAGAAGGGTTGATTTCTTCCTTAAAGTAAAAAATAGACACACGCGAAATACGGCTAAATTCTTAGATAGGTTTAATGAACACTTGTGCAAAGTTTCAAGAAAGTCGGCGTGTATCTGTGATCGGGGATGGAGGTTAGAGAGTACGTAGTACGTATATCATTTCGAAAGTAGGTAAATGTGCACAGAGTCGGAGCATTGACGTACTTATGGGTCAGATCTTTAAACAGAGAACTGAATGGACGGAAGCCAAGAAAGCAATATCGATATACGGGAGGAGGCGTGCAGTTTCGAAGGTTCTTTGAAAGGGCAATTTCGTATGTCAGGAAGCATCGGGCGCGCTCACGATCCTTCCTTTATTATGGTACCATCGCATCCCTTATTCTCGCTATTGCCTCGTGCGGAAAGGCCATACGTTTATTTACATATTCTGTTATTGCGTTCTGCCGGCCCGACTCGTCCCCGGAATCGATTTCCACGCCGACAAACTTTTCGAATTAAACGTCCACGTTGCGTCGGTTTTCTCTCTTCCTCTGTGCGTGATATGTCAACAAACATACAGACAACACAATTAAAGACAAACATTTGGCCTTGATAACCCGGCAAGTAATGGCGGCGCAGCGTTGTTGAATAATGATCGTTATTCTAAGTAACACGAGCGAATAAACAAAGACGACGGGCTACTTCGAAATTAGTCGGGTCGGACAACAACGGGGATCCTTCGGCGCAGAAGCCGGGGTGATTCTGAACTATTTGATGATAGTCGCTTGTAGATACAAGGCCGGAGACGTACAACCACGTTCGCAAGGAACATTTCACGACTCGACGATTTTGAAGAGAGTTCTGGTCTCTGGTTCTGAGTCTTTCAAATATCCACTTGCTTGCACTTTCTTTAAAAGCGTTCGTGGACGTGTGTTCAAAAGGATCTCTTTAGGGTAAACTTGATCTTACCGGACTCAAAATTAGTACCTTTCTCCTACGAATTATAATGTATTTGGCATGTAATCCAGTAGATTTGTAGCCAGCGCGAATGCAGATCGAAGTTTCGATTCTCTAGGATCAATAGCTGAGGAGCTATGGTCGCTTAAAGTTGAGCATTTTTGACAGGTAACGGCGCCGCCATATTGGTTTCGTAGTGACAACCGCGAGCCGCTTACCTTGCCGCACCGTCGACCTAATCCTAACCAACTCAGTAAGCGGCGTACGACCGTCACTACAAACCAATATCGCGGCGCCCTTACCTGTCAAGAAACTGGAAATATGCTCAACTTTAAGCGACCATAGCTCTTCAACTACACTGTCCAGCAATTTTCAACTTTTTTTTTGTATTTCGGTTTCCACTATACGATTCTAATAGAGTTTTTCGCGCTGATTCCGAATCTGTCTTTAATTTTTCTCCTATACGTACAATTTTTGAGAAAATTGAGTTTTGAAAAAAGACATTGTTCAACTTTGAACAAATATTGTGATGTTATTATAAAAGATATTGACTTGTTCTTTACAGCAAAAGATTCTGTAGACTTTCCCGAATACAGTGATATCCAATATTAATACATTATCATTGTTTAAACATGTTTAAAGTACGGCGGAGCGACAGGATACGGCGCGACGAACGCCCGTTCTAATGGCGAGCGCCACAGGCGGCAACTCATGTCGGGCGAAGATATTTTGCTTTCTGGTTCGAAAAAAACGTCGACGATCCAAACTTGACAGGATGGCATCTCAAGATAAAAGTCTGCTCTATCGAGTGGTATAGTTCGATTTTCCGCTAAACACTTATTTTTTCATACAAATTCAAAAATATCTGCAAAAATTGGTGTAAGAGTGGTGTCTCTCCGCCTTTAATGATTATTTAAACATGTTTAAACAATCGTAATGTATTAATATTGGATATCACTGCATTCGGGAAAGTCTACAGAATCTTTTGCTGTAAAGAACAATTCAATATCTTTTATAATAACATCACAATATTTGTTCAAAGTTGACAAATATGTCTTTTGAAAAATTAAGGACAGACTCGGAATCAGCGCGAAAAACTCTATAAGAATCGTATAGTGGGAATCGAAATACTTTTTGGCTGTTGGACGATGCTATTGATCCTAGAGGTTCGAAACTTCGATCTGCATCCGCGCCGGGTACAAATCTACTGGATTACATAACAAATACATCATAATTCGTAGGAGAAATGCACAAATTTTGAGTCCGGTAAAGTAAAGAGCAGCCTCCGTTTGAATTCGTAATATTAATCCACAAGGAGAGGTCACAGAGCTTATTTTTGTTCTAGTTTCACCAGAAAAAGTTTCATTAAAATCGACGACCCCTCCACTGTGAGCTCTCCTTGTCAGTTACAGTGACGAAATCGTAAAAGGAGTCTTCAACTCCATTTTTCAGTATTCCTGAGAAAATGTGTACATCCTCCAAGGCTTACATGACTGTCCAATGTCCGTGTTTGTCCGTTGTCAACACACTATGCGAAAATCCAGAGATTTCGCTGGAGAAAAAATTCGAACGCAACACCATGGTTTATCAGCTGGTCCAGTTTCCCTCGCAATTTGCGATCGTTGCCGGAATAGTCCGTTTAACTGGCCATGAAATTCGCAAGGACGGCGCAGGTTGCAACGTAACGAGGGCCATCCGTTACTCGCTATGACGGCGCCGCTGACTTTTTCGAAGGGCAGAGAGACACTTTGTGCCGGTGCCGGCCGTCAAATCTACTTTATTCGCTGGGATTACCGGTGCGTGGTCTAGCCGCCGGTAAAAACATCAACATAAGAATTTATAACCGTACGTATTACAAGCGAAGGCAGGCCGGGTACCACTCGCGGGACTTCTTATTTCAATCTCGTTTAATTAAAATCTCCCCGCGATTCTGCCTGGATTCGCAAAACTGCAATTTATACCGCAACGCGGCCCGCCAGTTTTAATAACATTCCTCTTACTGCCTTTCTTGTTTAATTCACTTTGCGGTAGAGCTCGTAATGCTTGCGTCACGGTCGACGCGCATAAACAGAAGAACAGTCCTTGTTTTCCTTCGAGAGCCGTCCTCGCTTCCCTTTCCTTGTGGATTCGGTTTCGAGGGGCATTCTACAGCTAGGAAACGCTTCTGGACGATTTGAGACCCTTGATGTTCCACGCGCGAGCTACCACGGTGGTCCGGAGCGAAGAATTCAATGACATTTTGCTGTAGCTCGAGATCTATACCGCGCAGTGTCGCCACAGATTGAGACTTCTCTCCCACTCCACCCTCCCCATTCTACGACGCTATTCCCTCATTTTCCAACGACGAACATCCCCACGCTTCCGTCACAGCCCGGTCACGTGACGCGCTTCGTCTCTGTCGTGCATGTGTCACAGTGTCGCGTGACTAATCCGGTAATGACAGAGAGAAAGTAACTCTATTCCCCTTAATTTCTATCTTCTTGCAACGCGTGGAGCGTACACAGTAACGCACGGTTAAATTTGCATGATCTCGGGAGGCAGCAGTTCCATTTGGTGCATCTTAGTTTCACGCATTGTTTGAAATAAATTGGCAAAATTCATCGATTTTCATCGGTTTGCTTGAGGCTCGCCCATTAGAAATTGTCTTTTTGATAAAATCAATAAATACCATACATTTACGGTGTCTGTATGTATGTGTTGATATTAAATTCCGCCAGCACTTTTCACATCACGCGGTTCGATAGACCTGTCGCGGAATTCCCGTAGGCACGACAAAGGTGCGTTACAATTCAATTACATCGGCTTGCGCGGAGAGTCGCGTGCAGTGTCGGTTTAATGCTTTCTCGTGTCGGATAATTAAATTAACGGTCTAATAAGAGCAAGACGTGCCCGAACTATTCCGCGAACGCCGCGATAGCACCGTCCCGTTCCCAAAACGAACTCTGCCGGCAGCAACCTCGATAAATTCCAGAGATTTTTCATAACATCCCCGGGACGACGAAAGTTCAA
Source organism: Lasioglossum pauxillum (assembly GCA_933228785.1). Lineage (NCBI taxonomy): Eukaryota > Metazoa > Arthropoda > Insecta > Hymenoptera > Halictidae > Lasioglossum > Lasioglossum pauxillum. The sequence goes on along the minus strand of OW121705.1, from coordinate 41,806,665 downwards.
CGGAGCACGGAAACTTAACAGCTTCCTCCGGAGGTATTACAGTCTGTCACGTAAACGCGATCCACCGGGATCGATCGCCGGAGACTGTTTACAGATTACGTGCACTTCCTCCTGCAGTCGCTGATGCTCCCGCAGCATGGGATTCCGAACTAATTATTTCTGTTCCGTTGTTTCCCCAGTGTCCCTTGGCCTGTTCGTGCCAAAACTCATTACTCAACAGTTTTTTTGTTGAAATCAAATTAACACTTCGGCCTTCCGGCAATTACGAGGGTCAGTCAAGTATAAACCGGAGTCCCTCTTCAATTTCCTATTTCGCTGGAACTTTAAAAAATTCCAACACTTCTCCGTGCGATTTCGTGCTCCCATTTAAACCTAAGCGTATCTGTCGCGAAGTGCAATCTTCCCCCTTAATTTATGCCGTCGAATGCGCAAATATTCCATCGAGAAAGCGTTAAAAAATTATTTAAAAATTCCTCTGACAACTTTGTAATTTCGTGTTTCTTTTTAGACTTAATTGTACCTACGATAAAGTGCAAGTTTGCCCTCTCAATTCATGCCGTCGATTGCGTAAAAATTCCATCGAGAACACATTGAAAAATTTGAGTTTTCTTGTTTTTAAAATCTATATCGTACACCTGCTCCTTTCTCTTACCCATTTTTTGACTGGATTTAGCTTTATCAATTCTAAGTGGTTGTAACCTAACGTGCAATTTTCCAGATTTAATTTATATTATTTTATTTAATATTAATTGGTCTATAACTAAATTAATTTTACGAGTTCGAACAGATCCTTTCGCTCACCTGTTCAAGAACACTTATGCTTGAAGAAAATTTGATTTTTTGTAGGTTCAAAATCGGAACACACGCTTACATAGAACGAGGCTTGATCTACTTGTTTGGATTCTACCAGAATCGATTTTGAAGCGGCCTGCCTTTGGAGCAGCTTTGGAGAAGCTCTGTAAAGTAAGCATAGGACGGACGCATTGGAGCGGCTTGATTACACGACTAGACGCGGCCGATCGCAGTTTATACAGTGACAACGAACGCATCCGCCAATTCAGCCGACAATGAGAGGAGGTAATGTTAATTTCGCTTCTGTCGGATACTTAACAAGCACCGTTTTCAACAACTAGAAGTTCGCGAAATGCTCCACCGATAACTACGTAGATAGTTTTAACGACGTCGCGGCTCGATTCTGCCGAACGCAGTTTCGATTCCATTTACCTCGTTTACCTCCCAGTTTTATTCAATTCGTCGTCGACGGAACGAGCTTAAAAGGTTGAGACAATGGCCGCATGATTCCCCCCAATGTCTTCGTCGAGGATTTCGAAAATTTGATTCGAACGCGTTCGGTGTGCTGTTCGGCGGATTAGCGAGGGCGAGTCTGCAGTTCTTCCTTTCTTTTTATTTTGTGAATCGGTAACGATTATCCTGAATAGTCCGTGGATTATACTGAAGATTCATTTTTTATTGTACAGTATTAAGGAAACGACGATTAATCCTTTTACTACCGTGGACGAAATCGAAGAAATCGAAGAAACGGTGCTATGGACATTTCGTCACCATGATTTCGTCGTACAATGCTATGGAGTATGGACGAAATATTTCGTGTATCTTTATTACTGATATGAAGTGTTTTCATTGGAAGTTTGACACAAGCAATCGTTTTTTATGACATGTCATCGTTGGGAAGGTGATAAATATTAAATACTCCATAAGGTGAAGTGCCCTAAGTCTGGACAGTCCAAAAGTGATACCTAAATCTGGACAATTGAATTTTCATAGTAAAATCAGTGATCAAGAGATTAAATAATTATATTATATATTCTGAGGCCTTAGCTACAAGTAGGTGTGAATATTATTTCATTAAGACATCAATTGTTTAAAAATGAATTCAAAGTTCATCTGAAAACAGTATACAAAATAGTCTATTTACTTGCGAATCATGTGCATTTATAGTTCGAACTTTTGTTAGAAAAAAAGATATAATTTAAGCCCTCAGACAAAAAATAATTATCACGCATAATAATATTGATATTTTAAAATAAATTGGCAATCAAACTTAACGTAAATAATAATTATTAATCCAAATATTAGATGTCCAAGATTAGGACTGTTTTCAAATATAAGTACTCCTTACTGGGACGCGATGACAGTAGCTGTCCCACTCTAAGCTTATACGCAATGTGCTTACTCCTGAAACCGGACACGTGTTTGTGAAGAAAATCAACGCATTGTTTACAAATTATTTAACTACATGTACGTATAATTAGTCTTCTATTAGCTTGAATAACGTATGTAGAAAATGTATTCCGGTTGTGACGTTAATAATACTTTATGTTTACATCTTAAATCTATCAGTATTACTACCTAACCTTAAAAGTTGTATTATGACAAGTTTTATTAAAACAGTAAATGAAAATGAATATATATTTGGTTAAATAATACAATACTATAATCTATGATAAGAATACTACATATTACGCAAAGCATCTTCTATTCGTCATGCGCAACAGCGGCACCAACCAACGTTTTAGGTTATGTTCGCTCGATCAACTCGTAAATTGAATTCGTCCCGATATAGGCTTTACTTCTGTCCAGGTGCTTGCTTAGATTGGATTTAATATGTCCAACTATAGGTTGGAATTATTCTTGTTAATACAATTAAGATATTAACCTAAACAATGATTTTTTTATTTTAAATTACTTTACAAACTCGGAACTGTATGTTAAAACTTTGAAGGATGCTCTGGAGGTATATAAAAACGCAACAAAATTTTTGAAAATTTGACAAGATATAATTCTTACTAAATTAATGCAATTACCAAAGTTTCACTGCACCGTTTAAGAATTATAGCAACTTAAAGTTTGCACATTTTAACACGTCTTCTTATGGAGAATTCATAAAATTCCACTTCAAACCCTATTAAAACCATGAAAAAACGCAACTAGAAACTCCAGTTTTTTCTTATATGTAGTAAAAATTATGTAATTAAACTAAACAATGATTTTTTTATTTTAAATTACTTTACAAACTCTGAACTGTATGTTAAAACTCTTAAGAAATTGTTTTTGTTTATTTAAAGTGATAAAATTTAAAATAGAAAAACATGCTGTCCAGGCATAGGGCACTTCACCTTATTTGACACAATTAATGTTTGAAAGCATGATGAAATGCATAATGTGACGGAACAATATTTACAGAAATATGTGGTTTCCTTCCGTCGGCCATTCTTTTGGCGAACTATACATTCTATTATTGGATGAGATTTTTACTGTGAATTCTATTTTTACATATTAGGTCGTCTACATCGATTACAACTATATCCCTCTGCATTCTCTATGACATAAACAATAAAAGCTCTAATTGTGTTAAATATGGAGTATTCTATATTTATCATCTTTAAGCACTTTTCACCAACGATGACATGTCTTAAAAATCGATTACTTGTATTAAATTTTCAAATAAAACACGTCATATTAATTATAAAGTTACACGAGATAGCCACACGACATAGCATCGTTTCTTCGACATCGTGGAAGCGAGGTATCTCGTCCATTGTAGTGAAAGGGTTAACAGCATATTCATACTTTGCTTCTTAATAAAGCAATTTTCGAATTGCGTAAGATGATTCTAAGAGGACTTTCCGAGACGATTTTAGAATGTGTTCCCGTATGAATTTAAAAACGACCAAGATCTGAATTTAAAGGGAGGAAATTACAATTTGCGACAGGTATAATCTCAATTTAAGCGTTCGTATCATAAAGTTTAATTTGTCCACAAGGTCCTCGCATTATTTTTTACTTTATAGAATTCGGAGATAGCTAGGGAGAATACCAAGAAATCTAAATCATCAAGAGATTATTCTAACATTTGTAACATCGTATAACGAATGGTTAAACAAGAACGCGCATCCGATTGGCTGCTCGAGAACTGCGCGCCCCGAGTCTCTTACTTAGTGAATGCGTATGCATGTGAGCAAAAAGATCAGATATCAAATATTGTGCGAGCCAGGTCCGTTTTTAATTTACATATCCAAGAGACAGGAGATCAATGAAACTCTCTGGTGCATAAAAATTTTATATTTCCTGTTTCGATATCCGATGATGAAATATGACCGATCACAAATAATGCGATCTAGTTCGAAGAAATATTGGGTCCCGCGAACATAAAGCCGTGAATCTGACGGGGAGTACGATTGCATTGGCAGATAATTGCCGAGCGGTGGCAGCCGATACGGCCGTAGCGGAGATTAAGAAGTAATCTGGCAGGATATTTAACTGATCCCAGGGACTCTTCTCGACGCGTAATCACTTCGCGGGGCAATTTTATCTTCTGTTCCGAGCGTAATTCATCCCCCTAATTAAGGTGCCGCGACTTCGGATGAATTTACAGGAGCACGGGGGAGGGGAGCGACTTCGCGATGTATGCAAATGAACGGTGCCGGAAATACGGAGGAAGTTGTTCGTCTTAATAACACCGTCTGCTGTATAATGATCCTCTGCGAAGGATATAATAAAGGAGTTTATACGTGGGGAACACTCGTCTATTAGCCGGCCGGGGAAGTTTCGGCGGTTTCGTCTTAACTCGGGACAGAAGAATGTAGATTAGGGTGGACCTGAACTATACCAAGTGAACATTTTTGTGCTAGATTCTTTTCACGCCGCCTTCTTGAATTGTTCTATTGAGTAAGAAAGTAATTTCTGCAAAGAATGAAATCAATTGGACCAAAGGAAGCCAAGTACACCGCCTATTATAGACACATTTCTTAACTGGACGCATGAGATCTATTTCAGAGTTGTGCAGAATTACAATTGAATTACTCCAGAATTATAATTACAAAGTAATTTAATTACAATGTAATTGAATTAGCACAACTCTGGTCTATTTGACCCCGAGTGGTATAAAATACTATATAACTTTTCAAGTTTTAAAAGCACAAACTCCACACTTCATGTAATCCTCGAAAATGATGTTTCCTTCGTGTTTATCATGAAATTTGTCTGCTTAATTTTAAAAATTCTCATTCATTGTTAAAATTATTTGAAAATGGGCAGAGAAGACCCCATGCGCCCGCTAACGTAAGTTTACAGGCGCGCCCAGTTAAGGGTTAACCATTGAATACTCTCGCAGTGGTCGCTGGTAACCTTAGCTGGTGCGTGTGACCTTAAACGCGCATAAAAAAAAGATTTAATGCACTGACAGTACAAAATTTCAACATCTAAATATTCTGCCCGGTGTCCAGGAAATTCGATGTTCCGTCCACCCGCGCCAGTTGTCCTCGGATTCTTTGGGAGACGCGCGATTTCTCTTTCCAGCTGAGACAAGAGGCTAATCAGATCCTCCCGGATTTTTACCTCGGGGGAAATTTATCTTCCTCCGAGGAGAAGTGCCTTTCGCCTGTTTTCCTTTTTCGGTGTCCCACCTTCTCCTCCTCCTCCTCCTCCGTCTGTTTTAGCAGCTCGACATAGATAGGACGCGGCACGACAAAATATTCTTCGTTAACCGGCGAACCCGGTCGTTAATTAACGCGGAACGGCGTACCGATGTCGGGCTCCATCAAGCGCAGGACGATCTTGTTACCGTCCGATATCAAACAAATCCATCTATCTCGTTCCAATCTCGGACAAAGCGCATCGTCTCGCGTTAATCGATCGGTTAATCTGCGAATACCGCGGCAGTTTCGCCGGCGCGGCGCGGCCGTGCCTGCGGAGTAGTTTCTTGGCGAAACTTTGATGATACCCGTCGACCTGTGCAATCGGGCCTAAAACGATGAGTTGTTGCCTCGTAGACCAAAGTCAAAGTACAAGTTACCTTTCAGTAACGCGAGGAACAACACAATTACGATCGGTTCATGCTGCTCGAGAGGCCGGCATCTTATTTGCAAATTAAATTCAGTATTGCCGTCGCGAAATATACGATTACACCGGTTATTCAGAGATACGGTAGCCGAACCGACAAGACACGGGACCAAATGACTGGACACTCGAAACACGAATCGAAACGAGTCGTGTCGTTGCCTCTCGCAATAATTTCCTCTTGTGTCGTGACGATCGATTGCATATATAACATGTTTAAACATGTTTAAACAATCATTAAAGACGGAGAGACACCACTTTTGCACCAATTTTTGCGGATATTTTTCAATTTATCTCAAAAAATAAGGGTCCAGCGGAAAATCGAACTATACCACTCGATAGAGCAGACTTTTATCTTGAGAAACCCCCCTTGGAAGTTTGCAGCAACGACGTTTTTACCGAACCAGAAAGCAAAATATCTTCGCCCGACATTGAGTTGCCGTCAGTGGCGCTTACCGCTACAATGGACGTTCCACGGGATACGGCGCAGCCGTTTAAACTTGTTTAAACATGTTTGACCAATCATAATGTATTAATATTGGATATCTCTGTATTCGGGAAAGTCTACAGAATCTTTTGCTGTAAAAAACAATTCAATATCTTTTATAATAACATCACAATATTTGTTTAAAGTTGAAAAATATGTTTTATTTTCAAAGCCGTGCTTTTCAAAAACTGTGCGTATAGGAAAAAAAATTAAAAACAGATTCGGAATCAGCGCAAAAAACTCTATAAGAAGGACCCAACAATATATTGAAAACAAATTTGCTGTTGGACAGTGTTGTTATTACATGAGAAAAATGCAGAAAATATGCACAATATGCAAAAAGCATGCACTATGCGCAACATATGCCGTATGAAAAATATGCAAAATAGAAAATATATTTTTGGAATCATCTAATCATGACATAAATTTCGGTGCAGGTCCCATTTGTCTACCCATTTTCTATAAAAACATGCATTTGCATAAACGTCCGCAGTCTAGTAATCATTTACCCAACATAAAAGTTACAATATTTTGTGCAACATTCATACAGCTAGCTCGAAATGATTGCGACAAGTTAAACGTATAACCAAACTCGAATACTTTGTACAGTTGATCCGAAGGAAACGCGCATCGTCTCGACCCGCAGACAGGCGAATTGGCCGAGCAGCTTCGTATTCTTTTGGCTTTGGCATGCTCGACGTGCCTGTGGTGCATTCAGTCGATGGCTTCATCCGTATGAGACGGTACCGAAAGAAACATGTATACGTTACATATATCAATTTCCATTCGGGTCCCGTAGGAATTTATTTGCAACTAGGAAATCGTGTTTATTTTCCTCGGGAAAATGAAATGAAAACATTGGCCGATACCGTGGCTCCGTGTGCCCGTGTTTATTCAGCATTATATTTTTAATATGTCCCGGTTTCCGGCGTGGTATAAATTTTCGCGGCGATCAAACCTGTTTGCCGACTTTTTCACTTCATTGAGATGGAAATGACGACGCGGGGGAGGGAGGAGAGCAGGAGAAGCCGCAAAACTTTCACGTGGAAGTTCATTCGGTCCAGGACGCGCCGGTTCCACCCTTAGGCTGCGCGGCATTGCTCTTCGCGAACAAGTTTCGCCAGGCATTTAATTTGAATAAATAGCTCTCGAAGAATGGGGATTTCGCTCCGCGCGTACGAGCTGCTGTCTCGAATAGGTCAACGGTACACTCGCAGGACAACAGGGCCGAAATAATTAATTCCGGATCCCTGTCCGCCGGAGCAACTGCTGAACCAAGTTTGCGCAAACAAACACCGCAATCGATTCCGCCGCTTGAAACTTTATGGGCTTATTGTTCGGACAGAGCCGAGGGACATCCGATACTCGGCTATCCTTAACCGTTTGTCAGCGATAACGGTTTCTACTGACGGTTTTCACTGACCTAATGAGGTTAAATCGAGAGAAAATTCTTGGCTAATTAGGAAAATCAACTAAAATTTTAAATTCTTACTTTTTCTAGAAAACTATTCGCTATAGAAGGTTATTGTTTTATAGGTACGAAGATGCATCGAAAAACTATGAAATATTTTCTTTTCATTTTTCTTATCACTGCTATATGTCAAGTTGAATAGGTCCAATTGTTATTTTATATTAAATTGACGTGCAGTGTAGCTCTTGTGTCAATCATTCCATAGTAAAAGGTAAAACAGGTTCTTAAAGTTAGAGAGTTTGTGCTGGGATTATACTAAAAATGTTCATGAAGTTTTGAACAACTGGAAGCTAACCCTCTATAATACGATTGAACTTACGACTGCGTGATTGGAAGATTAATGCTTTAGCCACCAGAAGACAATTAGTCTTTAACGATAGTACCGCGTCTAAAAGAAGCTTAATAATCCGTTTTTAATTGGGAGTCTCAAAGGAACCTGTAAGATTATATTATTTAAGACGATCTTTTAGTCCACGGATGAAATATCTGCTGAATAAAAATGGCAGAAATCTCATTGTTAGACAGCCTTTTATTCAAATTGAATTAATAGTTACTTGTCGAATATACAAATCCGCTTTTAATTGGAAGCCTGAAAGGAAACTGTAAGGTTAGATTATTTAAGTCAATCTTTTAGGCTACGAATAAAATTTCTGCTGAATAAAAATGGCAGAAATCTCATTGTTAGACAGCCTTTTATTCAATTTAAATTAATAGTTACTTGTCGAATATAAAAATAATTGAACTCCGTTATAATTTTTACTTTTGCACACTACACTTTTACGAAATATAGAACAAGTAACATAAATATATTGCACCATATTACAATAAAATATGTATTTGCATGAAGAATAAGATACGTAGAATTTCATTTGTAGTGTAAATATATAGTGGGTGGTCGGGTTCCAGGAAATTTCGATCGAATTCGGCCGAAATTCTGGTCGGAAACTCTAAAATATGATGTGCTGGTCTCTGAACAATTGGAGTGAAGTCAAAAATGCATTTTAACATTTAAAAACTAAAAATGAATTTTATTTTTTGACGGAAAAGCTTTTTTTGTAGATGTTTAAATACTGTCCAACTTTCGTTGGAAACATTTTTTCCCCGGATGATTGGAAACCCTTGAAAAATCGTGATAACGGAGTGTTTCCACCGAAAAGCTGGATAAAATGATTTTTTCGCGTGAATTAATATTGAAATGATGTGATTTATGATTTTAACACTAAATCGCGAAACTTTTTAACAAGTTAATATGTATTTTCAGAAATTTTGCTATTAATTTTCATCGGGAAACTGTTGATGCTCATATCTACTAAAATTAGTTATAAATGTTCAATCTGTGCTAATCTGAGACTAATTCCTATTGCACTATGATCACAAACCTTTATCGAATGTAATGATACCAGTGTCACGTCCGGTGGTTCAGCCATCGTTAATAATTAATATAATCAATGATGTATTACATATACCTTTGAATTTCTTTTTTTATGTTTAATCTAATAATGTTGTACGAGAATTAAAATATAAAGTACTGTTGTTAAAAATCAAATCGAACGTAATATCGTAATATCGTATATTACACCACATTGCGTGCGATAGAATTAAGGAAATTCATTCTTCATTTAGATCGTATTGAACGAAAAAACTGCGTAGCGAAATTATTTCCAAATTCTTTTTCTTACAAAAAGAAGTCTTTGTCTTACAAAAGGTATTCACGTGAAAGTATCTTAAAAAAAGTTAATTTTACAACGAAAGCAACCAATCAACCCGGAAGATCACAATTGTCAAAAAGAAGACTACGAAACCAACCAATCAAACCGGAAGATCACAATTGTCAAAAGAAGACTAATTAGCTGTAATTACTAACAAATTATAATAAGATTCCGATAAAATATTATGTATCCGAAATTTGGAGCTTAAAATATAGTTTTGTTTACTTTTTATTCAAACAAATCAAAACTTCAAATCATTTTTAAAGAGTATACCCATCATCGATTTCTTCGTACCAATTCCACAATCAAAATCACTTAGAATATTAAGAAATCCTCGATTACCCGAACCGAAGCCGGTGAATGCAGGTGGGTTCAAAACTGCGTTATATCTCAATTATAATCTTTTCAATCATTTCAATCTATTAAAATTAAATTTCAATTTTAAGTATTCAAAATCTATAATACGTCCACCTCAGAGCGTAACACCAGAAAGAGCACCGGATGCATTACTCAATACTACAACAAAATGGTCAATGAAGTTTTATAATCGTAAAAACACTTACAGAGTTACTGATTATGTTCAAATATTAATAATTATACTAATTTAGATGATAACGAAATGAAATCTGTGTGAAACTGCTCTGTATACCTACCTGAAATGCTTCTGCAATGTAAGAATTTACAAAATTTCCTTAAAACTCTTAAAAATCGTTAATGAATCAACGCTCTTTCAGAGACTGCTTAAGAACGCATCTCTTGACTTTCGATAAAGTAGCGTACTTCGCGGCTGTACAAATAAAAAACAATTCTGAAGCCTTATTCTTCAGACCGTTAACTGCATCGGACAGCAAAAATGTTTCGACTTGCACAAAATTTTTGAATCAACCTTTTTCCGACTTTTCCGACCAAATACTCTACTGTGCGCCAAATTAACGTAATCCCAATTTCCAGTTGGTTCGCGATGACCCTGATACGTAATTCGTTCGGTCCGAGTGGCACCGTCGCCATTTCATTCGAGCGAACGGGGACCCGCGAACTTTTTCCCGTGACTCGCTAATTGAAATTCTCCGCGATTAGGATGTCGACCGTCGCTGGCCATTATTCACCGTCGGTTTCGCGGGTCTCTTCGAGCCGCTGAAATATTCCGCTAGAAGTTTCGCGAGGTGTCGGACGACTTCCGACGATCAACGTTGGCCGCCTCGTAAAACTGTTGCTACCAGCTTCAGCGACTATTAACCGGGAGCCACGGGCGACAAAAAAAATGAACTCACGCGACGCGAGAGTAAAACCTATTAAAACAAGTCGCGCGAAAATATACCCTTTTTTATGCTCTCTCACGGGGAACAGTGAGTGACCGCTCTTTCTCGGGCAATTTCCCGACGAAAAATTGCGTTTTCCAGGTCATAGCATTTGATTTTTGACTCGTTGCACCCCCGTTGAAGCTAGCACTGAATTATTTTTATAGGGGTTCCGCAGTCGGTGATTTGCATTGTTAAGTACCGATCATTTAAGCGGGTCTAGGGCCGTCGAAATTATGCTATTTCCACGAATTATGACGATAATGTTACAAATTTTAGCAAATCTTATCAAGAATGTTTGAAAGTGCAGTTTAGTTTTTCTTCGTGAAGCATTGAATTCGGGGTCTTGATCTAAAAAACTGTTAATCACAATTATCCTCTGCTCCTTTTTGATTTTAAACACTTTCAGAAAATGTGTTACATATATTTAAACTGCAATTATTTATTATTATTATTATTATAAACGGACCGAAGCCCTTTTACATAAATGTTTACAATAGAAAACAATAAAAGATTACTCGTATAGTAACAGGGAAGGGACATGCACAAAAACTAATGGTACTAACTATATGGTATTACCCTATAATTCTGCGTAATTGTTTTTTAAGCATGTGCAAAGACTCAATGAAAAAATCCATACGATTATACAGAGTGTTAGAGCCTACAATAATGCGATTTATTGGATTAATTAATCCATAGGTAGATTTGGCTTTAAGGGTTTGAAAGCCTGCTCGAGATCTCAAAGCACGTTCAGGTGCGTAAAAATTGATTTGCATAAGGAGAGGGGGACAATCTATATGGTTATTAATTAAATTAAAAATAAAGCTCTGGTCGGATACTCTTCTGGGAGCTTTCCAGGTTGACTATGTTTAATATTGTGGAGTAATCATGATCAAAGAATGACGTAGGATGATTAATCTTATAAGAACAAAACCTAAGAAATTTATTGATTGAATCGTTTGATAACTTATCAAGATATCTCGAGCTTGATTGAATAAGTTTTTAATGATATTCTTTCTGCACTACATCCTCCATTCGTAAAGTAAAGTTTGTCTTCATTGTGAATTTCATGAAATAATCGGTGCAAATGAAATTTTGCACGGAGATCTGAAATTTAATTATCACCGCTAATCGTTGTTGTGCAAACAATTACAATTTTGTAAGATCATCAATTGCTTGTAATGGAATCGTTAATGAATCAGAACATCGATGCAATGGTGAAATTGAAAATATTAATAATATCGTTGGTATCATGGCCTTCATTACCTGCGATGAGCAAAGTTAATTAATGAACCGCAAGAGAACTGCTAGTCCAAACATCAAAGTTTCATGCGTTCATGTATTTATATTTTTCTCTCAAAGTATAGCATTTCATTTATATTGAAAATACGAATAAATAAATAAAATTCTCACTACAAGATAAAAACAAATATCAATAAAAGGCAATAAATGTAGCTCTACTGGCCGAAATAATGACAACGACAATAACAGTAACAATAATAATAATAATAAATATAACGGGAATAACAATAACGGCAATAAATCATGAATATAACCAGATATGTACCTACCTGAATATTTGTAAATACGTGATAGCAAACGGAGTGCATCAGAAATGAAGACAAACAATCAGTAATGAAAAGGTAAACTCTAATTCGGGAATTTAATTTTTTTCTACAGAAATTGAATGAACAAACAAAGTGTCGAAACGGTTATAAACAATCACTTGATGTAAATATGGTACGCAAATTAAACCGTTGAAAATAAAAATAGTAAATGCCACTGCACAACGATCGCAATTTAAATAAACAGGAATGTCGAACAAGAATCGAGAACATCGATAATTGACAGTAAATTAAGCACACCGTTCCGAACGGGAAAAATATTCTGTTTCGTTCGCGACGATGCTGAACCACGGCGAAATACCTATAAAGACAAACGACCGACTGTAGACGCCGCGCTGACAGCACGAGGTTTGAACGTCAGCGAACCGAGGAAAATTTGTCTAGGTTAGGATAGACTTTGAAGGGCTCCTTGAAGCCACCGGCCACACCGCGATGCACTCGAAGAAGCAACTTTCAAATCTCGAGTGACATCCTTGCCGCGCGCGCGCTCGCAGCGGCTACTTGAATGCATGGCCCATAATTAAGGCTGTCGCATAACGAACTTACCGTCAAGAACTGAAACCACGGCTGTCGTTCACGTTTCGGCTTCTTTTCCACCCTCGAAAGTATCTCTTTCCTCGAGGCTAGCTCAGATCGAAAAGGGCGCCAGGATGAAAAGAGTCTTATGACACTGACGCTGAACGCATCAAACTTATCTGCATAGGTTACTGAACTCTATCTCTCTCTCGCTCTCTATCTCTCTCTCTCTCTCTCTCTTTTATAAAGGAAAATTTCCCTTCTCATTTATTTTTTTAATTCTATTTTATCGTACCGTAAATAACTTATTTATTTATTTAAATTAGCACGTGGCATACATATACATTATTTATTTCTACTTTGTACATTATTTATTTTATCTTTTATAATCCATTTTGTATGCCATGTTCGACGTACTTATTGCAATTGAATTTTAATTACTCCATGGCATGTATTGGGTTGGCAAGAAAGTAATTTCGGCATTTTAAGGTGAAACAGAGCCCAATTTTTTATTCAAGTAATGAACTTTAATGAATAAGATATTTTCCCATGAGTTCGATGATCTTCTGCCGAAAAGAATAAATAAGAAAATATTTTATTGATTAAAATTCATCGCTTGAATAAAAAACATTCGGTTTTACTTCACCTTGAAATACCGAAATTACTTTCTTGCCAACCCAATACTATTTAATTACTGTTATTATGACTACACAGCGGATCGTTATGCGCAATGAAAATGTTCTACCTGAATTGCAAGAAATTGGAATGCAATATAAATTTATTTTGTTTTTTAATACGTTAAATACGTTGAAAATAATATAATCATATTTTTAAATTCTTCTGTTTTTACTGTTTTAAATTATATCTGCTCATTTGTGTCATAAACGCATAAAATCCGCTTAATTAATTAATTTTTAAACAATGGAAATTAAAAACGCTTTTCCATCAAGAAAATAGAATACGAAGCTAATGCTCAATTGTCGACTCGTTCCTTTGTTTGCTTCAGAGAATTAGTTAATTTGCACAATTACCTTCAGAGCTTGTTACTTGTTAATCGAGATATACAATGTTCCATGTTACGCGCTGTACTATAGCTGCAGGTGTTGGTGCAAACAGTGAGCTTCAAAAGCGTCCGACGGTAAAAATTTATGAAATGTAACTTTATTTGCTTTTTGTGGATGATGTCTAACACAACGAAATTCTATGATCGTACTTTGTTTTAATTACACGTGACCACAATAACCGAGTTAATTCCAGCCAATGAAATGAAATTCCATGCAAATGAAATTCAATAACTTCTCCATTGCTAGCTTCTGTACTTTTAATGGTATACGATTTTAGTATACAGAGTAGGGCTGTTACTTTTGCGAAGCTTCGACTCTTCAAAGATTCGAAGGATTCGAAGGAACGAAGAGTTCGAAGTCTTCGAAACGTATGAAGTTGTAACTTATGAGTTTCATACTACATAATAAAAATAAAAATATTAACACGTTGAGCGCCATGTCAGTCACCGGTGACCGACACTGAAATTTCCGTTTGGACTTTTCGTAATTAAATTAAATAAAAAAGATTGTATTCTATTAATAAATTTCGGGATCGTATCACGGATATACTTAAAAAATAATATTTGCAAACAAAATTTTAAGACAGGCAAGACAGGCTTGTCGCTTAACATGTTTATAAAAAATTTAACAGAATTTTTACAGAATATCAATACAACCACACAGTTATAAAAATATATACATATATTTTCATCGTCTTCGAAGTTTCTGAAATCGAAGCTTCGAAGCTTCGAAATCTTCGACCTTCGAAGGAAATCCCTAATACAGAGTATGTAGATTTTATAAAACAATTTCGTTAGCTCCTTAAATATATTTAACCAAACATGTCAGAAGCTGCTGTATCTAAAGAAAACTTTATTTGCTCAAACAGTAAATAATTCACTCTTGTAGGTAGATTCAATTAATGAACAAGAAGTTAGACATCACGAATTGTTTCACTGAGAATCACAAGGAACCATGTAGACAAGGCAACAAGAAATCGTCGTTTGAGAGTAAAAACCAGCTAAATTATAGATTCGCAGCAGCGTCTCCCTTCATTGCAGTACTCCACTTCCATCGACACATGTTTGCATGTTCAGTGTCTGACGGTTCAGACTCCAACTCCAACAGTATCAATATAAGAACCCCTCCATCCGCGACTGGTATCTGCAGCATTACCATCTAGTTAGCATTGTTTGTACAGCAGAGAATTAATTTCCTCATGTATCGTAACAAACGCGCCGCGTTCTCGTGAATCTCGTCGAATCCCGCATGGTTGTTCAACGTTCTTTAAGTATTCAGCTCTTCTTGTTCTCGCTCATGCATATTTCAAAGCGGCGAAGGGAAACGCAGGGATCTCGCCGTCCTTTTTATAGTTCATCCGCCGGCCAGTCTTTCTCGCTATAGTTAACGCAGCCGAACTCGTAAATCTCATTTCTTTCTGCAGCGATCTCTTTCAGATATGGGTCCAGGTATCGATATTCCAGGTCCTCCTCGTACGTGATCCATTCGTCCTTGGGCAGCCGCGATTCCAGGTAGTCTAATTGCACCGCTCGTATGATTCTGGAAATGAACTATCACTTTAAACTGGGTATTCAGGGATATGAAGGGTCAAGCAGGATAAGCATATGCGATAGACCAGGGGTCGGCAACCTGCGGCTCGCGAGCCACATGCGGCTCTTTGGATGTTTTTTCTTGAATAAATGGATTAGTTTTTTTTATCAAAAAGCTGTATTTATGCGAGTACTATTTATTGTTGGCAAGAAAAAATTTTTTAGCTCTTTAAAAACTTTGAAATTTTGTAAATTGTAATTTTTGACTCTTCCGACTCAAAAGGTTGCCGACCCCTGCGATGGACCAATTTTCATTTTGATTTCGCTGCTAAACAATGTTCTTTGTCTAAAACACTGTGATGCAAAATTTCAGATCTCTACCCCTTCGTTTGAGGATATTATAGGGGTGAAAAGCCAAGACTTTATCTTGTATTTTCTCAGTTATGAGATACTTAGGTGAAATAGCAAAGTGAAGCTACAAACTAGGTTTATTTCAGACATTTTTTCAGAATTTTAGTAAGTAGAGCTTTTGCAAGCAATCTTTTGAGTTATCGCATTTAGAAAAGTGGGTATAAATATAAAATACTTTCGAAGTTATAGACGATTATAGGAGGCATAGCTGATTGAACGTAAGTAGATTTTATATGTGAAAATTCGTTTGTCAAAACTTTAAACGCGTTTATCTCAAAACAACTTACAAACTTATTAAGGTGAAGTGCCCTATGCCTGGACAGCATGTTTTTCTATTTTAAATTTTGTCACTTTAAATAAACAAAAACAATTTCTTAAGAGTTAACATACAGTTCAGAGTTTGTAAAGTAATTTAAAATAAAAATATCATTGTTTAGTTTAATTACATAATTTTTACTACATATAAGAAAAAACTGGAGTTTCTAGTTGCGTTTTTTCATGGTTTTAATAGGGTTTGAAGTGGAATTTTATGAATTCTCCATAAGAAGACGTGTTAAAATGTGCAAACTTTAAGTTGCTATAATTCTTAAACGGTGCAGTGAAACTTTGGTAATTGCATTAATTTAGTAAGAATTATATCTTGTCAAATTTTCAAAAATTTTGTTGCGTTTTTATATACCTCCAGAGCATCCTTCAAAGTTTTAACATACAGTTCCGAGTTTGTAAAGTAATTTAAAATAAAAAAAATCATTGTTTAGGTTAATATCTTAATTGTATTAACAAGAATAATTCAAACCTATAGTTGGACATATTAAATCCAATCTAAGCTAGTACCTGGACAGAAGTAAAGCCTATATCGTGACAAATTCAATTTACGAGTTGATCGAGCGAACATAACCTAAAACGTTGGTTGGTGGCGCTGTTGCGCATGACGAATGGAAGATGCTTTGCGTAATATGTAGTATTCTTATCATAGATTATAGTATTGTATTATTTAACCAAATATATATTTATTTTCATTTACTGTTTTAATAAAACTTGTCATAATACAACTTTTAAGGTTAGGGAGTAATACTGATAGATTTAAGATGTAAACATAAAGTATTATTAACGTCACAACCGGAATACATTTTCTACATACGTTATTCAAGCTAATAGAAGACTAATTATACGTACATGTAGTTAAATAATTTGCAAACAATGCGTTGATTTTATTCACAAACACGTGTCCGGCTTCAGGAGTAAGCACATTGCGTATAAGCTTAGAGTGGGACAGCTACTGTCATCGCGTCCCAGTATGGAGTACTTATATTTGAAAACAGTTCTAATCTTGGACATCTAATATTTGGATTAATAATTATTATTTACGTTAAGTTTGATTGCCAATTTATTTTAAAATATTAATATTATTATACGTGATAATTATTTTTTGTCTGAGGGCTTAAATTACATCTTTTCTTCTAACAAAAGTTCGAACTATAAATGCACATGATTCGCATGTAAATAGACTATTTTGTATACTGTTTTCAGATGAACTTTGAATTCATTTTTAAATTTCAATCGATGTCTTAATGAAATAATATTCACACCTACTTGTAGCTAAGGCCTCAGAATATATAATATAATTATTTAATCTCTTGATCACTGATTTTACTATGAAAATTCAATTGTCCAGATTTAGGTATCACTTTTGGACTGTCAAGACTTAGGGCACTTCACCTTAACTTAAAAACCGTTTAACCGATCGGCTTGAATTTTTAATATGTCAATTAAGATGCTAATCATTGTACAGTTTATCCTATGTCAAAGAAATTACGGACTCAAAAATTGTTTTTTCATTACTTTATCAGTCCCATAAAAATTGTTCAAAATTTCGACCGAGAAAGCGTAATGCCCCCGCGAGTGTAACAGTCTTTTAGGGAATTCAAGTGAGCACTATCGTGCATAGTTTCCGAGCGCGTTCGCGAGCACAGCGTCCCGTTTAACGGCGAATATTCGCGGAGAATGACAATCGACAAGGGAACATACTTCCGCGGAAATACCTACCGAAAAGTTCGGGCGTCCAGCACGTCCACCGGCAGCCGTCGAAGGGCTGACTGTATTATGGGATAGGCCTCGTGTATCAAATCCTGGGAGTACAAGCCGAATTGGTTGAACCCAGACAAGTTGAACGCGATTTTACTCCACTTCGGGTCGATTCCGCGCTCGCCGCTCGGTTTCATCCCGCGATTGAATATACCTCTCGATGTTTTAATTATCGTAGATAGCCTAGACATCGCGAGGACACCGGAGCGTTAGTAACCTTGATGGAAACTGTTACACGATCTGAGTCATTCGACGCCGAATCGATAGCAGAGACACTGTTCCGCCTGAAATATGACGCATGTAGCGATTGTAAAATGAGGTGGTTTCATGTTGGTTCATAAAATGTCACTGGAGAGAAAGTATCCGATCTACGTTTACGTCTTCGTTCCACAGTGAGTTATTATCGACAGGTGGAGTTCCTCCAGCGCCGGACGCTTCAGGTTCATCTTAAA
This sequence comes from Lasioglossum pauxillum, assembly GCA_933228785.1. NCBI lineage: Eukaryota > Metazoa > Arthropoda > Insecta > Hymenoptera > Halictidae > Lasioglossum > Lasioglossum pauxillum. The sequence goes on along the minus strand of OW121705.1, from coordinate 41,788,159 downwards.
TAAATAAGAAAAAATAATGTTTTAGTCTTTTTATTCTGCATTACTTATAAGTTAACAATCTTAGAAATCATAAATGAAGGAACGAAATAATCAACATTATAATGATAGATAACTTGAATAAACGTTACACTTTGGTATATTATTTGGAGAGATCATTAAATGTGTGTGTGTGGGGTACCCAGTACCGGACATAGTAAAACTTACTAACTTAACTCGGTACAGTTTCAGTATAATTTAGAGTGATCACTAGACAGCGGATCTTTGTCAAAAAGAAAAATTTTTTATGCGGATTACAACAAATTAGAGTGAAATAGAGATTTATTTCCTTTCTTAATCTGTTCAATAGGTTGAAAACAGTATCTTTAAATTTTTATAATACATTTACTCTTTTAAATTACGCCTATAAATTTTGTTGAGTATCTCAATTTACGCGGATCTTTTACCTACATGTAAAAAAAATGTAATAAAAAAAAATGTAAATGTAATTTTACACGGAAAGGAAGGAAAACATTAGGAGTGGTGTAGCCTCTGGAGCCTTATCAAGTTTACCGATTCACTTTACACAAATTTTATTCGCGTAAATCAAATCCACGTGGATTGGATATTCGCGTAAATTGAGGGATGAGTGTAGATATAGCTAATGTCCGGTATTAGGTGCCGTCCAGCAGGAACCTTCACTCTGCATATAGGGGTCTAAGGTGTAAACGCACTCCAGACTAATAAAACCGTACATGAAAAGTTGCCGAATGGAAAATTTCCAAGGTGCCCTTAGGAATACTGTCTGTGACATATTTCACACACGATTAAAAAATGGAAATTATTAAATTTATTATTTTTATGTACAATTTATGTACGATATAGAATTTTTATATATTTAATTTAATTTTTTAGTTTCCTCATACCTACCGTCTTGAAAATCAATAAAATTTCACAAATAGTAATTACGCAGTCAAAGCAAGAAAACGTGCATGGAGTGTAATTACACCCCAGCACAGGGTTAACATTAGAATACACATATGTACGCAAAGTGAAATGATTGTGCTAATTATTAGGTGATAGATCTCTAGTTATCCTGATTTTAAGACAATTTATCCGTTTTATTCCTGACGGGCGAGTCGAAGACTAGCGGAATGATTATAAGTTCCGTATTGCCATGAGTTCGGAAAGTTTTGCGTCCGATAGGGAGAATACCGCGCACGGTTCGATTCCACCGCATAAAAGACCGGCGTAATCGAGAAAAGGTTTCGCGAGTCGGTTGACTTTAAAGCGCGCAACGCCTGTTTCGTCGCGCGACCCAAATCCAGAAGAACTTCTAAGGAGTTTCGCATACCATTACGAGACAATGCCCCGCAGGACCGGCAAACACGTTTCGCCTCTGCTTCTTCTTCTTCTTTTTCGTCGTCGTCTTGTTCCGCCACCCCCTCGACGCTGCCGCCCTTACATCATTACGCTAGGACCATTCTAATATTGAGCAAACACCGGAACGTCCTAAAAAGGTTCACTCCTCGTGTCTCGCAGGGGAACATTAAAATAAGGCGATCCGACTTTGAAGGGACCCGCTCGATCAACTACCTCGCGGAGTTTCCCGGGATGTAACTCTGTTTAAAATTCATCTTTCGGTGTCTCGTTAGTTGCGAGACACATCCATTACAGTGCAAACTCTTCCTGTTTCTTCCAAAGTGAAATGGAATCCTCCAAAGGGCTGCAACAGTTTAAGTTTCAAGTAAACTCGTTCCCTTATTTAATATGTGAAGGCGCCAACGCAGGGATTTTCGACTCGCGAGATAGAAAAGTTGCCCATTCACTTTGCTTATGCCTTGCCCGTTCCCTGTCTAATCTGAAACTTGCTTTCGCGGATGAAAATTTCCAACGATTCTCGTTAAACTTTATCTTTCGTCGGGATTTAATCCTCAAAAACTGATGTCTTGAAGTACTCCGGAGCTGGCGATGTTTAGATCCATGCAGATGTTTATGAAGTCGTTTTTAAACCATATTTTTTTCGATGTATATTCATCCTTTATTGTTCCTTGTTAATAATAATAATAATTTGAACTGGTTCGTGATCTGAACTACTAAAATATTGGAACCCATTATATTGGGTTGGCAAGAAAGTAATTTCGGTTTTCACTAACTGATGGCGTTATGTTTTGTTTGATTGGCTTCTGTTAACGTTGCGTTTGTTTTCTTTCTGACATTTCATAACTGCATCTTTTAGGTTACTTTTGAAGCAAATTACACGTAATTTTGATTAAAATTGTTAGTTCTGTGTCAATTTGAACATGGAGTGCAGAAACGAACATTATAGGCATATATTGCTTTTTTATTTCCGTAGAGTTAAAAAAGCTGCCGAGGCTCACAAAGATATATGCGAAGTTTACGGTGTAGATTGCTTAACAGAACGCACGTGCCAGAATTGGTTTAAAAAATTCCGTTCTGGAAATTTCTCACTTAAAGACGACCAACGTTCTGGTCGATCATCTGGAGTTGATGATGACCAAATGAAAGCCATTATTGAATCGGATCGTCATATAACTGTCCGAGAGATTGCAGACAGGTTAAATGTCTCGCATACAACCATAGAACATCGTTTAAAAAGTCTCGGAATCGTTAAGAAGCTCGATATTTGGGTTCCACACGAGTTGAAAGAAATTCACTTAATGCAACGCATCAACATATGCGATATGCATCTCAAACGAAATGAAATCGACCCTTTTCTCAAGCGAATCATCACCGGTGATGAGAAATGGGTTGTTTACAATAACACAACTCGAAAACGATCATGGTCCAAGCGTGATGAACCAGCCCAAACCACACCGAAAGCTGAATTGCACCAAAAGAAGATCATGTTGTCAATTTGGTGGGATTACAAAGGTATTGTGTATTTTGAGCTGCTCCCAAGGAACCAAACCATCAATTCAGATGTTTATTGTCGACAACTAACAAAACTGGACATAGCAATCAAAGAAAAACGGCCAGAATTGGCAAATCGCAAAGGAATCGTGTTCCACCATGATAACGCTAGGCCACACAGATCTTTGGTAACACGTGAAAAGTTATTGGAGCTTGGTTGGGAAGTGATGTCACATCCACCATATAGCCCTGACATTGCACCATCAGATTATCATTTATTCCGAAGTTTACAAAACTCTTTGAATGGTAAAACATTCACTAATGATGATGATCTGAAATCGCACTTGGATCAGTTTTTCACCGAAAAGGATCAGAAGTTTTATGAGCGCGGAATTATGAAGCTACCAGAAAGATGGCAAAAGATCATACTACAAAATGGAAAATATTTTATTGATTAAAGTTCATTGCTTTGATAAAAAAATTGGATTTTATTTCATCTAAAAATACTGAAATTACTTTCTTGCCAACCCAATAAATAGAACTTGAAATACGTTTCTCGATCGAAAATTGAATAACAAGAATTTATGATTTCGGCGCCAGGTTCGATCATTCATAAAGACAGCAAATGTGCAATTATTTAACCATGTATCTCGACGTTTCGATCCCTATGCGGATCATTTTCACAAAGAATTTGTTCTTTGTGAAAGAACTTATAAATTCTTGTTATAAATAGAACGTTTGTAATTCTGGGTCATAGTCGACCTAAGTTCCGTCACCCGAAGGTTAACTCCTCGAAGGCACATAATGCTAAAAAAACCACGAGGATTCGCAAAGAACTAGGATAGCATAAAGGGCTAAGAGAACCAGCGTGTGTTATATTTTTTACTATTAGTGAACTTGAACAACAAGTATTTCGGAAGACAACGGAGTGTAAGGGTTATTCCATGCCGAATCGATCACTTTTTGCAGGCACCATCGCCGATTTTGTTCTAAATGAAATATGTTGTAGTTCATGTGAAATTAGGGGGGGTTTAAGTCATCATTTTGCCGGTTTCGAATTTTTTTAGAAATGGCAGGCCTTCAAATTTTTCAATTTTTGCCCATTTCGGCGAAAACGGGCCTCACTTACGAATTTTTATCTCAAGAACCGTTTGTCCGATTGAGCTAAATTTTTTTCTGTTTTATTCGGAAAGGATTGGGCTATTACAAAATAATTTTTTCAACCTCGAAAATCAACTTTATAATATCGAAAAATTTAAACAAATTCTTCTTTTGCGTTTTTTTTAATGATGGGGCTCAGTGATTTAAATTTTGAAAAAAATATGGTAATATTCCTTGAAGTTTCCCCTTTAAAATGAGCACTTGAAAAAGATGGTATCATTAAAATTGGCGTCACAATGAGCTGGTAAAGGACGCCGTGTACCCCCGTTTCAGGTAGAGGTGGGTCGAGCGCAGCGCTGTTATGGTCCGTTGTCTAGATCGCTGGTCTCGAGAAAATACCAACACACTGTATACGATTAAATAACTCTATTTATACCTGAAGAACAATAGTAGTAACCACTTTTGGACAACAACACCTTTTTAATCATGACTTCTTTTATAGATATTAGTTTTTATAGGAATCGTATATGTTCCACAAAAAAGGTGTCGTTGCTCAACCCGTAAAATTTCAAGTGAGACACCCTGTATACGGATCGATGACGGATCGAGTAGGTCCTGCAAGGTGTCGTACAATGAGCCATGCGAGCGTATCCCAGGCAGTGTCGCCGCAGTGCAAAGACTCGTGGGACCTTGAAGGACCACAATACCGAGGATCATGGAATTGCAAAGGGCTAGTAGCATTGCTAGGGTCTGGTCAAACAGATTTCCCAAAGCATGCTGTAAACAAAAGACGATCGCTGTGGTTCTGCTACGAACAGTACAGTCTGATTCCATTTATCCAAACCAATATTTAAGTGATAGATAGCTAGCTGTGAGACTAATTAAATAAATATATGTAACGGAAGTATACTTTCGCTAATTTGAATTTCGCCGCGCCTCTCATGCTCCGCGCGCCTTTTGATCAACCACCGCTAGATGGTATGAAACACGATGATTGGAAGAATTGAGGAAAGACACCGATACAGAGTGAGAGAGAGACAAAGATAGTCATTACGTAATAGAGCACACGTGCAAAGGATAAACAGGTGAAATTTGAGAATAAGGAGATAGTATAATAAAAGTGATTTGGATAAATAGAGAAGAGATAATTGTAAACTGTAATTGTCGTTTCTTTGTTTACAGGTAAGACTGTAAATCATGTAAATAATTGTTGTAAAATAGTGAATAAAAATTTTAAACTTTGTTTACAGAGAAACATATTACTCTTGATATACGCACCTTTAAACCTAATAATATTGAGAAGACTTATATACAGGGTGGCCCACATAACTCTGAACAGCTCAATATCTCCGTTAGTTTTCGTTGTACAAAAAAACTTCGTAGGACAAAGTTACACTGTTTGAAGGGCCACATATAACGGTGTAAGGGAAAAAAAATTTCAAGGTCATTTTTATGAGATTTCAAGGTTATCGATGTTTTTAACTTCCCGATTCATAGGGAAGTTACTGTAATTACCCCGAAAATCGAAAATCGATTTTTTAGCAGATCTTCACGTTTCATGGTCATTGGAGTCATTTTAGACTATTTTTATCAAAATGTTTGTGTGTGTGTGTGTGTGTGTGTGCGTATGTCCGTTTGTATGGTATCAAATTTTTCGTTAACGTTTTCAGAAAAAGTAACAACGCGATCAGGATGATGAATGATGCAATCGATGTGCCCCGTCGTAACTTAGAGCTGATTAGATTTTGGTCCATATTGGTCAAGTAGTTTTTTAGATTTTTCGTTTTTTTTCGAAAAGAGTTGATTCTACAATGCAATTTATAAGGGAGGACGAAAATTTTCCACCAAAGAACCAAACGCAATTACATAAAAAAAAATTTTTTTCTTAATTTGTTTTTAGATTTAAACAAAATTTTTTTTTAGATTTAAAAAAAAATTTTTTTTTAACTGATGCTAATGTTACCGCTTGGAATAATTGAAAGTCATTCCAATGCAACAGTGAATTTATCATCTCTACTCCCAAGAATACATTTTGGGAGAATATCGATGAAAGTACAAAAAAAACGATGTTAGCGATGTTGGCGATGGAGTAACGAATCGGGAAGTTCTTTGTGTGACTCTTGGAGAGTCACACACCAAATAAAAACATTAATATCAGTAGGCCCTACTAGCCATGCGTATCACTAACCCTCTCGCAAGAGCAGTCCTACCCGCGAGCTCGCGAAGCGAGCGAGCAAAAACAACCCTACTCGCGAGCGAGCGAAGCGAGCGAGCAACAATAGCCCTCTAGTTAACTTCCCGATTTTATAGGGAAGTTATTGTAATTACCCCGAAAATCGAAAATCGAATTTTTAGCAGATCTTCACGTTTCATGGTCATTGGAGTCATTTTAGACTATTTTTATCAAAATGTCGGTATGTGTGTGTGTGTGTGTGTGTGTGTGTGTGTGTGTGTACGTATGTCCGTTTCTATGGTATCAAATTTTTCGTTAACGTTTTCAGAAAAAGTAACAACGCGATCGGAATGATGAATGATGCAATCGATGTGCCCCGCTGTAACTTAGAGCTGATTAGATTTTGGTCCATTTTGGTCAAGTAGTTTTTTAGTTTTTTTCGAAAGGAGTTGATTAAACATTGCAATTTATACGAAAGGCGTATCCACCGAAGAAGTAAACGTAACTATATATATATATATATATATATATTAAAAAAAAATTTTTTTTTATAAAATTAAAAAAAAAATTTTCTTGTTTTTTTTTAATTAAAAAAAATTTTTTTTCCAATTATGCAACTAATGCTAATGTAACCGCTTACAATAATCGAAAATTATTCCAATGCAAGAGTGAGTTAATCATCGCCGAGAATACATTTTCAAAGAATATCGATGAAAGTACAAAAACATTTATATTACAATCTTTAAATAAACAATGAGTTCAAAACGAATTGTTAATTGAGATTAAATTGAAAATTAATATAAAATATATGATAATTAATAACATTGACGTTGAAGACGAATTGGTTAATGGAGCATGCGGAATATTAAAATTTATTACTTTTCAAGAAAATACTAAAATTCCGTCTATATTGTGGTTAGATTTTCAATTGGCCAGAGTAGGAGTGAAAGTAAGAACTCGTTATCGTGATTATATGAAAAATGCAAATATAAATAAAAATTTAACACCAATAATAAAAAAATATCGAATCAAGTAAATATTTCGTGTGAAGGAAAATAACAAATTACACGTAGTCAATTTCCAGTGGTTCCTGCTGAAGCGATTGCGATTCATAAAAGTCAGGGACAAACATACGAGAAAGTATGTATGGATTTTAAAACATCAGAAATACGAACTTTACAAATGTTGTATGTAGCACTGAGCAGAGTTTCAAAATTGAGCGGTTTATATATTTTGAGAAAATTTAAATTAATAGTATCGGAGAAAACCAAGATCAATACTGCAAACCCGGATAATGATGAGTTGTATCGTTTGCGAAAAACTAATTAAGACAATTTATTTTGCAACATTAGTATGCTATAACAAGGAACCAAGCGAGTAACGAGCATACGATATTGGTTTAATGCGACGCCATATAGCAAACATTTTGATAAGTAGAAAACTATTGAATTTCCCTGAAAACGTATAATCTTCTTAAAACGTACACTTAATAAATAATAATAATAATATACAGCAACTAACGAATCGGGAAGTTCTTTGTGTGGCTCGTGGAGAGTCACACACAAAATGAAAGACATTAATAGCTGTGGGCCCTACTAGCCATGCATACCACTAACATTCTCGCAAGAGCAGTCCTGCCCGCGAGCGAGCAACAACAACCCTACTCGCGAGCGAGCGAAGCGAGCGAGCAACAATAGCCCTCTAGTTTTAAATGGAATGAGGTATTTTTTAATACATCAATCGATGCAGCTGGACATTCTTTATAAAAAAGTACTAACCTATGTATAATATGTCGAAAAGTTAGTAGTTCTGGAGATATTTCAATTTAAATAACTCTAAAACACCATTACTGTTGTACTAAGGCGTTAGTGTTTACTTGCTAGTGTAAATTGAAGAGTTGAAGCTGAAATTGAAAAATTGACGTTGAAATGGAAGAGTAGAAATTCAAGTTGAAATGGGAGAGCTAAAATTGAAGTTGAAATTGAAAAATTGAAGTTGAAATTGAAGTTGAAGAGTTGATATTGAAGTTGAAGTTGAAATTAACGAATTGAAATTAAAAAATTGAAGTTGAAATGGAAAAATTGACGTTGAAATTGAAGAGTTGAAATTAAAAAATTGAAGTTGAAATGGAACAGTAGAAATTCAAGTTGAAATGGAACAGTAGAAATTGAAGTTGAAATGGAAGAGTTGAAATTGAAGTTGAAATGGAAGAGTTGAAATTGAAGTTGAAATGGGAGAGCTAAAATTGAAGTTGAAATTGAAAAATTGAATTTGAAAATGAAGTTCGAGATTTGAAATTAACTAATTGAAATTGAAAAATTGACGTTGAAATTGAAAAATTGAAATTGAAGAGTTGAAATTAAAAAATTGAAGTTGAAATGGAAGAGTAGAAATTCAAGTTGAAATGGGAGAGCTAAAATTGAAGTTGAAATTGAAAAATTGAAGTTGAAATGGAAGAGTAAAAATTGACGTTGAAATTGAAGAGTTGAAATTAACAAAATGAAATTGAAAAATTGAAGTTGAAAATGAAGTTGAAGAGTTTATATTGAAATTGAAGTTGAAATTGAAAAATTGACATTGAAATTGATGTTAGCGTTTACGTACTTGTGTAACGTCTTCGTACGACAGTAATGGTGTTTTAGAGTTATTTAAATTGAAATATCTCCAGAACTACTAACTTTTCGACATATTATACATAGGTTAGTACTTTTTTATAAAGAATGTCCAGCTGCATCGATTGATGTATTAAAAAATACCTCATTCCATTTAAAAAAAACATCGATAACCTTGAAATCTCATAAAAATGACCTTGAAATTTTTTTTCCCTTACACCGTTATATGTGGCCCTTCAAACAGTGTAACTTTGTCCTACGAAGTTTTTTTGTACAACGAAAAGTAACGGAGATATTGAGGTGTTCAGAGTTATGTGGGCCACCCTGTATATTATAGATTATAAATCTATACCTCCAGGTCTTTCTTTTATTAAATAAACTGCTTGATTTTTGTGTTAATAATAAAGGACTTCTTGATGGGATGGAGCAAGTAGTTTAACAATGAGGTAACCGGAGCATAGTGACGAGGATGGTTCGGATAAACGGAGTCCCACGGCATTTGCGATTCGATGGGGCCAAAATCAGATAACATGGTTCGTCCTGGGCTGGGTGATTCTTCAGGTTCGATCTCGGCGAGCGTGGCGAACGCTGAAATACGTCGTCGAAAGGTAAATAGCGGCCGAGGCCGTAAAAGCGAGGAGTCGGGAAATTATTCTTGTAGAGGTTAGCGCGGAATAGGAGCGGCGGCTGGCGATTTATGCGGCAGATCGGACCAAGACAAGCGTTGATGGTGCGTGCATGTGTTCGACGGGAGTGTTCCCTCTGGAAAATCAGGGCTGCGCATACAATCGCGGAGGCAGGTTACACGGTAACCGTGGAACAGGGACGAATACGATTTATGCGAGCGGTTCCGTTGGTAACGTGCCACTGGCAGAGGGTGACCACCCCTTTATCGTTCGCCGTGCTACGCCAGTTTCCGCTTCTGTTCGTCCGAACGGTGCTCTCTCGCAGTTTCTTCCGCGCCGACAGCGTCCGAGGTTCGCGCGACCTCGCACAATTCCGGCCGCCCGTTATTTTTCTACCCTCTGCCCGCCTTTCTATCCGAACCTCCCTTCCTTCCTTCCACTGCCCCCTCTCCTCCCCCCCATTTTTCCTTTCGACCGAGCAACCCTCGCGTGCTACTTTCGCCACATAATTCGTACACGTCCGCCGGAACACGCATGCAATTTACTGGATGTTCAGGCTGCCGTAGACGAGTGTCACGCCAGCTTGAAACGGAAGAGAACCCATTCGTCTCGCTCCCGATGAGATTTTCGCGAGTTTCCGCGACGGAATGGCTGCTACCACCGTCGAACCTCTCGACGTTTACGGACGACTGTTGGCACACACCGGCAGAACTTCGATTTTTTCCAACGGATCGGGCCGCAGTGACGCCGATTTGACGTTTCGGGTATAGGTTTGCACGAGATGCGAACATTTCACTTGCTTCTTTTATGTGCAGAGTGTAAAGAGGTTCGGTATTGGCTGTCATAGGTGCGTTCTGCATCTTTGGATCAATGAAGATCGATAAAAAAGTTGCCACAAAATTGTCCTCGACCTTGAATTTCAAGATTTTTGCAAGTCAAGTGAAGTAAAGTTAGGTAGATGGTCCAAATTAGGCTAATTTATATAATAATAAACGCGATACATTTCAATTCTACTGTCCTCTCGTAGAGGAAACAGCCGATGACCTCGATTTAGAGACTCGACGCGTTCGCCAACAATGCACACTCTTGATACTTTATATTGCGCGTATGCAACCACATGTTTTATCGTTTTCGCGGCATCCGCGGCCTTCGCGGCGGTATGCTAGCCTCGTGCCAGCCACATTTTCCTTAAGAAACGAATCGCGAAAGGTCCAGCTGCGGTCCCAGTAAATCTCGAGCATTGCGAGCACGCACAGAGCACGTTTACGCGGAGGTGCTACACATACTTGACGGTCAGAGGTACTTTTTCTTTTCCCGTTCTGGGGCTGTTCTCTTCTGGATAGCAGAGCTCTGCGGAGTTGTTTTAAGAGCCGGCCGATAAAAACCGTGCGTAAAAGTATCGACGATTACGCGGTCGGTATGGGAATTAAGTGATTTCCGTTGACTGCTGGAGGCATTGATTCGCGAGGGGAGAATCGAGGTCGGTGCTTCGGCTTTTACGAGCCGTAGTATCTTTTGCGTCTTGATTTTTCCCCTCGGCTAACAGGATCAAAGTAATTCGAGAGCACCGCGGCAATGATCCACTCGCGGAGAAACTGTGATCGAGAAACTCGACTTTTCAGCTTGGTCCCATGCAGAGTCGCCAGATTAAGACTTCTCTCTCTCTCTATCCTTTCGCTTCTAGTCCCCCACGCTTCCGTCACGATGGCACGTGACTATCCAGCAATGACAGAGAGGGTAGCTGTGTTCCCCACAATTCGAGGCGATTCCCCTGATCTAGCGACACTGAGCGCATATGATACGGAAAGAAGAATACGCGGGCAATTGTTACCTATAAAGAAATAAAACGGACTAAAGAGTATAAAAATAAATTTTTAAAAAATACCACGTTTAAAAAACGGACTAGGAAGTATAAAATAATTTTTTCTAGCCCCATACAGATTCCTAACCCCGTACAGATAGTCCTGAAAATTTGTGATCGTGAATTTTGAATAGCTATGGAAATACTTGCAAGATTTAAAACGAAAAACGTGGGGGCAAACGTTTTTTAAAATTTTATTTTATACTTCTTAGTCCGTTTCAAAAACGTGGTATTTTTTAAAAATTTATTTTTATTTAAATAATTATTGTATATCTATCTTTGAAACCAGGTATTTTCTTAAAAAAAAAACGATTAATTTAATTTAAAAACAATTACGATCTTAACAGACTTAAATAATGATAAATAAAGAAGTTTTGTTATTGGATTAGTTGTGTTTACACTTCTCGACGACCGAGGCATTTTGAGCTCCACTGTCCTTTTTTACGTTCGGCAAAAGTCAAAGAATAGTATCCCTGGCGGTTAATTGTCCCTGGGCAGACCCGTGTTTGGGTTCGAGCCATCGAAAGATATCTCCGTTGAATTATGATTTTTATTTAGTATCTACGTTCTAATTACTTTTAAAGTCACCAGAAAAATATTGGGTTGGCAAGAAAGTAATTTCGGTATTTTTAGATGAAATAAAATCCAATTTTTTTATCAAAGCAATGAACTTTAATCAATAAAATATTTTCCATTTTGTAGTATGATCTTTTGCCATCTTTCTGGTAGCTTCATAATTCCGCGCTCATAAAACTTCTGATCCTTTTCGGTGAAAAACTGATCCAAGTGCGATTTCAGATCATCATCATTAGTGAATGTTTTACCATTCAAAGAGTTTTGTAAACTTCGGAATAAATGATAATCTGATGGTGCAATGTCAGGGCTATATGGTGGATGTGACATCACTTCCCAACCAAGCTCCAATAACTTTTCACGTGTTACCAAAGATGTGTGTGGCCTAGCGTTATCATGGTGGAACACGATTCCTTTGCGATTTGCCAATTCTGGCCGTTTTTCTTTGATTGCTATGTCCAGTTTTGTTAGTTGTCGACAATAAACATCTGAATTGATGGTTTGGTTCCTTGGGAGCAGCTCAAAATACACAATACCTTTGTAATCCCACCAAATTGACAACATGATCTTCTTTTGGTGCAATTCAGCTTTCGGTGTGGTTTGGGCTGGTTCATCACGCTTGGACCATGATCGTTTTCGAGTTGTGTTATTGTAAACAACCCATTTCTCATCACCGGTGATGATTCGCTTGAGAAAAGGGTCGATTTCATTTCGTTTGAGATGCATATCGCATATGTTGATGCGTTGCATTAAGTGAATTTCTTTCAACTCGTGTGGAACCCAAATATCGAGCTTCTTAACGATTCCGAGACTTTTTAAACGATATTCTATGGTTGTATGCGAGACATTTAACCTGTCTGCAATCTCTCGGACAGTTATATGACGATCCGATTAAATAATGGCTTTCATTTGGTCATCATCAACTCCAGATGATCGACCAGAACGTTGGTCGTCTTTAAGTGAGAAATTTCCAGAACGGAATTTTTTAAACCAATTCTGGCACGTGCGTTCTGTTAAGCAATCTACACCGTAAACTTCGCATATATCTTTGTGAGCCTCGGCAGCTTTTTTAACTCTACGGAAATAAAAAAGCAATATATGCCTATAATGTTCGTTTCTGCACTCCATGTTCAAATTGACACAGAACTAACAATTTTAATCAAAATTACGTGTAATTTGCTTCAAAAGTAACCTAAAAGATGCAGTTATGAAATGTCAGAAAGAAAACAAACGCAACGTTAACAGAAGCCAATCAAACAAAACATAACGCCATCAGTTAGTGAAAACCGAAATTACTTTCTTGCCAACCCAATAATTTCATGAGAAACAAAAACGGTTTATAACGATTAACAATGAAACTGAAACGATTTATTGCCAAAAATCTTGAAAATCTGCAATTTTTACCATCTTTAAACGTTTGTAGCACATTGCAACGCCGACCAATTTTGACGAAATTTTCAGAATATGTTTAATTGACACAGATCTACAAAACGTATTTTTTAAATTATCAATATAGGCCCACATAAAAAAGTTAAAAATTCAACTTTTAGTATTTTTTTAACAATTCCGATCAATTGCAATTTTTTAAAAAATTTCTTTTCACATCCTTTAGTAAACTAATTGGTCTAGGTTCCCAAAAAAGTTCAAATCGTATAGTACAATATTTAAAAAGTTATCGTCTTCTTTAGAGCGGTCTTAAACTTTTGTCCGCTACTGTAGTAGGTAAGTCTTACGAATATAATTATTTATATTATTAATCGTTTCGCGACTGTAAGCATGAATCTGAAAAAATTGCCCGCTTTACGGATGGTTTAATGGAAAAACCGCCCGCAAACAATGCGTTAATATAAAATACCGTAGAATTCTACAAAAACCCGATGATCCGCGAGCTCGCCAAATCAAACACAGGTCGCTTAACAAACGAATATCGCAGTGAACATAATAACTCGGCACGATTAATTAGCCCCAGGTTCATTTCATCCGAATCCCGCGCGAAGAATCCGTCGAATTATAATAAACCAGTGCGTTCGAGGTTTTGCGAGCGTTCGGTTATTAACATGCTTTGAGTTTGTTCTGCAAATACGCATGGGATTACGGTTAATTAAGGACGGTAAACCATCTAGTTAATTAATCTTTTAAATCATGCTCGAAAGCCGAGGCATTGTTTAGTTGCACAATCGCGTGCGATTAGCTGGCGGCCCGATCATCAATCGTAATAAGCGTTAACGATTCGCGTGCTCTATATACGTAGAATCATCGATCGGCGGGGTTTTATATCTGCGACCTCTCGGTTGTCAGCGAATCGACACGGACGAGTGACGAGCCGTGTAATAACCGGGCGATTCCTTTCCCCGGCGATCGATTCGATTCATCCCCGGGGAAAACATCTCTCGAGTCTCCATGGTTTTATTCCGGTATCGTCTCTGTCCGCGAGATAGCTTAAGCTCGACGGGTCGCTATGGTTCCTCGGTTCTTGCTTCGTTTTTCTGTTTTTTCTCCTCTGTGCGCGCGCGCGTCTGCTTCGTTGATCCGCCTGACAGTTTACTTATCCTCTGGAATTAAGACGAGAGAAAAAAAAGCAGATTTCAATAGGGCTTTCTAGAATGCCGATATATTTATTTCGATGAGACAAACTCGCCTGCAGCAGAGTCGAACATTAATGACGCACGCGTGAACATCGAATCCAAATATTGCTTGGACACTGAATTCTCTATAATTTAATTCACAGTAGTTTTATGAAAAGGCAATCGACGTGGTATATAATTAGACTGTGGATCTTGATGGAAAATATAAATGTTTTGCATTTATTGTGAGAAGCAGAAATAAAATAAAAATTAATTTCACCCCTTAATGTGTGTACATCGAATCCAAATATTGCTTGGACACTGAATTCTCTATAATTTAATTCACAGTAGTTTTATGAAAAGGCAATCTACGTGGTATATAATTAGGATCTTGATGAAAAATATAAATGTTTTGCATTTATTGTGAGAAGCAGAAATAAAATAAAAATTAATTTCACCCCTTAATGTGTGTACATCAAATCCAAATATTGCTTGGACACTGAATTCTCTATAATTTAATTCACAGTAGTTTTATGAAAAGGCAATCGACGTGGTATATAATTAGACTGTGGATCTTGATGAAAAATATAAATGTTTTGCATTTATTGTGAGAAGCAGAAATAAAATAAAAATTAATTTCGCCCCTTAATGTGTGTACATCGAATCCAAATATTGCTTGGACACTGAATTCTCTATAATTTAATTCACAGTAGTTTTATGAAAAGGCAATCGACGTGGTGTATAATTAGACTGTGGATCTTGATGAAAAATATAAATGTTTTGCATTTATTGTGAGAAGCAGAAATAAAATAAAAATTAATTTCACCCCTTAATGTGTGTACATCAAATCCAAATATTGCTTGGACACTGAATTCTCTATAATTTAATTCACAGTAGTTTTATGAAAAGGCAATCTACGTGGTATATAATTAGGATCTTGATGAAAAATATAAATGTTTTGCATTTATTGTGAGAAGCAGAAATAAAATAAAAATTAATTTCACCCCTTAATGTGTGTACATCAAATCCAAATATTGCTTGGACACTGAATTCTCTATAATTTAATTCACAGTAGTTTTATGAAAAGGCAATCGACGTGGTATATAATTAGACTGTGGATCTTGATGAAAAATATAAATGTTTTGCATTTATTGTGAGAAGCAGAAATAAAATAAAAATTAATTTCGCCCCTTAATGTGTGTACATCGAATCCAAATATTGCTTGGACACTGAATTCTCTATAATTTAATTCACAGTAGTTTTATGAAAAGGCAATCGACGTGGTGTATAATTAGACTGTGGATCTTGATGAAAAATATAAATGTTTTGCATTTATTGTGAGAAGCAGAAATAAAATAAAAATTAATTTCACCCCTTAATGTGTGTACATCAAATCCAAATATTGCTTGGACACTGAATTCTCTATAATTTAATTCACAGTAGTTTTATGAAAAGGCAATCTACGTGGTATATAATTAGGATCTTGATGAAAAATATAAATGTTTTGCATTTATTGTGAGAAGCAGAAATAAAATAAAAATTAATTTCACCCCTTAATGTGTGTACATCGAATCCAAATATTGCTTGGACACTGAATTCTCTATAATTTAATTCACAATAGTTTTATGAAAAGGCAATCGACGTGGTATATAATTAAACTGTGGGTCTTGATGAAAAATATAAATGTTTTGCATTTATTGTGAGAAGCAGAAATAAAATAAAAATTAATTTCACCCCTTAATGTGTGTACATCGAATCCAAATATTGCTTGGACACTGAATTCTCTATAATTTAATTCACAGTAGTTTTATGAAAAGGCAATCTACGTGGTATATAATTAGGATCTTGATGAAAAATATAAATGTTTTGCATTTATTGTGAGAAGCAGGAATAAAATAAAAATTGATTTCACCCCTTAATGACAACGTTATATTAAAAACATTACAGTATTCTTGAAGTTTTCTAATCTTTTACTGTGTTATATTATATTTCAGCTAACCAATTTCTTCATAAATGCATAAGATCCGCAGTCGATTTGTAATAATACGGCAATATTATAATACGAGTATACAGGAAAGCGCAACCTGTTCATTAATGTTCTATTCTCCCTTAGCTTCCTCAGATTTAACCACATTAGTATTTAACGTGCACAGTGGAGAAGAAACTTTTGGCACAACCCGCTGTAATAATATCGTCGAAAACAATAGTACAATGATGAACCTGGTCCCATGTGAAAGCTTCTACTTTCATTTCTCTCGAAAATGATACAAACTGAAGCCTTTATAAAACCGTAGAAATATTTTTCTTGTGAACGAATCTATTGTAGGTATAAAACCTTCTCTTTACAACGACACAAAAGACCTAGACGCACTTAATGAGTCCGAGTTTGTTATGATTATTTTTTACGAAATAACAACAGGTTAAATATCGACAGTTTCCCGAGAATCAGAAGCCCGATGTTCAAGTACTTTATGGATGCGTTTCTTGTAGACGTGGCTATGGTTCGTCGAAACTTAGAAGGGATCAAGATCTTTCCACGTCGAAGTTTACGGATAACGGACCCAGCTTCACCGCTCTGTGGACTCCGACTCCGCCTGTCTCTCCATTTTCGTTGTAGGTGTCTAGCGAGCTTCTCCTATCAGCGAACAATTTCCTGGGGAACCGAAGGCCCGACGGTTGATCCGTGTCGGTAGGCTTCGTTCTAGCAGCCAGCCGCTCAAATATCGGATGGAGAATCCGCCTAATCGGCTGGCCGGGAAGACCTAGTCTTATATTCTCCAGGCGTCCAATCGGCAACAGATTCAGCTGTTGAAATTCATTTCAGAAATTAAGAATCTTTATACGCTAAAAAATGCCGCCTACTTGGGGGATTGGGGCAAGTTGAAGTTTTAAAAGGACGATCACTTTTCGAATCCGTTCCTCGTATCAATTTGACACAGTTTTCTCGAAGTAAGTTATTGTGACTTCCATTTTCTTAATGCGACACACATGACCGAAGAACGTAACATGTAAATGCTAACTCATCAATAAAAAAACATCGAAAGATAACTGTTTACCTTGTTATTTCATCGATCTTTTACCACTGTGTCAATTTGGCACCGAGGGACAGATCCAGTTCGTATATTTTTTTGAGAAATTGGAACTTCTTTGCAATTAGTTATCTACAAACGCGAAAAAATTTTTGAAAAAATTGCAATTGGTCGGAAGTACAGAGAACATAATAGAAGTTGTTGTTCATAACTTTTTTATTGGTGCGTAGATTGAAAATTTAAAAAATAAATATTATATTCTGAAAATTTCGTCCAAATTGGCCAACGTTGCAATGTGCGCAAAGATGGTGAAAATTGCAGTTTTAGAAATAAGTCTGAGGATGTTTGTATCTTTCCATGTCAGTAGTTTTTTCCGCATCTGCCGGTTTTGTTGAAATTTTTAGAATATGTATGTGTAATTGATACAGATTTACACAATGTATTTTTTAAATTTTGGTCCACATAAGAAAGTTGTAAACAACAACTTTTATTACTTCCTTTGTACATAATTTAGACCAATTGCAATTTTTTCAAAATTTCTTTTTCGCATCATATAGTAAATTAATTGCTCTAACTTCTCAAAAATATCCAAGACTGATATTAAATCTGATATTAAAACAGTTATCGTCGTTTTAAGAGTGTCCGAACATTACTGTGGTTCATTGTACGTTCTTCAGTCTTTCATTTCTGCAATTTCTGTTTGAATCAATTACTTAAAAATGTATTGGGTTGGCAAGAAAGTAATTTCGGTATTTTTAGATGAAATAAAATCCAATTTTTTTATCAAAGCAATGAACTTTAATCAATAAAATATTTTCCATTTTGTTGTATGATCTTTTGCCATCTTTCTGGTAGCTTCATAATTCCGCGCTCATAAAACTTCTGATCCTTTTCGGTGAAAAACTGATCCAAGTGCGATTTCAGATCATCATCATTAGTGAATGTTTTACCATTCAAAGAGTTTTGTAAACTTCGGAATAAATGATAATCTGATGGTGCAATATCAGGGCTATATGGTGGATGTGACATCACTTCCGAACCAAGCTCCAATAACTTTTCACATGTTACCAAAGATGTGTGTGGCCTAGCGTTATCATGGTGGAACACGATTCCTTTGCGATTTGCCAATTCTGGCCGTTTTTCTTTGATTGCTATGTCCAGTTTTGTTAGTTGTCGACAATAAACATCTGAATTGATGGTTTGGTTCCTTGGGAGCAGCTCAAAATACACAATACCTTTGTAATCCCACCAAATTGACAACATGATCTTCTTTTGGTGCAATTCAGCTTTCGGTGTGGTTTGGGCTGGTTCATCACGCTTGGACCATGATCGTTTTCGAGTTGTGTTATTGTAAACAACCCATTTCTCATCACCGGTGATGATTCGCTTGAGAAAAGGGTCGATTTCATTTCGTTTGAGATGCATATCGCATATGTTGATGCGTTGCATTAAGTGAATTTCTTTCAACTCGTGTGGAACCCAAATATCGAGCTTCTTAACGATTCCGAGACTTTTTAAACGATATTCTATGGTTGTATGCGAGACATTTAACCTGTCTGCAATCTCTCGGACAGTTATATGACGATCGGATTCAATAATGGCTTTCATTTGGTCATCATCAACTCCAGATGATCAACCAGAACGTTGGTCGTCTTTAAGTGAGAAATTTCCAGAACGGAATTTTTTAAACCAATTCTGGCACGTGCGTTTTGTTAAGCAATCTACACCGTAAACTTCGCATATATCTTTGTGAGCCTCGGCAGCTTTTTTACCTCTACGGAAATAAAAAAGCAATATATGCCTACAATGTTCGTTTCTGCACTCCATGTTCAAATTGACACAGAACTAACAATTTTAATCAAAATTACGTGTAATTTGCTTCAAAAGTAACCTAAAAGATGCAGTTATGAAATGTCAGAAAGAAAACAAACGCAACGTTAACAGAAGCCAATCAAACAAAACATAACGCCATCAGTTAGTGAAAACCGAAATTACTTTCTTGCCAACCCAATAGCATGCTAAAATATTCTTAGCGTTTTCCTATTTAAATGTTGTAATCCTAATTATGAGAAAAGTACATAGAAAATTAATTATAAACTGTTTATTGGATAGGTGCAAAACACGGAGAAGCTGATAACAGCTGCTGTTTTTATCGATATATCTTAATATTGTAATTTTATCTATGTTATAAACTGCAAAATCTGTAAAATCTTTGTTTTGAAATTTGATAGCTGTTTCTAGATTCCCATGATTGATTGTATATTTCTTAAAAATTCATTTCATTCCAGGAGGTCCGTAAGAAACTCAAGGAAGAAAGAAGTAATAAATCAACAACGTCTCAGAAGTGTTTACTCGAAAAGAAAACACTCTGTCTTATAATAAATTCCTCAACATTATTGATCCACACTCCATTGCAATTGTTACGTTACACACGTTTCTGGAAATTTTCATTAGGATAGATTCATTCACAAGAGTACGATTTAAATAGAACGTCATTACCACAATGAATGGTGTTCCTCGACAAACAATAAAATTAAATCTCCATTAAGCTTGCTGTGAGCTTCACTAAAGATACGGTAAATTCACTGACTATTAATCATTGAAATACCTGCTACACAAGGAGTGCGACGCAAATGGGATTACATAAATATCTCCAGTATTTCAGGAGACATGAGAAATCTTTGTATAGTCCCCTACTAAATGATACGCAAACATAAGTCAAAAGAAATTCCAAATCAATCTTTTCTTCAAATGATTCAAAATCCGAAAGGGTGGTTCATATTTGTGACTCTTCTTAATTTGTTAAAAATACTAGTGAAATATTAAAATCTATCAATGTTTTCTTATTTTTTATCGTGCTGAAGGCCTAAAAATAACAAAAAATACGGTAATTTGACTTCAAAGTGCCGCTATTTTGTAAATAATCAAAATTTTCAATTTCTTTTCGTTTGAACCATACTTACATTCGTACTAATAAATGAACAACTTCATAATTTTGTTTCTGATCGGTAGAACGTGTTTCGAAACATACTTTATGAATAAATATACATACAGCTCATGCAATTTCGATTATTCTCACTTTTAAAAAAAACATCATGCGTGTAGTTCCAATACACCATTGTATATGTTTGCAAAATCCCAGTTGAAAAAACTCCCAAATCCCAATTGTCAAACTTTCTTTTACGGCACCCCCTGAGCTGTCCAAATAATTAAAAAAAAATCTGTGCACGATCGGATAACGGAAAAACGTGCCCCGAACGGATTAAACCGTATAAACAGTATAACCAATAAATACAATCGTTTTTCTTGAATATCTTCCGAACCATTTTATCGCGTCGAAAAATGTGTTAAACAGTAGGTCTGGACAGGCGAAAATGTCGGACGAAAATCCAACAATTTTTTCTGAAATTTGAAAATTGAAATGTGGTTTCATTATCTTTTATCAATAAACATTATCGAAAATTGCGTTTCTTTTAACTTGTGGAACTTATTTTTTTATTGCAGATTATTTGCCGGAGATACTATATATTTTCTTTTTTAAAATCTTAAAAATGTTTAGTTTCCACTATCTCAAGGAACAAGGTCTTATAAAGCGAACTGCATTTAGAAAAATCCTCTGAAACGCACCGTTAAATACATACAGTGACTCCCACTAATATTTGGACACTCTTAAAAAGACGATAAGTTTTTATAAATATTGGACCATATACTATTTAAATTTTTTTGAGAAGTTAGAATAATTAGTTTCCTGCACAGTGTGAACAAACTGGAAAAAATTGCAAATTGTCGGAATTGCAGAGATAATATTAAAAGTATCTCATCAAATGCAATTTTTTCCAAAAATTTCATTCATATCCTGTGGTAAACTAGTTACTCAAGCTTCCCAAAACAGTTCAAATCGTATAATCGAATATTAAAAAAGTTATAATTGTTGGAGAGCGTCCGAATAATAATTAAGTTGTCGGAATTGTAGAGAAAATATTAAAAGTTTCCGATCAATTGCAATCTTTGAAAAAATTTCTTTTCACATGCTGTAGTAAATTAATTGCTCAAGCTTCCCAAAACAGTTCAAATCGTATAATCCAATATTAAAAAAAGTTATCATCTTTTTGAGAGCGTCCGAATATTAATTAAGTTGTCGGAATTGTAGAGAAAATATTAAGTTTCCGATCAATTGCAATCTTTGAAAAAATTTCTTTTCACATCCTGTAGTAAATTAATTGCTCAAGCTTCCTAAAAGAGTTCAAATCGCATAATCGAATATTAAAAAAGTTATAATTGTTGGAGAGCGTCCGAATAATAATTAAGTTGTCGGAATTGCAGAGAAAATATTAAAAGTTTCCGATCAATTGCAATCTTTGAAAAAATTGTCTTTTCACATGCTGTATTAAATTAATTGCTCAAGCTTCCTAAAAGAGTTCAAATCGTATAATCCAATATTTAAAAAAATTATCATTTTTTTTAGAGCGTCCGAATATTAATTAAGTTGTCGCAATTGCAGAGAAAATATTAAAAGTTTCCGATCAATTGCAATCTTTGAAAAAATTTCTTTTTACATCCTGTAGTAAATTAATTGCTCAAGCTTCCTAAAAGAGTTCAAATCGTATAATCGAATATTAAAAAAGTTATAATTTTTTGAGAGCGTCCGAATATTAATTAAGTTGTCGGAATTGCAGAGAAAATATTAAAAGTTTCCGATCAATTGCAATCTTTGAAAAAATTGTCTTTTCACATCCTGTAGTAAATTAATTGCTCAAGCTTCCCAAAACAGTTCAAATCGTATAATCCAATATTAAAAAAAGTTATCATCTTTTTGAGAGCGTCCGAATATTAATTAAGTTGTCGGAATTGTAGAGAAAATATTAAGTTTCCGATCAATTGCAATCTTTGAAAAAATTTCTTTTTACATCCTGTAGTAAATTAATTGCTCAAGCTTCCTAAAAGAGTTCAAATCGTATAATCCAATATTTAAAAAAATTATCATTTTTTTTAGAGCGTCCGAATATTAATTAAGTTGTCGCAATTGCAGAGAAAATATTAAAAGTTTCCGATCAATTGCAATCTTTGAAAAAATTTCTTTTTACATCCTGTAGTAAATTAATTGCTCAAGCTTCCTAAAAGAGTTCAAATCGTATAATCGAATATTAAAAAAGTTATAATTTTTTGAGAGCGTCCGAATATTAATTAAGTTGTCGGAATTGCAGAGAAAATATTAAAAGTTTCCGATCAATTGCAATCTTTGAAAAAATTGTCTTTTCACATCCTGTAGTAAATTAATTGCTCAAGCTTCCCAAAACAGTTCAAATCGTATAATCCAATATTAAAAAAAGTTATCATCTTTTTGAGAGCGTCCGAATATTAATTAAGTTGTCGGAATTGTAGAGAAAATATTAAGTTTCCGATCAATTGCAATCTTTGAAAAAATTTCTTTTCACATGCTGTAGTAAATTAATTGCTCAAGCTTCCCAAAACAGTTCAAATCGTATAATCCAATATTAAAAAAAGTTATCATCTTTTTGAGAGCGTCCGAATATTAATTAAGTTGTCGGAATTGTAGAGAAAATATTAAGTTTCCGATCAATTGCAATCTTTGAAAAAATTTCTTTTCACATCCTGTAGTAAATTAATTGCTCAAGCTTCCTAAAAGAGTTCAAATCGCATAATCGAATATTAAAAAAGTTATAATTGTTGGAGAGCGTCCGAATAATAATTAAGTTGTCGGAATTGCAGAGAAAATATTAAAAGTTTCCGATCAATTGCAATCTTTGAAAAAATTGTCTTTTCACATGCTGTATTAAATTAATTGCTCAAGCTTCCTAAAAGAGTTCAAATCGTATAATCCAATATTTAAAAAAATTATCATTTTTTTTAGAGCGTCCGAATATTAATTAAGTTGTCGCAATTGCAGAGAAAATATTAAAAGTTTCCGATCAATTGCAATCTTTGAAAAAATTTCTTTTTACATCCTGTAGTAAATTAATTGCTCAAGCTTCCTAAAAGAGTTCAAATCGTATAATCGAATATTAAAAAAGTTATAATTTTTTGAGAGCGTCCGAATATTAATTAAGTTGTCGGAATTGCAGAGAAAATATTAAAAGTTTCCGATCAATTGCAATCTTTGAAAAAATTGTCTTTTCACATCCTGTAGTAAATTAATTGCTCAAGCTTCCCAAAACAGTTCAAATCGTATAATCCAATATTAAAAAAAGTTATCATCTTTTTGAGAGCGTCCGAATATTAATTAAGTTGTCGGAATTGTAGAGAAAATATTAAGTTTCCGATCAATTGCAATCTTTGAAAAAATTTCTTTTTACATCCTGTAGTAAATTAATTGCTCAAGCTTCCTAAAAGAGTTCAAATCGTATAATCCAATATTTAAAAAAATTATCATTTTTTTTAGAGCGTCCGAATATTAATTAAGTTGTCGCAATTGCAGAGAAAATATTAAAAGTTTCCGATCAATTGCAATCTTTGAAAAAATTTCTTTTTACATCCTGTAGTAAATTAATTGCTCAAGCTTCCTAAAAGAGTTCAAATCGTATAATCGAATATTAAAAAAGTTATAATTTTTTGAGAGCGTCCGAATATTAATTAAGTTGTCGGAATTGCAGAGAAAATATTAAAAGTTTCCGATCAATTGCAATCTTTGAAAAAATTGTCTTTTCACATCCTGTAGTAAATTAATTGCTCAAGCTTCCCAAAACAGTTCAAATCGTATAATCCAATATTAAAAAAAGTTATCATCTTTTTGAGAGCGTCCGAATATTAATTAAGTTGTCGGAATTGTAGAGAAAATATTAAGTTTCCGATCAATTGCAATCTTTGAAAAAATTTCTTTTTACATCCTGTAGTAAATTAATTGCTCAAGCTTCCTAAAAGAGTTCAAATCTTATAATCCAATATTAAAAAAGTTATCATCTTTTTGAGAGCGTTCGAATATTAATTAAGTTGTCGCAATTGCAGAGAAAATATTAAAAGTTTCCGATCAATTGCAATCTTTGAAAAAATTGTCTTTTCACATCCTGTAGTAAATTAATTGCTCAAGCTTCCCAAAACAGTTCAAATCGTATAATCCAATATTAAAAAAAGTTATCATTTTTTTAGAGCGTCCGAATATTAATGAGAGTCACTGAATGAGCAAATCCGTGAGACGGATCTCTGAATCGGCTGGGCGAGGCAAACAATGCGATAACGCGTTGGTCGGCCGAACCGTAAAAGAAATTGAAAAGTCGAAAATAAGAGCCACCCTAGTACGTATACAAAACGATACGGGAGCCCGTTCAGACATTCCGCTCTGTATGAACGAGATATCATGTACAAACCAAATTATTGTTGTCGTAGCGAGATTGGATGTTGTCCAATAACTCCTCCAGCTTTTTTTCCAGACCCGATTGGAACGATCCTGGATCGGAGCTCGCTGTGGGAGCGTTGACTTCCTGTCCCCGCGGGTAGAAGCCGGGATGTTGATTCTCCTCGCGAGTCACCGGCGAAAATACGGTTGAGGAATCGTCTCGCGGATCGAGGGTAAGTTTGCCGTTTGGATTGAAGGGTTGTTTGGAAGATCCGGAATCGGGCACGCGTGTACCGTTGTTCTTCTCGCTTCCCTGCGACTCGAGCGGTGCCACTGATCGCCGACTAAATTTATGCGATTTCGACGCAGCATTCTCCTCATTTTTTCCTTCTAGCTCGACAGCGGCGGATACCTTCCCGGCTAAATTATTCAGATTCTCCACCCAAGCGTCGAGGTCCTTAGACGTTTCTCTCGATCTCTGGAAAAGGCATTTTCGTCGTTAACTCTCTCGCAATGTTTGCAGAAGAAATCGTGGCCAAAACCCGAAAAATTAATTTTTCATTGCGGACATCGTAAGTACTATTTCAGATTCTTTAACCCTTAGTACTCCAATGGCGACTCTGAGGCGCCTAGAAATTGCTGTGGCATTATTCAAAATATTGTTTACATTATTAAATATAACGGTATCTAATCAATTACTAAACATTTAGGTATTAACATGAGGTATTTATACCAATTCCATATACATAAAATTTGAAAAATCGTAGGGAATAAAAATATTCTAAATCGAAAGAAATGTTTAATTTTCTAGTTAAAACAGCTTGGAGTGCAAAGGGTTAATACTAAACCTACCACAACCGGTCAAAATGACCGGTACAGATCTCTTTAGTAGAGCTAGTATTACAATAGGAGCCGCACAAAGCCTACAGTCGGTGTACAAAGTATTCGTACATCTTTTAAAAACGAATAAATTTTTCAAAGTTGGTCTCAGCATCTTGAGATTTTTTTGAGACATTAGAAGGGTACTAGCTAATGTGTAAATAATTTTTTTGTAATTGTTATTGGTCGCAATTACGAAGGGAACAGTAAAGACCACGATTTTTAAATTTTTTATCTATGCCTGTAATGAAAATTTAATACATGTATTTTGTAAATCTAAGTAAGTTATACAGGGTCATCCGTTTTTAAATGGACAAACGTAAACCAGCTATAAAGAACCCCAAATGGAACAAGTTTTACCCCTGCCACTTTTTTTGTTTCGGCCTTGATTTCTAGAAAATTGCAATTTTGCCCTATGCCAAAAAAACAAAGATCCGAAGGTCATACAAAAATATTTTGTTAACAAAAAAGATGCCCCTATTTATTTTAAACCAAGCAAAGGAAAAATCATCAAGATTCATCACTGGAGTCCCGAGATATTCAAGTTTATGTGAACTAAAAAAATTATGGTTTTTTGCAATTTTCTAGAAATCAAGGCCGAAACAAAAAAAGTGGCAGGGGTAAAACTTGTTCCATTTGGGGTTCTTTATAGCTGGTTTACGTTTGTCCGTTAAAAAACGGATGACCCTGTATATATGTACAAAGTTTCATTGAAATTGGCTGACGGATAAAAAAGCTATATTTAGAGATTCATTTAAATCGCAGATTCTTAGGATTTTTGCTATTTTTAATCAATTATATTTCGTAACATCCTTGATCGATTTCGATGAATCTTTGTACAAGTATATAACTGACTTAGACCTACCAGAGGCGCCTTCTAAATTTTCATTACAAGTACGGATAAAAAATTTAAAAATCGTGACCTTTACTATTTCCTTCGCAATTGTGACCAATAACAATTTTTTAAAAAAGTTATATACACATTAGCTAGTAAACTAATCCTTCTAACGTCTGAAAAGAAACTCAAGCTGTTGGGTTCAATTTTGAAAAGGTAATTCGTTTTTTTAATGTGTACGAATACTTTGTACACCGACTGTAAATAAAATCAATCTTGTCATTTTCATAAGGGAACTTGTACCAGTTACTTCTAAGGCTCGGTAGGTTTAGCGCTAATAGCGTGTTTATGGAAAAACCGAAGTAGTTTTATATTACTTTTACCTGTAAAATCAGAGCTCGAAGTTGCATTTTCTATCAAAAGTGTAGGACTTTTTTTAAGAAGTGTTATTTTCCATTATAAAAAAACGCTGGTTCTTTACAATTAACAATTTTTTACAATTTTACTAACCACGTGTCGAAGAGCGACAAGTCTAATCTTCACAAATAAAAAATAGCGCGAAATTTGAAATGACACCTTTCAACCTTCACTCTGCGTATAGGGGTGTAAACGCACCCCAGACTAATAAAAACGTATATCTACGATACTGACAATATCTAACTATCTGCGACATATTTCACAAATAAATTGAAATTACTAAATTTAGTATTTCTATTTATAGAGAATTTTTCTATATTATGTTAAACTTTGTAATCTTTTCATACATTGCATCATGAAAATCAATAAAATTTCAGAAATACTTATGCAGTAAAATTTTTCTCTGTACATTTTGCGCTGGAAACATGCAGGGGTGTCATTACACCCCAATACAGGTTAACATTAGAATATATGTATGTATGTATGTACTCTATACACAGAGTGAACGTTATGGGAAGACCTTTTATGAATTCCTTAAGCTCAGTGTCCCTTGTCGGTAGCTAAGCTTTATACTTTATATGTATAATCCAGTTTTAAACATAGCGCTATGTAAACGTCTACGTTTCTATGGACTAATTTATGAAAAATATAATCAAATGGAAATTTGCATTCTGTTACATTTTATGCACTTTTTACTACACTGTATTTTCCGCAATCGGTTGTCGTAAAAGTGTATAACATCGCGAGGCCCGTCCGTAGAAAGCCTGTACGTGATTACCTATGTATGTCACGAGGTTTATAGGATGCTTAAAAAAATTTTACTACCCCTATCTCTTAGACCGGGGATTATGCTAGGGATTATACAGTTTATGGTACGGTCACATTATTTCGAGCTGCTTTTAATTAGCTGATTAACGGTTACTATGCATATACATACGCTGCTGTGCAAAGGAAAGAAGCACCCGGACATATTTAATAGAAAAGCGTAAAAAATCAAATTAGAACACAGTAAGTTTCGAAAAAGGGTTCCGCTTTTTAATTGAATAGTTCTGAGAGTATGTGTTATTGCGGATCGTCTAATACTTTAAATGCAATAAATCAATCATTGTACAATACAATTTCTACATAAAGATACTTTTTGTATATATTACTCCAGTATATATTACAGTAAAAATCGTACAAAATATAAATAAATTTAATCTTGTTATTTTTATAATACCATACAAATTAGTGGCTTTTGATAGCCGATAAGTTTATGTTAAAATACAGTAAGCCAGTTCTGTTTGTTTGCTGCAGCTGGCAACGCAATTAAGTTCGTTGGATTAATCAATTCTTTGTTCACGAAAAAATATAGTCTATAAAAGAACTTCACTCAACTATCAATCACCGATTTTAGTAAAACTTTGTATGTACATTTTTAATTCAGCCAAAAAATATGTCACACGTATTTTTTATGGTCGGAGAAACAGCTTTAGGGAGTGAAATTACCCTTCAAAGTGATGGCCCGAAAACTAGTAGACACAGAAAAAAGTTGTACAAAAAAATACTTGGATTTTTGTAAGGAGTAATATGGGATGGTGAGAAATTTTAGTAAAATCTTATGAGACACCAAGGTTCCTTCTAAGTAATGAAGATTTTAAACGATACAATTTATTAAAACGAAAATGAATGGAATCGGCAAACGTTACGGGTTCTTGCACTTTAATATCTCATCTCTCTACTTTATTTTAATTACCAAGAGGTATTTTAAATACTACGAGTACCTGTATGCATAAGAAAGAGAGGAAATTAGTATTTTATAACATAAAAATAATCTATTAGTCGAACTTTCACTATCTATTTAAAGTATAAAGTTCTGATGAAATTCGATGAAAAAATCCGGAAACTCAGGCCATTGTGCTGGTTTAACGTTCCTGAGAACTTGAAATATTTTCACGGGACAATTTGCAAAATTGTTATCGTAGGGACCGGATTGGAAGACAGCTAAAACGTCGGAGGAGCGAAAAAAGGAGGAAGCGAGGCGTCTCGGTCCATGGTTCCTGCAGGGTCTTCGTTTTTAAGGAGACGAGCGGGTTAAAAACTCGAAAGGAGAAGTAATTAGCAAGCATTGTCGCGCTGGAGCACTCACCTGGTCGAAGCTCTGCCGAAGGAGTCGCAGAACTTTGTCAAAGGCGTGGTTGTAAGCCGCGCTGGTAGCTCGCTCCTCCGGCGTAATTACGCGGCCATAGACAGCCGAGTTCCCTTGATTCGGATTCAGATGCTCAGAATTTCCGTGGATGTCATCACAGCTGCCCCACGGGATCTCGGAAATGGCAGAAAACGCGGCCAGCAGGACCGCGACAGATATCGAAGATGTTTTCATGGTGGTTCCGTCTGTCAGACTGTCGTTGTCGTCGATGCTCCCGATCTTTGTAACCGGCAACCTTATAATCGTGATTATATAGCCGATCGGACAACCGTTTTTCGGGCGTGTTGTTGCCCAAATGATGATAAATCGCCGTGGCTCCCGGCGCTGATCGAACATCGGCTAATTGTCGTTTGCACAGTCTGCTCCGCGATCGGAAAAAAACGCGAAGATCGCCGGAAGATGTTGATGGATCGCTGACATTTTCGGCAGCCCGATCGCGAACGATCAACGCAAACACAGATGGTACGACGCTGACGGTGTGGCGTTAGAATTTATGGCGGAAATGTTACGCTCTGGGTTAGGGGAAACGACGGACACTTATGGTGTACGGCCACAGTAATGGGCCACATCAATGAATTGAATAACTTTTTCAGTGTAAAAAATTTATATGAAATCGAACTGAAGCACTGTTTACGATGTAAGGTGAAGTGCCCTAAGTCTGGACAGTCCAAAAGTGATACCCAAATCTGGACAATTGAATTTTCATAGTAAAATCAGTAATTAAGAGATTAAATAATTATATTATATATTCTCAGGCCTTAGCTACAAGTAGGTGTGAATATTATTTCATTGAGACATCAATTGAAATTTAAAAATAAATTCAAAGTTCATCTGAAAACAGTATACAAAATAGTCTATTTACATGCGAATCATGTGCATTTATAGTTCGAACTTTTGTTAGAAAAAAAGATATAATTTAAGCCCTCAGACAAAAAATAATTATCACGCATAATAATATTGATATTTTAAAATAAATTGGCAATCAAACTTAACGTAAATAATAATTATTAATCCAAATATTAGATGTCCAAGATCAGGACTGTTTTCAAATATGAGTACTCCATACTGGGACGCGATGACAGTAGCTGTCCCACTCTAAGCTTGTACGCAATGTGCTTACGCCTGAAGCCGGACACGTGTTTGTGAATAAAATCAACGCATTGTTTGCAAATTATTTAACTACATGTACGTATAATTAGTCTTCTATTAGCTTGAATAACGTACGTAGAAAATGTATTCCGGTTGTGACGTTAATAATACTTTATGTTTACATCTTAAATCTATCAGTATTACTACCTAACCTTAAAAGTTGTATTACGACAAGTTTTGTTAAAACAGTAAATGAAAATAAATATATATTTGGTTAAATAATACAATACTATAATCTATGATAAGAATACTACATATTACACAAAGCATCTTCTATTCGTCATGCGCAACAGCGCCACCAATCAACGTTTTAGGTTATGTTCGCTCGATCAAAAGGTAAATTGAATTTGTCCCGATATAGGCTTTACTTCCGTCCAGGTACTAGCTTAGATTGGATTTAATATGTCCAACTATAGGTTTGAATTATTCTTGTTAATACAATTAAGATATTAACCTAAACAATGATTTTTTTATTTTAGATTACTTTACAAACTCTGAACTGTATGTTAAAACTCTTAAGAAATTGTTTTTGTTTATTTAAAGTGATAAAATTTAAAATAGAAAAACATGCTGTCCAGGCATAGGACTTCACCTTATCTTAGAGTACATCAAAAAATGGCGGCGCACAGTGGTCCGGATTGGAAAATCGTGAGCCATTTTATTATAACTTTTGAGCCAGTAGAGATATTGCAATGAAATTTTCACTAAAAATATTTAAAGAATAGTAATTTTTAGCTATAAGTAATCAACTGTTTTTTGCATTCGTTAAACAATATTTTATTAATTTTCATTGATATTTTTGATTTAAAAAAAATTTTTTAAATATAATCTTACAAACTATTTTTTACTTTCTAAATATGTATTTTTTATATTCATGTTTCATACATGGAATTTTTCCATATTCATATATTTCCATAACATTTCCTATGAGCCCCATTTTACCATTCAACTTTGTCCTTCAGACATTTGACGTATCTTTAAAAACAACAAAGATATTTGAGGTGGCAACGTCAGGAGACTCACCCTGTATCTTCGTTTGTGGATTTTCTTGAGGTTTTCCGAGTGTTTCTGCATCTTATTCTTTTGAAGTCTTTGTGACGAGTTTCCTGAGCCTCCTCTGAAAGTTGGCAACAATGGATGCTCTTTGATTTCTGCCCCATGTACCAGTATTTCATGTATTGAAGCTGGCATATGTATAATACTATCCATACTTTTGTACGTAACAGCTGCCGTATCATGGGTATATTTCCTAAACGTTGTAATATTTATAGTCAAAAACTGCTTATCTGTATCATAATATAAACATATGAAGTGGCTGTAACCTAAACAGTTTCCTAACGAACTGGAGGCACTTAATACGGTTTTGTTTCGATCTAATATCTAAGGTCATTTTTTTAGAGAAGTAGTTATAATATTATATCGCAACATTTTTCAAATTTTGATGCAATTGAAGATGTTGCAAAGAATTCCTTGAAACGAATTTTTTAAAACAGGGGACGATGGGAAAATACGGTTCGCAATTTAAACATTCTTTGTGATCAAATCGATATCGACCAGTGCTATTTTCAACAAAGCTACGGGCAACGCTGGACTCGGCAGCTGCTTATTGCACGCTCGCAAACCGTGTTTTTATCTATTTTACGAATGTTTCAATGAAACTGTCAGGGAATATAGTTCAAAGGTTGTACAATCCAATTAAAACATTCTGGAAGCCTGAGTTTTTTAATAATCTGAGCTAGTCTAATGCATACTGTTCGTATGAAATTTTCTTACAACGGCAGCCAAATTTCGAAAGAATCGAGCATCGCTTCTGCTGCCGGACAGGACTCGCGTACGCCTATCCACGAAGAGGATATAAGTTTGCAGGCTCGAGAATGAAACTTCACAAACTATCGTCGTTTTTCATGCAACTTTTCTGCTTCCCCTTTCGCCGGTTCTGAAGCAATCGTAAGATTTTCGTGGAAACTTTATCGCTTTCCGATCATAACTTAACTACTTGTCCTCTGAACTCTCAGTTCATCCTCTCGATATGAAAACTGCTCAAACAGAGTAATTGGAAATCATAGTGACGCTAAACCCACTGTGCATTGAAAGTGATTAACATGTACTGCTTGTAAAAATAACAAGATTGAATTTATTTCTATTATTCGTCATTTCTACTATAACACGTGCTTGAATAAAAGAAATGTATTCAGTCGTTTCTAATGGAAAGATTTTTACAATTTCGATTATTGTAAAATGAAATATATGAAACCATATGAAGTATATATTTTTTTAAATTTATTTTACGTCGCTTTTGTAACTGCTGTGGTTATTTCGGGACCTATAGTTTTTATAAGGTGGGTTTCGAACCACCTTGGGCACCACAGTTTAAAATGGCACATATGGACCGTTTATTTTGGAAGTGGTGTAAGTCCATTTTTGAAAAAAATGAGATATCACGTAATTCATGCTTAATTTAATGTAAATAAATTTTAAAAAAATTTTAAAAAACAAGAGAAAATGGACTTACACCACTTTCAAAATAAACGGTCCATATATGAAATATATGACTGTTTTATGGTAACTATTACTTACTGAAATGTGGAACTACCTTCACTGAATATTAATTATAAATAAGAAATGCAAAATCCATTATAATAAGATTGCAAGAATTTTTAGTAGAAACAATGCTGAAGGTGTACTGACGATTCAGTAATAATTTCATTAGGAACTGAAACGTTTATTTATAGTTTTACCTAAGGCTCGCACTTATTTACTCCTACACTTTTCTACTCGAAAGTATGCCAGCTAATTTTCTGTTATCTAATATTTACTGCGAGAAATGGCTGCAAATTCAAAATTGTCTCTGTACGTCACGATTCTAATTTTCTACGAAAACCGTATTGTCTTCTATTCGGGTGTGAATAATTTTATTTAACAAGCTCATTACGCAATGAATAGCTTCGACGGTGGAACGTGCGAGTATTCGGTCACGGCTAAAGCAAAACACGCGAAATAATTCAGGTTAACAGAGTTCCCTCGGCAGCGGAAGATATATCAATAAAGAAATGATTAATAGCTTAAAAGGCAGTTCGCGTCGGTCCTCTAGTTCAAGTTTCAATGACTCTACAGAAATAACTTCTGTCGCACGTGTGTCCGATCGACATCCGCTACAGCTCAGCGAGAGAAAAATTATCGGTTGCTGTAATTTAGGAGAGCTCGTTTCGCGGGGAACCTTCTCGACATTAAGATCGATAATGAACCTCTCTTTACGGTCTATAAACGCGGCACGATATAACGAGAAGACTACGGCATATTTTACAAGTTCTGACAAACTTCGAAAGAATTTGCTCGGACGGAGCGTTGCGCAGTGATCCCGATCGAGGAATTAGCTGTTCGTAACGATCTTAGCATTGTTTCGAGACTTGAACCTATAGTAAAGTACGTAATTGGATATGTCTTGATGTCAGCTACAACATTGTTAAGTAAAAAGTATATAGTGACAATTAAAAAATCGAGGTGACTTTAATTTTTGATCTAATAAAAAGAATTTTCGTAATGTTTTGTGTTGAAGTTTATAGAGAAGCGATTACTGATTAATTTTTGTTCGAAACATTTTTTTATCAGAGCACCAACATGTGAATAATAAATGATATTGAATATATTGTTTAAACAAATGGTAATACTTGAAATATGTCTTGGCAGGTGTATTCTTTATAAAGAGGCACACAACTTTGCAATTTATACCATTTTTAGCTGTTCAGGTTTTGAAATAAACAAATAATCCTTAATATTTGAAATAATGGGTCTTTTTGCTATTTTTGATCCAAATATTTGGTAGTGTTATCTTAAAAGAACTATATGACGGCCACATAGACGCTTTAAACAATGATAACCTTTTTTAATAAGAATTTTTTAATAAAACACTTTATAAGAATTTATAAGAATTTTTAAGAAGATACCTATAGTAAAGTACGTAATTGGATTTGTCTTGACGTCAGCTACAACATTGTTAAGTAAAAAGTATATAGTGACAATTAAAAAATCGAGGTGACTTTAATTTTTGATCTAATAAAAAGAATTTTCGTAATGTTTTGTATTGAAGTTTATAGAGAAGCGATTATTGATTAATTTTTGTTCGAAACATTTTTTTATCAGAGCACCAACATGTGAATAATAAATGATATTGAATATATTGTTTAAACAAATGGTAATACTTGAAATATGTCGTGGCAGGTGTATTCTTTATAAAGAGGCACACAACTTTGCAATTTATACCATTTTTAGCTGTTCAGGTTTTGAAATAAACAAATAATCCTTAATATTTGAAATAATGGGTCTTTTTGCTATTTTTAATCCAAATATTTGGCCGTCTTATCTTAAAAGAACTATATGACGGCCACACAGACGCTTTAAACAATGATAATCTTTTTTAATAAGAATTTTTTACTAAAACACTTTATAAGAATTTATAAGAATTTTTAAGAAGATACCTATAGTAAAGTACGTAATTGGATTTGTCTTGACGTCAGCTACAACATTGTTAAGTAAAAAGTATATAGTGACAATTAAAAAATCGAGGTGACTTTAATTTTTGATCTAATAAAAAGAATTTTCGTAATGTTTTGTATTGAAGTTTATAGAGAAGCGATTACTGATTAATTTTTGTTCGAAACGTTTTTTTATCAGAGCACCAACATGTGAATAATAAATGATATTGAATATATTATTTAAACAAATAGTAATACTTGAAATATGTCTTGGCAGGTGTATTCTTTATAAAGAGACACAAAACTTTGCCATTTACGCCATTTTTAGCTGTTCAGGTTTTGAAATAAACAAATAATCCTTAATGTTTGAAATAATGGGTCTTTTTGCTATTTTTAATCCAAATATTTGGACGTCTTATCTTAAAAGAACTATATGACGGCCACACAGACGCTTTAAACAATGATAACCTTTTTTAATAAGAATTTTTTAATAAGATACTTTATAAAAATCTTATTAATTTACTTTATAAGAATTTATAAGAATTTTTAAGAAGATGAATTTTTTTAATAAGGAGACGAGTGATTTTCACGGTGAAAAATGGAATTACGAAATGTATTTAAACGCTTTTTCTAACTACAATTTTTAAAAACATTAATTGATCTCGTCGTTTTCAAAAGTGCTGAACATTTACAATATGATGCACTCTGACTCCCATTCGGACGGTAAAAATAATATTCGGACGGTCTCAAACAAAAACGACAACTTTTTAATAGCACTGTCCAACAATTTTCAACTTTTTTTATGATTTCAATATACTGTTGGGTCCTTCTTATAGAGTTTTTTGCCCTGATTCCGAATCTGTTTTTAATTTTTGTAAACATATTTAAACAATCATAATGTATTAATATTGGATATCTCTGTATTCGGGAAAGTCTACAGAATCTTTTGCTGTAAAGAACAATTCAATATCTTTTTTAATAACATCACAATATTTGTTTAAAGTTGAAAAATATGTTTTTTTTCAAAGCCATGTTTTTCAAAAACTGTGCGTATGGGAAAAAAATTAAGAACAGATTCGGAATCAGCGCAAAAAACTCTATAAGAAGGACCCAACAATATATGGAAAACAAATTTGCTGTTGGACAGTGTAGAGGACTATACGATTTGAAATTGTTTGAGAGGTTAGAGTACTTAGTTTACTACACGATGTGAAAATAAATGTTTTTAAAAATTGCAATTGGTCTGAATTGTAGAGAAAATACTAAACGTTAAAATTTTTAAAATACGTTTCGTAGATCTGTGTCAATTATATGCATTGTGAAAGTTTCATCGAAATCTGTTGATGCGGGGAAAAGGACAGATATTGAAAGATGTAGATCCTTAGATTTATTGTAGCCCGTTGCAACGTCGACTGATTTTCATGTAATACAGATATATTAAACATGTCTCCTAAATTTCCATTATAGGCCCACATAAAAAAGTTGCAAAATACAACTTTTAGTATTTTGCTACGTTGTGCAGCAAACCAATTGTTCTAACTTCTCACAAAAGTTTAAATCGTATCCTAGTAGCACAAAAATATTGGATAAATATTTTTTAAGCCACACTTTTTCATATGAGAAAAATATTTCTTCCTAACTTATATAAAAAAGAATATTTGGTACTTAATGTAAAATAAATATTGTATATATATTTGAATATTAAAAACAAATTGAATCTCTTTTTGATATTATATGAATGTGTATACAATATCTTGTGCTGCTAGGGTATGTTTGAAGATTAAAAAAGTTATCGTATTTTAAAGATTGTCCGAATATTAGTGAGAATCATTGTAAATTTGAAAAAAGTCGATGTGAGAAATTTAATATCGTAGCAAATGCACAGCTAATTCTTCGACTAGGACCGCAAAGATCGGAGGCTGTCTGAATTCCATAGCTGAGCGCGGAGTTAAGGGTGCTGGAGAAGTCAACGATTGGTGCCCTACCCCCAGCGCCCGCTAAACTTTTGTCAACGGTGAAAATAACTGTTTAAAGTTAAAGTAACCCGGTGCGGCGCGGCGGTGAGGTTAATACATCGATCTTGCCGCGTGTAACAGCGAAAACAAAAGCTCATCCCGCATCGGCGCGTTCGGCGCTTTCAATCAGAAGTCCCTTGTGCGTCCTGATTGCTTTTTTCCATGGAATCAAAGGAAACTGCACGTTCCTTCGGCAAATGCAGCGTTACTATGTCGGCCCCGCTAGCTTCTTTACGGACCATCACGTACAACCGTCAGGATCAGCCGCTCTTTCAGACCAGCTAATTGTGAACGAACCTTAACACGTCGGGCACGGTGTTGCATTTTAATGCGACGCGACGCCGCGGAAGTTCCTTAGCACCCGGCGCGGCGTTCCCCTTTGCCGAGGAAACGAACCACAGAAGAAGTTTTCGCGTGCAAAACTATACCGGCCGAGTCTGGTACGGTGCTCCGGCGAAATAATAAGACACTTTGCATATTTATATCTTTCGTATGTTTAAGGGTAGGAAATATGCACTTTCTATTGTGCTGATTTGCTCTTCTCTCCTGCATTTTGTCTCGACTCCACAGTAAACAGACTTGATCTCAGTAAGAGACTTGCTCTATTCTTCATCCTTACGTTCTTAAAATATTTTTTCGGAAAAATATTCTTGGAGTACTATCGGCCTCTAGTCATTTACGGACTGTATTACAGCTCTACTTTACATTTTTTACGTGGATTTGTGCATCGACTTGATTTTTTTATCTTTACTGGCCGAAAGTACTCCAAGAATATTTTTCCGAAAAAATATTTTAAGATAGTCTAAATATAGTTCAAATAAGTTTTTTACAATGGTTCAACAATAATCTTAGAAAAATAATCTTAAAAAACTTAGAAAAAAAATTGACCTGATCGGGACTCGTACCCGGTCCAAAAAGTCTTCAGCGGTTCCACAGACGGAGACCATAGCCACTGCACCAACCGGCGCTGTTGAAATTGTCTTCGAAATATTCAAATATATGTACATGGTATAATTTGCGTATTTCGTATTAGGCAAGTTTTAAAGTCTGGGAGATGTTTTTCTGACGTAGGAACGTTTAATATCACATAATATATTTTTATGATTCAGGGAATATAAGTATAACTTAGGAAAAACGCCGAAAAAAGCGGTTTTTATTTTTTTTAACTATGACGCACCACTCACAAAAATCTGAAAAAAATTGAGCATAATACTTACGGTAATACCTCATTGCTAAATTAAATCTGGAGTAGCACCTTTTAGATTTCTATATAAAACCTGCATTTTTTCGATTTTTTTCGTGTTTTTCATTTTTCACAAGCAGAGCTTGCAGCAGAAAAATCTGGAAATGATACCTAATATGTGGCTCGATATCCGAAATGTGCCAGATTTTTTTCAGAATTTTTAATTGTCAATAAATAGGGAAAATGGGCCAAAAACTGATTTTTCGTTTTTTCTCAATAACTACCCTTACAGATGAGATAGGGGGCTGAAACTTGGCAGAGAGGAGTTTTTTTGGGTAGGCCATCGAATGGTCCAAGCACGATTAAAATCCCGCCGGGGGCGAATTTCACTATCAAACCCGGCTATAGCCTTTAGGTTAAATGAAAATGGATTTTCTTCTTTTATCTTAAAAACTGGAAAATGAGAGATACAGCACTGTCTTTAAATTCTTCTAATGTCTTTTTAGTTTTGTATTATTTGACCTATTCACTTTTGTCATACACGCAAAAATCTGTGTTGGAATATTGTACATTGAAAGACAATTGACAGTTGTTTTAGTTGTCTGATCGTTTAGACGAAGTTTTCATTTATTCGAACATTGTGAACTGAAATAAAATGAGAAGAGTAACATTGTACTCTGAGTACTACAAATTATTACTCTGGAAAAGTTTAATGAACCTCGTACATCAAAATGGAACCGAAATAATTCACGTAACTACAGACTCTCTTCCCCCATAAATCATGAACTCTGATCTCATATTTTTGGCCGGTAATGTAATTCGCTCTGGCCTGCATTAAATGTAGATCATTTTACATCGTGTTACATCGTTTTTAATTAGTCTTATTCGTCCGACTATCCTCGAGTCTCTAACTGCAATGAAATGTAGTCATGCAAAAATTATTTAAATACGAAATTGACCATTAGAGTTTAAGAGATCAGGTTTTAAGTGCCACTCGAATAATTTTGTTTTGGACAATGTAATCTCACCTCAATCTCATTATCATCCCTTTCATTCTCAATTATTCCTTAACATCTTATTTGCGTACTTAATTCTCATTTTTTCTTATTTTGTACCTTGTCTTATTTCTCTGTATATTTTCTTTTCAATTGTATATTTTTGCTTAAATCCATTACCACTTGATAAATAAGGGTAAACTTTTCCTTACGGGATCAGAAATTTTCGCCTTTCTCCTATAAATAATTTTCTATTTTAAAACTACTGAATAAAATTAAGAAAATCATATAAAATGGAAATATTTCAGGCCAGTAGAAAGATTCGATTTTCGAATTAGAATAGCTTCGAGTGCAAAGGGTTAAAACAGTAAAAATACTTGAAAATTTCAAAGAGAAAATTAATTGAGATACTCAACAAAATTTGTAGGCGTAATTTAAAAGAGTAAACGTATTATCAAAATTTAAAGATACTGGTATATTATTTCCAACCAATTAAATATATTAAGAAAAGAGATAAATTTCTGTTTCACTCCCATTTGTTATAATTCGCAAAAAAAAATATTATTTTGCTTGTAGATCCCCTGTGTAGTAATAATGATATTATATGTAAGAACATATTTATTAGGCAAATAGATTTATTACAATATAAAAAAACATTTCCGAATAAAAGCAACAATACCTGTATTGTATATATTTTAATTTAACCGAGTAAAAGTTGCGTCCGAACCTTCCAATATACCAAAAGACTTTATACTCAACCCATATTAGAGAAATGGAAATGGAACCAATCTCCGCCCTTTTTCAGTCAGAGCAAACGGCAAATAGAGAGAATAAAAATCGACCAAATACCCAATAGAAGCAAAAACAGCATAGCACAATATATGAGTCTAAGAAGCGTTTTGAACTCTGCTTCACAAATGCGAATGCAATCGGAAGTTTCGAGATGTACGTGTGCATCGAATGGCGATATTTCGGTCAGCAATTACTGCGATCGGAAATGAAAGGGTCGCCATTGCGAGTTCCTACTGAATGAGGTCTTCCAGGTAAATCGATGTCAGTTTTGGTAAATTTGATTCTAATACTGCACCAATTTATTAAGACGTCGTGAAATAGGTTGAAGAGGTCGGAAGTGAGCGTCGATTGCTCAGGAAATTCGGGGAAACTTGATAGAAACGCTTATCGAGCAATCATGGGAGTATTTATTGAAACGACATAGACAAATATAAACTGAATTTCCGGGAAGTCCCATTTCACATCATCAAAAATGCAGAACGCTCAGATTTCAACGCTAAACCACCCAGATGACCGATTTGGTGTATTTCATTTACGATTATTTAAATTATAGACATCTTTTTGCAGGAAATAGCTTACCAAAGGTTTCTTTATTCAAGTATGTCGTTTTATAAGGCAACATGTCAGTCACTGTTAGATAGACTGCGGATTTTATGCATTTGTCGCAAAAATGGGTATGCACAATTCAAAACAGTGAACATACTAAAAGGATTTAAAACATCAGTGATAAATATTTATTTGGTTTCTCTGTTTTGTGATCAATGCAACCATATTTTATTTTGCACAAAGATCCGCAGTCTAGTTATCAGTACATTCGAAATAAAAATAAAATGTTATATAGACGAAGGTCTTTTAAAACTCAATGGATACGAAACTCGCGAAATGACTAGTTCTTTATTTGACTATTACTGAAACAGTAAATACGAATTGACGGGCTATGATGGGATATGTTTCCTTAGAAAAGCATCTGTTACAATAAAAATCGTAGAAAATTTACATAAATTCGATATCGTCATTCTGGAAAAGCAAACGGCATTTTCAAATGTTATTTTTACTAACGCATTTAATTCTTGAAGCTGCGAACGAATAGATTAACTAGATGATTTATTAAGTCTTTCAGTATTTCAAAAATTTCTCGTTTGCGGTGGATTGAAACACCGTTCTTGTTTAGTCTGGTAGAATGCACTGGTAACGTTCGGCCGCTAAAACCTTAGACATCGTGCATATCATAAAACATCAGCTAAACAGACTCTTGAGCCTTCCGGTACTCAAATACGCTTCCTCGCTCGATGAATTCTTGAATGCTCTCTTTTATTAATGGAACCTCTGCGCCGGGTGAACCATAACCACCACCACCAGGACTCTCCAGGATAAACGTGTCCTGCAAACAGAAATCGTCTTAAAGAATAACAACGCTGAATCATTGACAATTTAGAGGATAACTGCTGTAAGTATGCACGGTCCGCGTATACATCGTCTCGGAATTTATCGAAGCCACAAAATATTTTTAGTTTCTGGTAAAAGGGAGCAAATTTGTTCGTTGAATCTTCTATAGTCAACCCTGCAATGGCACTGTTCCCTCAGACTACAAATTGTGACACATCTTCCTGAAAACTGTCCAATTATGCATAGCTTCAAGCTTAGGTTCAACCACTATGCATCTTGAGGAAGAGATACAGTATTGTTTCGTAATTGTGTTAACACTAGAACTATAGTGTATTATATGTATACAGTTCGTAGCATGACTGACACACACTTTAAATCAGAATAACGTTTTTATGAATGGACCAAACGACTTCAATTTGTCTGTAAAGCTAGAAGAATTAGTTTAGTAAACGACGTCTAATAAATATGTTGAAAAAATAGTCGGAATTATGAAGAACAATAGTAAAAATTGATTTTTACAACTTTTGTTAGAAAATTTTAATTATGTGTTTTGTAAACTCGTATAAATTATATACGTTTCGAAAATTTCATTGAAATTGAATAATTGGTTTACGAATTATGTACGATCAAAAGTGGTAAAAATTATACTATTCTATAACTGCCATTTTTACCACTTTTGATCGTTCATAATTCGTAAGCCAATTAACCAATTTCAATGAAATTTTCAGAACGTATATAATTTATACGAGTTTACAAAACACCTCTTTGAAATTTTTGTTATTGGCGCAGCTAAAAAAGTTGTAAAAATCAATTTTTACTATTGTTCGCCATTTACTAAATTAATCATTCTAGCCTTGCAGAGAAATTGAAGTCGTTTGGTCCATTCCTAAAAACGTTATTCTGATTAAAAAGTGTGTGTAAAAAGTGTTTAAAGTTATGCTCCTAATTGTACATTAATTACACTGTCCAACAAATTTCAACTTTTTTTATGTTCCCTATTTACTATTGGGTCCTTCTTATAGAATTTTTTGCGCTGATTCCGAATCTGTTTTTAATTTTTTTCCTATACGCACAGTTTTTGAGGAACATGGCTTTGAAAAAAAAACATATTTTTCAACTTTAAACAAATATTCTGATGTTATTATAAAAGATATTGAATTGTTCTTTATACCAAAAGATACTGTAGACTTTCCCGAATACAGCGATATCAAATATTAATACATTATGAATGTTTAAACATATTTAAACAATCATTAAAAACGGAGAGACACATCTTTTGCACCAATTTTTGAGGATATTTTTCAATTTATCTCAAAAAATAAGGGTCCAGCGGAAAATCGAACTATACCACTCGATAGAGCAGACTTTTATCTCGAGAAGCCACCCTGTCAAGTTTGGATCGTCGACGTTTTTTTCGAACCAGAAAGCAAAATATCTTCGCCCGACATGAGTTGCCGCCAGTGGCGCTCGGGACGAGATACGGCGCAGCGACGGGATACGGAGCGGCGAACGACCGTTGTAATGGTGAGCGCCACTGGCGGCAACTCATGTCGGGCGAAGATATTTTGCTTTCTGGTTCGAAAGAAACGTCGACGTTTCAAACTTCAAAGCGGGGTTTCTCAAGATAAAAGTCTGCTCTATCGCATGGTATAGTTCGATTTTCCGCTGGACCCTTATTTTTTGAGATAAATTGAAAAATATTCTCAAAAATTGGTGAAAAAGTGGTGTCTCTCCGTCTTTAATGATCGTTTAAACATGTTTAAACAATCATAATGTATTAATATTGGATATCACTGTATTCGGGAAAGTCTACGGAATCTTTTGCTGTAAATATGAATTCAATATCTTTTATAATAACATCACAATATTTGTTCAAAGTTGAAAAATATGTTTTTTTTTCAAAGTCATGTTTCTCAAAAACTGTGCGTATAGGAAGAAAATTAAAAACAGATTCGGAATCAGCGCAAAAAACTCTATACGAAGGACCCAACAGTAATTAGGGAACAAATTTGGTGTTGGACAGTGTTATACAGGGTAAGTCACATAACGTTTGCACCTCAAATATTTCTGTTATTTTCAAAGATGCATTAAATGTCTTCAGGACAAAGTTGAATGATAGAACGAGGCTCCCATGATACCAGAAAATTTTTATTAGAAATATCAAGGTCACCTACATTTTTTAAAATGGAACCACCCTTTTTCAAGCACCTACTATAATTATTTAAGGTCATTCAAGGTTGAGGACAGAGAAAACGCATAAGATTTAAAATGTGGGAGCAGAATACGTCTATCACAAGTTTTACTTGTAGTGAACATATGAAAACAAAAATTTTTTGGTATCATGTGAGCCCCATTTTACCATTAAACGGTGTCCAATCAGTGTACAGAAAATATTGCTGACGTTACGAAGGGCTGCAGGCTAGCTGCCATTGCAGAGTTAAACGCGACAGTTAACTTGCAAACTTACATTGGACATCCTCTCAAGAACATTCGAACGAAATGAAGAACTTCGCCGCGATCTCGCTGCATCGATAACTGCGTCATGATATCGCGAATAATTCGAGTTGGCGGGAGAGTACGCAGCGCAAACGAGTTGCAAACAAGCGGGTCGTTGATCGTCGAGATAAAATCTTTACGATCGGGCGCGTAAAACGCGAACGGTTTTCTTCGGCGACCGTTGGAAATACGTAGCGTTTCGAAGTTTATTTTTTGCTTTTTTATTATCGCATGATTTTACAGTATCGCGTAAACTTTGATAGAATTCATATCCGCGCGGCGGCAAATCGTCGACGACCGTTCGGAAAAATTGTGTTCGTGTTGCGTACCCCTGGACAAACTGTCACCGCAGTCTTCGGGCCCAAGTTGATCTTTCTGCCATCGGCTCTGCGCAATGTGTTCCTCCCACGCTCGCCCGGCGATCCTCCGGCTAAACCAGGAGGATTGTGCACCCTTCTCTCTGTTAACACTGAGAGCGTCACCGGTGTCCTACGAACAATAAATTCGTTACGAATAATTTATTGAAACTGCTGATCGCAGGTCTTTACCCTAGTAGCACAAAATATTGTATACACATTCATATAATATTAAAAAGAGATTCAATCTGATTTTAATATTCAAATATACATACAATATTTATTTTACATTAATAGCAAATATTTTTTTTTAAATATAAAATGAATCTTTATGTAATATTAGAAATACAATTTTTTTCTAATATGCAGGAAATCTTTTATGTTTAACGTTTAATATGGAAAAATATTTGTACCAGAATATGCTGGAAGATATACACACCTTTCATATTACGAATGAAATATTGGTTTCAAATATAATATAAATTAGAGATCGTGGTTTTGTAAGGTATACCTTTGAGGATGAGTTAATTTGTCTGGCACCCTACCACTTTTTAAACACTATTCAATTTTTCA
Source organism: Lasioglossum pauxillum (assembly GCA_933228785.1). Taxonomy (NCBI): domain Eukaryota; kingdom Metazoa; phylum Arthropoda; class Insecta; order Hymenoptera; family Halictidae; genus Lasioglossum; species Lasioglossum pauxillum. Next base: position 41,743,743 of record OW121705.1, on the reverse strand, counting down.
TTCACTTAAGGAATAAATCTTACACTTAATTGTGTCATAGTGTCCATATCGGTATAAACTATGTAGTCTGCCTTTAATCACTGGTCCTAATTTTCTAACATTTCCTTCTAATTTTAACCCAACAGAAAATATGCTTTGTTACATTTAGAGAATTTTTATGGTATTCTATAAACGAGGTACGTTTCATTTATCTTTATGCATTTACAGCAAAATTGAGTAGATGAACTTCAAAGTTGCTGGACAATTTTTAAAATCGAAGATGTCACTATATTTTCTCCTCTATTAAAATCATTAAGGGAAGAAATAACATTCAATTTAGTTTCTATTTCTTTGAATCGATGCAGACAATTTCTAGTTTGCATGAAGATCCGCAGTCTAATTATACGGTCCAACAAATTTCATCTTTCTTTTGACGTTTCGAAAAACTCTATGACAATCGCATAGTGAGAATCGAAACGTTTTTTGGCTGCTAGATAGTGTAATTAGCCTTGTAATTGAAGATGGCACGTTAATTCGCCATAGTATCCATACTGGTTTGAACTATATTGTATTTTTGTTGATCGTGTCAGAATTTTTGTTATCGCTGTTTTACTTGTCTTCCGTTACGTCTTCGTGCGTGTTCACAATTGGAAAGTCACTCACCTGAACGGTTCAGGCCTTCACTTTTGAGGATAAGTTAATTTGTCTAGCACCCTACCACTTTTTAAACACTATTCAATTTTTCATTCACTTAAGAAATAAATCTTCCACTTAATTGTGTCATAGTGTCCATATCGGTATAAACTATGTAGTCTGCCTTTAACCACTGGTCCTAATTCTCTAACATTTCCTTCTAATTTTAACCCAACAGAAAATATGCTTTGTTACATTTAGAGAATTTTTATGGTCTATAAATGAGGTACGTTTCATTTATCTTTATGCATTTACAGCAGAATTGAGTAGATGAACTTCAAAGTTGTTGGACAATTTTTAAAATCGAAGATGTCACTATATTTTCTCCTCTATTAAAATCATTAAGGGAAGAAATAACATCCAATTTAGTTCTATTTCTTTGAATCGATGCAGACAATTTCTAGTTTGCATAAAGATCCGCAGTCTAATTATACGGTCCAATAAATTTCAACTCTTTTTTTACGTTTCGATAAACTCTATGAGAATCACATAGTGAGAATCGAAACGTTTTTTGGCTGTTAGACAGTGTAATTAGCTTTGTAATTGAAGATGGCACGTTAATTCGCCATAGTATCCATACTGGTTTGAACTATATTGTATTTTTGTTGATCGTGTCAGAATTTTTGTTATCGCTGTTTTACTTGTCTTCCGTTACGTCTTCGTGCGTGTTCACAATTGGAAAGTCACTCACCTGAACGGTTCAGGCCTTCACTTTTGAGGATGAGTTAATTTGTCTGGCACCCTACCACTTTTTAAACACTATTCAATTTTTCATTCACTTAAGGAATAAATCTTCCACTTAATTATGTCATAGTGTCCATATCGGTATAAACTATGTAGTCTGCCTTTAATCACTGGTCCTAATTTTCTAACATTTCCTTCTAATTTTAACCCAACAGAAAATATGCTTTGTTACATTTAGAGAATTTTTATGGTATTCTATAAACGAGGTACGTTTCATTTATCTTTATGCATTTACAGCAAAATTGAGTAGATGAACTTCAAAGTTGCTGGACAATTTTTAAAATCGAAGATGTCACTATATTTTCTCCTCTATGAAAATCATTAAGGGAAGAAATAACATTCAATTTAGTTTCTATTCCTTTGAATCGATGCAGACAATTTCTAGTTTGCATGAAGATCCGCAGTCTAATTATACGGTCCAATAAATTTCAACTCTTTTTTGACGTTTCGAAAAACTCTATGAGAATCGCATAGTGAGAATCGAAACGTTTTTTGGCTGTTAGACAGTGTAATTCGCCTTGTAATTGAAGATGGCACGTTAATTCGCCATAGTATCCATACTGGTTTGAACTATATTGTATTTTTGTTGATCGTGTCAGAATTTTTGTTATCGCTGTTTTACTTGTCTTCCGTTACGTCTTCGCGCGTGTTCACAATTGGAAAGTCACTCGCCTGAACGGTTCAGGCCTTCACTTTTGAGGATGTGTTAATTTGTCTAGCACCTTACCACTTTTTAAACACTATTCAATTTTTCATTCACTTAAGGAATAAATCTTCCACTTAATTGTGTCATAGTGTCCATATCGGTATAAACTATATAGTCTGCTTTTAACCACTGGTCCTATTTCTCTATCATTTCTTTCCAATTTTAACCCAGCAGAAAATATGCTTTGTTACATTTAGAGAATTTTTATGGTATTCTATAAACGAGGTACGTTTCATTTATCTTTATGCATTCACAGCAAAATTGAGTAGATGAACTTCAAAGGTGTTGGACAATTTTTAAAATCGAAGATGTCACTATATTTTCTCCTCTATTAAAATCATTAAGGGAAGAAATAACATTCAATTTAGTTTCTATTCCTTTGAATCGATGCAGACAATTTCTAGTTTGCATAAAGATCCGCAGTCTAATTACACGGTCCAACAAATTTCATCTTTCTTTTGACGTTTTGAAAAACTCTATGAGAATCGCATAGTGAAAATCGAAACGTTTTTTGGCTGCTAGATAGTGTAATTAGCCTTGTAATTGAATATGGCACGTTAATTCGCCATAGTATCCATACTGGTTTGAACTATATTGTATTTTTGTTGATCGTGTCAGAATTTTTGTTATCGCTGTTTTACTTGTCTTCCGTTACGTCTTCGCGCGTGTTCACAATTGGAAAGTCACTCGCCTGAACGGTTCAACACTGAAATGACAATGAACCTGTTAATTACCTAAACGTCATTTCTCGAACAACACCATCGCCACCGCGATGAGCGCCATCGCCTCCACTTCCGGGACGCAGAGAAAACTTATTCAGAATGACAGGGTAGCGAAGCTCCAGTATTTCTGGATCGGTAATCCTAGTGTTGGTCATATGAGTGTGAACTCCCCCTCTACCATCCCACGTTGGACCCTTTACAATTATAAAAAGTGAAAAATTGTACCTATACAATATTATATGAATGTAATAAGTATGTTCAGATGTAAGAGAACGTGTGACTCTTTTATCATGGCCAGGAGGCTGAGACATGAATGATTGTTCTAGAAAAGAAAGCGTCTTACAGCTCCGCTGCCTCCAGCAACAGTTTCATAATATCCCCATTCCTCTGTGCCCAATGTAATATTGTTCATGCAACCCTGCGATGCTGCGCAGGAGCCAAATGCTTGTAGAATTACATCCACGACACGTTGTGACGTCAGAACGTTACCGCCAACAACTGCAGCTTCTTCCGATGGGTCCAACAGGGAGCCTTTCGGAATAATTACCTTCACTGGCTTCAAACAACCCTAAAAATAGGTTTAAGAATTAAATAAAATTGTTAATATCATTGAAAATTTCATGAAATAATTTTTGGAACTAATGGAACCAGAAAATGACATCCATAATGTCGATGATATCTAGACCATGTCTCTTTATGCAGAGTCCAAAATTTACGCATCAATTAGAAGATAGTCGTCGTTTTTGTTTTTCTGTTAATCAAGAAGAGACATTACAGTCAAATAGAGACATTACCTAATTGATAAATAGAAACATTACCAAGCTGTGGATTTTATGCATTCATTAAAAAATCGAATAGTTGGTAGTTGTAATTATTACAAAATAGGGGAGCTAAATAAAAATTTGTTTCGTTCTATCAACTATACAATTTTATAATGAATGCATAAAATCCACAGCTTGATTAACAGAAGGATTAAAGCGACGACTATGATATTGTCACAGCTGACCTTAAAAACAGTAGTCTCAGAGAAATATTTGCATACCGATGAAGTTTCAAAGAACGTACAATGTAATTTTGCTAGATTAATACACATCTCATCTTCTAGATACATAAGCTATTATAATCAAGAATAATTATGCATTAATACCTGGTTAAGCGGAACATCTCGACCCACAATGCACCGCAGACAATAAATCAACGCAGACAAAGTAATCGCGCGAGGAGCATTGCAATTTCCCCAGACTTCATAACCCGTGCCACTGTAGACGTGATTCCTCGTTAAAATTGCAACGATTTTTATATACTGTTAATTAACATTTATGAAAACTCACGTGAAATCACAGACAGCTTCGCCTCTCTCGATATCGATATCAAGAGCGAATTTAATCGCGCTTCCATCGTCCATATAATCCACTGCTGTTGCGACGGTATTTCCGGTTTCTACGAGCAGCTTTCTTCCAACTGACCTCAGCATGTCTCTCACTGCAGTTTCCGCATTTTGTTGAATGTGACCCATGTAGGCTTGCACGACGTCTAGCCCGTAGATATCAATCAATTCGTTGACCAGCAGCGAGCCCTTTTGTAGAAATTTGTTAAGGGAGACTCGTAAGAAAGTTTATGCATTTATGACAACAATGAGTAGGTGTCGTTTGAACCAGTAAACACATTTGAAGAACTTTGAAACACTATATTACTGCAACCTTTTAAACATATTAAGAACAAAAATTGATTTCTATTTCACTCCAGTTGTTTTGCATAAAAATTATTAGCATCGATTGCGATGAATAGGAACGAAACACAAGTTCCTTTCGTCTTTCAATAATTTCGGTAAGCTGAAAATTTTATGCAAATAAAAATGTTTGCCCAACACTAACTAAGATTAATGCATTGGAGCTCTAAAATGTTTTAATCTGTTTCCTGCTTTAAATTGCACCTACTCATATTTACCATAAATGCGTAAAATTCGCAGTTTAATGATTAGTTTGTCGCCAATTGGTTACCTTGTGATTAGCCGCGATCTGCGCTTTCAAATCGCTCAGATTGTCGGAGAGATTCCTGGTCCCAGAACTTCCTGGAATCTTTCCAGGAGCCATTAACTCTTCTGTCAGTTCTTTCTCGCGGAGCACGCCTTTGTGCACCAACAGGAAGCTCTTGAAAGCAGCTCCTTCCTGTCAGACAAATCCTCTTACTATCGAAAGCATTTTGAGACTGCATATACTAGTGGGGATTGTTAAAATTGAACTTCGCGGAACAATGAATTTTTCCAATGATTTACGTAGAGTAATACTCTACTGGAAGTGCTAGAAGAATTCGTAAAGTAACGAAAGGTACAGTGCAAGTAAGAATTGCACGACATATAAAAATTTGCTTTTTTTCATCATATTCATCCTTTCAAACAGTTATACTGAAACTAATAACTAACTCTATACTCAAACTAATAACTAACTCTATATTCAAACTAGTAACTAACTCTATACTCAAACTAATAACTAACTCTATACTCAAACTAATAACTAAGTCTATACTCAAACTAATAACTAACTCTATACTCAAACTAATAACTAACTCTATATTCAAACTAATGACTAACTCTATGCTCAAACTAATAACTAACTCTATACTCAAACTAATAACTAACTCTATACTCAAACTAATAACTAACTCTATATTCAAACTAATGACTAACTCTATGCTCAAACTAATAACTAACTCTATACTCAAACTAATAACTAACTCTATATTCAAACTAATAACTAACTCTATACTCAAACTAATAACTAACTCTATATTCAAACTAATGACTAACTCTATGCTCAAACTAATAACTAACTCTATACTCAAACTAATAACTAACTCTATATTCAAACTAATAACTAACTCTATACTCAAACTAATAACTAACTCTATACTCAAACTAATAACTAACTCTATATTCAAACTAATGACTAACTCTATGCTCAAACTAATAACTAACTCTATACTCAAACTAATAACTAAGTCTATACTCAAACTAATAACTAACTCTATACTCAAACTAATAACTAACTCTATATTCAAACTAATGACTAACTCTATGCTCAAACTAATAACTAACTCTATACTCAAACTAATAACTAACTCTATATTCAAACTAATAACTAACTCTATACTCAAACTAATAACTAACTCTATATTCAAACTAATGACTAACTCTATACTCAAACTAATAACTAACTCTATATTCAAACTAATAACTAACTCTATGCTCAAACTAATAACTAACTCTATACTCAAACTAATAACTAACTCTATATTCAAACTAATGACTAACTCTATACTCAAACTAATAACTAACTCTATACTCAAACTAATAACTAACTCTATACTCAAACTAGTAACTAACTCTATACTCAAACTAATAACTAACTCTATACTCAAACTAATAACTAACTGAATACTCAAACTAGTAACTAACTCTATACTCAAACTAATAACTAACTCTATACTCAAATTAATAACTAACTCTATACTCAAACTAATAACTAACTCTATACTCAAACTAATAACTAACTTTGTACTCAAACTAATAACTAACTCTATACTCAAACTAATAACTAACTCTATACTCAAACTAATAACTAACTCTGTACTCAAACTAATAAATAACTGAATACTGTAACTAGCTAACTGTATACTCAAGTAAACTAACTACATCTCTATTCTTTGAATCTCTCATCAATAGCTTATGAAATAGTTCCAATGATAATTAAAATCGTACCTGAAGTAACATAGTTGAATGTGGTGGCATGGAGCCTGGGGTAATTCCTCCGATGTCAGCGTGATGACCTCTGCTAGCCACGAAGAACACTGGTTTCTCTACCTCCCTGTACATAATTACATACAGTCTCAAGCCATTATTGCATTTAGTGAATTACTTAAGGGGATAGACTCGAGAAGTGCTAGATAAGAGATCAATCTAGGTCGCAATCACCCTCAAAAGTCCTATTTTTACATTTACGAGGCGTAATCTGCATTATTCGGCAGCATGTAGCTGTCGCAGCTTTATGAAAATAGCTACATGCGCACCTGTACGCTTCCGAATAATGCAAATTACGCCCGTAATCGTAAAAATAAGACTTTTGAGAGCATCGCTGCCTAGATAGATCTTTTATCTAGCCTTTTTGACTACTGAAAAACCCAATCTTGAAATGAAACTGTGTTATAAATACAATTAAGTATATTTGGAGATTATTAGAAAAATGCAAAAAAAATGAATTCATGCAGGGGTTGCTGGAAACCACCCATATCATATCCGGTACAATAGATTCATGCATATTCAAAAGTTGAATGAATAATTAATAAATATATTTTTTTAATGAACCATGATGTACATGGTACGGTAAGCCTAAATGGCTTCAAAAAGTTTTTGAAGAACCTAAACAATAAATTCAAAAGATATGACAAAATACAAAAATTGACTAAGAAAAAGCTATTAACACAGGATAACTAATTTTTCGTGAAAACGGCGACTGAAACATTTTAATCACGTAATAAATATAAGTATACATATAGACAGTGATCTTTATTTATTATTATGCAATTTGCAATTTTATTTATTTATTATGCAAAATAAAATTTTTCTACCCGATTGTTTTCTTAAAATGTTTAATAATTTTAAAATAATGTAACAGTATTCTTAAATTCTTCGAATGTTTTAAATTACACTGTTTACTACTGTTTTAAATTACATCTACTCATTTTTGTCATAAATGCATAAAGTCCGCTGTCTAGATATAAGCTATCGTACAAGATGTTGATATAAAATATTGTTATAAGATTTTGACATAAAATATTGATGTAAAATATGGATATAAGATTGTAATAAGACAATCCGTTAACTATTTCAATTAATAAATTCAATACCAAATAAAGCTATTGCCCTTCATTGTTTCTCCATAGAAGAAGATGTTTCAGCTGCTCAATATAACAGTTTTAATCATATTCGCGTATTTAAAAAGCGAAGAGAAAGAATTACTTGTAAAATACTGGAGTGATGACAGTGAGATCCGGAAGATGCGATCCACCCGCCGAGGGATGATTCGCGAGTATGACGTCTCCCCTCGCGAACTCGCCCTTGAAGATTCTCATTTGATACTGCACCGTCTCCTGCATAGCGCCTAGATGCACCGGTATATGGGGTGCATTGGAAACCAGCCCGCCATCTGGTCCGAAAACGGCGCAGGAGAAGTCCAGTCGTTCCTTTATGTTCGTCGAGATTGACGTTCTCTGGAGGATCCTTCGGGAAGCCAATTTATAAGACTCTTGAGTAGAGCAGAAGCTTCTCTTAAAATGCATCTTATCGTTCGATCTACCTGCCCATCTGCTCGGCGATACTCATGAATCGATGAGAGAAGATGCTGAGCTGTATAGCATCCAACTCGGTCGTGACCTCCGTCTTCAGGCCTTGACCGATCGTGATCTTGACATCCCCGCGAGAAGTGATCAACGCTGTGCAATCGGGCTCGATCAGGAGAGTGCTCAGGCTGTCCATTACGATTGCTGGTCCAAGGATCCTGTGGCCTGGCGAGAGCGACGCTAATTGGTACACATTTGTCTCCAAGTAGCCGTTCTCGAAATAGACCATGCATGTCTGAAAAGAGATTTTGCGTTACCCACGTGGTCTCTTCAATTTTTATCAAACTTACGCACAGTCCACGAAATTATCATAGTTCCATGCCTTTGTAGTTTTGAAAACACAAATACAATTCAATTATGCCTGTTATGTTAAGCTGACTATACGAGCATATCTGAGTACTTTCAAAATGAAATGCTTTTTATCTTAAGTAATCGATTTAAAATATATGCATGTATTTCTGATAGAGGATAAGATTTTTTAAATTTTATGAAATTGGTATACACCTCATACAATACCTAAATGTTTAGTAGTTGCTTAGATACTGACGTATTTAATAATATAAACAATATTTTGAATAATGTCACAACAGCCAATCTTTTTGAAAGATATTCAATAATGAATTTGTAATGAAATTACAATAACACTAACACTAATTTATGAAAGAGGATAAGATAGAGCATAAGATTTTTTAAATTTTATGGATATGAAATTGGAATAATACCTCATACAATACCTAAATGTTTAGTAGTTGTTTAGATACTGACATATTTAATAATGTAAACAATATTTTGAACAATGTCACAACAGCCAATCTTTTTGAAAGATTTTCAATAATGAATTTGTAATGAAATTACAATAACACTAACACTAATTTATGAAAGAGGATAAGATAGAGCATAAGATTTTTTAAATTTTATGGATATGAAATTGGTATAATACCTCATACAATACCTAAATGTTTAGTAGTTGCTTAGATACTGACATATTTAATAATGTAAACAATATTTTGAATAATGTCACAACAGCCAATCTTTTTGACAGATTTTCAATAATGAATTTGTAATGAAATTACAATAACACTAACACTAATTTACGAAAGAGGATAAGATAGAGCATAAGATTTTTTAAATTTTATGGATATGAAATTGGTATAATACCTCATACAATACATAAATGTTTAGTAGTTGTTTAGATACTGACATATTTAATAATGTAAACAGTATTTTGAATAATGTCACAACAGCCAATCTTTTTGAAAGATTTTCAATAATGAATTTGTAATGAAATTACAATAACACTAACACTAATTTATGAAAGAGGATAAGATAGAGGATAAGATTTTTTAAATTTTATGGATATGAAATTGGAATAATACCTCATACAATACCTAAATGTTTAGTAGTTGCTTAGATACTGACGTATTTAATAATATAAACAATATTTTGAATAATGTCACAACAGCCAATCTTTTTGAAAGATATTCAATAATGAATTTGTAATGAAATTACAATAACACTAACACTAATTTATGAAAGAGGATAAGATAGAGCATAAGATTTTTTAAATTTTATGGATATGAAATTGGAATAATACCTCATACAATACCTAAATATTTAGTAGTTGTTTAGATACTGACATATTTAATAATGTAAACAGTATTTTGAATAATGTCACAACAGCCAATCTTTTTGAAAGATTTTCAATAATCAATTTGTAATGAAATTACAATAACACTAACACTAATTTATGAAAGAGGATAAGATAGAGGATAAGATTTTTTAAATTTTATGGATATGAAATTGGTATAATACCTCATACAATACCTAAATGTTTAGTAGTTGTTTAGATACTGACATATTTAATAATGTAAACAATATTTTGAACAATGTCACAACAGCCAATCTTTTTGGAAGATTTTCAATAATCAATTTGTAATGAAATTACAATAACACTAACACTAATTTATGAAAGAGGATAAGATAGAGGATAAGATTTTTTAAATTTTATGAAATTGGAATAATAGCTCATACAATACCTAAATGTTTAGTAGTTGCTTAGATACTGACGTATTTAATAATGTAAACAATATTTTGAACAATGTCACAACAGCCAATCTTTTTGAAAGATTTTCAATAATCAATTTGTAATGAAATTACAATAACACTAACACTAATTTATGAAAGAGGATAAGATAGAGGATAAGATTTTTTAAATTTTATGAAATTGGAATAATACCTCATACAATACCTAAATGTTTAGTAGTTGTTTAGATACTGACATATTTAATAATGTAAACAATATTTTGAATAATGTCACAACAGCCAATCTTTTTGAAAGATTTTCAATAATGAATTTGTAATGAAATTACAATAACACTAACACTAATTTATGAAAGAGGATAAGATAGAGCATAAGATTTTTTAAATTTTATGGATATGAAATTGGTATAATACCTCATACAATACCTAAATGTTTAGTAGTTGTTTAGATACTGACATATTTAATGATGTAAACAATATTTTGAACAATGTCACAACAGCCAATCTTTTTGAAAGATTTTCAATAATCAATTTGTAATGAAATTACAATAACACTAACACTAATTTATGAAAGAGGATAAGATAGAGGATAAGATTTTTTAAATTTTATGAAATTGGAATAATACCTCATACAATACCTAAATGTTTAGTAGTTGTTTAGATACTGACATATTTAATAATGTAAACAATATTTTGAACAATGTCACAACAGCCAATCTTTTTGAAAGATTTTCAATAATGAATTTGTAATGAAATTACAATAACACTAACACTAATTTATGAAATTAACACAACAGAAATTATACGTAGAATATACCTTGCATCTTACTGGAAATTCAAAGTGCCACCTGCTACATTTTTCGCTTTTTGTGTTCATTCTTACTTGCCTTTTCTATCTTTGGAGGATTTTCAGACGGTGATAGCTCAGGATCTGCGTCTACGTCAGTTTTCCCTACACCCCTCACTCTTACATCGCTCACTAAAATTTTCCGATTGGGCATAGTGAAACCAAACTCCGTCTGATACCTTCACCAAGCAGAATCATCAGTGTTCGATGTGATCAACACAATTTTAACATAGAAAACTTTACCTTTCTAAGAAAGTTGTGAGGAAATCACCATGTCTCGTGCCTTCAACGCTGCTTGTTCGACTCGGCGTGCACATTAGCGCACAATCTGTCCCCTGATAACGCAGATGCAGAAATGGTTGAGTGATTATGTGAGACTCGGCGAACCCCTGCTTCGATAGTTTGGCTCGAACTTTCTTTTCTAGAGCGTCTAATCGCTGATCCAGACGAGCAAAGGATTCTAGGTGCAAAGAAAATAAGTTGTATTGGGTTGGCAACAAAGTAATTTCGGTATTTTAAGGTGAAATGAAACCCAATTTTGTTATTCAATATGTAGCTGTCGCAGCTTTATGAAAATAGCCAATTACTTTATTAAGCTACCAGAAAGATAGCAAAAGATTATCGAACAAAATGGAAAATATTTTATCGCGACTAAAGTTCATTGCTTAAAGAAATTTTTATTTCACCTTACAATACCGAAATTACTTTCTTGCCAACCCAATATCTATAATACGAAAAGAAACGAACGCTAGAACTGCTGGACGGGTCAAATGACTTGTCTTTTACAGAAGCGGAAAATAAGTTCTACCGTAATTATATTTAAAATATTTTTTTGAGAAATTTTTAGTAATTTCTTTATTGAAGTACATGTTATTCGATCTCGTTATTATTTTCACGTATGAGTCGCGTTTAAGGGTCGGTAGTTCTAGCGTTAAAAATTGTTTGGAACATACCATTTCCATAAACTTCAGCGCTGGGTTCTTGTGCCTCTTCTACCACGTCAGCTAACGCCATGCCGTAAGCAGACAAAATCCCTGCATATTTGTGAACGAAAACTGTGCCCATCCCAAGCGAACGTGCTATGGCACAGGCATGCTGTCCTCCAGCACCTCCGAAACAAGCTAAAACATGGCGCGAAGTGTCGTATCCTTTTGCCTATAAATAGTACAAAGTAAGAAAACAATTTTGAAAGTGGTCCTTCTAATGACAAACTTTCACACACCTGCGTTAGAGCTCTGATTGGTCTACACATCGTTTCATTCGCTACCCTGACGAAACCCATCGCCACTTCCTCGACTGTCATCTTCTTTCTCGAGCCTTCTTTCGCTAGAAATTCGTTTATCTATAAACCAGAGTAAAATGCACTGTTCTCTTAACAATTTCTTATCAGTCTTCTGAATAACAAACTTTCATATTTAGCGCAATAGAACAAGTCTTTTATGAATCGCTGGCTAACCCCTTGCCTTGCAATTGAATTCTAGGGTTTCTGATATGGTGAAATGATGGAAAATAAAGTAATTTGTAAAATGGCTGGCTGAATACGAAAGAAATTCTGAGGCAATGACAAAATTAAAATAATCGTCTCGTTGCAGCTATGTATTTAGAAATATTCTATTAATGAATTCTGTCAGTTCAATGTAGCAATCATCTACATACTTGATCAGTAAGTGCCTCGAACGCCTCCATAGTTCGCGACTTGTCCAGCGGCTCATTTTCGTTCGGCCCGAATATTTGCGGGAAGTACTCGGGTAGTAGCCTTCCCAAGGCTAGATTCGCATCGGTTACAGCCAGAGGGCCATTCTTCTTGTAGCATGCTGGTCCAGGATGGGCTCCTGCGCTTCTAGGTCCAACCTCGAAGAGCCCCGACCTGAAGAAAAGCATCGATCCACCTCCTGCCGCAACTGTGTTCACGTCCAACTTTAACCGAATTCCGTGATGTTTGAGATCATCGCAATTGCTTTTCTCGGACAACGACTGATTCAAGCTTCTCTATTTTTGCTACTAGATCGGCTACTAGAACTTCCTCACCGACTGTAGATTTATTTTGTAAGACCAGCTGTTTATAACTATTCGGCGTTTTATTTGTAAATTTTTTCAAACATCTTGTTGAGACTAAGTACTTCTTGTAGACCCATTAGTCTTTCCGTTGTTTGTAAGGTAAAAGCTACTCACTTAATTTAATCACCACAAATTAAGTAATTGAACAACGATTTATTGACCCAGGCACCATGCTCTACTAAAATAATTAAGAGAAGAAACAATTTTTTATTCAATTTTTGTTTCTCCTCTTTTTGTTTCTACAAGACCATTTAAAATTGCGAGAAAGGCGTCTGTGTCCGCCATAAAAGAATTTGGCGGGTTTTCTGTATGTCGTCCGCTAACTGTGCAGGGTGTATGAAAAGTAATGGTCATTTTTAACCATTTTTTTTAAATCAGCGATGACTTATTACGAATAAATTTTCAAATAATGCAAGAAAGACAAACTCGAAAATTCTTTTAAGAACAGGGTGTATAAAAAGTGTGTCTGCACCTCTGGGTCGGTGGACATTTGTAAAAGAAACTTTCCGCAAAATTGTTTACAACAAGGAAAACTGTTGTTAAGGTTGTTTTTACATCAACGCCTTCTACGCATTGAGAAGAGTAAAAGTTTGAAAGGAACCATATGTCGCAAACAAATAGTTATTGAGACATAAGCTGTTGAAGCTTTTGCAAAATTTGATTGTGTGGAGTTATACGCATTGACAAAAGCCTACGTCCACGTGACCGTGTCGATGAGACGGAGCATAAAATCGGTTCGTGCTTCATTACTGTTAATTTAAAATCATCATAACGAGATGACAAAGCGGTACCTGCGCAGCTTGAATCGTTACACCAGCTGTAGTGCTTTCGTATACATGTTCGTAGCTGCCTCCGTAACGACTCACGTCCGTCGAAGTTCCACCCATATCGAAACCAATCACTGGTAAATTAGTTTCCTTGCCATAGGTGGTCATCGCGTAGCCAACTACTCCGCCAGCTGGACCGGAAAGTATAGCTCGGGACCCATTAAATCTAAAGATAATTAAAATGCTACAATCTGTGTCTATTTAGTCTAATTTTAATTTAATAATAATTTGTTAGTCAGTGTCCCATAATAATTTGTTAGTGTCTTGTAAAAATGACTCACGAATTCATTGGTGTCAGTCCCCCGTCGCTCTGCATGAACAGGACGTTCACGCCTTTGAGTTTATCCTTGAACCCTGAGGAGAAGCCCTGAAACAAAGTCGTTGGTTATTGTAACTCAAGAGCCAGCAAATCCTGCAAGTACTAACATAAAATTTCCTCTCCGTTTCAAACAAAAGTAACAAACTTTTGAATAATGTTCTCGGCGCCACGGATCGATCAAATACTACACTAAATAGCTATTTTTGTAATACTCGTGCGTTTAAGGGGGTAGTCTATGCGCTGGTTACAACTAGAATCTTACTAGAAAACATGGGTTTGCGGGAAAACAAATGCTGTCCTTATTTCAGCAAATTGTGGGCTGGTTGAGGGCTCATTCTAAAGAGGAAGGTTTGACGATAGTCGCTCTGGTCATTAGGCTAACGAGATTATGTTTATATCTAATAATATGAAGGCCCAAAGTAGAGAAAAAATCTTGGAAAAAACCCGCAGGTTTCAATGCATTTTTCTGTCTCTGAAAGACTTTTTGACTGCCCTAATGACCAGAGCGAATATCGTCAAACCTTCTTCTTTACAATGAGCCCTCACCCAGCATACAATTTGCTGAAATGAGGTCAGCATTTGTTTTCCCGCAAACCCATATTTTCGACTCAAAATCTAGTAGGATTCTAGTAAATTAGCAAATAACTAGTCAAATAAGAAATCCTACTAGATTTTGGGTCGAAAATATGGGTTTGCGGGAAAACAAATGCTGACCTTATTTCAGCAAATTGTAGGCTGGGTGAGGGCTCATTGTAAAGAGGAAGGTTTGACGATAGTCGCTCTGGTCATTAGGGCAGTCAAAAAGTCTTTCAGAGACAGAAAAATGCATTGAAACCTGCGGGTTTTTTTCCAAGATTTTTTCTCTACTTTGGGCCTTCATATTATTAGATATAAACATAATCTCGTTAGCCTAATGACCAGAGCGACTATCGTCAAACCTTCCTCTTTAGAATGAGCCCTCAACCAGCCCACAATTTGCTGAAATAAGGACAGCATTTGTTTTCCCGCAAACCCATGTTTTCTAGTAAGATTCTAGTAAGATTCTAGTTGTAACCAGCGCATAGACTACCCCCTTAAATCTGTTACGTCCCGGATTACGTTTTGCGTGTGTTTTGAAAGTCTGAAGGTGGTGTTTCGTCCTAGACCCGCTAGAGGACTCATCAGTAAGGCTATCTAGCGGGCCCTTTCCTCATTCCTCATTTAAAAGTAACAAACTTTGAACAGTACCTCTAAATAGTGCTTAATGTGTGGCGTCAAATAAGCGTCAGCACAGGCAGTAAAGCCTCTAGGAACGATTCTCGTCATGGGCATGACTTCGTGAGAAAGGGACACCTGAGGGAAGCCAGCTTCCTTCGCCAGTTCACCAACTCTAACTTCGTGTTCAGCAAACCTGACAAAAGCGAAGATAAGTTGCGGAACAGATCAACTGGTACTAATCTATAATGATGGATTGTTATCTGTGGCAGCTGACATGTAACTATGCGCCAGGACCACGGCCAAACTATCGATCCCAGAACGTCGTAGAGCTTCCAGGTCCTTCTTCAACATCTCCTCGTCAAGTTCTTGCGTTACGAACAAATCCTCGCCTGTGGAACCCTTTGCTCTTCGCCACTGTTTATTATCCAAGCAACATCTGCCAGGCAAGGCGGGGATGGCTCTGCTCCTCACTTCTACCACCTTCTCGTAGAGGACTTCCGGTGTGACCACTTTCTGAAAACAAAACATATCAATCCTTTCACCAGCGTGGACGAGATATCTCGCTTCCACGATGTCGAAGAAACGATGATATGGACGAGATATCTCGTCTTAGTTTATTTGTTTTCTTTGTAAATTTGTCGGAATATATATATATGTATCTTTATTAAACATTGTAGTGAAAGGGTTAAACAATCATTGTTCTCCGGCTTATGAACCGCTTAGCACGGTTTGCGAGTCTTTCAATTACTTCAAGATTCTTCTGATACTTTCGGAATGTACCAATTTTATCAGACTCTATTCAAAAATTCGACAAACGTAGTTATAATATAAAGTGAAATAGGTTTTTATAAAATTGTGGAAGGACTGTAGACAAGTACTTCCTGAACCATGAAACATTAAATAGGAAGAAATAATCTAACGAAATGTCTCTAACGTTCAATACAAACCAGGTCAAATATATTTGGCCGTGCTTGGTTGCCAATAAAAAGAAGATCTCTGAAACCCTCGTTTATCAATAGGGCCATCTTTGCGCCTTTTCTTTCCAACAACGCGTTCGTCGCAACGGTAGTTCCCATTCGGATCCATGATATTAACGAAGTATCAATTTCTCCGTCGATCTTCTGTCCAGTCTCCTAAAATTCAGGGCATGTAGAATGTTAATTGTTTTATTGACTTATAAACTCAAAAGTGTAACAGTCAAATAAGGAAGAAAGCAAGTTGTATTAAAGGTTTACAAATTTCGCTGACTGCATAAACCTAGTCTAACGACGCTTTACCTATTTGAGGATTCTGTTAAAGATAATTGAATTGGTGGCTGGAGCAACGTTGGATGTGAGATTTTCTTAAGATCTATTTTAGCTTTTATTGTTCACCCACCAAATCCTGCTGTCCTATACAATTTAAATTTTATATCATCCAACGTTGTTCCAGTTAACAATTCAATAAATAAATTGTTGGTCGGAAGAACGTTGGGTGATATACAGTTCAAATTTTACAGGACAGCAGGATTTGATGGGAGAACAATAAAAGATCTCACATCCTTCCTTGCTCCGACCACAAATTCAATTGTTTATTTCGATCCCTCATTCGAACCACTGTCAAAAAACAGTTAAAATGTTCTAATTTGTATAAAAACAATTGCAATTTAATTATTAAATTGTTTCTGGAACAACGTTGGGTGATATAAAGCTCAAATTTTACAGGACAGCAGGATTTGATGGGAAAGCTATAAAAGGTCTCACATCCTTCCTTGCTCCGGCCACCAATCCAATTGTTTATTTCGATTCCTCACTCGAACCACTGTTAAAAAAACAGTTAAAATGTTCTAATTTGTATAAAAACGATGGCAAAATTCAAATTTGATCGGACAGCAGGATTCGATGGGAGAACAATAAAAGATCTCACATCCTTCCTTGCTCCGGCCACAAATTCAATTGTTTATTTCGATCCCTCACTCGAACCACTGTCAAAAAACAGTTAAAATGTTCTAATTTGTATAAAAACGATTGCAATTTAATTATTAAATTGTTTCTGGAACAACGTTGGGTGATATAAAGCTCAAATTTTACAGGACAGCAGGATTTGGTGGGAAAACAATAAAAGATCTCACATCCTTCCTTGCTCCAGCCACCAATTCAATTGTTTCTTTGATTTCCGACTCGAATCACAGTCGAAAAACAGCTGAATTGTTCTAACTTGTATAAAGACGATGGCAAAGTTCAAATTTTATCGGACAGCAGGATTTGATGGGAGAACAATAAAAGATCTGACATCCTTCCTTGCTCCAGCCACCAATTCAATTGTTTCTTTCGATTTCCGACTCAAACCACTGTCAAAAAACAGCTAAAATGTTCTAGTTTGTATAAAAACAATTGCAATTTAATTATTGAATTGTTGGTTGGAATAACGTTGGGTGATATAGAGTTCAAAGACAGTACAGCAGGATTTGACAGGAGAACAATAAAAAATCTCGCATCCTTCCTTGCTCCGGCCACCAATTCAATTGTTTCTTTCGATTCCTCACTCGAACAACTGTCAAAAAACAGTTAAAATGTTCTAATTTGTATAAAAACGATTGCAATTTAATTATTAAATTGTTTCTGGAACAACGTTGGGTGATATAAAGCTCAAATTTTACAGGACAGCAGGATTTGATGGGAAAGCTATAAAAGATCTCACATCCTTCCTTGCTGCGGCCACCAATTCAATTGTTTATTTCGATTCCTCACTCGGACCACTGTCAGAAAACAGTCAAAATGTTCTAATCTGTATAAAAACGATGGCAAAATTCAAATTTGATCGGACAGCAGGATTCGATGGGAGAACAATAAAAGATCTCACATCCTTCCTTGCTCCGACCACAAATTCAATTGTTTATTTCGATCCCTCACTCGAACCACTGTCAAAAAACAGTTAAAATGTTCTAATTTGTATAAAAACGATTGCAATTTAATTATTAAATTGTTTCTGGAACAACGTTGGGTGATATAAAGCTCAAATTTTACAGGACAGCAGGATTTGGTGGGAAAACAATAAAAGATCTCACATCCTTCCTTGCTGCGGCCACCAATTCAATTGTTTATTTCGATTCCTCACTCGGACCACTGTCAGAAAACAGTCAAAATGTTCTAATCTGTATAAAAACGATGGCAAAATTCAAATTTGATCGGACAGCAGGATTCGATGGAAGAACAATAAAAGATCTCACATCCTTCCTTGCTCCGACCACAAATTCAATTGTTTATTTCGATCCCTCACTCGAACCACTGTCAAAAAACAGTTAAAATGTTCTAATTTGTATAAAAACGATTGCAATTTAATTATTAAATTGTTTCTGGAACAACGTTGGGTGATATAAAGCTCAAATTTTACAGGACAGCAGGATTTGGTGGGAAAACAATAAAAGATCTCACATCCTTCCTTGCTGCGGCCACCAATTCAATTGTTTATTTCGATTCCTCACTCGGACCACTGTCAGAAAACAGTCAAAATGTTCTAATCTGTATAAAAACGATGGCAAAATTCAAATTTGATCGGACAGCAGGATTCGATGGAAGAACAATAAAAGATCTCACATCCTTCCTTGCTCCGACCACAAATTCAATTGTTTATTTCGATCCCTCACTCGAACCACTGTCAAAAAACAGTTAAAATGTTCTAATTTGTATAAAAACGATTGCAATTTAATTATTAAATTGTTTCTGGAACAACGTTGGGTGATATAAAGCTCAAATTTTACAGGACAGCAGGATTTGATGGGAAAGCTATAAAAGATCTCACATCTTTCCTTGCTGCGTCCACCAATTCAATTGTTTCTTTCGATTCTCGACTCGAACCACTGTCAAAAAATAGTTAAAATGTTCTAATCTGTATAAAAACGATGGCAAAATTCAAATTTGATCGGACAGCAGGATTCGATGGGAGAACAATAAAAGATCTCACATCCTTCCTTGCTCCGGCCACCAATTCAATTGTTTATTTCGATTCCTCACTCGAACCACTGTCAAAAAACAGTTAAAATGTTCTAATTTGTATAAAAACGATTGCAATTTAATTATTAAATTGTTTCTGGAACAACGTTGGGTGATATAAAGCTCAAATTTTACAGGACAGCAGGATTTGGTGGGAAAACAATAAAAGATCTCACATCCTTCCTTGCTGCGGCCACCAATTCAATTGTTTATTTCGATTCCTCACTCGGACCACTGTCAGAAAACAGTCAAAATGTTCTAATCTGTATAAAAACGATGGCAAAATTCAAATCTGATCGGACAGCAGGATTCGATGGAAGAACAATAAAAGATCTCACATCCTTCCTTGCTCCGACCACAAATTCAATTGTTTATTTCGATCCCTCACTCGAACCACTGTCAAAAAACAGTTAAAATGTTCTAATTTGTATAAAAACGATTGCAATTTAATTATTAAATTGTTTCTGGAACAACGTTGGGTGATATAAAGCTCAAATTTTACAGGACAGCAGGATTTGATGGGAAAGCTATAAAAGATCTCACATCTTTCCTTGCTGCGTCCACCAATTCAATTGTTTCTTTCGATTCTCGACTCGAACCACTGTCAAAAAATAGTTAAAATGTTCTAATCTGTATAAAAACGATGGCAAAATTCAAATTTGATCGGACAGCAGGATTCGATGGGAGAACAATAAAAGATCTCACATCCTTCCTTGCTCCGGCCACCAATTCAATTGTTTATTTCGATTCCTCACTCGAACCACTGTCAAAAAACAGTTAAAATGTTCTAATTTGTATAAAAACGATTGCAATTTAATTATTAAATTGTTTCTGGAACAACGTTGGGTGATATAAAGCTCAAATTTTACAGGACAGCAGGATTTGATGGGAAAGCTATAAAAGATCTCACATCCTTCCTTGCTGCGGCCACCAATTCAATTGTTTATTTCGATTCCTCACTCGGACCACTGTCAGAAAACAGTCAAAATGTTCTAATCTGTATAAAAACGATGGCAAAATTCAAATTTGATCGGACAGCAGGATTCGATGGGAGAACAATAAAAGATCTCACATCCTTCCTTGCTCCGACCACAAATTCAATTGTTTATTTCGATCCCTCACTCGAACCACTGTCAAAAAACAGTTAAAATGTTCTAATTTGTATAAAAACGATTGCAATTTAATTATTAAATTGTTTCTGGAACAACGTTGGGTGATATAAAGCTCAAATTTTACAGGACAGCAGGATTTGGTGGGAAAACAATAAAAGATCTCACATCCTTCCTTGCTGCGGCCACCAATTCAATTGTTTATTTCGATTCCTCACTCGGACCACTGTCAGAAAACAGTCAAAATGTTCTAATCTGTATAAAAACGATGGCAAAATTCAAATTTGATCGGACAGCAGGATTCGATGGAAGAACAATAAAAGATCTCACATCCTTCCTTGCTCCGACCACAAATTCAATTGTTTATTTCGATCCCTCACTCGAACCACTGTCAAAAAACAGTTAAAATGTTCTAATTTGTATAAAAACGATTGCAATTTAATTATTAAATTGTTTCTGGAACAACGTTGGGTGATATAAAGCTCAAATTTTACAGGACAGCAGGATTTGGTGGGAAAACAATAAAAGATCTCACATCCTTCCTTGCTGCGGCCACCAATTCAATTGTTTATTTCGATTCCTCACTCGGACCACTGTCAGAAAACAGTCAAAATGTTCTAATCTGTATAAAAACGATGGCAAAATTCAAATCTGATCGGACAGCAGGATTCGATGGAAGAACAATAAAAGATCTCACATCCTTCCTTGCTCCGACCACAAATTCAATTGTTTATTTCGATCCCTCACTCGAACCACTGTCAAAAAACAGTTAAAATGTTCTAATTTGTATAAAAACGATTGCAATTTAATTATTAAATTGTTTCTGGAACAACGTTGGGTGATATAAAGCTCAAATTTTACAGGACAGCAGGATTTGATGGGAAAGCTATAAAAGATCTCACATCTTTCCTTGCTGCGTCCACCAATTCAATTGTTTCTTTCGATTCTCGACTCGAACCACTGTCAAAAAATAGTTAAAATGTTCTAATCTGTATAAAAACGATGGCAAAATTCAAATTTGATCGGACAGCAGGATTCGATGGGAGAACAATAAAAGATCTCACATCCTTCCTTGCTCCGGCCACCAATTCAATTGTTTATTTCGATTCCTCACTCGAACCACTGTCAAAAAACAGTTAAAATGTTCTAATTTGTATAAAAACGATTGCAATTTAATTATTAAATTGTTTCTGGAACAACGTTGGGTGATATAAAGCTCAAATTTTACAGGACAGCAGGATTTGATGGGAAAGCTATAAAAGATCTCACATCCTTCCTTGCTGCGGCCACCAATTCAATTGTTTATTTCGATTCCTCACTCGGACCACTGTCAGAAAACAGTCAAAATGTTCTAATCTGTATAAAAACGATGGCAAAATTCAAATTTGATCGGACAGCAGGATTCGATGGGAGAACAATAAAAGATCTCACATCCTTCCTTGCTCCGACCACAAATTCAATTGTTTATTTCGATCCCTCACTCGAACCACTGTCAAAAAACAGTTAAAATGTTCTAATTTGTATAAAAACGATTGCAATTTAATTATTAAATTGTTTCTGGAACAACGTTGGGTGATATAAAGCTCAAATTTTACAGGACAGCAGGATTTGGTGGGAAAACAATAAAAGATCTCACATCCTTCCTTGCTGCGGCCACCAATTCAATTGTTTATTTCGATTCCTCACTCGGACCACTGTCAGAAAACAGTCAAAATGTTCTAATCTGTATAAAAACGATGGCAAAATTCAAATTTGATCGGACAGCAGGATTCGATGGAAGAACAATAAAAGATCTCACATCCTTCCTTGCTCCGACCACAAATTCAATTGTTTATTTCGATCCCTCACTCGAACCACTGTCAAAAAACAGTTAAAATGTTCTAATTTGTATAAAAACGATTGCAATTTAATTATTAAATTGTTTCTGGAACAACGTTGGGTGATATAAAGCTCAAATTTTACAGGACAGCAGGATTTGGTGGGAAAACAATAAAAGATCTCACATCCTTCCTTGCTGCGGCCACCAATTCAATTGTTTATTTCGATTCCTCACTCGGACCACTGTCAGAAAACAGTCAAAATGTTCTAATCTGTATAAAAACGATGGCAAAATTCAAATTTGATCGGACAGCAGGATTCGATGGAAGAACAATAAAAGATCTCACATCCTTCCTTGCTCCGACCACAAATTCAATTGTTTATTTCGATCCCTCACTCGAACCACTGTCAAAAAACAGTTAAAATGTTCTAATTTGTATAAAAACGATTGCAATTTAATTATTAAATTGTTTCTGGAACAACGTTGGGTGATATAAAGCTCAAATTTTACAGGACAGCAGGATTTGATGGGAAAGCTATAAAAGATCTCACATCTTTCCTTGCTGCGTCCACCAATTCAATTGTTTCTTTCGATTCTCGACTCGAACCACTGTCAAAAAATAGTTAAAATGTTCTAATCTGTATAAAAACGATGGCAAAATTCAAATTTGATCGGACAGCAGGATTCGATGGGAGAACAATAAAAGATCTCACATCCTTCCTTGCTCCGGCCACCAATTCAATTGTTTATTTCGATTCCTCACTCGAACCACTGTCAAAAAACAGTTAAAATGTTCTAATTTGTATAAAAACGATTGCAATTTAATTATTAAATTGTTTCTGGAACAACGTTGGGTGATATAAAGCTCAAATTTTACAGGACAGCAGGATTTGGTGGGAAAACAATAAAAGATCTCACATCCTTCCTTGCTGCGGCCACCAATTCAATTGTTTATTTCGATTCCTCACTCGGACCACTGTCAGAAAACAGTCAAAATGTTCTAATCTGTATAAAAACGATGGCAAAATTCAAATCTGATCGGACAGCAGGATTCGATGGAAGAACAATAAAAGATCTCACATCCTTCCTTGCTCCGACCACAAATTCAATTGTTTATTTCGATCCCTCACTCGAACCACTGTCAAAAAACAGTTAAAATGTTCTAATTTGTATAAAAACGATTGCAATTTAATTATTAAATTGTTTCTGGAACAACGTTGGGTGATATAAAGCTCAAATTTTACAGGACAGCAGGATTTGATGGGAAAGCTATAAAAGATCTCACATCTTTCCTTGCTGCGTCCACCAATTCAATTGTTTCTTTCGATTCTCGACTCGAACCACTGTCAAAAAATAGTTAAAATGTTCTAATCTGTATAAAAACGATGGCAAAATTCAAATTTGATCGGACAGCAGGATTCGATGGGAGAACAATAAAAGATCTCACATCCTTCCTTGCTCCGGCCACCAATTCAATTGTTTATTTCGATTCCTCACTCGAACCACTGTCAAAAAACAGTTAAAATGTTCTAATTTGTATAAAAACGATTGCAATTTAATTATTAAATTGTTTCTGGAACAACGTTGGGTGATATAAAGCTCAAATTTTACAGGACAGCAGGATTTGATGGGAAAGCTATAAAAGATCTCACATCCTTCCTTGCTGCGGCCACCAATTCAATTGTTTATTTCGATTCCTCACTCGGACCACTGTCAGAAAACAGTCAAAATGTTCTAATCTGTATAAAAACGATGGCAAAATTCAAATTTGATCGGACAGCAGGATTCGATGGGAGAACAATAAAAGATCTCACATCCTTCCTTGCTCCGACCACAAATTCAATTGTTTATTTCGATCCCTCACTCGAACCACTGTCAAAAAACAGTTAAAATGTTCTAATTTGTATAAAAACGATTGCAATTTAATTATTAAATTGTTTCTGGAACAACGTTGGGTGATATAAAGCTCAAATTTTACAGGACAGCAGGATTTGATGGGAAAGCTATAAAAGATCTCACATCCTTCCTTGCTGCGGCCACCAATTCAATTGTTTATTTCGATTCCTCACTCGGACCACTGTCAGAAAACAGTCAAAATGTTCTAATCTGTATAAAAACGATGGCAAAATTCAAATTTGATCGGACAGCAGGATTCGATGGGAGAACAATAAAAGATCTCACATCCTTCCTTGCTCCGACCACAAATTCAATTGTTTATTTCGATCCCTCACTCGAACCACTGTCAAAAAACAGTTAAAATGTTCTAATTTGTATAAAAACGATTGCAATTTAATTATTAAATTGTTTCTGGAACAACGTTGGGTGATATAAAGCTCAAATTTTACAGGACAGCAGGATTTGATGGGAAAGCTATAAAAGATCTCACATCTTTCCTTGCTGCGTCCACCAATTCAATTGTTTCTTTCGATTCTCGACTCGAACCACTGTCAAAAAATAGTTAAAATGTTCTAATCTGTATAAAAACGATGGCAAAATTCAAATTTGATCGGACAGCAGGATTCGATGGGAGAACAATAAAAGATCTCACATCCTTCCTTGCTCCGGCCACCAATTCAATTGTTTATTTCGATTCCTCACTCGAACCACTGTCAAAAAACAGTTAAAATGTTCTAATTTGTATAAAAACGATTGCAATTTAATTATTAAATTGTTTCTGGAACAACGTTGGGTGATATAAAGCTCAAATTTTACAGGACAGCAGGATTTGATGGGAAAGCTATAAAAGATCTCACATCCTTCCTTGCTGCGGCCACCAATTCAATTGTTTATTTCGATTCCTCACTCGGACCACTGTCAGAAAACAGTCAAAATGTTCTAATCTGTATAAAAACGATGGCAAAATTCAAATTTGATCGGACAGCAGGATTCGATGGGAGAACAATAAAAGATCTCACATCCTTCCTTGCTCCGACCACAAATTCAATTGTTTATTTCGATCCCTCACTCGAACCACTGTCAAAAAACAGTTAAAATGTTCTAATTTGTATAAAAACGATTGCAATTTAATTATTAAATTGTTTCTGGAACAACGTTGGGTGATATAAAGCTCAAATTTTACAGGACAGCAGGATTTGATGGGAAAGCTATAAAAGATCTCACATCCTTCCTTGCTGCGGCCACCAATTCAATTGTTTATTTCGATTCCTCACTCGGACCACTGTCAGAAAACAGTCAAAATGTTCTAATCTGTATAAAAACGATGGCAAAATTCAAATTTGATCGGACAGCAGGATTCGATGGGAGAACAATAAAAGATCTCACATCCTTCCTTGCTCCGACCACAAATTCAATTGTTTATTTCGATCCCTCACTCGAACCACTGTCAAAAAACAGTTAAAATGTTCTAATTTGTATAAAAACGATTGCAATTTAATTATTAAATTGTTTCTGGAACAACGTTGGGTGATATAAAGCTCAAATTTTACAGGACAGCAGGATTTGATGGGAAAGCTATAAAAGATCTCACATCTTTCCTTGCTGCGTCCACCAATTCAATTGTTTCTTTCGATTCTCGACTCGAACCACTGTCAAAAAATAGTTAAAATGTTCTAATCTGTATAAAAACGATGGCAAAATTCAAATTTGATCGGACAGCAGGATTCGATGGGAGAACAATAAAAGATCTCACATCCTTCCTTGCTCCGGCCACCAATTCAATTGTTTATTTCGATTCCTCACTCGAACCACTGTCAAAAAACAGTTAAAATGTTCTAATTTGTATAAAAACGATTGCAATTTAATTATTAAATTGTTTCTGGAACAACGTTGGGTGATATAAAGCTCAAATTTTACAGGACAGCAGGATTTGATGGGAAAGCTATAAAAGATCTCACATCCTTCCTTGCTGCGGCCACCAATTCAATTGTTTATTTCGATTCCTCACTCGGACCACTGTCAGAAAACAGTCAAAATGTTCTAATCTGTATAAAAACGATGGCAAAATTCAAATTTGATCGGACAGCAGGATTCGATGGGAGAACAATAAAAGATCTCACATCCTTCCTTGCTCCGACCACAAATTCAATTGTTTATTTCGATCCCTCACTCGAACCACTGTCAAAAAACAGTTAAAATGTTCTAATTTGTATAAAAACGATTGCAATTTAATTATTAAATTGTTTCTGGAACAACGTTGGGTGATATAAAGCTCAAATTTTACAGGACAGCAGGATTTGATGGGAAAGCTATAAAAGATCTCACATCCTTCCTTGCTGCGGCCACCAATTCAATTGTTTATTTCGATTCCTCACTCGGACCACTGTCAGAAAACAGTCAAAATGTTCTAATCTGTATAAAAACGATGGCAAAATTCAAATTTGATCGGACAGCAGGATTCGATGGGAGAACAATAAAAGATCTCACATCCTTCCTTGCTCCGACCACAAATTCAATTGTTTATTTCGATCCCTCACTCGAACCACTGTCAAAAAACAGTTAAAATGTTCTAATTTGTATAAAAACGATTGCAATTTAATTATTAAATTGTTTCTGGAACAACGTTGGGTGATATAAAGCTCAAATTTTACAGGACAGCAGGATTTGATGGGAAAGCTATAAAAGATCTCACATCTTTCCTTGCTGCGTCCACCAATTCAATTGTTTCTTTCGATTCTCGACTCGAACCACTGTCAAAAAATAGTTAAAATGTTCTAATCTGTATAAAAACGATGGCAAAATTCAAATTTGATCGGACAGCAGGATTCGATGGGAGAACAATAAAAGATCTCACATCCTTCCTTGCTCCGGCCACCAATTCAATTGTTTATTTCGATTCCTCACTCGAACCACTGTCAAAAAACAGTTAAAATGTTCTAATTTGTATAAAAACGATTGCAATTTAATTATTAAATTGTTTCTGGAACAACGTTGGGTGATATAAAGCTCAAATTTTACAGGACAGCAGGATTTGATGGGAAAGCTATAAAAGATCTCACATCCTTCCTTGCTGCGGCCACCAATTCAATTGTTTATTTCGATTCCTCACTCGGACCACTGTCAGAAAACAGTCAAAATGTTCTAATCTGTATAAAAACGATGGCAAAATTCAAATTTGATCGGACAGCAGGATTCGATGGGAGAACAATAAAAGATCTCACATCCTTCCTTGCTCCGACCACAAATTCAATTGTTTATTTCGATCCCTCACTCGAACCACTGTCAAAAAACAGTTAAAATGTTCTAATTTGTATAAAAACGATTGCAATTTAATTATTAAATTGTTTCTGGAACAACGTTGGGTGATATAAAGCTCAAATTTTACAGGACAGCAGGATTTGATGGGAAAGCTATAAAAGATCTCACATCTTTCCTTGCTGCGTCCACCAATTCAATTGTTTCTTTCGATTCTCGACTCGAACCACTGTCAAAAAATAGTTAAAATGTTCTAATCTGTATAAAAACGATGGCAAAATTCAAATTTGATCGGACAGCAGGATTCGATGGGAGAACAATAAAAGATCTCACATCCTTCCTTGCTCCGGCCACCAATTCAATTGTTTATTTCGATTCCTCACTCGAACCACTGTCAAAAAACAGTTAAAATGTTCTAATTTGTATAAAAACGATTGCAATTTAATTATTAAATTGTTTCTGGAACAACGTTGGGTGATATAAAGCTCAAATTTTACAGGACAGCAGGATTTGGTGGGAAAACAATAAAAGATCTCACATCCTTCCTTGCTCCAGCCACCAATTCAATTGTTTCTTTCGATTTCCAACTCGAATCACAGTCGAAAATCAGCTAAATTGTTCTAATTTGTATAAAGACGATGGCAAGGTTCAAATTTTATCGGACAGCAGGATTTGAAGGGAGAACAATAAAAGATCTGACATCCTTCCTTGCTCCAGCCACCAATTCAATTGTTTCTTTCGATTTCCGACTCAAGCCACTGTCAAAAAACAGCTAAAATGTTCTAGTTTGTATAAAAACAATTGCAAATTAATTATTGCATTGTTGGTTGGAATAACGTTGGGTGATATAGAGTTCAAATTTGACAGTACAGCAGGATTTGACAGGAGAACAATAAAAAATCTCACATCCTTCCTTGCTGCGGCCACCAATTCAATTGTTTATTTCGATTCCTCACTCGAACCACTGTCAAAAAACCGTTAAAATGTTCTAAATTGTATAAAAACGATTGCAATTTAATTATTGAATTGTTTCTGGAACAACGTTGGGTGATATAAAGCTCAAATTTGACAGGACAGCAGGATTTCATGGGAAAACAATAAAAGATCTCAATAAAACGCAGTTAAAATGTTCTAGTTTGTATAAAAACTAGATAAGATAGATAGATAGACCAAAACTAGAACTAGATAGATAGAAGTTTTGTATAAAACTTCTAATTTTGTATAAAGACGATTGAATGACACTACCTGTTCGAGGATCCTGCGGATTCCTTCGCGCGGCGCGTCCTGGTAATTAGCGGGGTCCACAGACAGCAATTTCATCACTCGAATTTTGCCGCCTGGACACCTGGCGTACACGTCGGTAAACGTGCCGCCGCGATCTATGGCGAACTCGAATTTCGCCGGACGCATTTCTCACCTTGATGTAGTGAACAACGACGATTCTGATCGGTCAGCACTGTCCGACGAACGACTAGCTTAGCGAGAGGGCCGGATTTTTTGGAGTCACTGAAGACCGCGTCACGACAACGTTCGATGACGTTTCAAGTACGCGGACATAACACTACGGACATACAGCAGAACAATCCGAATAGTTTGCTCGATCAGCTGACAGCGTGTGCGCGTCTCGCAGCCGGCTCTGAATGATTGGCAGCGCAGTGGGGATAATTAGAGCAATTTACCGGTCGGAGCTGTCCATCGATGATAACGCTCGCGGCGTGACACTTTCTATTTGTTTTGAGATTACCAAATTCTCGTGTGCGACACCAACTCACACTGAGTCGACGCATCGGGGATTCTAGTATTTTTCCATTTATCTAGAGCTATGATGGCCGTTGCGTAACAGCTTCGGAGCGGCTCGATGTTTGTTCGTGGTTCTCATCCCATCGTGGGACGCACATAACTTTTGCTATATTCTATTTAGTGTATTGGACGATTGTGTCTGTTTCCGACGTGAAAGTGAAGCGTATAGTCTAGAAGTCACTGGCAATCCGACAAGAATTTTTGCAATCATCCAATCACCTTTCCTACGATTTCTCTGTGGGAACATGTTATTTTAGAATTACTGTAACTTGACGTGAAAGTTTTTCTTAGGATTGCTAGAGGGCTGTGTTAAAATTATCGTAAGACGTCGGAAACAATTATTTACCAATTATGCAACCTAATATTGATTTTTCTCGAAAGTTTCAACTGTTAGAAAAGGAAATATTGGCTTTCCCAAGAACAAAAGTGATTTAAAGAGTTTTAACAATTAATTACTAATCATTGCAACCTAATATTGATTTTTCACAAGAGTTTCAACTGTTAGAAAAGGAACAATTGACTTCCCCAAGAACAAAAGTGATGGAAAGAATTTTCCTCCTCCTAGCAGTCAGGGAGATTGTGCTCTGTGCTATAATTACAAATTATTGCAACTTTATTGCCAGCAGGAGGAAGATTAAAGATTGATTTATTGATAGAATATCTTTTACCGTTGACTGTACAATTTGAGAATGTTTGTCCGGCTCTCTGATAACGATAAGAAACAGCGCAGTGTGATCTGCGCATCAGCTGCATCTACCGGGTGATCAGAAATTAAGATCGACTGAGTCGTGGAATCGTGTAACGTTTCGTTAACAGGGAACAATTTATTAAACTATGATCTGGCGTGTGATTTTACAACGTTTACTTTACAGCCTCGCAGTCCTTATTGTTTCTCCTTACAAAATAATCCGAAGTCTTAGTGTCTCTAGGAATTCTCGCTTCGTAAATTATATATCTACAATAACCGTGAAAAAGTTTCAGGGGAACTGGGTATACACGGGACAATTAGTATACTACAAGGATAGGAGATTGTGCGAATCACAGATCCTTTTGAGAATATCTATGAGCTTTTTAGGACAGGATAAAGGTGTAAAAATATATATATATATATAAATGCAATCTTCTCGCTGTAATTTCTTGTGAAACGTCCCGCCATGACGAACGGCGATCGATCGATAACATTTCGATTCGATGTACTCCCCCACCCTATCAATAAATAGAAATTGTACAAAAATCGGGATTCGACTTTCATCGGCTTTTTCCGGTGAGGAACGCGCCCATAAAAGTTCAGTTCGTTTATAGCCGAGCTCTGCCCTCGAGGATGTCGTTGTACAGATGCTCCGTAAGTTTCATGTAAACGCCAGAGTTATCCAGGAAATAAACCGGGTCCGTTATCTGCGGACAAAAGCCAGAATCAATGTTTACGTACAAAGAGCGGAGAAAGTACGGTGAAGATTACCTTTTTGATGTTGAAACCGTCCATCTGAAGATCCTTCTTCTTCAACTTGAATGTACCTGGAGAATCAGATGATTATTAATCATCTACTGATACTGATACACTGTATCAGTACACTGGTACCAGAGTTGGGCAAAATGTAATTTCAATTACAATTACAATTACTTACCAATTCCTGTAATTTGGAATTGCAGAAACACAATTACAATTACAGTAATTGTGAAAGAAGTAATTGCAATTACTTAACACAATCACAGTAATTGTAATTGAGTCTAACAATTACTTCAGTGTAAGGCCCTCCACACACGGGTCGATCGGCGATTCGGTCGATGCGATTCCAGTCGCATGCGATTCCTCCCTCCACGTGACTTCCAATGCAAATGAATGGAGAGCCACACACGGGTCGATTCGTGGTCGACTGAAATCGGCTCGACTGAAATCGCCGCGATTCTAATCGCGTGCGATCGGAAGCGAAGTTGGAAAATCGCGTGGATCGTACGATTCGCGCGACTCCACAGGAGACGATTTTTTCACTCTCTTAAATCGCATTTCTGAGGTAAAAAAATTGCTTAATTCGATGTAGTATCACTAATTAGAGCTTAATATACCTCCACGGTAAAACCTGCAAGTCTAGCTTTCCTTCTAGCAGCAAAAACGTCGAAGCAGTTTGGTTTTTATTGTTTTTGACAATGATCTCCTACAACAAAAAATCTGAAAAAAATCGAGGACACCGCTTTTGATGGTAGCTTATTCGGGCACTATTAATAGCATGTTTTCATATTTTTGAGTGAAACCGTGAAAACGCAATTCTTGATGTTTGAAAAACACAAATTGACTACAATCGACCCGTGTGCAAATGGCAATCGCGTCCGTCACATGAATCGTATATGACGATCAAGACGTACGAACTTCACGACGCGATTACAATCGACTCGTGTGTGGACGGCATTCGCGTCTGTTGCATGAATCGTACGACGATCAAGACGTAAAAACTGCACGACGCGATTACAATCGACCCGTGTGTGGACGGCAATCGCGTCCGTCGCATGAATCGTATTTGACGAGCAAGACGTACGAACTTCACGACGCGATTTCAATCGACCCGTGTGTGGAGGGCCTAATTGTTCTTTTAAACCACTAATTTTTATGTTTTGGACCATTTCACCGTTTCGTTAATGTAATTATAGTTCACTTTTGCACATGTAATTGAAGATGTAATTAATTCCTGCCCAACTCTGACTGGTACCTAGTACACTGACATCACTGTGTCGAATAAATCGTGAGACAATTACCGGTAATTGGCAATTCCGACAAGACTCGAACAAAAAGGGGCCTGGCGTAAGATGGCAGTGCCTTCTTCACACCCTCCGCCATTTCCTTGATGTTCAACGTGTTCTCCGGGTCGTAAACAGCCGCCATACCGGCTTTCCCTTCGACGTGAGGTACCTAGCAATTACACGACATATTTGTAAAACGATGGTTTCTCAAAAAAGAGAATTGCCTCTTCTCCACTGACAATCACCTCGACGCCATAAACGGCCGCGTCCTTCAACCCAATCACGTTGCTGACGATGGCCTCGACTTCCGATGTAGCAACGTTCTCGCCACGCCACCTACGATCATTATGGCACTGGTCAAAAACGTCGAAAATGATGGGAGAACCTCGAAGCGTATACTTTCCGCAATTAGTGGGCTACTATTTGGGAACGACATTCGTTCGTGAATGAACGGTGTCCTGGTCGGACTATGTACGATCATGGAAATAGTGAATAGGCTTGCCTGTAGGTGTCACCGGTCCTATCCTTGAAGTAGAAGTAGCCCAATTCATCCATAACCAAAATATCACCTGTTGCGAAAAACGCGGTTTAATCATGGCTCTCGGGGGTCTCCTACGAAATAAACCGTTTTTGTTTTAACCAATCACCGACCAGAATTGAAGACCCGGTCGCCCTTCCGGAATACGTCGCGCAGGATCTTCTGCTCGGACGCGTTTTTGTCCGCGTAACCGGAGAAGTCGTTTAGTACCTTCTTTGGGTTTATCTTGCCCACGAAGATGCCTGGCTCGCCTGCAACAACAGAGAAACTCAAGAAAATTCCTCGTTCACTGAACAAATACATTATTCCCGCGATCTAAGCGCGACGGAATCTTCGCGATCTAAGCTTGTTCGTCTACGGCATTTTGGATATAAGTGTTCGGCGTCGGAATACGTTAGTTGCAGGTTGCAGAAGATATTCAATCAGCATACCAGGTTTGCAACGCACGCACAAGCCGTCGGGTCCTCTGACGGGTTCTCCAGTTTCCTCGTCCACTTTCAACAGAGCCACAGGGTACAAGGAACCCGCACAAAGTGGCACGAACCCTACCGCGCCAATTTTGTTATCGATATTCACTGTAAAAAATAATAAAGACATAACAAATGTTAATGATCTTTCAGGGTTGTTTCTCCAAGGTATTTTAACGCATAGACATATAGAGATAGACTGCGCCGTCTTATGGGCGAGTTGAAGACCACAATGGCGGCGCGCGGTACAAAGAGTGAGAGAGAAAGCATTAGCCGGGGGGCATAGCGTTCTCTTTCTAAGTGATGTGTCGGTGGGGAAAGATTCCCCTACTTGCTTGCTAGATAATGTAGATTTCTACATAGTATTGATTAATTTGTTAATATTTATTTAGATTTTGACATTTATTTGTTTTTTGGTTATAATAACAGATTAGAATTCAAAGACACGCGTTTATTTATTGGATTTCATTAAGTGAAACTATATTTATTTTAAAAATGGTTAAAAGGTGTTGCATCTGCAAGGTCCAATATGCTCCTGACGTTACTTTTCATAAGTAAGTAAAATAAAAGACATAATTGTTTGTAGCTTTTACATTCGAAAATAGAACAACGCAACCGAAATAAAATAAAATTTTATATTAGGAATTGCAAATGCGATATAATGTTAGATTATAAAATGCGTTAATACAACAAATTCATTGTATTCTGAATTTCTCATTATAAATTTGAATAAAGCACTTATGCATACTGGTTTAAATATTTTTTCTCATTGTTATTATTTTACAATTCGATGATAGGTAACCAAAAAACAAATAAATGTCAAAATCCAAATAAATATTAACAAATTAATCAATACTATGTAGAAATCTACATTATATAGCAAGCAAGTAGGGGAATCTTTCCCCACCAACACATCAATTAGAAAGAGAACGCTATGCCCCCCGGCTAATGCTCTCTCTCTCGCGCGCCGCCATTGTGGTCTTCAACGCTTCGTACAGGCCGCGCAGTCTATCTCTATATGTCTATGTTTTAACGATTTAGGTCGATCAATTTTAGCTAATTTTTGTAGCATTTTAGGAAAAAGTAATATAATTTTCCTATCTTCATTCGTATTTCATCTGGAGTGCCTTGATCGTTAATTATTACTTAATACTTTTTGAAAATGCCTCCTGCAGTTTTCAAGAAAATCGAAAATTTTCTCGTCGAAAGTGTCCCGTGTTTTAATACTAAACCTACCAAGCATTAAAACTATTATATGTGGTAAATATTGCCTTATAAAAATAGCAACACTAGATTTATTGAGACTGTCTGTAATTTTTAATATAATAGATGCTTGGATAAGGAAATTTATTCTAGTATTTTCCATAAATGGATTTTTATAATTTCGATAAATGTAAAAAATAAAATTGGTAATTTTACTGTGGTAGATTTAGTGTTAATGATAATACCAATACAGTTCTAACGCGCGTAATAATATTATGCGGATTTTTTAAAGTAAGGTAACATAGTTTTAACACTTATCTCGACAACCAATTACCAGGGTTGTAGCTGCTCGTTTACAATAATTTCTTTAGTGGTGTTGTGCACTTTTCTAAAAATTAGAAATATATGTATTTCAAATTACCGAGATTAGAGTTTCCTTCGGTGGCACCGTAGAATTCACCAATTTGAGTGACGTTGTATCTTTCAACGAATGGTTTCCAGATGTGAGGTCTGAGCCCGTTTCCGAATATCAGACGAACTTTGTGCTTCCTGTCGCAGGGATTCGGTGGTACCGTGAGCAAGTATCGACAAATCTCGCCGATGTATTGAGCAACCTATTAAACAATAATCTCATGCAACGACAAACTTTTTACATTCCCTAATAAAACTATTTACAACGAGCTATTTCGTACGCCCTTTAAAAATAGAATAACTTTTTTATAATTGTACCAAACGAACTGATTTCTTATGCATTTTTTATATGTTTTGTAGTTCTATAGTAGTTACGCACACGCTGAAATTTTCATCGAAATCGATTAACATACATACGAGCTACAAGCGGTTAAAAATGGTGAAAATCGTAGTTTTAGACGACTTCTTATCAGTTTCTGCTTAAAATCCACAGAATCGTACATCTTTCGATGCGTCAACCGATTTCGATGAAATTTTCAGCATGTGTATAACTAACATAGCTGTACAAAACATATATTTTAAATTTTCATTAAGGGCCCAAACAAAAAAGTTTTAAAAAATGCTTTTTTTATTTTTGCATGTATCCTTGTAAATTATAATTTTTTAAAAATCCTTTTTGCATATCGTATTGTAAACCAATGCTTCTAATTGATTATAAAAAATCAGGTCGTAAGATACAATTATAAAGAAGTTTTTGAAAGATGTACGAATACTTTTTACAGTCACTGTATATTCATCAGACTGGCAATGATGGTCAGTACTATTATTATAAAATGACACGTCTTAAGTTTGTAATATTTCTTGTTCACACCTTACTATGTATACTGTTTGGTGCACGTGTGCACGATCACCACTCAACCATTGCGTAACAACGAGAAAAACAAGTTTCATTTGGTTTTCAGAAACTAATTCTTCTTATTGTTGAATAGATATTTCACCCCATATTTTAATTTCGTAATAATTATTACTTTACTGAACCCTACAAAATTTCTCTGAATGCCCATTCTTTGTTCGCTAATATTGGGTTGGCAAGAAAGTAATGTCGCTATTTTAAAATGAAATAAAATCAATCTTTTTATTCAAGCAATGTATATCAATGAATAGCAATGAATGAAATCACACTTGGATCTGTTTTTAGCCGATATGGACCAGAAGTTTTATGAGCGCAGAATTATGAAGCTACCAGAAAGATGGCAAAAGATCATCGAACAAAAACAATTGTTTTTCATTGCACCTTAAAGTACCGATATTACTTTTTTACGAACCCAATATATTAAATGAAAATGAAAATTTGTGAAAATTTGTGCAAATATGTTAAATACAAAAGGTTTCAAATAATCTATACATTTTGGTTGGCTACATAAGGGTTCTAAGCTTTCTCCGAATTTGAAATAAAATTCATTCGAGTGACCTTACAGTGCATTCGTAATGGACGCAGTCTGGCCAGAATTTCGAAGCGCTGAATCGCCTGCGAAGCACCACTGTCACGCCCATCAACAATGCCTGGCCAACTCCGATAAGTCCGCCCGCGGTGTGATAAAGTGGCAGCGAATTATAAATTCGATCGGTCGAACGAAGGTTCAACATGTAATGTACTCCGCACGACATAAGCATGTATCTGCAACAAAAGTTCTTGCTTAGTCACTGACATGACGCGTACATAGTCCGCCAGACAAAGTTGGGCAAAAATTTAATCAACGATTGACGACTTTTCTACTTCAATCGTTAATCGCAATTAACAATTAATCTCCCAGTTTAGTAAATGTCTACTTTGCTGATTTCTTTTTTTAATCAATGATCGACGATTAACTTCATCAATCGATTGATCCAATCGTCGATTTTTCAATGATTTCTTCCTTTAATCAACGATTGACGATTAACTTCATCAATCGATTGATCCAATCGTCGATTTTTCGATGATTTCTTCCTTTAATCAACGATTGACGATTAACTTCATCAATCGATTGAATCAAACGTTGATTTTTAGATTATCTCTTTTTTTAATCGTACACATTAATCAATCGATCATGATTAATATTTTAATGGCCAACTCCGCCGCTAGATAAAACAAATTTAAATTTACTCGTTACATTTTGTTGGACAACGAAGCTTCTAATCTTAGACTCACTTGACTCATTCTAATACCGTAAAACGTCATTGCAAAGCGTTAAATGAGACAATTTCATTGAAGGTACAACAGATTTAAGAAATGTTCATTTACATAATTTATCAATTTCTAAAGGCAAAATTGTGAGCGAATTTTGCGGAAATCATTCATGAAAAGAAATTGCTAAGAAGGTGTATTGTACTTTCTTCTTTGTTTGGATCAACAAACGGAACGGCAACTCCTCATCGAATTGTTACAGTCATCATCGATGACTCGATAAAAGCTTTGTGCTCGTGTAAGCACCCGCAATTTATCAACACCCAATTAAAATTCAGAACGCGATGCGTTCATAAATGATTATTCAATCAGAGATTACCTTAACCTTAACCATTCAATTGGCCCATTGTTTCTACTAATATCTTCTATCCAAAGGTTAATTCAGATCCAAAGGTTGTCTCGATAATGTCGAGCAGTCTAAGTTGAAGCTTATCTTGTTTTGCTCGATGAAATTTTGGTGAAATACCTGAGATTAGTGATGACTGCGGCCTTTGGCAGGCCAGTAGTTCCTGACGTGTAGATGTAGATCAATTTATCACGGGGCGTGCCACGAGAGATCTCTTCGAAGAGAGGTGTGGGATCTACGTTGCGAATTTCTGTGTTTAGATCAATCGCACCCTCCAGGCGCTCTGTGTCCGGTAGTTCCGACCATTGGTACAAAGTCAGGCCTGGGATTTTGTCTTTGATGTCACGAATTGCTGAAAGAAACCAGAAAGTTGAATTGGTTGGTTATTAACAGACGCGTCAGACGATTCCCATCTAACAGCACGCGTATTCGCTGCATTTTCGAACTCCATTTTGTCGGAAACAGGAATACCGAAACTATTGCTTATTCTGTTATAGATTTTTCACTCTAAATTCAAACTTTAGCAAATCAATTTCACCCATTGAGATTATTTATAATTTATTACTAGAGTGCGGATCTGTATGCATTTATGGCTTCTGAAAATTTTCAAAAAAGGGTAGAATTTAAAATTCGATAGAATTTAGTACAATTTTTATTTACTTCAGATCTGCAGAGGTTACTACCACTGGAAATAAGATTCTATCTTATTCCACTTTCTTAAAACTCGTCTACAAAAATTGAAAATTGCATTAATATCCGCAGTGTACATACAGGGTGTCCCAGTTTTTTCCGGCCAAACTTTGCCAGCGTGTTATACATGCAAAAGTAAGAAAAAAATGTTATATGAACATATACTCTTAAATGTTTTATCAAGGAGTTATAACTAATAATACAAAATGATAATGAACTGGCATTTCGTCGACACAGCGTACGAACGTATTATAAATATCTCTGTGTTTACATAAAGAAAAAAATGTTATATGAACATATGCTCTTAAATGTTTTATTAACGAGTTAACATTTCAAAATGACGTCCGTTATTACGAATACAGGATTGCCATCTACGAAATATTGACTCTATCGTATTACAACTGATTTCTTCTTCCTTTTCTCTAATCGCAGCAAATGCGTCTGCAATTCTCTGTACTAACTGCTCACGAGTATTAATTTGTGCTTCGTGAACTTTTGGTTTTACAACTCCCCACACGTAAAAATCCATTGGCGTGAGATCTGGTGATCTTGGAGACCATGAGATTGGACTTTAAATGTATCCATTTAAATGTATTCATAATACGTTCGTACGCTGTGTCGACGAAATGCCAGTTCATTATCATTTTGTATTATTAGTTATAACTCCTTGATAAAACATTTAAGAGTATATGTTCATATAACATTTTTTTCTTACTTTTGCATGTATAACACGCTGGCAAAGTTTGGCCGGAAAAAACTGGGACACCCTGTATTTATTACACTTGACCGCATCTTCCTTGAGTTCAGAACTCAAGTTCAGAACTCACTGCTGTGTGGCGTTAGACACAAGTGGACGTGTGAATGCTGCGAGGGTAACATACGACTCGATACTCAATACGTTTCAATAAATACATACAGTAGCGGACAATAGTTTAAGACCGCTCTAAAGAAGACGATAACTTTTTTAATATTATACTATACGATTTGAACTTTTTTGAGAAGCTAGAGCAATTAGTTTACTAAAGGATGTGAAAAGAAATTTGTTCAAAAATTGCAATTCATCGGAATTGTTGCAAAAATACTAAAAGTTAAAAATTCAACTTTTAGTATTTTTTCAACAATTCCGATCAATTGCAATTTTTGTTAAAAGTTAAAAATTCAACTTTTAGTATTTTTCCAACAATTCCGATCAATTGCAATTTTTGTTAAAAGTTAAAAATTCAACTTTTAGTATTTTGTCAACAATTCCGATCAATTGCAATTTTTGTTAAAAGTTAAAAATTCAACTTTTAGTATTTTTTCAACAATTCCGATCAATTGCAATTTTTGTTAAAAGTTAAAAATTCAACTTTTAGTATTTTTTCAACAATTCCGATCAATTGCAATTTTTGTTAAAAGTTAAAAATTCAACTTTTAGTATTTTTTCAACAATTCCGATCAATTGCAATTTTTGTTAAAAGTTAAAAATTCAACTTTTAGTATTTTTTCAACAATTCCGATCAATTGCAATTTTTGAACAAATTTCTTTTCACATCCTTTAGTAAACTAATTGCTCTAGCTTCTCAAAAAAGTTCAAATCGTATAGTAAATATTAAAAAAGTTATCGTCTTCTTTAGAGCGGTCTTAAACTTTTGTCCGCTACTGTATGTACTTTCACTTATAAAATTTATGAATCAAAAAATGGCTACAATACATATACCATGTCTACACACAGTTTTCGTACATTACTTTAACGAATTCGTAATTACTAGACTGCGGATCTTTATACAAAATAAAAATTGTCTGCATTGATTTCAAGAAATAGAAACCAAATTGAATGTTATTTCTTCCCTAATGATTTTAATAGAGGAGAAATCATACATTGACATCTGCAATTTTTAAAATATTTCAACAATTTTGAATTTCATCTACTCAATTTTACTATAAATGCATAAAGATCCGCAGCCTAGTAAAATTTGATGTACATATTCGTAATGCTTTAAATATTGAATTTCTTAACAATTAATTTACATATGATTTGATTTCTTTTACAAAACTTACTTAAAAATACTTTATTTGTATAAGTAATGCAAGAAAGTGTATTTGATTTGCAAAAAGGTGAATTTGGAGTGCAAAAACGTATGTAGAATCATTCCCTGCTCGTTTGTACTACGATTCCCAGCCCACGCTGTATAGAATTGTTCGAAATGTGTTCGCGATTGTTGAAAAATGGAAATATCAAGCATGACATTAATTTATGACAGAAATGAATAAGTGAAAAAATTCAAGAAGATCGACGTATTACTTGCTCATGAAAATTCTTAAATGTTCAGTTTCGCCTACATTATCATTGAACGGAAATGTTCATTTAGTTCCTGTTCCTTGTATCTCTTGCGTAAGTTGTGCATCTAAAGTTGTGCATTAATGAAGAATTATGGTGTGCTCAAACACTGTGATGATTCAACGTTTGTATAACTCATTATACATACGATTGGCAATTTGCTGTCGAGTCTGAACGAACAGTAATCACGAAAGCAAACTGCGTAACCGATCGATAATAATCGATCGGAAAATACCTTTACGAATGCTTCGAACGAAGTCGGGCATTTGAATATTCTACGTATGTACTTTCGTGTTCGTGAATGTTTCTATTCTCGATTCGTGTCAGGAACATAGCAAAACTATAAACAAACACGTAAAGGTAAAAGATATTCTAATTCGTAACTACTCGATAACAGTATTGTAGAAAATTAACATAAAATCTCTGGATTACGAGATGTCAATTTTAGATTCATACAAATTACAGCAAAAAGCATTTACCTGACAAACTAAATAGAACAATTTAATTCAGCTTAAACCTTTCATGGCCAGTTTGTATTCTTTAGTATGACCTTGGGACAACGAATGGATTTTGTAATATTTTTAGAAGAATATTAAACAATTCCCAGATAGCCAAGCGATCCTCGGGCACAGATCGAGCCCGGCGTGTCGGGGTCAGATAGACGGGCCGAACGTCGCTTGAATGGGCAAAAGGCACACGATGGCTATAATCTGACGAGGGCACTTATGACCGTGAGGGCTCGTAACGTTCCCTCGGCGCAAACCCGGCACAAGCTGCCCTCGGCACGTTGGTCCTGATTTCTGCCAAATTTTAAGTAGGTCCGAGATTGTAAGAGGGCAGCACGGTCGCATTAATGTGGCGAATGTCGTAAAATTTGGCAGAAATCAGGACCGACGTGCCGAGGGCAGCTTGTGCCGAGGGAACGTTACGAGCCCACACGGTCATAACTGCCCTCGTCAGAATCGAGCATTTTGGCTATCTGGGTGTTGGAAGAAATATATATATATACAGGGTGATTCACCTAACGTTGCCACCTCAAATATCTTTGTTGTTTTTAAAGATACGTCAAATGTCTGAAGGACAAAGTTGAATGGTAAAATGAGGTTTAAACATGTTTAAACAATCATTAAAGACGGAGAGACACCACTTCTGCACCAATTTTTTCGGATATTTTTGAATTTATCTAAAAAAATAAGGGTCCAGCAGAAAATCGAACTATATCACGCGATAAGGCAGACTTTTATCTAATAAACATGTTTAAACAATCATAATGTATTAATATTGGATATCACTGTATTCGGGAAAGTCTACAGAATCTTTTGCTGTAAAGAACAATTCAATATCTTTTATAATAACATCACAATATTTGTTCAAAATTGAAAAATATGTCTTTTTTAAAACTCAATTTTCTCAAAAATTGTATGTCTAGGAGAAAAATTAACGGCAGATTCGGAATCAGCGCGAAAAACGCTATAAGAATCGCATAGTGGGAATCGAAATACAAAAAAAAGTTGAAAGTTGTTCGACAGTGTAATTAATGTTTTTCTTAATATTTATTCATAGGCATCAATAAACGACGCACAGAGTGGTATTTGGGTTGAAAACCTGGCCAAAAATATTTTCTTGTTTTTTGTACGTTATACTGTTACTTCATGAGTAAAAAAGTCATTTCTAACTACATACTAGTGATTATAAGTATATCTAAAATTGTATTTGTTATAAAAATCCATAAAAAGTCGAAGAAAATATTAAAAGTTTAAAAATAAACTTCTTAACAAAAATAAAAAAGATTTAAAACGAATTAAATCTTACAAATATTTTAATAGCTATTAAAAATTCACAATGACAAATTTTCAGGACTATCTGTATGGGATTGGGAATCTGTATGGGGCTAGGAAAAATTATTTTATACTTTTTAGTCCGTCTTAAAAACGTGGTATTGTGAAAAAAAAATTTTTTATTTAAATTATACTTTTTACTCCGTCTTAAAAACATGGTATATTTATAAAAATAATTTTTTTTATTTAAATAATTATTAAGAATTCTTTTATTTATATAATTTGTATTGTCATCTAGTTCTGTGCTATGTTTAAAGTTTCAAGTCTCATCGAGAAGTTAGTTTAAAGTCAATTACAAAATTTGTACCGAATAGACAGACAAGAAAGCGAGTTAATAAAAACGTAGTAATAAAAAAGGGCTACATTTGGAGCTTTATTTTTTTTTTAATGTGAAAACTTGTGAAAACTCTTTTGCGGTATACTAATTCTAGATATCCTGAAGTTTAACACC
This sequence comes from Lasioglossum pauxillum, assembly GCA_933228785.1. NCBI lineage: Eukaryota > Metazoa > Arthropoda > Insecta > Hymenoptera > Halictidae > Lasioglossum > Lasioglossum pauxillum. The sequence goes on along the minus strand of OW121705.1, from coordinate 41,701,146 downwards.
GCGTAACTTTTATGCCGTTGCGATGAGTTGTATATGTTTAAAAACACTAATTTATGCAAAAAAGTCATGAAAATCTAAGAGCTCTTACTCAGACTTGTAGATCAGTAAAAACACGTATAAAAACAATTTTAACATTGACAAAAATATGATTAATGTAATGTACATTCCTCCTGTAACAATATCCATCACAAATTTCGCCACAAAGATCACTTCCAACATAAAAATTATCACAGGAAAAAGATGCGTACGAACGGAATGCTGCGATCAAAGACGTGTGTATTGAACAAGTGCTATGTTCTAAGTGCAGGCACGGGTGACTGTTTAGGTAAACACAGCTAAGGAGTGCACCACGCGATGGCATGTTTATTTATCTATTTCGGGACGCAATCACAACTCTCTATATAAATTTTTCCAATTTTGATTTTTGGCCAGGTTTTTAGCCCAAATACCACTCTGTGCGACGTCTGTTGTTCCTGTTATACAACAAACGCGTCCTAATGTGATCGATAGCGGGTCATCTAACTTATTGGTTTCTCAATGATTACACACTAATGGATGCATGTCGATGAACTCACCATCTGTAAACTCCGAGCCAAAAATCACTGCCTTGCAGTCAGCCGCCTTCATACTGTGCACCAACACATCGTGACGAAGATTCGTGTTGATGAGCGCGCTCACGTAGCCAGCTTTGCTCAAACCTAGCCACGTGCCCACGTATTCGGGTCGACTTTCCATGATCAAAGCGACCCTGCTTCCTCGTGCCAATGATGTCGAACCAAAGTATCTTCCCAGCCGGTTGCTGTACTCTTCCAGCTGCATCACGATGCAATCGTGTTAGCGAATAATAAGAATTTTCATTACCGAGTAACGGTACCGAATGCCAGCTGCTCACAGGCTAACTCGATTAATCATCTCTCGGGTTTTCGCGGATTCTGTTGCTCCGTTAGCAAATCATCGACAAGATTACGAACTTACCTCTTGATAGGTCCATTCTCTGTTCTCGAAGATGTAGGCGATCTTATCAGGATTAGCGGCAGCGTAACTGGAGAACACCTTCGCCACCGTAAGTTCTCGCGTTTCCCACCACCATAAGAGGATGTTGACGCGGATGAACCTGTACGCACCCCTATAGCCAGAAAAATTGGTCTCATAATTACTGTTTTCAATTTTCCTATGTTTAACAGGATACCGAATATCAATCGATTCAAACCGAGAATAAATAATCAAAATTTCTTGCACAGGGTGTTTCGGAAATGGTGGGCAAAACTTTAGGAATAGATTTCTATTAGAGAAGAAAAAAAAGTTATATTAACATACAGCCAGGAGCATAATTGATTCCACACACTTTAATCAAAATAACTTTTATATGAATGGGCCAAATGACTTCAATTTCTCTAGAAGAATTAGTTTAGTAAATGACGTCTAATAAATAAGTTGAAAAAGTGCCATTTGGTCGGAATTGTGAAAAACAATACTAAAAATTGATTTTTACAACTTTTTTAACTGGCCCAATAAGGAAAATTTAAAGAATGTGTTTTGTCAACTGGTATAAATTACATACGCTCTGGAAATTTCATTGAAATTGGTTAATTGGTTTAGGAATTATAAAAGATTAAAAGAGTGGTAAAAAGGCAGAAAATCTTGAAGAATTGCAATTTTTATGTTATTCAATGAAATTTTCAGAGCGTATATAATTTATACCAGTTGACCAGACGACACATCTTTTGAATTTTCGTTATTAGCCCAGCTAAAAAAGTTGTAGAAATCAATTTTTATTATTGTTTTTCACAATTCCGTCCAAATGCATTTTTTTTACTAAGCTAGTTCTTCTTCCTTACAGAGAAATTGAAGTCGTTTTGTCCATTCATAAAAAAGTTGTTCTGATTTAAAGTGTGTGGAATCAGTTATGCTCCTTACCGTAGGTCCGGAAATGATTGGTTTCTGAGTTATTATAAAGTTTTTGTACCACAATTCTCGTCACATCTCCTGTCTCGATACAAGCCTCAGCTTGTCGTCTCAGACACGACCCGCGTACGGCAATGTAAGCTACGGAAATAAATTGTAAACAACGATAGCACACCTCAATAACATAAACACAGACCGGCGATTACTTCAAAAACATTGTTGATGCTTTTAATTGTGGCACAGAAACTTGAATAACTCAGAAACTAATCTTCTCCGGACCTATGTTGATATAACCTTATTTTCTTCTCTAATAGGAATCTGTTCTAAGGAACATCAACATCTAAGGAAGATCTAAGGAAGATTAAGATCTTCGCCCATCATTTACGAAACACCTTTAGCGAGCACTACTATAACGCAAACACATGCTATACTAAAAATGAATATCTACACTTGATGAGAAATTCGTGTCACCCATAAGTGACCAACGTAGTAATTAGCGTGTTAAACAATATCTTTTAATGCACTGTAAGAATATAAAAAACTGAGCAAAATTATTTTTATATTCGGTGGGTTTCTAGCTCTCATCGAAACTCAAATTCCTTATGTCTGTTCATGAAATAATTGAAGTCTTCCAATCCCATAATTATTGCTCGATTTTTCCAATTCTTGGTTTCGACGATGAAATAATTAATTATTTATTTATTAATGCCGTAAACCTAGTTTGGTTTATATAGCATACATTACTATAACACTTTACAAAAAAATAAAGAAATATATAACATAATATGTATCATATAAAGTGGAATTATATATTGGGTTGGCAAGAAAGTAATTTCGGTATTTTTAGATGAAATAAAATCCAATTTTTTTATCAAAGCAATGAACTTTAATCAATAAAATATTTTCCATTTTGTAGTATGATCTTTTGCCATCTTTCTGGTAGCTTCATAATTCCGCGCTCATAAAACTTCTGATCCTTTTCGGTGAAAAACTGATCCAAGTGCGATTTCAGATCATCATCATTAGTGAATGTTTTACCATTCAAAGAGTTTTGTAAACTTCGGAATAACTGATAATCTGATGGTGCAATGTCAGGGCTATATGGTGGATGTGACATCACTTCCCAACCAAGCTCCAATAACTTTTCACGTGTTACCAAAGATGTGTGTGGCCTAGCGTTATCATGGTGGAACACGATTCCTTTGCGATTTGCCAATTCTGGCCGTTTTTCTTTGATTGCTATGTCCAGTTTTGTTAGTTGTCGACAATAAACATCTGAATTGATGGTTTGGTTCCTTGGGAGCAGCTCAAAATACACAATACCTTTGTAATCCCACCAAATTGACAACATGATCTTCTTTTGGTGCAATTCAGCTTTCGGTGTGGTTTGGGCTGGTTCATCACGCTTGGACCATGATCGTTTTCGAGTTGTGTTATTGTAAACAACCCATTCCTCATCACCGGTGATGATTCGCTTGAGAAAAGGGTCGATTTCATTTCGTTTGAGATGCATATCGCATATGTTGATGCGTTGCATTAAGTGAATTTCTTTCAACTCGTGTGGAACCCAAATATCGAGCTTCTTAACGATTCCGAGACTTTTTAAACGATATTCTATGGTTGTATGCGAGACATTTAACCTGTCTGCAATCTCTCGGACAGTTATATGACGATCCGATTCAATAATGGCTTTCATTTGGTCATCATCAACTCCAGATGATCGACCAGAACGTTGGTCGTCTTTAAGTGAGAAATTTCCAGAACGGAATTTTTTAAACCAATTCTGGCACGTGCGTTCTGTTAAGCAATCTACACCGTAAACTTCGCATATATCTTTGTGAGCCTCGGCAGCTTTTTTACCTCTACGGAAATAAAAAAGCAATATATGCCTATAATGTTCGTTTCTGCACTCCATGTTCAAATTGACACAGAACTAACAATTTTAATCAAAATTACGTGTAATTTGCTTCAAAAGTAACCTAAAAGATGCAGTTATGAAATGTCAGAAAGAAAATAAATGCAACGTTAACAGAAGCCAATCAAACAAAACATAACGCCATCAGTTAGTGAAAACCGAAATTACTTTCTTGCCAACCCAATAGTATAAACGGTAGGCGTTAAATCCTAATCTTACATTTTTTAATAAAGTTAAAAATAAACATTAGCGCTGTAATATCTAGTACACTTAGAAAAAAAGTAATATTGTAGGGACGATGAAATATTGATTCTGGTAATAAACTGAATTAATTAATTAATTGTTAAATATCGTAGAAAGGAAACGATATTTCTGCTTCGGGAGATCGCAAGATTGACAACTATTCTCTGATTGGGAGATCAGAAATGCACAGGAGCGAAGATTGACAGGAAATTTGTTCTATGAAACGATATCCTCGGCGAAGTCGTAAGGGAATTAGAATTAATGACGGTTAGAATAGATTCAATCCCATAGATTCTACGCGACACATTTCTGTTATGGGAAAGGGGTCAGTCGGAAAAGGATTGAATGAAACGATTAGATGGGTAGCTAATTGGGGTACGGTCGATGACGACGCTCGTATATTTTCTGGATCGGTAGTAACGTGTCCTTTCCCCTACCACGTTCCCCTAACGTTACATCCTCTCCTCTTGGAATCAATTGGTTAATGTCGCGGCACGACACGCGCGTGACATGTGTCACACGAATACAACCTTTCCGTCATTGCTCCTTTGACACTTGTCTGATCGCGGTTCTATTAGCCGAAGTATCTAAAAATTCTCCTTTACCGTATCCGAATGTGTTTGCTACCGATCCGGCAATTTTCTGTTCGATCAATCGGTAAATGGACTCAAACAAACTCGTAACATACAGGGTGTCTCACAAGATATTACCACCTTAATTTACGTCATTATTAATATTCGCAGCGGGAAATATTTTGATGGAGATTAAATGGTTTCAAGCATGCACGTACTAATATTATTTGTTTTTTTTTGTAGCCGAACGAGTCGAGGGCTTATGAAGATCAACTTTTGGAGTCTCAAATCGAACCAATCGATTCAGCTTTTTATACTATGTATATGAAAAGGTATTTACCCACGTACGTCGAAAAATTATTAGTTACTTGGGCGATATTTTAATTTCAATATTGCTAAGAACCTTTGAAGGAACCTGCTAGTAAATACACCTTACCCCGCCGACTTTCTGAGCAAACAGGAGTCCCAGAAGCGAAATGATATTTCAAGAAAACAGTTCTACAGTGCTGTGAAGAAGCTCAACCATATTTTTATGTTTTTCATAGTACTGAAACAAAAATTGACGAAACCATTTATGCATTTTTATATTCTAATACGAAACAAAAGTAAGCAAACAAAAAATGATAGTTTTGTTCCTCAGAAATCTGTAAAAAATGGCGTTTGTTCTTAAAATTGTGGTTTAAGCTGTGAATAAGTATAGACTCATTATTAATTTTAATATCTTCCATTTAGTATTTAGTACATTTTTCTGTATTTTTTATTACATGTAACCGGCGATCAGGAACACCACTAAATATAGCTTATTTAAGCTGTTATTTGGAATATCTGCCCAAGCAGATTCTTTTCTTTTTTTATGATATATCTTTTTTACTGATGCACCTCCCTGAGCTCTTCGCGACATGATCTTTCTTTCCTTCCTCAAATCGTGCCAATAATAACACTGTCCAACAGCAAATTTGTTTTTAATATACCGTTGGGTCCTTCTTATAGTGTTTTTTGCGCTGATTCCGAATCTGTTTTTAATTTTTTTCTTATACGCACAGTTTTTGAAAAACATGGCTTTGAAAAAAAAACATGTTTTTCAACTTTAAACAAATATTGTGATGTTATTATAAAAGATATTGAATTGTTCTTTACAGCAAAAGATTCCGTAGACTTTCCCGAATACAGAGATATCCAATATTAATACATTATGATTGTTTAAACATGTTTAATGGGCGTTCCATGTGATACGGCGCGGCGAACACCCGTTCTAGTGTTGAGCGCCACTGACGGCAACTCATGTCGGGCGAAGATATTTTGCTTTCTGGTTCGGTAAAAACGTCGATGCTGCAAACTTCCAAGGGGGGTTTCTCAAGATAAAAGTCTGCTCTATCGAATGGTATAGTTCGATTTTCCGCTGGACCCTTATCTTTTGAGATAAATTGAAAAACATCCGCAAAAATTGGTGCAAAAGTGGTGCTAGAGGACAAACGGGTCCAGGACGAAACACACCACCATCTTTCTTCTTTTTCTCTTATAGAAAACAATCTATAGCAAACGTGTCTCAGGACGTAATGATTCAAATCCGAATGGAACGTTTGAAAAATTGCTACAAAATTGCTATTTACTGTATAATTTGATCGAAACCGTGCGCCGCGAACATAACCCTAAATTTATTAAAAATGTACGATCGATAATAATTTCTCATTTAAATGATTTTGTTTGAGAAAATGTGGAGGTCGAGAACTTAGTTGCCAATCTAATATTTTCTCGGAAGTATTTTCAGCGGAGAATGAGAAAAGACTTAGAAATGTCAATGAAAGCTCTGGAAAAAGTTGACTCAACGTTACACGAGGGAGATGTGCAGTACGAAAGTGTGTAATGAAAGATCGGCATGCAGCAATAGATTACAGAATAATTGCTGAAGAAACTACTAGTGCAAGAAATTTGTCAATCGTTGCCATGCTGTTCCAAAGTGTCAAGGAGCTAGAGGTTGAAAAGGAAGGTCTGCAAAGGTGGGACCAGTGTCCCTGAAAGATTACGCCTTTGTCAAAGCTCTCGTGTCACGGTGAGCATACGACACTAGCGGCCGGCCACTTTCAGCGCTTCCACGGTGATTAAATGAAGTCAAATAAAATAACGAAGCGCACTGCGTGCGGCCTAGGTGTATAAGGATAAGCCGCAGCTACGGTACATTGCTCGCGGTTTCGTTCGCATGCATTAACCCCGGTGCTGTTGACTCATTTCCGTACATAAGATGTTAGAGCAAGAAGGTATTGAAAACGACAAGAAATTTTCAAGATACTTAATACTTCGTTATGTTGGTTATTAATAAAAGGATCCACGTGGTTAGAGTCCAAATTTTGTATATACATGTACGTTTTTCACAGTGGAAGGTTTGATACTAACTGGTACATATTGTCTTACCAAAATAACAAGATTGTAAAATACATAAAACCGATTATTTGACAGAGAGTGGCAGGTTGAATGTCAATGACTCTGAGATAGATTAGATTGAAGATCGATTACCGATGTGCTTGTTATTATTTTTGACAATCTCACGCTATCTGTGGCTTCTGATATCACAATCATTTGGATAAATGCAGCAATGATAAATAAGATAAATTATATTGTCCTTGTCAATGCTTTCGATAAGTCGAACACAAATTGAAATTGCACCTATGAAACCTTGCATCTTACAATTTTTCGATACATCTTCGATGCACTCTCTTATGCGGTTTAGAAACGAAGGTTTGCAAGTGTGACTGTTCATTAATTGCCCTAAATGACGTAAGAACTTACAAATAGACTGATAGACTACTTGTTAACGCGTAGAATATATGCCTGCAAAAGTAGACTGAAGAGAATGCCATCTACCATTTAATTTCGTTCGAGGACACGTCTCCACTATTCATAAGTAAATAATGATGCTTTCTAATTCACAGGCGATGAAAATAGTTCATTTATAATATTACGTTTAATTTGTGTTTATCTCGATCTTAAATTTATTTCAATCTCAATTTTCAATATAAATTGACCGATTTATCTTGATTTGATTGATTTATCAGTTTACTTTAGGACGATTTTATTATATTGATTGTTACAACAACAATATTGGGATAATTATTATCATTTATGCAGTAACATCTATCAGTAGTCATATGTAGACTGCGGATCTTTATTCAAAATAAAAAATGTCTACATGAATTATAACTAGACTGCGGATTTTATGCATTTATGATAAAAATCGGTACGCACAATTTAAAGCAGGAGTCATATTAAAAAGATTTAAGGAGATGAGTGTATTAGTTTCAGTTTAACAAGATAATTATAAGAAGAAAAAATTTTTTATTTAGCTCCTGTGTCTTGCAATAAACGTAAATATTTTTTTATTTTGCATAAAGATCCGCAGTCTAATTATAACAAATTATAATGAAATACAAATTTATTTTCTGTCTTAATATGTTGAATACAATACAACGGAAGTTTGAAATTCCTCTAAGCCTTTTACTGTTTTAGATTACAACTACTGATTTTTTCCATAAATACATAAAGATCCGCAGTCTGGTCATATCAAATATTGATACGTTCGAAACATTTTTCTGAAATGCCTGAAAAAAGTGGAGACTAAATTATTATGAATGCTGTATAAGAGACCGCGTCCCGCTCGCCATCTCACGGCGAGCGACCGTACTAACATCTTCATCGTCGAAAAGACCGTGAAACATTTTTCAAACAATCCTGAACGCTCGCAAAAGCCACCGAAATAAGTCACAGTGTTCCAAGGAAGCTGCCGTAAAGATTTCGACGTGAAAAAATCTGTGGTCTCGTTGGGAAGCTGCGACGGGTACACCACTCCCGCGCAGGGCAATTGAGACCTCTGGTGTTGCTATCCGAGCTGCGATAGACCAACGCTCAACGGAGCCTAAGCGCTGGTATCCATCGGCTCGTTCACGAGCAAGGCCACGCGCGCAGATATTTACCCCTCCAGCACACAGTGGACTGGATACACATGCTTCTCATAGCCAAAATGGAATTTCTCAAGTTACATATTTCGAAAAATTTGATTCCAGTTTTTTAAAAAATATATCATTACCTCTCCGATTACACTGTCCAACAAATTCAAACTTTTTTTTTACTTTTCGAGTACTTTTTTTTTACTTTTCTGTTGCTTAATCTTCGCCCATCATTTACGAAACACCTTTAGCGAGCACTACTATAACGCAAACACATGCTATACTAAAAATGAATATCTACACTTGATGAGAAATTCGTGTCACTCATAAGTGACCAATGTAGTAATTAGCGTGTTAAACAATATCTTTTAATGCACTGTAAGAATATAAAAAACTGAGCAAAATTATTTTTATATTCGGTGGGTTTCTGGCTCTCATCGAAACTCAAATTCCTTATGTCTGTTCATGAAATAATTGAAGTCTTCCAATCCCATAATTACACTGTCCAACAGCCAAAAATCTTTTCGACTCTCACTATGCGATTCTTATAGAGTTTTTCGCGCTGATTCCGAATCTGTTTTTAATTTTTTTCCTAGACGCATAGTTTTTGAGAAATTTGAGTTTGAAAAAATGACCTATTTTTCAACTTTGAACAAAGATTGTGATGTTATTATAAAAGATATTGTATTGTTCTTTACATAAAAAGATTCTCTAGAGTTTCCCGAATCCAGTGATATCCAATATTAATGCATTATTATTGTTTAAACATGTTTAAACAATGATTAAAGACGGAGAGACACCACTTTTGCACCAATTTTTGCGGATATTTCTCAATTTATCTTAAAAAATAAGGGTCTAGCGGAAAATCGAACTACACCACGCGCTAGAGCAGACTTTTATCTTGAGAAACCACTCTTTCAACTTACCGCTAGAATAGGCGTTCCACGGGATACGCCGCGGCGAACACCCGTTGTAGTGGTGAGCGCCACTGGCGGCAGCTCGTGTCGGGCGAAGATATTTTGCTTCCTGTTTCGGTAAAAACGTCGACTTTGGAAAGTTGAAAGGGTGGTTTCTCAAGATAAAAGTCTGCTCTACCGCGTGGTGTAGTTCGATTTTCCGCTACACCCTTATTTTTTGAGATAAATTGAGAAATATCCGCAAAAATTGGTGCAAAAGTGGTGTCTCTCCGTCTTTAATCATTGTTTAAACATGTTTAAACAATCATAATGCATTAATATTGGATATCACTGGATTCGGGAAAGTCTAGAGAATCTTTTTATGTAAAGAACAATACAATATCTTTTATAATAACATCACAATCTTTGTTCAAAGTTGAAAAATAGGTCATTTTTTCAAACCCAAATTTCTCAAAAACTATGCGTCTAGGAAAAAAATTAAAAACAGATTCGGAATCAGCGCGAAAAACTCTATAAGAATCGCATAGTGAGAGTCGAAAAGATTTTTGGCTGTTGGACAGTGTTGTCGGATCAATTTACTCGAGTCCCAAGCGAGACAAGCCCGAGGCGATTGCAACAGGTTGTCGGGCGCCGCGCAGTGCTCGGACTCGTATGGGAGTCGGCTGAAAATTAATAAGCAGACTGCAGATCTGTTGCATTTATGGTATCTGAGCTGTTTCAAAAAATGCTAAACTATTTATTTCAGACAAAAGGATATTACCACTGGAAATAAAATTTTATTTGATTCCACTTTCTTGAACCACTTTCTGGAAGCTCTAGATTATCACAATTTTTCAAAGGTTTCTGATAGTCTGAGAAAAAAATGTTTCCAACAAAAGAGAGAGAGTTGAACAGCATTTTTTACAAACATCTATATATAAAATTCCTCTATTGTCGAGTGTGACTCGACATTAGAAAGAGAAAAATGTAAGTAAAACGGGTTTTTATATTTACTTGGTTCTTCCTTAATTTATTTGTCTTATTTTTTAGTTAAAAACAAATATAAGTTCCACGTATATAAATTACAACGAAATTTGAGAGCTATATTTATTTAAAAACCGCTTAAAATAGTAAGGAATTGTTGGCAAGAAAATTGAAAAATAATTCGGAGTGCAATAGGTTAATATAGACTGAAACTATTTTTATATTCTTCTAGTGTTTCTACGGTTTTAAATTGCACCGATTCATTTGTGTCATAAATGCATAAAATCCGCTGTCTATTCATTAATCCTCTCAAAAGTCTCATTACCGCGGTGAATTGTAATAGGAAAAGGTGTGAGAAACGTCAACTGGACAATTCCAATTAAAATTTTTTAATCAACCACTTATATTACTTATTTCCACGAAACACGAGAGTCTTGGAAGTCTACTACACGACATACCCTTATCGCGATCGTTGTGTACACCAGTTTTACAAGTGAGCTACGGTCAACGAACGGGATTGTGAAAATATTTGATCGCGAGGCGAGCCGAGCCGCTAAACGAAGATGCTATTATTGACGGTCGCATTACGGGGAAACGTATCGCGAAACCTGGCTGCAATCTATGATTTATCTCTTTAATCTTTATGTGTCGTGCACTTTCTAACAGATACTAAACTGTGAAATACAAAAGTTACTAGGTGAGCGTGTAGCTCATTCCGGGACGAATTCACTGATTTATAACACTTTCGTCTTCCAAGGTCATTCAAGGTCAAAATTTAGCTTAGTAGACGAAATACGCGCGTTTTCGGGTGAAATCGGTTATGTTCCTCACGACAGGCGATTTCCAGGCCGTCCACGTTGCATAATAAACGCCGAACGAGCCGGTCATTTGGCATTGATTTTATCATAGCCGCAGAACTGCCCATTGATTGACACACCGTGTCAGTATTCTTCGGCAGCGCGTGTTTGTGTGGCTGTCAGCCTGCACACATTCACCGGCGTGTGCATCCCGCGCATTGTGCGGCTACGACACGACCATTGTATAGCCAATATGGAGTGCATGGAATTTAAACAGCTCGTTCAATGATATTGTTGTTGATCCCGCGATCACGCTCGAGAACCTGCCGCGCGAACACGCGATCTTTTGGCGGCCAAAGCACCAAAAGCTTTCGGGTGTAATCGCGACGCTTCGAGATACGCTTTTTTGCAGACGGACACGAATTTTTCAATTGCGATCGAGCGATGGAACGAACAGAAACTTTCTCTTCTATGATTACTCTGTTTTCAATTCCTTAGATGAAACTAAGTTTTTAAATAGAAAACACACTAATACTGTGCGCATAATAAGACGAACGTATGACCAAAGTGAAAACTTCTATGGCGATTGTAATCGATTCTAAGTAATATATATGAACGATATGAATATTAATAATAGACTGCGGATCTTCATGCAAAATAAAAGTAGTCTGCATCGATTGCAAGAAATAGAAACGAACTGACCGTTATTTCTTCCTTTAACGATTCTAATAAAGGAGAAATCATATACAGGGTGGCCCACATAACTCTGAACAGCTCAATATCTCCGTTACTTTTCGTTGTACAAAAAAACTTCGTAGGACAAAGTTACACTGTTTGAAGGGCTACATATAACGGTGTAAGGGAAAAAAAATTTTCAAGGTCATTTTTATGAGATTTCAAGGTTATCGATGTTTTTTTAAATGGAATGAGGTATTTTTTAATACATCAATCGATGCAGCTGGACATTCTTTATAAAAAAGTACTAACCTATGTATGTCGAAAAGTTACTACTTCAGGAGATATTTCAATTTAAATAACTCCAAAATACCATTATTACTTACTTGTGTAACGCCTTAGTACGACAGTAATGGTATTGTGGAGTTATTTAAATTGAAATATCTCCTGAAGTACTAACTTTTCGACATACAAAGGTTAGTACTTTTTTATAAAGAATGTCCAGCTGCATCGATTGATGTATTAAAAAATACCTCATTCCATTAAAAAAAACATCGATAACCTTGAAATCTCATAAAAATGACCTTGAAATTTTGTTTCCCTTACACCGTTATATGTGGCCCTTCAAACAGTGTTACTTTGTCCTACGAAGTTTTTTTGTACAACGAAAAGTAACGGAGATATTGAGCTGTTCAGAGTTATGTGGGCCACCCTGTATATTGGCATTTTAAATTTTAAAAATTTTCCAACAATTTTTTATTTCATCTACTCAGTTTTGCTATAAATGCATAAAGCATCGCTGTCTAATTTTTAGTATCAAAATCAATATCTTCTTCAATATTATTATAGTCTAAGAAAGAAACAATGGGCTTGTGATAACTAAAGTACGACGTGAATAGTTCGTATTTAAATCTCTCTGAATATCTAAAACTTACTCGAATAGCGTTTCACCTCGGAGCGTGACGGATCAAACACATTCACTGCCCAGCAATTGTGTACGCGGTGCGCCTAAAGAAGTTTTCACTTCAAAAATATTGGAAGCTAGATAAAAGCATACAAAACGAACAGATGTCGCCTCGAAATCTCTTGTGACCACCATGGGAGTAAGTTCTATTTGAAATATTTTTTACAACGAGCTATAGTTTGGGAAATAATTGCATGCGAAATGAGACATCCTGTATTTAAGTTTAAATAATCGTGTCGAAACAGGACAGCTATTCTACAGAGAGTAGTCCTATCATGTATGAAAACAGATTTTGTGAAGTGTGTTCCTTTATCAGATGGCACTCCTTTATCAAGTGGCATAAGTCAAGAAAAGGAAATTTCACAGGGGAGCCATTTGTTTGAAAATTACCTAAAATTGTCAATTTTAAAATTTTATATCACCAACTTAGAAATGTAAAATAATTTGTTGACATTTCGATACTGGGTTATTTGTCATGTACATTAGCTATAAAGTACACCACAATTTATATATTTATTATTATATTCTTTTTTGGAAATATACTTTGAGTTGTGTCAATTTTCTAACGAATGAACGATGTGTCCTAATACATCTCAGTCTCCCAGAGTGCAATACTGCGACCATCGCGAAGATTTTCTAAGATAGTCACTTTCGAAGATCCCCCAAGTGACTTTCGAAGATTCTTTTGGGTTGACACAAAAAGCCTGCCAAATTTAACGTCCGTGCTGCGGGCGACAAATACCATGACGTCCATCGACCTACCGACACGCAAGTTGCATTCTGTATGTTTTTATTAGAGCCACATTATGCAACAGATACGTTACGCGCAATGCACAGACTCTATGAAAAAAGAAAAGTCCGACAAGCGGAGTTTACAGTTCAACAGCTGCAAGGAGGTAGTCCTAGATACTCGTGTGTTTAGTCACACGAACCTTGAGTCGACGAGTGCTCGTTTTTTAATCGTAATTCCGCCGGTACTAAAAATAGCTAATCACCTGTCTATATTTTGTATCAACCTACACGCGTCGAATATACACGCGAACTTCATAAGCGATCTACTGTGACCTACATAATTGATCGCATCCGCTAAATCAGGCTAACTGTTTTCAAAGTGGCTAGTGCATCTTTTACCATTTTTCTCCGCGATTCCGAACGCATTCCAAATTAATTTCAATAAGTTGTAACGAATATTACAACCTATTAGGATAGATTAGAATAATAAAACCTATTATTACAAGAATATTAGAATATTACTATTGCATCATGAATGCATAAAATTCACAGTCCGTTCATAACTTAGCTGCAACGGTGATAACCTTGACAATATACTAATAAATCATCGAGATCGAAGTTAAATTCCCGCGTTTGAGACTCATTTTCTTTAGGAACTAACTCGAGCACGATTCAATATCTCGAGCGAATAGATACAACAGGCTAAGTGAGACAGTACGTTTGACTACGACGATTGAGACTCGGCATTTGGAAAGGAATGTACATAATAAAGGAAATTTCATTAACAGTAATTGTCGTCTTACCTTTATAGTTACAGTACTAATGGATAGTCGAGATTCTCCCGATTAAAACAAGTCCAAACACGGTGTAAATCAGTCTACTTTTATCAATGTAGGTACATGATTAGGACGTAGGTCACGCCTAGCTAACAGATTGGTTCTCGAGCTACCGACGCTCGAGACGCTACCCCCACTACCGCGCTCTGACTCGCATAAGCGCGGGAGCGGAATACGTCGGGCCTGTCGCACATTGTTCCAAATTAAATCGGTAAAATTAGTCCTATTTACGTTGTGTTTAGACTCATTTTATTCGGAAGAATCTCAGCTATCCATTGGTACTATAATTATAAAGGTAAGACGACAATGACTGAAAACAAAATTTCCTTTGTTCCATTTTTCTCTTCTTCCTAGTCAGGCACCGAGAGCTGAAAGAAGATTGGACCGTGTACATTGAACCGTTCACACTTTAGTTAAATTTGACCGTGCACTACTGCGTTTGTGGAACAATTTTCAAGCTCCGGTGACGGCATCAAAAACGTTCGAGTGTGACCACACTCTTCATCGATCAGAACGGTTCGCGAAACGCGTGCAATTGACGGGACAAACGCTATCACGCGCCTCTGCATTGACTCCTTTGGACGATGGACTCTCGATCGTGTTCCATGGAGCAACCTCGTGAAATGATGTTCACAATCGGTTCAAGACACCGAGTTTGTTCGTTCAATGTCAACGTTCCTAAAGAAATGCATTGGCGTCCAAAATTAAAGGACAAAATTAAATCGTCGTTGAAAATGTTCGTTCAACTTTCCCACGGGTTTCGGGAAATTCAATCAATATGTAAGTTAACATATTTAGTTGATGGTAACATTTCGATTGTAACCAGCAAATTTGAACTCGGTTTCTTTTTTTAGTTTCCTATCGAAAAAATTGTGCACAAATTGTGCACAAATTGTGCATATAAATGGCAAAAATGTATAGAACGGCGATCAAGGTTTCCTGATCTGCATAGAAAATATCTTTTCTATGAATCCCGTATAAATTTTTCCCTTTCACTGATAGCCTTCTATACATCCCACGCTCGCATAGAACTTCGCAACCAAACACGTGCTTCCGACAGATTCAACTGCAACTATCCTGTGATACGTAAATCCGAAATGCTGTTCTATCACTTATCGAGATGTTGGCTTATCAGCCTGGCAGCTATCTCATTCAGTTCAATCTGATCTATGGAAACCTAAACCTTCGAACTTTCAAACACGAAAATTCCTTCAGAACGAAATCATTTATTAATTTCACTTAGAATCAATTAACTATGAATTTTTAACGAACATGCCAAAATTCTTTTAATCCATACAGATCTAGCTGCGTTTTCAAGTTCTATTTATCTGATCTGCGGATTTGATGCGCATTTGATAAAATTATTACAGGAAGGAAATTTCTATTTGGTTTCTATGCTTTGTAATTGATAAACACAATTTCTATTTTCAGAAAGATCGATACTCTGTAGAGATTTGTCAAGAATGAGAATGAAGAAGATAATGAAAGATGGAACGTGATTAGGAATGTCGAAATTTTCGAATAATTTCTACTTCACCGAGCATATTAGGAAATTATATTCTTCACAAGAGTGCATGTCTAGGTAGAGTTTCTTTAACAGAGAAAGAGAAAGAGAATGAAGGAGATGATAGAAAATGGAGCTCGAAGAATTTCTCAGCAGAAAGAATGAGTCGAACTAAAAAATAATGACAAGAATAAATATGAAAATTGTAACAGTAGGGTGATTAAAAGAATTTGAGAGTATCCATGCAATATCATTAATTCATTAAAACGATTGAAGGAACAAAGAACTGACTGTTCTGCCCCAGTTTGTTTCGCATAAAGACCCGCATTTTAATTATAACAGTCGAATGGCAAAGAAGAATAAGTAAGCCTGAGACAACAAAAATTGTATCATAATCGATGTGAATACAATTTGGTTTACACTAATATGAATACTATGGTACAATGAAGTGGAAGAGTTGCTCGTAGAATAAAAAGGAAGAAATGGAGAATGAGAATGAAGGTGATGATAGAAAATGGAGCACGAAGAATTTCTACTGAATCAGTCAAACTAGAAAATTATGACAAGAATGAATATGAACATTGTAACAGTAGGGAGATCAAAAGAATTTGAGAATATCGATTAGGATGATTGAACGAACAGAGAAATGACTGCTCCAGTTTGTTTTACATAAAGATCCGCTGTCTAATCACAGCAGTCGAATGGCAAAGAAGAATTAGCAAGCCTAAATTAATATAGTTATTAACATTTGTATAATTACATTCTATAAAGGTTTGTGCTAATCGTGCAAAAAGAATTAGTCCCGGATTTGCACAGATTGCACATTTACAATTAATTTAAGAAGAAATGCGCATCAACAGTCGCGGCGTGTGTTTCCTGATGAAAATGAATAGTAAGAATTTAAACAGCCCGAGATTTAGTCAGCCTGAGACAAGTTGTATCGTAATCTATGGTACAATGAAGTGGAAGAGTTGCTCGTAGAATAAAAAGGAAGAAATGGAGAATGAGAATGAAGGTGATGATAGAAAACGGAGCACGAAGAATTTCTACTGAATCAGTCAAACTAGAAAATTATGACAAGAATGAATATGAACATTGTAACAGTAGGGAGATCACAAGAATTTGAGAATATCGATTAGGATGATTGAACGAACAGAGAAATGACTGCTCCAGTTTGTTTTGCATAAAGATCCGCTGTCTAATCACAGCAGTCGAATGGCAAAGAAGAATTAGCAAGCCTAAATTAATATAGTTATTAACATTTGTATAATTACATTCTATAAAGGTTTGTGCTAATCGTGCAAAAAGAATTAGTCCCAGATTTGCACAGATTGCACATTTACAATTAATTTAAGAAGAAATGCGCATCAACAGTCGCGGCGTGTGTTTCCTGATGAAAATTAATAGTAAGAATTTAAAAAGCCTGAGATTTAGTCAGCCTGAAACAAGTTGTATCGTAATCTATGGGACAATGAAGTGGAAGAGTTGCTCGTAGAATAAAAAGGAAGAAATGGAGAATGAGAATGAAGGTGATGATAGAAAATGGAGCACGACGAATTTCTACTGAATCAGTCAAACTAGAAAATTATGACAAGAATGAATATGAACATTGTAACAGTAGGGAGATCACAAGAATTTGAGAATATCGATTAGGATGATTGAACAAACAGAGAAATGACTGCTCCAGTTTGTTTTACATAAAGATCCGCTGTCTAATCACAGCAGTCGAATGGCAAAGAAGAATTAGTAAGCCTAAATTAATATAGTTATTAATGTTTGTATAATTACATTCTATAAAGGTTTGTGCTAATCGTGCAAAAAGAATTAGTCCCGCATTTGCACAGATTGCACATTTACAATTAATTTAAGAAGAAATGCGCATCAACAGTCGCGGCGTGTGTTTCCTGATGAAAATTAATAGTAAGAATTTAAAAAGCCAGAGACAAGTTGTATCGTAATCTATGGTACAATGAAGTGGAAGAGTTGCTCGCAGAATAAGAGTAATATTAACGAACCAGTAATTTCTAGTTGAAAAGATAAAGATCATAGTGCTAACTAGAATTTCAGCAAGGATGAGAGAGAGAGGGGGAAAGACATACAATTATAGAGACAGTGTATAATCGGTTATGACAGTGAAGCCTCGATTTCAGTGGAATGTTCGAAAGATACTCACAGTAAGTCTCTAGGCAAGGTCTTGTATAGCGCGTAAACGAAGCGTCGGCGTTTTCCGGTGAGCAGATAGCCGGCGACAAACACGGCCAGGGTCGCTATCAGCAGCTCGCGTGCTGCCATTGCTTTGACGGACTTGCTTTGAGGTAGTGAGTGCACTAGAACGATGATGGCGCGTGTAGAGTACCAGTGACGCAGCTTCGGTCAGTGGGAAATTGAAACACAAAATTCTCGGTTTGCAAAGCGGACACAGGCTGGCTGCCGACTCGCGACCGAACCGCGACCGAATCACGACTGACAACGGACAACGATTGTCAACGGACGTGATACACGCCGATACGATGGCGATGCGATGTGGCTGCTATCTCTGTGTTCGAACGTGTTAGCCACCGCGTGCCGGTGCGTCGCACAGTGGGGCAAACTAGTCATCTACAGTCGGTGTCAAAAAGATAGGGAACTCTACGTTTCTTTGTGACTCCGCGTGATTGTCGAAGAAAATGCACAGTTTAGTAAATCAATTATATTATACACGTAGAGGTACGTACACTGCTGTGCAAAGGGAAGAAGCACCCGGCCATATTTAATAGAAATGCGTAAAAGATCAAATAAGAACACAGTAAGTTTCGAAAAATGATTTCGCTAATAGTTCTGAGAATATATGTGTTATTGCGGATTATCTATTGGGTTGGCAAGAAAGTAATTTCGGTATTTCAAGATGAAATGAAACCCAATTTTGATATTTAATATGTAGCTGACGTAGCTCTATGAAAATAGCCAATAACTTTATTAAGCTTTCAGAAAGATGGCAAAAGATCATCAAACATAATGAAAAAAAATAGTTGATCGATTAAAGTTCATTGCTTAAAGAAATTTTAATTTCACCTTAAAATACCGAAATTATTTTCTTGCCAACCCAATAATATTTTAAATGCAATAAATCAATCATCGTACGATACAATTTCTACATAAAGTTATTGTTTGTCATTATATCTTATGATTATACTGGGTGCTTCTTTCTTTTGCACGGTAGCGTATATGTGCGGAAGATAGTGGTCGTTCGGTATTTCGTGAAAGAAGATACGAAGAAATCATATTTTCTCCATACCGATTTACAAGGGATAAAGCTATTTAAACTACACATTTCAAAAGTGAATTGTTCTTCACCTCATTTACAAACGCAAATGTAATTTCTGCCAATCAATAGTTAACCCTTTGATGGCGGGACTTGGGTCCATCTTGATCCAGCATTAAAAACGTTCCATCTAAATTCTAATTTAGCTAGTTCAAATCATTGTACTAAGCCCTATAAGAAGATCAACGTCGAATTCAAAGGAGTAGGTTGAAAAACAATTGATTTTTGAGGAATAGAATGGATTTTGCTACGACTGCCACACAAAACTGCATAAAACGAAAAGAAAGTATCAAGAAACATCCGACAAGCAATCGCAACGCATCGACTCGCGTCTTGAGCTCAACTTTGAACTCGGAACAGCAACATCTGCGTTTTTAGCCGAGCAAACTTGCGCCGCAGGAACGATCAGTTTACGGTGGAACAATAATCGAAATTTTCAAACGAATTTTCTATGTTATTTTTGGCACGGAGGGGGAGGTGCGCGACGACGTTGCAGGGGCGGTGCGAAGTCGACTGGTCGACTTTTGCCTGGGTGCTCTTCAGTCTTTCTGAAAGACTACGCCAATGATTATCAATGACGATCACTTGTACGGCAGGCTCGCGAGACGACTGCTCACAGTGGGGCAAACCAGTCATCTAGTCGTGTAAAGTAAAGAAGTTTAGTCATGTCTTTGTAGTACTATTGTTAATGTCAGCAGAAGTGTTCAGAACAATTAAAACTAACACTTTTGCCTGTCCAATTGATTATTTGCCACCGAAACCATAGATTAGTCGATTAGGATTAAAAGTATCGTTCAAGTGGGCAGTATTGCTTGAGCTTGCAATCTGACGTATACAAGGCCCTGGTATGAATTCAATTTGTGATGACAGCGGATTTTATGCATTTTTGGCAAAAATGAGTAGGTGTAATTTAAAACAGTAAAAATATTCGAAGAATTTAGAAATACTGTTATAACGTTTTCGACCTAGTAAACATATTAAGAAAGAAAATAAGTTTCTATTTCACTCCAGATCGTCGCAATTCGGGTAGGAAATGTTTATTTTGTAGAAAGACCCTGCACCCACAAGAAGGTGAAAGAATTATACATATGTATAATACAAAATTTGCAAGAGTTTTTAACCCTTAGTTAAAACGTTGTACCGTTATTCAAAATATTGGTTACATTATTCAATATGTCGGTATCTAATCAACAGACTGTGAATTTTATGCATTTGTGACAAAAATGGGCACGTGTAGTTTAAAGCAGAGGACGAATTACCAAAATTTAAGGACATCAGTGTATTAATTTCAGCTTAATAAGACAGTTAAAAGAAAAAAGAATTTTCTATTTCGCTCCTGTGTTTTGCAATCAATTCAAACATTCTTTATTTTGCATAGAGATCTGCAGTGGAGTAAATTATAATAAATATTCCAACACTTAACATAGGAAATAGGAAGAGAGAGGAATAGAAAGGCTTCTCGAATTCGAATTTAGTAAAACTCTCGGGAATCGAGATCCCGAGATCAATATGGCGCAGCTACATTCGTTCGAAAATATTTAATCGAATAAATCACCGGTAATTTCATTTCAACAGTAAACCTATTCTGACGATTGAACCTTTTTTTAAATTCAGGTGGAGTAATTTATTGTGCAGTAAATTATAATAAATATTCCAACACTTAACATAGGAAATAGGAAGAGAGAGGAATAGAAAGGCTTCTCGAATTCGAATTTAGTAAAATTCTCGGGAATCGAGATCCGAGATCAATATGGCGCAGCTACATTCGTTCGAAAATATTTAATCGAATAAATCACCGGTAATTTCATTCCAACAGTAAACCTATTCTGACGATTGAACCTTTTCTTAAATTCAGGTGGAGTAATTTATTGTGGAGGAAATTATAATAAATATTCCAACACTTAAAATAGGAAATAGGAAGAGAGAGGAATAGGAAGGCTTCTCGAATTCGAATTTAGTAAAACTCTCGGGAATCGAGACCCGAGATCAATATGGCGCAGCTACATTCGTTCGAAAATATTTAATCGAATAAATCACCGGTAATTTCATTCCAACAGTAAACCTATTCTGACGATTGAACCTTTTTTTAAATTCAGGTGGAGTAATTTATTGTGCAGTAAATTATAATAAATATTCCAACACTTAACATAGGAAATAGGAAGAGAGAGGAATAGAAAGGCTTCTCGAATTCGAATTTAGTAAAATTCTCGGGAATCGAGATCCGAGATCAATATGGCGCAGCTACATTCGTTCGAAAATATTTAATCGAATAAATCACCGGTAATTTCATTCTAACAGTAAACCTATTCTGACGATTGAACTTTTTTCAAATTCAGGTGGAGTAATTTATTGTGGAGGAAATTATAATAAATATTCCAACACTTAAAATAGGAAATAGGAAGAGAGAGGAATAGGAAGGCTTCTCGAATTCGAATTTAGTAAAACTCTCGGGAATCGAGATCCCGAGATGAATATGGCGCAGCTACATTCGTTCGCGAACATCCGATGCATACCAGTTCGCGTTGGCTATTGCATTGCGTCGATGACAATTGCACCGGCTTTAATTGCGCTACAGTGCAGGCGCGCGCGTGTGAAGCAGCGTTGCGTTCAATTTTCTAATCGATTAATGAAATAGACGCCGGCGGACACGACCGAACAGTTCATTACAAAAATGTCGTTTATTTGAATAGAGTGAGTACGCATTCGTATAACGTGTTCGAAATAATGAAATTACAGTAATGTATCGATACATGTGCACGATATTTGTTTTAAAAAAATTCATCGTTGAAATAATACTGATCGAATACCAAAACATTGTTGCTTTTAATCATCTTTTCGTGAGACTTTTACCAATGTAGATATTTAAGACGTTTTTCTGATTACAATAAGATCAAATATAACACAATTTTTAACGATTCAGTGTTATGTGACTGATCATAAAAAATGATTCCACTAAACTAATCTGATGGACTTCCTCGATTTATTCGATCGAATACATTTTAGCAGATACGTAGCTCGGTGGTGGGCAAAGAAAGAAACCCGGTGGACGCGGTTGTATTTAAAAATAGTAGGATATGTATTCGTATATAAACTTATGATTATAATACACGCATAGAGTCCATGAAAGACAGGTACAAATATACAACGGACGTTCGCAAGCAATCGGGTTTCAGTCTGGAGGGAGCCGCAGTCACGAGTATTTCACGACGATGGTTACTGAAAAATAAAAGACCAGTGATACGTACGCGTGCTTCCGGTCTCGTTCGATCACGAGAACATCATCGAAGCGTGGCGGAACGTGCGTAAACCAAAGCTTGAAACGATTCCCAAAACCAACTGTTTAGCCCCCGAAAAAACAGACCGGAAAGTTACGTAAACGAACAGAAGTGTTTGAAGGACGCATGTAAAAAAGTTGATATAAACATGTATACTTTATGTTGTGTTGAATTTTGTTGAAAGGCGAGTTTTCAAACACATTCTTTTCAAAAACGACGGGTTCAAATTGTAGGATTTTTGAAAATTAATTCACGATAGTTATTCACAATGATAGAGTTTAACCGCTGATGATGGCACGAAGATTCTATTGGAAACGAAATCGTACCCGAATGAAATAATACTTGAAAATGTCGATCCTTCGTAAAAGTATTCGAAACAAAGGTTCTTTCGAATCGTCTGGAAAACTAAAATCGATTTTCAAGCCTTGGTGTAACCCGATCATGAAAAGTGGACAGAAAGAATATGGAAAAATCTGCCGTTTCGTCGAACCAGCCGCGTTACGCGAAATTTGTCAACGACAGCCTACAACGTAGCCAACTTTCTGATTACGGCGCGGTGAAACGCGGTCGCGTAGCAAATTAGAGTAGTGAAGAAAGTGGTATGAATACCTGGGATTGAACGATCGAAGCTCGCTACATCGTGTTCGCTATCTGAGAACCAGGTAAAGCACCATGATGTCCAGAACTGAAAACGATACGCGTCGGCCTGACTACGTGGACTGCGTTCAAGCGATCTTTGTGTTGCGTTAAAATTATTCACACAGTGAACACACAATGCCTCAGAAAAGAATAGTGAACGACAGATGGTTGCGGTCAGTGGACTGTCCGGGACTAGAAATGCGCGAATTTTCCTATTCCAAAAGCGACTTTTTAAAGAAAATTCAGATCTCTTAAAGAGGGAGGTAAACGATTGTATCTTGAGCAATTTCTCGATGATTATCTAACCCTTGGATGACGGACGTTCTTATTAATTGTTTCCTTTATCTCGATCGACAATTTGTTAACAAAATATATTGATGTTTTCAGCGCACTGGTTCGATCTGATGTAAAACATCAGAAAACATCAATATATTTCCCTAGCAGCACAAGATATTGTATACACATTCATATAATATCAAAAGGAGATTCAATCTGTTTTTAATATTCAAATATACATACAATATTTATTTTACATTAAGTACCAAATATTCTTTTTTATCCTAACTTATAAGATAGGAAGAAATATTTTTCTCATATTAAAAAGTGTGGCTTAAAAAATATTTAACCAATATTTTTGTGCTACTAGGGTTTGTTCTTATTAATTGTTTGGAAAACTTTTTCAGTAGTCTAAAGCGCTAGATAAAAGATCAATTTAGACCGCAATTGCCCTCAAAAGTCCTATTTTTACGTTTACGAAGCGTAATTTGCATTATTCGGAAGCATAAAGCTGCGCATGTAGCTATTTTCACAAAGCTGCGTAAAAATAGGACTTTGAAGGCGATTGCGGCCTAGATTGATCTCTTGTCTAGCGCTTTGAAAAACCCCATTGCATGCATTATCGAGAAATGAAGAGCCGCATCCCGCACGCTTGCGATCCTAGAACGAGTCTACCCCCTTAGCATTTGTTTACATTCTTCTTAAAATATATTGACGAAAAATATCACAATGGGCTCAACTGCCGCTATCCAAAGGTTGTGATCAAATCGTGCGTTTCTGTTCGGGGAGCCGAAGTGTAACGAAAAAATCACATGCGCCGAGCATGCATCATCAGCGAACGGTGGTTCACTTATTTACCGATGATGCAGACAACCACAGTCATCGTGATCGCGACGAGTATCACCCTAGTCCTGAAGTTCTGGAGCCAAGCCCTTTGCTGCGCTCTTTTCGCCGCAGCTCTGAACTCGCTTCCGGTCATTGATAAACGATCGCTGGCTTCCTGTAGATCTTCGAGCCGTTCACCACGCTCCATCACCTTCTGGACATTCTCCCGCATCACCTCAGTTACCTCTTGGATTTGCAGCCGGACGCTTTAACACAGAATGACAAAGTTCTTCAACCAAATTGTCTAGCAAATAACTACTTGCTCTGACTAATAGAATTTTATTAATGAAAACGTTTCAATTACACGGTCCCATAAATTTTCATACACCAAATCGACTAATAGGTGTTTCTTACAGACATAGATATAATGAAATCATTTTCCTTCATTTTTTAAAAATTAATTGTAAGTAACTAAGCTTTCTGAATTACAATCTTGTGATCCCAAAAGACGACCTGAATGCTCCAATTAGTAAATTCAATACGAAATATAACATTTCCATCTCGAAATCGATGCAAAATAAAAAGCAATAAATTGCATTTGTGTTTCTAATCGACGTCGTTATTTGCACGCATTGTAGTTTAATCACTTAGTGATGAAAGAAATTTCTTTCTTAATTCTTAAATAATTTATGAATCAAAAAGATGCCACTTTATGTTTAGATTTTGTACTTTGTTTTGAAAATTAAGAGTCCGAGAGAAAATGTAATAATTTTGAAACAATGAAAAGAAGCTGTAACATTCATTATATTTTTAATCGAGAAAACAAAACACAGGGTAGTGCTGAGAGAAAGTTTAAGCAATCGAAATACCTACCTAAACAAACTCCATAATTAGTGTTTGTTGGCAACGTAATTTATAAACGAAAGTAAAAGACGCGATTCTCACCTGTCCATCTTTGAATCCGTTTTGGACGGACTCGATTCCACTGAGGACGTGTCCGGTCGGCTGAAAATGATTGAGTGTCAGTATATCGTGGAAATGAGCGTCTAAAATCGAAGAATATTATTGAACTCACTTGAACAGCATATCCTCGTCCGGATCGCTGTCATGCTCCAGAAGCTTCTCCTGAAACAGTTCCGGTAAATTTAAAATTCCCGCCGAACGTTGACGTTTCGATTGGGTTCGTTATCTGCGTCTCGGATTTTGTCGCGACAGCTGCGGAAAACTTACTCTCTCGTCTTTGGCCGCAGCCTGTATGTCCTCTCGGGACAAATTCCACTTGCTTGCCGCAGCCATTTTCTTCTGGAATGACTCTGCGACCGATATCTCGCCGAACAAATCGGAAATTGTGCCACCAAACTACGAGTTTCTACGACTGTAGCTCAGACACAATCCGGTAACACTGGACGCGTGGCCATATTGTTGCGATACTGGCTGTTCCATCGACCTGGAACTGGTTTTAAAACACGCAGCTTCACGGTAGATGGCGGCTGGGTCACTCCACGCAAAATTGCATACTTCTTTGAGTACTGTATTGGATTTTATTCAAATTTGAATATGTTGTAGTCTTTAGTGACCTATGAACAAATCTCAAAGAATTTTACAATGTCTTAAGAATTGTTGATTTTACAGACATTTTCATTAAATTATAAGACAAGAACAAACAAACCGATGAAAATGTAATGAGATTTTAGAAACTTATAGCACCGACGAGGTACTATTAAAGACTGTCAGCACCGACGAGGTACTATTAAAGACTGCCAGCCCCTGTGTTAAACAGCGAGACGGGTAAGTGGGCGCGATGGGCGCGGAGATAACGTAGAGCTTACAGTGAGCTGATATACCACATAGTCAAAAGTTCCACCACCGACGAGATATTCGTCAAGTTGAAGAAGAATGATATAGTATAATAGAATGCTGACATTACCCATTCTGTAATTGCCTTATAATACTATATATAATTCTCTTATTGCATTCTTATTTCCTTATTATTACCATTGTAATAATAGTTTTACAATATAATCGATAGTTTATAGATGTAGGAAAAGTGATAGTAATTACTACGTAATATTCTACAAATTTATCGAAATTCAAAAGTAATTTGAACGTTATTGCGTTATATATAAAATAATGATTCATAAAAAATATTCTGTTATGTTATGTAATGACAAAACCCAATCGTTCTTATTAAGATCCTTAGTAGGAAACAGAAAATTAATTTTTTTACTTATTTATCCCATACTTGTAATGCTCGACAGAATTGACTGCAATTATTATATAGTAGAGGTAGTAACAATAAGATAAAAGTATTAACTAATTAAACTAATTTTCGACGGCTCCTATCCATACAATGTTATTTAGAGGCAGTATTTCGTACGAAGATATCTAACAAAATAATTCTATTTCACTCTATACGAAAATTTCTTGCAACATGACGCTATTTAAAAAGTGCGTGTAACATGATATTATTTAATTTTGAACTGAACACCACTTCCTGAAATATGAATCGCTTATACATTGTATACATTGTGCGACGAGGCGAAGAGCTAGCAGTTGAAGTCGGAAGTCGAAATCTTAAAAGAAGGACCAAAGGAATTCACCAAATATGTTAAGAAAAATCCTATAAAAAAATAATGATAAATAATTAAGTTTTGTTATTTGATTAGAAGTCTCACACTGTTATACCCGACCCAACCCGTATCATGTTACAATGTTTCGCTCCATTCCACGGCGACCGAAGCCCTCGAGCTTCGCTTGCCTTTTCTCCTTTCGTCATCACAGAATAGTGTTTCCTGAAAATTGACGTCTCTGGCCAGACTCAAGGTTTCGACATTTATAGGAAGCTTGCTATA
Source organism: Lasioglossum pauxillum (assembly GCA_933228785.1). Lineage (NCBI taxonomy): Eukaryota > Metazoa > Arthropoda > Insecta > Hymenoptera > Halictidae > Lasioglossum > Lasioglossum pauxillum. The sequence continues at coordinate 41,674,017 of OW121705.1, read as the reverse complement.
ATCGTATTTTATTTGTCAAAATTTAGTTTTCTATTTAAAATATTTTGTTGTTAAAACTCATTAATATATTATTATCATTAATATATTTGAAATATTGGAATATTACAATTTGGAATAAAGGGCCCAGCCGGATGAGGTAGTCCTTCGAATTATTCAAACAGCCGTTGCGCCATTCAATTTTTGGTCAATTTTTCCCATTTACTTGCATTAATTTAATCATTTAATTGCATATAATTGAAATGATATTTGAGATTTCTTCCGTATTTTTTGGTTCAAAATGTTATTTACGCAAAGTGAAAATACGCAAAAATTCGACAAATGCAGGTTTTTTAGAGAAATTAAAAAATAGCATTGATCATATTTTTAGACTAGCAACATACCAGAACTTTTTTTACGACAGCGCGTAAACGACAAAGAGGGACTGAGGTACGAGGCAGCCGGCACAGTTCAAAAGGCTGAGTACCGATTACGTCAATACACATAGGAAAGTATTTTATTTTTCATTGTTTTTTTATGAAATTACCAACGTATTTGTGAGATTCTTCTAATTAAAATCAGTCTAAATACGTCATAATTTGAGCCACATTTATTTATTTAAAGCGTGATCATAACTCGCAATGATATAGGTTATTTAATATAATATAATTTTTAATTATAAACGTAAGGGAGATTGCGGGCCGCTCGATGTTCGGGTTCGGGTCGGGTTGCAGAAAGTTACGCGGCCCGTCGCGTCGATTCGACTTCGAATTCGTCGGGCGAGTTCGAAAAGAATCGAACAAGTTCGGGCGAACGAGTTATTGCGATATCCGAGATTCAAATACTCTGCGTTCTTATGACATAGATAATGGTAATAATGGGTGATTTCTAATATACCTGGTTTTTTTTATAACTACATTAGGTATAATCGGCAAACGTGTGCCTGCTCTTTATTTATATTAAAGCTTGAAATAATGCACGTTTCATGTGAAAGACTTAAAAGACAATATTTCTGGCTTTTTAACGAATTTTCTCCGAGTGAACTTAGATATGTATCGATAATATATCATTACAATATCCTTACGGAGTTATATACACCTAGAAGGTTACAATATGGTAAAATATAGCAATAATTAAAAACAAAATATAAAAATAAACATTATACATATTATATTTCGTGTTTATATTTTATTCTGTATTATCTATAGGCTCTATATGTATAATTTTTTATTTTATATGATTTTATTTTAAGTTAATTTCTATTTTATTTTATATTGTATATTATATATTATCTTTTAAGAATTTGTGTAAGGTTAATGATAGTTAAGTAAGTAGGTTACTTAACAGTTAATAAAAACATCACCTACTAAAAAAGGTATCATAACTTATTACCACGTTGTCAATATTTTCTTATAATTTTTTCACGTGAAACGTGCATTATTTCAAATTTTAATACAAATGGAGATCATGCACATGTGTGCCAAATATACCTAATGTAGTTATAAAAAAATCCAAGTACATATATTAAAAATCACATTATAAGTTATGAAAGAAATACGTACCATTATTATCATTATCTATTTCATAAGAACCCAGAGTTGATTTTCGGGTGTAGCGATAACACGCTCGCGCGGTCTTGTTCTATTCTTTTAGAAGCCGCCCGACAAAGGTGAGTCATGGGCCGCCGGATGTGTCTGATGTATCCGCGTACCCGACTCGAGTCCGCTTGAGGTCGCTCGACGCCTCGACTGTCTGTCCTGTCAGTGCCCCGACTTGACGATTCGTACGCCTGAAACATGACTATTTCGCCTGATATTTTCTAGTGCACCCTGGCTGTATTATTATTATTATCCGATTTATGCCGTGTTTGAGCTTATTTTGATTGGGAAAACATTTTCAATCGATAGGTGATGATATCATTATGGTAACGTTCATAATAAGTAATACATATTGGTTTTAGTTAGTAAATGCCAATACGCTGTGCGTTACAATGTTGCCTCTGATGCTGAATCACGACCGTATCGAACGTCGCGTCGCGTTGTGTGCCTCCTAGAGACAACAATGTAAGCGTTTCACCATCATTTATTAATAGCAATTAAATGTTTGTTACGATTCAGAATTCTGCCATGGAAATGTTATCAATCGATTAGTAAATGGTTTGCTGATGAAAACAAGTCTAAACACGCAACAAATCAGACAAGTTGGAGTACAGGCATGCCCAACGCCCAACTCGGCGGCTGAGAAAGTTAAAGAGAGTAATAAAAAATTCAATGACTCTGAGAAAAGTAAAAAATTCAATGACTCCAAGAAAAATGAAAAACTTAATGACTCCGAGAAAAATAAAGAACTTAATGACACTGAGGAAAATGAAAAATTGAATAACTCGAAGACAAATGGAAAACTTAATGACTCCGAAAAAAATAAAGAACTTACTGACACTGAGGAAAATGAAAAATTGAATAACTCGAAGAAAAATGGAAAACTTAATGACTCCGAAAAAAATAAAGAACTTACTGACTCTGAGGAAAATTAAAAATGCAATAACTCTCAGTTAATAAGCAGTCTGCAATGCCTCTTAAAAATGAAATTAATCATGTAGGGATTGATCAGGTGTTTCTCTCTATATTAAAAAATATTTAAAAATCCTTTGACAAATTCTATTTTGTGGCGTCAGGATGTACTGCTTTCGATATTCCATCACCGTTTGTATAGTATATATTATTTCTCCTCTTTGTTTCTAGATAAAATTTAATTATGATCCTCCATTAGTTTAACGCACCGTCCAGCGGTATCATTGACCACATTCAGTCCATGTTTCAGTCAGACTGCTTATTATTCATAATAACTTCTTTTTCCGATATTAGAACTGTTTTTTTGTAGATTGGAGCGTATTAATGAATTTATTTAAGGGAGTAGAGAGACTTCCAGGATTGCAAGGGTGCTGGATTCACCTTCTTATTTCTCGATAATACAAACACGGGGTTTTCCACTAGTCAAAAACGCTAGATAAAAGATCGATCTAGGGCACTATCTGCCTCAAAAGTCCTATTTTTTCGTTTACGAGGCGTAATTTGCATTATTCGGCAGCATGTAGCTATAAAAATAGCTACATGCGCAGTTGTATGCTTCCGAATAATGCAAATTCCGCCCCTTAATATCTCGGTCAGTTATGTATATATGGAAAAACTCTTCAAACAGAAGTTGTAGTATATAAGGAGGTGGATATAGTTACAAAGAAAAAACAATTTTTCAAAGTTATTATTTAAAGCTTTTAAGGTCACGGATGTTTTTTCTATCAACAACTGTTTATACTATATATGGACTCTTAAAGAGAAAAAAAACAAATTCAACGATATATCATAACGTCTATTTATGACAAGATTTAAAAAATTCAAAATTTTCAAATTTGCTGCGCCTCATTTTCCCATGATCCAAACGGCCCCAAAATTTTTCCAGAACATTTTCTCAACATTTGTTGCAATTCTGGTTTACGGGACCAAAAAAATGTCATGGTCGAAAAATAAGGTCAACCCTAATGTTACATATACGTAAATTACGAGAAGCAGTAAAGAATGCTTAACGTCGAAGACGAAAATCCGGGTAACTAACACTTAATATGTACTACATTCCACGTTATTAGAATAATTGTAGTTTAATTATGATGAATATCAACATTTGTTATTTACACCTATAAACGCCACTGTCTCGGAAGGAAATGGACATTTGAGAGAAGCAATGAAATTAGAACATCATTGCGAAAAAAGATGAGTTTGCAATAACCTCAATATTCTATGAAATTCTATTATAATTATAATTATGACTGTATTTTTTTATTATAGGAAGACAGAAGATCAAATAAACTTATGTATGCTAGTAAAATCAATTTATATATATTATACAATTTATTCTATTATTTGTTTAACAACTAATAAATCTATAAATTGTTTCAGAAACTAAAAAATACTTTCTGCATTTTCGTATTCTCCAATCAGTCCAAATAAATACCATCAACCGGTTCTCATATAACAATTTTTATTAATGCAATTATGACAGTAACAAAACGTTTCTATTTAAAATGAATACATATTTTGAACATAGTTTTTACATTTTTAATTTTTTGCAAGGTTAAAAATGTAATTAAGAAAGTAATGAGAAATAAAAATAAAAATCGCTGCACAGGGATTCGAAGGCTAGCTCCAGATTGCGATTCATACGCTCGACGGCTCGACAGCCGAATTTCAGTTTCGTTTCTGTAGAGCAATACAACACGGCAAGTGCTAAAAATAGATTGTGGCTGGCGCAAGCGCACAAGCAGCGCACACGGATATAGTAGAGGTACGCTCGTGTGTGTAGCGCGCGGGCGCGTTGGGAAAGGAACGTTCTGGTTCTCACTCCAGGCAGAATATATCCTAGAGGGCGTAAGAGAACACCGAAAAATTCAAGGCACACCAACTCCCATAAGGCTGGCAGTCTTTAATAGTATCTCGTCGGTGCTGTCAGCCTTATGGGAGTTGGTGTCTCTCGAATTTTTCGGTGTTTCTTACGCCCTCTAGGAAACACTCTAGCTCCATCCAGAGAAACAGAAGGCCATCGACGGCATTTTGTCGGTGAAGAAGACCACTGAGGAGATTCTCGTCGCGATGCATCGGTGAGAATGCGAGTTATCACGAAACCATATCGATTATTATTAAATGTTACATTCTCCGCCATACTTCAGACGATGTTTTGGTACTATTTTGGCACTATTTAGAATTTTTAGCGATGTAGAATTTCAGATCACTGTAAGTTCCACGTTATCCCCGCGCCCGTCGCGCCCGGTCGCCCGTCCCACTGAATAACACAGGGACTAGCAGTCTTTAATAGTATCTCGTCAAGCAGAAGAAGAATGATGTACTATAGAATGCTCACATTACCCAATCTGTAATTGCCTTATAACACTAGCACCGACGAGATACTATCTCGTCTCTTTATCTAAATAAAACCAGACAATATATGACATTGTTCACGCCCGGGGCGAACCAGCTTGAATAATGCATACATTTTGTTCTGAAGGAAGGTGAAATTGCAAAATGTTATGGAAGACAATAAGTATAGGAATAGAATTTACTGAAAATCAACATATTTATTAAATGTGCAGCTATTAGCTCGATATTAGCCTTTATTCATAAGAATTTCACTAGAAGTTCTTACAAATAGAGGATAATACCGATTGCCCAGGTCTCACCACGAGGAGGTTGCTGCACAAGAGACCCGAAAGAGAGCCAGAACGAATGCAATATTCCTTCTGGCTCCCTTTCTAACAACGACGGACTTATACTAAATTACGCAGATATGTCGAGTAATTATTGCGGAGCAAAAGGTGTGAATCGGAGAAGAAGTCTCCGATCCACGGGGGATCAAAGGCGAATCAGGCAGAAGGCTCTGATTCTTTCAAAGAGAAAAACTAAAGCGAACCAGAGCAGAAGGGTCTGGTTCGAAGGTGACGCGGCGCGTACAATGCTTGCAGCCCAGCACCGGCCAGAGCCGATACCCGACGTGTCCTCACCAAGAGAAATGGACAGTGAGAAGTGTTCAAACGATATCCCATTTCTCTACCAACTACCTGTCCCCAAGCAATACAAATTGTGGCGACGCGGGTAGGATGACGAACAGAGAGGACACTGTAGCATGGCTACACGAGTGAACAAGTCTCATTGAGCCACTCCTCTCAATGTATCGACGCCGAATACCGGCTCCAACCGGTCTGGTACATACAAGCAAGGTCCGACAAAGCAGAAGGCTGTGTCGGAGTCAAAAATACGAGTCGAGTAAAGTGACATTACGGCAATAATTACTCGACATATTTACAACGATGGTATACAATCTTAATATGTAGACCAAATATAACTAACTTAAAAATACACTGTAATCTTCTTCCTCTTCGTTGGTGGGTCCTCTTCATTCGGTGTGTCGTCGTCGATAGCAGCCGTATATTGTAATCTAGCTGGAACAGACTAATCGTATTTAGAAACAATGCTGTTGAATACAGAATTAAATCACGCACACGAGTGCGAATGTAACCAGCTCACGAGAGCAAATATAAACCCGCACTTAAGCGCAAACCTAACCATGCACATGAGTGCGAATACAACCTGTCCACAAGAGCAATTATAATTTATAATCCTGCACATGAGTGCGAATACAACCAGCGAACCAGTTCACAAGAACAACTGTAATCCTGCACATGAGTGGGAATACAACCAGAGAATCAGTTCAGAAAAACAATTGTAATCCTGCACATGAGTGGGAATGTAACCAGAGAACCAGCTCATGAGAGCAATTGTGACCCGGCACAGAAGTGCGAATACAACCAGCAAAGCAACTCACAAGAGCAATTATAATCCTGCACATGAGTGCGAATACAACCAGCGAACCACCTCACAAGAACAATTGTAATCCTGCACATGAGTACGAATACAACCAGAGAACCAGCTCATGAGAGCAATTGTAACCCCGCACAGAAGTGCGAATAAAACCGGTGAACTAACTCGTAAGAATAATTATAACTCCGCACACGAGTGCGAAAACAACCAGCGAAGCAGAGCACAAGAGCAATTATAATCCCGTACACGAGTGGGGCGCTCAAAATATAAACTTGATGAAGAATGAAATTGATAAATTTGAAGAAGAGTCAATACTGAACGTCTCGGAAATTTCAATTAATATGAAGGACATGGTATTCGTTGAATTAACGGTTAAAGGACAGGTTCGTTGAAACTGAGCCAAGGGTAGATAAAGAAAGCTTTGAAAAATATTAGTAACCAAACTTACCATTGATCGTTGAATGAAGAGTTGAAGGTAGGCCAGGGTAGCTGTGGATGAGCCCTTGTCCACCTCTGGTCCACCTCTGGTCCACCTCTGGTAAGTCCCTGGTCCTCCTGCATCCTCTCCCGGTCCCGCAACCCGTGCACTCACGCCGCTCCCCCCGGCCCGGCTGACTGACTGACGGTGGGCTCTCGCCGAGCTCGAGCGGCACAAGCGCAGAGTTGCGCGACGCTCCCCACCCCACCGAACTTCGATCGGTGTCGATCGCCCTGACAATTATTGATAAATTTATTATTTCCAGCTGGTTAATGTTTATAACAATTCTATTTTACAGCGATGTCCACAAGCAATCCCTTGGCTATCTGACCACATAATTTTTTAGTAAAAGTGGCTAATAGTATTCGAAATACGGAATAACTTTTAAGCTATGAACAGTCGCACGCATTAATTTATTCAATACAATTCACAGATAAATTTATTATTTCTGGCTGTTTAATGTTTATAACAATTCCTTTTGCTAATGATGTTAACGAGCACTTCCTTGACTACCTTGCCATCTAATGTTTTCGTAAAAATAGACAATAAAACTCGAGAAACAGAATAACTTTTAAACAATGAACATCCGCACGCATTAATTTATTCAATACAATTACAGATAAATTTATTATTTCTGGCTGTTTAATGTTTATAACAATTCCTTTTGCTAATGATGTTAACGAGCACTCCCTTGACTACCTTGCCATCTAATGTTTTCGAAAAAATAGACAATAAAACTCGAGAAACAGAATAACTTTTAAACAATGAACATCCGCACGCATTAATTTATTCGATATAATACTATGATACATTTATTAATTCTAGCTAATTAATGTTTATAATCATTCCTTTTGCCAACGATGTGGACAAGCACTCCCTTGACCACTGTGCCATCTAATTTTTTACAGTGTTCGGTATTGGCCTAAACGGGAGCATTCAAACGAAGGTGGCTCGACCGTTGCGTTGGTGCCGTCTCGTTATTGTTTTCGTGTCTCGAGCGCGAGATCGCGAAACCGCTGTCTTGTCCTCGTAAAAGTCATCGTACAATAAAGAGTATATGTTTAACTGCAAAATTCGAAATGTTGCAAACAGCCAAATATTAATACGTATTTTAAAATAAAATAAAATGAATGTATCATTAATTATACATCCGCACGCATTGATTTATTCAACATAATACTATGATACATTTATTAATTCTAGCTAATTAATGTTTATAATAATTCCTTTTGCTAATGATGTTAACGAGTACTCCCTTGACTACCTTGCCATCTAATTTTTTCGAAAAAATAGACAATGAAACCCCTGAAAAAGAATAACTTTTAAACCATGAACATTCGCACGCATTAATTTATTCAATACAATTACAGATAAATTTATTATTTCTGGCTGTTTAATATTTATAACAATTCCTTTTGCTAATGATGTTAACGAGCACTCCCTTGACTACCTTGCCATCGAATGTTTTCGTAAAAATAGACAATAAAACTCGAGAAACAGAATAACTTTTAAACAATGAACATCCGCACGTTACAGAACATTTTCCACGTTACAGTCACAATTCTGGAAAAGTAAACGAAACGAGTCAAGTTAGTCAATACATGATTAATTCAACCTGAATATTTCATCTCTGTTTGAATATAATGATTCCTGTTTCTATAATGATTTTAAAACTGAATAAATGTTTTCTCGATTTATATAAATAAACTGGTATTTATTGATAGCAAACAAAATAATAATTGTTGTTGAAAATTGAATTACCTATTAAACGCTATTTTTATCTTGAAATTTATTCATATAAAGTGCGTTAATTGTTGGTTTCTTTAAACCTTCTGCTATAAAATACAATATAACTGTAATAAATCTAAGGATTTTTACATCTTTCAATGCCTGTCCTTTTTTCCCTCATCAACCGATTTCGATGAAACATTCATAGTGCATATAATTCATATACAAATCCACAAAACGCATATTTTAAATTTTTATTACGGACTTTAATAAAAAAGTTTTATAAAGTGGCTTTATAATGTAGTTTTGTAATGTTCCTGAAAATTTTCATAAAAATCACTTGCTATATAATGCACATATGATTTAATTAACGATACATTCCTTTTATTTTATTTTAAGATACGTATTAATATTTGGCTGTTTGCAACATTTCGAATTTTGCAGTTAAACATATACTCTTTATTGTACGATGACTTTTACGAGGACAAGACAGCGGTTTCGCGATCTCGCGCTCGAGACACGAAAACAATAACGAGACGGCACCAACGCAACGGTCGAGCCACCTTCGTTTGAATGCTCCCGTTTAGGCCAATACCGAACACTGTAAAAAATTAGATGGCACAGTGGTCAAGGGAGTGCTTGTCCACATCGTTGGCAAAAGGAATGATTATAAACATTAATTAGCTAGAATTAATAAATGTATCATATTATTATATCGAATAAATTAATGCGTGCGGATGATCATTGTTTAAAAGTTATTCTGTTTCTCGAGTTTTATTGTCTATTTTTTCGAAAACATTAGATGGCGAGGTAGTCAAGGGAGTGCTCGTTAACATCATTAGCAAAAGGAATTGTTATAAACATTAAACAGCCAGAAATAATAAATTTATCTGTGAATTGTATTGAATAAATTAATGCGTGCGAATGTTCATAGCTTAAAAGTTATTCCGTATTTCGAATACTATTAGCCACTTTTACTAAAAAATTAGGTGGTCAGATAGCCAAGGGATTGCTTGTGGACATTGCTGTAAAATAGAATTGTTATAAACATTAACCAGCTGGAAATAATAAATTTATCAATAATTGTCACGGCGATCGACATCGATCGATATTCGGCGGAGGCGGGGAGCGTGGACCGTTGAGCGTGGGGCGCACGCCCGCGCTCGGCGACAGTGCACCGTCAATCAGTCAGTCGGGCCTCGGGGGGCGGCGTGAGCGGTCGGTTGCAGTCGAGCTCCGGGACCAGGAGGACCAGAAGGACCAGGGACTTACCAGAGGTGGACCAGAGGTGGACCAGAGGTGGACCAGAGGTGGACAAGGGGTCATCCACAGCTACCCTGGCCTACCTTCAACTGTTCATTCAACGATCAACGGTAAGTTTGGTTACTAATATTTTTCAAAGCTTCCTTTATCAGTTTCAACTTCCATGGCTCAGTTTCAACAAACCTGTCCTTCAACTGTTAATTCAACGAATACCATATCCTTCATACTAATTGAAATTTTCAACGAGACTTTCGGTATTGAGTCTTCTCAAAATTTATCAATTTTATTCTTCATCAAATTTATATTTTGAGCGCCCCACTCGTGTGCGGAGTTATAATTGCTCTTGTGCTCTGCTTCGCTGGTTGTATTCGCACTTCTGTGCGGGGTTACAATTGCTCTCATGAGCTGGTTCTCTGGTTGTATTCGTACTTATGTGCAGGATTACAATTGTTCTTGTGAACTGGTTCGCTGGTTGTATTCGCACTCATGTACAGGATTATAAATTATAATTGCTCTTGTGGACAGGTTATATTCACACTCATATGCATGGTTAGGTTTGCGCTTAAGTGCGGGTTTATATTTGCTCTCGTGAGCTGGTTACATTCGCACTCGTGTGCGTGATTTAATTCTGTATTCAACAGCATTGTTTCTAAATACGATTAGTCTGTTCCAGCTAGATTACAACATACGGTTGCTATCGACGACGACACACCGAATGAAGAGGACCCACCAACGAAGAGGAAGAAGATTACAGTGTATTTTTAAGTTAGTTATATTTGGTCTACATATTAAGATTGTATACCATCGTTGTAAATATGTCGAGTAATTATTGCCGTAACTTCACTTTGCTCGTTTTCTTGATTCCGACACAGCCTTCTGCTGTGTCGGACCTTGCTCGTATGTAGTTTGTACCAGACCGGTTGGTACGGGAATTCGCGGTAGATAATATTAATGGGGGAGGCTTTGAGAGATGTGGCTCGCTCATGTAAAACCTCTCCACTGTAAATCTATTCCACTCATGTCCGTCTCTGGCGGCAAGTGGTTGGGAGAAATGGGTATTGCAGCTTGAGTTCCTCTTGGCCATTCGCGCGTCACCCTCGCACCAGGGCCTTCTGCTCTGGTTCGCTCTTGTTTCTCACTTTGAAAGAATCAGTGCCTTCTGCCTGATTCGCCTTTGTACCCCCGTGGATCGGAGACTTCTTCTCCGATTCACACCTTTTACCCCGCAATAATTACTCGACATATCTGCGTAATTTAGTATAAGTCCGTCGTTGTTAGAAAGGGAGCCAGAAGGAATATTGCATTCGTTCTGACTCCCTTTCGGGTCTCTTGTGCAGCAACCTCCTCGTGGTGAGACCTGGGCAATCGGTATTATCCTCTATTTGTAAGAACTTATAGTGTCTTATGAATAAAGGATAATATCGAGCTAATAGCTGCACATTGCACATTTATAATTTTCGATAAGATTGTGTAGTAGAATATAAGACTTGCGAGATATAAAAACATTATTTCATTAAATTGTATATGAATTTACTTTCAGGTAACTTGCTGTCGGCCAAGGGTACATCAATGCTTTCTCCGTTTACCCTTGGCCCATCTTCAGTTCGTTATTTCGAATTACTTATTCAGTCAGTGATCACGACCATTTTTATTTCTGAATTTCGAATTGTTCGCTGCGGAACTTTCACAAGTGCCTATATAAGATTTTCACATGTTGTCTGAAATTGGTATTCCTCCGATCGGAGGTCCCCCAGGGGCTCACTCACGGATAGAGCTGTGAGTGAGTACGGAGTGTCGCGTCCCCGGGGCTACCCGAATCGCCTATAGGCCGCACCCGTGTGCGGGGTTAGTTCGGCTCTCGTGAGCTGGTTTCATTCGCACCCGTGTGCGGGGTTAGTTTGGCTCTCGTGAGCTGGTGTTAGGTTGGCTCTCGTGAGCTGGTTTTATTCGCACTCGTGTACGGGGTTAGTTCGGCTCTCGTGAGCTGGTATTAGGTTGGCTCTCGTGAGCTGGTTTCATTCGCACCCGTGTGCGGGGTTAGTTTGGCTCTCGTGAGCTGGTATTAGGTTGGCTCTCGTGAGCTGGTTTTATTCGCACTCGTGTGCGGGGTTAGTTTGGCTCTCGTGAGCTGGTTTTATTCGCACTCGTGTGCGGGGTTAGTTGGGCTCTCGTGAGCTGGTTAGATTCGCACTCGTGTGTGGGGTTCGTTCGGTTCTCGAGAACTGGTCTTAGGTTTGCTCTTGAGAGCGGGTCTTAGGCTTGCACTCGTGTGCGGGGTAATGTATTGTAATGTATGATGATATGTCTAATTATTATTAGTCTGTTTTAGTTAGAGTACACTAAGAAGAGGACACACCAAGAAGAGGACATACTATGAAGAGGACAAACTAGGAAGAGGACACACCAAGAAGAGGACACACCAAGAAGAGGCCATACTATGAAGAGGACAAACTAGGAAGAGGACACACCAAGAAGAGGACATACTATGAAGAGGACAAACTAGGAAGAGGACACACCAAGAAGAGGACGTACCAAGAAGAGGACACCCCGAGAGGAAGGCAAATCAAGAAGAGGATTTATCAATAAGTTAGTTTTATTTGCCGAGTGAGGTACCCCAGGGGCTCACTCACGGATGTTGCCATGAGTGAGTACGGGGAGTCGCGTCCCCGGGGTGCCTGAATCGCCTATAGGCCGCGTGCGTTAGTAATTAAGATTTTATACCGTCGTTGTAAATGTCGAGTAATTATTGTCTTAACTTCACGTTACTCGTTTTTTTGATTCCGACACAGCCTTCTGCTGTGTCGGACCTTGCTTGTATGTACTAGACCGGTTGGAGTCGGTATTCGGCGTCGATACATTGAGAGAGGTGGTTCATTGAGACCTGTTCACTCGTATTGCCATTCTCTCTGTCATCCTACCGGGTTCACCTCAACGCTTTGCGATGCCTAGTGGCAGGTAGTTGGCAGAGTTCTCTCTGTTTGTAATCCTACAGGGTTCACCTCATCGCATTGCGTTCCTGGTGGCCAGGTGGTTGGCAGATGAATGGTGTTACGATTGAACACTTCTCACTGTCCATTTCTCTTGGTGAGGACACGTCGGGTATCGCCTCTGACCGAGAAGTGCTGCCGGCATTGTACGCGCCGCGTCCCCTTCGAACCAGAGCCTTCTGCTTTGGTTCGTTTTAGTTTTTCTCTTTGATAGAATCGGAGACTTCTTCTCCGATTCACACCTTTTGCCCCGCGATAATTGCTCGACTTGCGTGCGTGCGTTAGTTTCTAATATTGTATATCGTCGAGTAATTATTGTCTTAACTTCTCGTTACTCGTTTTTTTGATTCCGACACAGCCTTCTGCTGTGTCGGACCTTGCTTGTATGTACCAGACCGGTTGGAGTCAGTATTCGGCGTCGATACATTGAGAGAGGTGGTTCATTGAGTCCTGTTCACTCGTATTGCCATTCTCTCTGTCATCCTACCGGGTTCACCTCAACGCTTTGCGATGTCTGGTGGCCAGGTGGTTGGCAGAGGAATGGTGTTACGATTGAACACTTCTCACTGTCCATTTCTCTTGGTGAGGACACGTTGGGTACTGGCTCTGACCGAGAAGTGCTGCCAGCATTGTACGCGCCGCGTCCCCTTCGAACCAGAGCCTTCTGCTCTGGTTCGTTTTAGTTTTTCTCTTTGAAGAATCAGAGCCTTCTGCCTGATTCGCCTTTGATCCCCCGTGGATCGGAGACTTCTTCTCCGATCTTCTTCTTCTTCTTTTGCTCCGCAATAATTGCTCGACTTGCGTGCGTGCGTTAGTTTTTAATATTGTATATTGTCGAGTAATTATTGTCTTAACTTCTCGTTACTCGTTTTTTTGATTCCGACACAGCCTTCTGCTGTGTCGGACCTTGCTTGTATGTACCAGACCGGTTGGAGTCGGTATTCGGCGTCGATACATTGAGAGAGGTGGTTCATTGAGACCTGTTCACTCGTATTGCCATTCTCTCTGTCATCCTACCGGGTTCACCTCAACGCTTTGCGATGCCTAGTGGCAGGTAGTTGGCAGAGTTCTCTCTGTTTGTAATCCTACCGGGTTCACCTCATCGCATTGCGTTCCTGGTGGCCAGGTGGTTGGCAGAGGAATGGTGTTACGATTGAACACTTCTCACTGTCCATTTCTCTTGGTGAGGACACGTTGGGTACTGGCTCTGACCGAGAAGTGCTGCCAGCATTGTACGCGCCGCGTCCCCTTCGAACCAGAGCCTTCTGCTCTGGTTCGTTTTAGTTTTTCTCTTTGAAGAATCAGAGCCTTCTGCCTGATTCGCCTTTGATCCCCCGTGGATCGGAGACTTCTTCTCCGATCTTCTTCTTCTTCTTTTGCTCCGCAATAATTGCTCGACTTGCGTGCGTAATTTAGTATAAGTCCGCCGTTGTTAGAAAGGGAGCCAGAAGGAATATTGCATTCGTTCTGACTCTCTTGCGGGTCTCTTGTGCAGCAACCTCCTCGTGGTGAGACCTGGGCAATCGGTATTATCCTCTATTTGTAAGAACTTCTAGTGAAATTCTTATGAATAAAGGATAATATCGAGCTAATAGCTGCACATTTAATAAATATGTTGATTTTCAGTAAATTCTATTCCTATACCTACTGTCTTCCATAACATTTTGCAATTTCACCTTCCTTCAGAACAAAATGTATGCATTATTCAAGCTGATTCGCCCCGGTCGTGAACAATGTTATATATCGTCTGGTTGTATTGAGATAAAGAGACGAGATGGTATCTCGTCGGTGATAGTATTATAAGGCAATCAATATGTGAGCATTCTATACTATATCATTCTTCTTCTACTTGGTGAGTATCTCGTCGGTGGTAGAACTTTTAGCGATTGGTATTTCAGATCACTGTAAGCTCCACGTTATCCCCGCGCCCGTTCTCGCCCGCTTACTGGTCCCGTTGAATAGCACAGGGGCTGGCAGTCTTTAATAGTATCTCGTCGGTGCTTATAGTTAGACTGCGGATCTTTATGCATTTATAGAAAAATTGAGTAGATGAAATTCAAAATTGTTGGACAATTTTAAAAATTTAGAATGCCAATATACGATTTCTCCACTATTAAAATCATTAAGGGAAGACAGAAAGAAAGAATAATATTCAATTTGGTTTCTATTTCTTGCAATTGATACAGACAATTTTTATTTTGCATAAAGATCCGCAGTCTACTTATAGTGCTTATAGTGAACACATTAGAATACTCACCAGAAATGTTGTCGTATGAAAAAAAATGTTTTTTTCACCATTAATTATGCAATTATTATTTATGCAGTTATTTAATAATAGCAGGAAACTTTTTAAAAATTTGAGAAAAAATAAGGTTACATCTCCAAGTGTCTCCTTTACGGATCTGTTTTTAAAAAGAGGGACATTTCAAAATTGACGAAATTAAAATGATTTGAAATAAACGCTGCATCGAGAAATTTGGTGACATTTTACTGTAACTCTTGAACCCTAAGAGACATCGCCAATTATCGTAATAAA
This sequence comes from Lasioglossum pauxillum, assembly GCA_933228785.1. Lineage (NCBI taxonomy): Eukaryota > Metazoa > Arthropoda > Insecta > Hymenoptera > Halictidae > Lasioglossum > Lasioglossum pauxillum. Next base: position 41,658,687 of record OW121705.1, on the reverse strand, counting down.
TAGATTCTTTTTATAATCATTTTTTAATTAACTGTTTAAATTTTATTGTTTTAAAATAAAATTAAAAATTATTTATTTGTTACTTATTTGGTAGTTTTCCAGATATAATTTAAATCACCGATGACTTTGATTATAAATTTCCCTGTATTTCTTAACATTTATTCTTCATATTATAAACATTTCAAGAAATACAGTACGATCAGTACAGAGTATCTGATCGGTGTAATTTTTTACTGAGTAAAAATCATTCCATATTTAATTTCATCAAATAATCTAAAAATTTCAGCGGTGGTCCAAGCTAAAGGTGATGTAGGTTCTGATCCAGGCTAAAGATGATGTAGTTCTGATGCAGACCACCGACGAGAGTATCTGGAAGATAGATTAGGGTACAGCACTGTACCGGAAACAGCAAAACCCCTGGCGCGGCGTGAGCGAATTAATAAACTAATTAATTAAACACAATACACGAGAACGATAATAGCTCGAAGTATAATTATAATTTAAGCTCTCATTGTGCAGTCTGCTAGGGATCTACTTTTTTCTTCGTTCTCCTCCTTTCTCAATTCTTACCTTTTCATTCATGCCGTTACAATACTCCTCTTGCGACAGGATCAAGGATATAAAGTACAAACTCTTATTACGCATATTGCTTTTATTTCGACATAAACACCTACACATCATAAAGTCTATACATCCTACGACAGAAATCCAGTACAATGCTATAGTTAACAAAATAATTTGATTGTCGTGTGAGTGTGCAGGGACTGTTCGTGAAAAGAACCGTGAAACAACGAGACAACGATGATTTCGCGTTTCTATGCCGCTAACAAAGTGAACCTCGTTAAAAAACGTCCCAGTTTCACCGGCGTATTCCAACTGCTTCATTTCATTTTCACTTTTCCTTACATTTCCACGAATTTTTCGTGAACGATCGTGAAAAAACAGAGACCATCGCGTACGAGGGGAATGCACTCGCGCGTTCCATGCGCGGGGTTCTCCTAATGTACTTACAAACTAGAAAAATCTCGATCATGCGGACGAGAGATCGTGACGGATCGTAATGTCGCGCGTATAAAAATAGACTTGCCTTTCGAGACTATCGTGAGTTCTGGTTAGGGGTTTCTCGCGGTCATCGTGGATCCGTTAGCAATGCGTAAATGTGTTTCGGAGGCGTGCGTTGATATCAAATTTCGTCGGCGATCAAGTGCAAATCATTGCATATAAAATTATCTGACAATCGAACGTTTCGGAAGACGACAAATTTTCTGTCCGCTCTGGAACAGATGTGGGCAAAAAATTGCACTGTGGGGCACTGCTCTGGCACTGTCGAAACCGGGAGCAGCTCGATTGAAAAGGTACGCGAAATTTTTGAATAACTCTTAAACCACTGAAGATATTGCAATGAAATTTGAACTAAATATACAAAAAAATAATTCCTTTTCAATGATTTTTAACTTAATATATTTCACATTTGTTTAACCGTTTTTATTCATTTAAATCAGCTTTATAAATTATTTATTCTATAATGTATTTAATATTTTCGCTATTTAATGCAAATAGATTGTTTGATTGGGATGTGTTAAATAGATTGATTGATTGTGCGAGTTTACATTCTTGAGAAAAATTTGTTAAGGCCGAAAATATTGAAAAATTGCAATTTTTACCACTTGTGATCGTTTATAATTCGTAAACCAATTTCAATGAAATTTTCAAAGCGTATATAATTTATAACAGTTGACAAAACACATTTTTTAAATTTTCGTTATTGGCCCAGCTAAAAAAGTTGTAAAAATCAATTTTTAGTATTGTTTTTCACAATTCCGACCAAATGCATTTTTTCAACTTATTTATTAGACGTCATTTACTAAACTAATTCTTCTAGCCTTACAGACAATCTATTGTCTGTTGTATTGAATGTAGTAATTGTTTATAAGATGGATAAAATGCATAGAAGCTGGTGGAGATTATTTTCAAAAGTCTTTTTGCTCGTTGGTAAACAGTCTCTAAATGAAACTGTAAATTTTTACAAATAAAAGTTATTTTGTTAACCTTAAACTTTCAAATGATTCCTTTTCTGTTTTAAGTTAACTTTGTACATCGACACTTTCATTCTATTATACTGTTTTACGTCAACTTTGTACATCGACACTTTAATTCTATTATAATAGTTCAACTTCAGCAGTTATCTTACATTTGGTTAATAGAAGTTTCGAAGGAACATTTATTTCTCAATCGATATTTTAAAGTAAAATATAAAACTTAAAAAAAACTAGTACCGCTGATTCATTGTTGTTTCCTGTGAACACGGAATCCCCAACACATTCCATCTCAAATAAGAAATTACACTGTCCAACAAATTCAAACTTTCTTTTTACTTTTCGATTCTCACTATGCAATTCTTATAGAGCTTTTCGCGCTGATTCCGAATCTGTTTTTAATTTTTTTGCTAGACGCATAGTTTTTGAGAAATTTGAGTTTGAAAAAATGACCTATTTTTCAACTTTGAACAAAGATTGTGATGTTATTATAAAAGATATTGTATTGTTCTTTACATAAAAAGATTCTCTAGACTTTCCCGAATCCAGTGATATCCAATATTAATGCATTATGATTGTTTAAACATGTTTAAACAATGATTAAAGACGGAGAGACACCACTTTTGCACCAATTTTTGCGGATATTTCTCAATTTATCTCAAAAAATAAGGGTCTAGCGGAAAATCGAACTACACCACGCGCTAGAGCAGACTTTTATCTTGAGAAACCACCCTTTCAACTTACCGCTAGAATAGGCGTTCCACGGGATACGCCGCGGCGAACGCCCGTTGTAGTGGTGAGCGCCACTGGCGGCAGCTCGTGTCGGGCGAAGATATTTTGCTTTCTGTTTCGGTAAAAACGTTGACTTTGGAAAGTTGAAAAGGTGGTTTCCCAAGATAAAAGTCTGCTCTAGCGCGTGGTGTAGTTCGATTTTCCGCTAGACCCTTATTTTTTTGAGATAAATTGAGAAATATCCGCAAAAATTGGTGCAAAAGTGGTGTCTCTCCGTCTTTAATCATTGTTTAAACATGTTTAAACAATCATAATGCATTAATATTGCATATCACTGTAATCGGGAAAGTCTAGAGAATCTTTTTATGTAAAGAACAATACAATATCTTTCATAATAACATCACAATCTTTGTTCAAAGTTGAAAAATAGGTCATTTTTTCAAACTCAAATTTCTCAAAAACTATGCGTCTAGGAAAAAAATTAAAAACAGATTCGGAATCCGCGCGAAAAACTCTATAAGAATCGCATAGTGAGAATCGAAAAGATTTTTGGCTGTTGGACAGTGTTATTCTCGATCGTACATTTTTAAATTTTGGGGTTATGTTCGCGGCGCAACGGTTCGATCAAATTATACACTAAATAGCAATTTTGTAGACATTTCTCAAACCATTCCATCTTACTTGCGAATGGTTGTATGCAACTACAACTCTATAGAATGATTCGAGGTTTCAACCTCAAACCTATGTATGTAATACTAAACGGTAAAGTTTGAAAGCACTTTAACTATTTCCAAGCAGAATAACTGTTACTGTGCCCAATAGATTATTGTTATTGTTAGACTGCTAATGTAAATTTAACGTAAAGGAAACATTTCTTCGTCACTTCTAAAAGTGTAGCAATAGAAAGCATTTTCTACCGAATGTTCGTCCAGCAACTAAAAACCTAACGAAGACTCCGATGTATAGGCACGAGTCGTTCAGCGTACTTTGCTGACGCAGTCAACGTGAACGCGTCATCATACCCCATGAAACCATGTAGCTATAATGCTGCTGAAACGTTAGGATAATATTTCGTTTGGGTACGGACGCCTCAATGAATAAGATAAATAGTATTCTGTCGCCATCTGCCAACCTCGCAGCTTGGGAGTCTCTCAGTCATCATTTGCCGCGAAGTGTCACCCTCTGAGGATACCTAGAAGGTGCTCATGCCACATAGTGTGTTGCCCATGTCTGTCCCAGAGGACAAGCGAACGATGATTATTTTTGCGGCACGGGGAGCAGTTTCTACGACTAAACTTGCCCGGCAACGATTACATTTCAAAAGACTGTACAGTAATGCACGGTTAAACTAAAATCTGTTCAGCTAAATTTACACGACTCCATCTCGGTGAAGCCATTTCAGTCGACAAGGTTAGAGAATGAATTCAATGAAAAGAAGAGGAACAGACGTTCAAAAATGAAGAAAAAGAGACAATGAAGAAACAATGAAAATTTTAATATCAGTGATTTGTCATCTTAACTTGATAATTGTAGGAGCAATGGATAGCTGAGATTCTTCCGATTAAAATGAGTCTAAACACGACGTAAATAGGACTAATTTTACCGATTTAATATGGAACAGCGAGTCGGAGCGCGGTAGTGGGGGGTAGCGGCTCGAGCGTCGACAGCTCGAGACCCAATCAGTTGGTCGGGCCTGATCTACGTATTAATTATATACTTGACTTGATAAAAGTAGTCTGATTTACATCGTGTTTGGACTCATTTTAATCGGGAGAATGTCGACTATCCACTAGTACTGTAATTATGAAGGTAAGACGACAATTACTGCTAATGAATTTCCTTTATTATGTACATACGTGATTATTTTATCAGTTGCTGTATCCCTTCCAAATGCCGAGTCTCAATCGTCATAGTAAAACGTACTGTCTCACTTCTGCTTGTTATATCGAGTTAGTTCTTGAAAGAAAGGTGTCCTGTACATGATGATTTAACTGCCTGCTAACAAACTAATGTAAATTTAACCGTGCAGTACTGCACCGTGAAGTACATGTTTCCAATCGTTCTCGATCATTCTCAAAGTCCCGTCGAAAGTAACAAACAATGATACACAATGACGTCTACACACAAATATAACCGACGGAAAGGGATCACCTCTCCGTCTTCTACGTTTTTAGGCCGTTCCCACTCGATTGAACGTAGTTCGTTCATCAATCTTATCCATACTCGCGCGGAGGACAGTTCAGCGCGCGGATAGACCATGTTTCTTCGAGAAAATAGAAGGGAAACTGTTCGAGTGTCCGACAGTGAAAAATATTGACAAAATGGTCCATCCCACCGATTTCAATAACCATGAAATATGCCGTAAAAATCTACTTGTTCGTGAGTTGTTTATAAGCCTTTTATTACGAGCCACTTGAGCAGAATCTATTAAATGTGTATGCTATTGATTTCCTTTAAGCCAAAATTAAAATTCCATTTTATTGTTGTCGATATACATATGTATAGCCATAGGAGACTGCATAGGCATACAATTCTTCATTCTTCTATGCATTCACTCATTATTAGGCTGCGGATTTCTATGACTTACGAAGAAATTGAGACTGGGTAAAAAATCTAAAAATATGCTTATGATGTTTTAAATGTAAAAAATCTATTAAGGAATTAAATGAATTTTTATTTAACTACTCCTACCCACAATCGCCGCAAAATATTTCTATTTTGCATAAAGATCCGCAGTCTACTCATTACACTGTCCAACAAATTTCAATCTTTTTTATGTTCCCTAATTACTGTTGGGTCCTTCTTATAGAGTTTTTTGCGCTGATTCCGAATCTGTTTTTAATTTTTTTCCTATACGCACAGTTTCTAGGAACATGGCTTTGAAAAAAAAACATATTTTTCAACTTTAAACAAATATTTTGATGTTATTATAAAAGATATTGAATTGTTCTTTGCAGCAGAAGATTCTGTAGACTTTCCCGAATACAGTGGTATCCAAAATTAATACATTATGAATGTTTAAACATGTTTAAATAATCACTAAAGGCGGAGAGACACCACTTTTGCACCAATTTTTGAGGATATTTTTTAATTTATCTTAAAAAATAAGGGTCCAGCGGAAAATCGAACTATACCACTCGATAGAGCAGACTTTTATCTTGAGAAGTCACCCTGTGAAGTTTGGATCGTCGCGTCGCCAGTGGCGCTCGGGACGAGATACGGCGCAGCGACGGGATACGGAGCGGCGAACGACCGTTGTAATGGCGAGCGCCACTGGCGGCAACTCATGTCGGGCGAAGATATTTTGCTTTCTGGTTCGAAAGAAACGTCGACGTTTCAAACTTCAAAGAGGGGTTTCTCAAGATAAAAGTCTGCTCTATTGCATGGTATAGTTCGATTTTCCGCTGGACCCTTATTTTTTGAGATTAATTGAAAAGTATCCTCAAAAATTGGTGCAAAAGTGGCGTCTCTCCGCCTTTAGTGATTATTTAAACATGTTTAAACATTCAGAATGTATTAATTTTGGATACCACTGTATTCGGGAAAGTCTACAGAATCTTCTGCTGCAAAGAACAATTCAATATCTTTTATAATAACATCACAATATTTGTTTAAAGTTGAAAAATATGTTTTTTTTTTCAAAGCCATGTTCCTCAAAAACTGTGCGTATAGGAAAAAAATTAAAAACAGATTCGGAATCAGCGCAAACAACTCTATACAAAAGACCCAACAGTAATTGGGGAACAAATTTGGTATTGGACAGTGTTATCGTAGAAATAATATAGTACCTACTGATACGAGAGAATAACATTAATTATATAAGAAATGTACAATGTTTGTTTCATATATCAAGTATAGTTCCATTGTCGTTGAAATCGGTAGGATTTATCGTGAACATGTTCAGATCTCTGATTTAACCTTTCGCTAAAGATTGGAATCTCTTTCTCTTGTAGATGCTACTTTCCTCCGCGCTTGCTCGCTCGATATTAGCTCAAGGAATCTTCTCAGTCAGGAATTTTGAACAGTTTAATTATCGGTTTTTCTATACCTCTTCGAGTATATCATCTTGAAAATGTTTCTCGAGTGCATCAAGTTTATCCGATTAAAATCTACGGAGCTAGGGTATAGTCCATTTTCGAAATATCGATTTACACGACTCATTTTGTAACGTCCAAAAAATTCATCACTGATTTTTTCGAAACAAGAAAAAGAGCCCCAGAAAGATGGAGACACCATCCATAATTAATACCATTATTTAATGAGAAGAAGTAGATTACAATCAATTGAGAATATAATCTTTCAGATACTCGAAGATCTACATACTGCGGAATATTTACAAGTTTTGAAAGAAGAAGATCGCAAAGCGACTTTGTTTTTACTTCCTGACTGACAATCAGTATAACTCCTTAACTATCGGTTCTACCTGTCTGCCTTAATTGCAAGAATATAGCAAACTACGTAGATATTTATTCCTGTTTCTTGTATATTTTTAAGTTCTTTAAATTTCTTAAATTCTTTAGTTGCATAAAATATGCAGTCTAATAATTACCTTGATAATTGTAGGAGCAATGGATAGCTGAGATTCTTCCGATTAAAATGAGTCTAAACACGACGTAAATAGGACTAATTTTACCAATTTAATATGGAACAGCGAGTCGGAGCGCGGTAGTGGGGGTAGCGGCTCGAACGTCGGCAACTCGAGACCCAATCAGTTGGTCGGGCCTGATCTACGTATTAATTATATACTTGACTTGACAAAAGTAGTCTGATTTACATCGTGTTTGGACTCATTTTAATCGGGAGAATGTCGACTATCCACTAGTACTGTAATTACGAAGGTAAGACGACAATTACTGCTAATGAAATTTCCTTTATTATGTACATACATGATTATTTTATCAGTTGCTGTATCCCTTCCAAATGCCGAGTCTCAATCGTCATAGTAAACTACGTAGATATTTATTCCTGTTTCTTGTATATTATTAAGCTCTGTAAATTTCTTGAATTCTATAATTGCATAAAATATGCAGTCTAATAATTACGCTTAAACGCAAGTTCACATAAATTCCAATTCACCATATAAGAAACACTTTGCAAAGGAATGTGTGGCAACAGAAGAGGCGAACTACATCTGCCACCCATTAGATCCTAATAAATAATCGAACCGTGTAAGAGCCGCCAAAATTATCCACATGACAGATTCTCCGTCCCCATTCGTCTTCGGTTCTAATTCGGAGGATTGGCTGGCGAACCCTCTGTCACCCATTATGGTCCAAAACCAGTTTTTAAGGGGACTGACACTGTGATTTCCTGCCCGGGATTGTGACTGTGACAAATGGAAAAATGCGAGTGCTCTAACTGAAGAATTTCATCGAGCCACGTGCCAACCAGCTTTTATTAATTATGCGTAAATGCTCGCGTAAAATTTTCATGTATCAATTTACAAACGTAACTAAGTGGAAACACAGTATATTTCGATGAATAATTGTCCGTAAATGAAGAAGAAACCCGTTTTTAATTAATTGGGAAATATGCGAGCTCTAACTGAAGGATTTCGTCGAGCCACGTGCCAACTAGCTTTTATTAATTAGGCATAAATGCTAGCGTAAAATTTTCATGTACCAATTTAGGAAACTGAATATCAAAGTGGAAACATAGTATCCCGTTGAATAATTGTCTGTAAATGAAGAAGAAAACACAATCGTCTGATGAATTCACAAAATTGCGATCTAATTAAATTGTAGAAGACGAACGACGTTCATATACGATAAGATGACATTATATTAATTTCTATTCGATCCCGCACTTTACACTTTAATCAGAATTTTGTACGTTATTATTGCATAATGTTCCGCATTCTAGTAATAATACTAAATTCCGTCCATTAGCGTTTCACAGTCAGCGGAGTGGCTTTTCCGATAACGTTGCGAAGGAAATTGTACTCAGAAATATAATTAATTGTTCTCGGAATATAAAGTCTGCCTGCAAAATTGAATTCCTGTCGCTTAATGAAGGAAATTGATTTATTGATAAGAGTGTTTATGAAATTAGACGTTTACTCATTTCTTGTGGAAATTATGAAGTTGAGAGCACAGTGATTTTGTTTCAAGTGTGCAATATTTTATTAAATTACCATAACTCCTTGTATCGGATGATTGCATAAGTTCGTGCCCGATTTGAAAATAAAATTCAATGGTTAAGTTAAATTAAAATTAGAAAATGGTTAAATCTTCTACAATTAGAAAAAAATGATGACTATATGTAGAATTGAATAATGAAGTTGTATTCTTTAAAATTTAACCATTGAATTTTACTTTCAAATCGGGCACGAACTTATGCAATCATCTAACATATAAATACATAATTTAACTATATTTTGGTAAACATTCTAGCTTTACCGAGACCTGGAAATTCGCCTAATATGAATCATTAATGAATGTGAATCATCATGACTATGTTATATCAAAATTTTTTGAAATTGGAACATTTAAACATATTTTGAATCGAGGATAAAACGAAACGTGAGACTCTAGTTTCCCATATGTCACTTCGTGCAAAATCGTAGTTTCAGGTAAAAAATGAATGATAGTAAAAGTAGAAGTGTGAAGCTTTAAAATTAGAGCAAGATTATTATTGTACTATTTGTTTAACGAAATTATCACTGTTCGAACATCGATGATTTCTCGAGACTGGGAAATTCATTGTTCAAATACTTTTTTTGGATCCTTGGCATTTTTGGCACTGTACATCTACAAATTATTTTCACATTTTCCACTCCACTAAACATCCGTACGATTATTGTTTAATACTTCTCCATTTCGATAATCCTTACAGTTCGAACGTTCTATCAATGCGTCACTAAGTTCTTCGATTCGAACCACTGTGCGTCGGCGTCCGTACAAATTGGCAGCGTTCATTATAGACGTAGACGATTCCACTAGCGTAATCCCGTCCCTACGTCGCGTGTCGTCGGAAACCACGCACGTTGAAGTGTTCGCGATCAATCCGTAACCACCTGCATCCTACTATTGTGAACAGTGTTTACCTACCACTGGCGAACCAACCGAAAGCCGAGCAAATATTATGCGGGGGTCGTGGCATGATTAGAAGGGTGAAAGGTTTCTTGTTACCGCGTCTATCGAGCTCCTAGACCAGGCCGTGTAGGCCCCAGCACGTTGAGTGACCAGAAACGTAGGCTAATATAAACCGAAACGATCCAGTTTCCACGAACGACCATTCCACATTCACGGAAGGAAAGTTTTCCCTTCGGAAACGCGTTAGAAAATTCGATGCGCAGCTAGGCTTGCCATCCGTCCGGTTTTCCCCGACTTTGTCCTACTTTTTAGTACGTCCAGGGGGATTTTCTTTAAGAGGCCGGGCTTTTCTATGTTACTCGCTCACAGTTGCTCCATTATCACTAGCGTCATTCTACAAGAAATCGGACAATTTTTGAAGTGCTGTCTTGGATTTTGTTCAATCTTAATGTGTAAAACACGCGTGTAAAGAAAAGTTTAACACTTTTTTCATTGAACTATAAGACTAGAAGTAACAAACCGATCAAAATCAGTTTTTAGGAGCTTATAGCGAACACATAAGAATATTTACTAAAAATGTTGTCATTAAAAAGAGGTATTTTCACCATCTATTTTACAATTATTTTGAACAAATGCAATGTTTTCATAGTAGAGATCTTTTTAAAAATTTGAAGAAATGACGTCCCTTTACGGACCTGTTTCTAAAAAGCTGGACATTTTAAAATTGACGAAATTAAAATTATTTGAAGCGAACGCTGCATCCGATAAATTTGGTGACATTTTACTATAACTGTGGAACCATAAGATATGTACAGTGGGTGTACAAAGTATTCGTACACTTTTTAAAAAAGATCTGACTTTTTATAATCAATTAGAAGCATTGTTTTACGAAATGATATGCAAAAAAGATTTTGCAAAAATTATAATTTACAAGGTTAAATTCAAAAATAAAAAAGGCATCTTTTTAAACTTTTTTATTCGGGTCCTTAATGAAAATTTAAAATATATGGTTAGTAGATCTATGTTGGTTATACACATACTGAAAATTTAATGTATGTTAATCGATTTCGATGAAATTTTTAGCACGTGTATAACTAACATAGATCTACTAAACATATATTTTAAATTTTCATTAAGGACCCAAATAAAAAAGTTAAGAAAAATGCCTTTTTTATTTTTGCATGTAACCTCGTAAATTATAATTTTTGGAAAATCTTTTTTCAATATCATATCGTAAACCAATACTTCTAATTGATTATAAAAAATCAGGTCGTTTGGTACAATTATAAAAAAGTTATTAGTTTTTAAAAAGTGTAAGAATACTTTGTACACTCACTGTATACCAATATATCCAGATGAAATTTGCACTATAATTCATTAAAAATGATTCCTATCTACTGATAACACCGTCCAACAAATTACAACTTTTTTTATGTTCCACAATTACTGTTGGGTGTTTCTTATACAGTTTTTTGCGCTGATTCCGAATCTGTCCTTAATCTTTTTCCTAGACGCACAGTTTCTGAGATACATAACCTTAAAAGAAAACATATTTTTTAACTTTAAACAAATATTGTGGTGTTATTATGAAAGATATTGAATTGTTCTTTACGGCAAAAGATTCTGTAGACTTTCCCGAATACAGTGATATCCAATATTAATACATTATGATTGTTTAAACATGTTTAAACAGTGTAATTATTCTAATAAATATATATTTTTCCTCGAATTTCCCGTTCCGAAACTTTTCTTTATGGTATCGTGTCTAACCTAAAAAGTAGCTAAACGTGTGTGGGTTTCAGACGGAAAAATCCGGGGTTTTTATGCCATTCGTTCAAAGTTCAAGGTTCGCGATTTTATAGATGGCAACTCTACGCGCAACGGTCATCTCGAATCATTGATCCGTGATCGGAAATCGAGTCGTTAAAATTGCTACGATTCTGTTAAGAAAGCTCGAACAATCGTAATGAAGATCCATAATTAAATATCCACAGTTTTCTCGGCTGTGAAACGCGAAGCGCGAAAGCGGATGGCTTCGCTCGTTCCTTTGAAACTGTGCCAGCTCGCAGTTTTCAAACCCTCTTCTTGTGATAATGAATCAGGTTCATAGCGGAGACCTTAAACTGAACTTATCAAGTACGAATATTGCTCGTTTCTCTCATGTTCGAATGGAAAAGAATTTCGAATAAGATCTTATCGATGCTTAATTTGCGGGGTAAATGTGCACGGAGTCGTTTAAGATTTACCTAGCTGCGGTCTGTAGTCGAACGATTCAGATAATGCTAGATTACTTGGCTTGAATGGCTGATTACTGGAACAATTACGCTATTGTTATATTATTTCCAACTCATTAAAACCACCGAAGAAAGAAAAAAAATTCTATCTGGCTCCTGTTTCTCGCAACCGATGCAGAACATTTGTATTTTGTACGTTGTCTAATCGCTAGACTGCGGATTTTATGCATTTATGGCAAAACTACGTGGGTGTAATTTCAACCACTAAAAAGATCACAAGGATTCAAGAGCATCGATACATTTCTTACGACTTGATGAAACCATTAAAGACAGTAATAAATTTCTATTTGGTTCCTACGCCTTGCAATTAATGCAAACGATTTTGATCTTGTATAAAAATTCGCAGTGTACTAATCACCGTTTACCTCCTCCTTGCCTCGGTTACGGCAATCTACCCAGATAGCACACGACGACTCAAAGACGTCCATTTTACGCTCATTTTAGGTCCGAACGTTTTACGACCTAAACTGGATGTTTTCTAGAAGTCTTAAAGAAGACGTTCTTTGGCATTTTCTCTTCCCAATCTACTGGATTACATAGGAGAAAGGCAAAAATTTCTGGTTGTTCAAGTTACAGTTTAACAAAAAACACATGTTGCTAGTGAGTCATTGGGAAATAGAAATTGACAGGTTATCTGAAAGATGGCAACAAGTTGTTACAAATAATGGAAATTATATCATTGAATAATATTAAACATATATTTTTATAAATTGATGCAAACGTTTTCTTTAAAATACGACAGAAATTCCCTCCAACCTAATAATTAACATTGATGAACTTGTAAGACTTCTTATAGACGTTTTAAAAACGTCTGTTTAAGATGTCTTTGTGCTATCTGGGTAATGTCACAAAATTCACAGTGATCAAAAACTGGTTGCCATGTAATTTTAGATGATGAAGAACTAGTTCCCAGTTACCTTATCATAGCTTATAAATAATTAAATTTATACTTATTCTCAGCTTCTTAAAATTTTCCCTTAAAGTTTAAATATAAATTTATCTATTAGTAACAAAAAAGTCTGTGGTTTAGGAATTTATTACGTTAAATACCAATAGTAAATCGGAAAACCCTTCACACCGTGATCCAAAAAAGCTGGTAATTTAAAGTTACCGCGTTTTATGTCGCCTAGTGTGATCATACAAAGTTTTATTTCATTTCTAGCATGATCGATAGAAACAAGTTGAAATACCATAGAACAGTGTGCAAGCGTCGTCGAAAACTTGAAAGAAAACGTCTTGACACGTGTATTCAATGTGAAGGTGGTTCAAAAGGAACAAACGTTATAAAATATTGCTTCTTACTTTTATCGTATTTGTGAAATTAAAAAATCAGACCAATACTGTGTGCATAAGACCGCACGACCGAAGTGAAAATTTTTATGGCGATTGTAATCGATTCTAAGTACTATATATGTATACAAGGTGCTTGCGAAATCATAGTAGAACCGGACAGGGGATGATTCTACATGCAAAAAGTCGAAAAAGAAGAAATAACATTTTTTCGTTGGCAGCTCGTTTTCGGGAAAATCGAGTCCAGAGTTCCGCCAGGTTCGCGTGCTTTAGTATATGCATAAAGTAGAATTGGTTGACCATGGTCAGACGGTTCCTACGTAATAACACGCGTATTCGCTGCTTTTTCAAACTCAATTTTCTCGAAAACGAGCTGCCAAACGAAAAAATGTTATTCCTTTTTTCGACTTATTGTTGCATGTAGAATCATTCGCTGGTTGTACCACGATTCCGCAAACACCCTGTATATACAGGGTGAGTCCGAAGAAACAGAACACCTAAATATCTCCGTTACTTTTCGTTGTACAAAAAGACTTCTTAGGACAAAGTTACACTGTTTGAAGGGCCACATGTAAAGATGTAAGGGAAAAATTTTCAAGCTCATTTTTTTAGAAGATTTCGAGGTCATTGATATTTTTTTAAATAGAATGAGGTATTTTTTAATACATCAATCGATGCAGGAGATATTTAGTTCAGGAGATATTTCAATTTAAATAACTCTAAAACACCATTACTGTCGTGCTACGACGTTAGCGTTTACTTGCCAGGGTAAATTGAAGAGTGGAAATTGAAATTACAAAAATTGACGTCGAAATTGAAGTTGAAGGGTTGATATTGAAATTGAAGTTGATATTAATGAAATGAAATTGAAAAATTGAAGTTGAAATGGAAAAATAGAAATTGAAGTTAAAGTTGAAATGGAAGAGGTGAAGTTGAAGTTGAAATTAAAGTTGAAATTGAAAAATTGAAGTTGGAAATGAAGAGTAAGAGTTGATATTGATGTTAGCGTTTACTCACTTGTGTAACGTCTTAGTAAGACAGTAATGGTGTTTTAGAGTTATTTAAATTGAAATATCTCCTGAAGTAGTAACTTTTCGACATACATAGGTTAACACTTTTTTATAACGAATGTCCAGTTGCATCGATTGATGTATTAAAAAATACCTCATTCCATTTAAAAAAATATCGATGACCTTGAAATCTCATAAAAGAATGACCTCGAAAATTTTTTCCCTTACACCGTTAAATGTGGCCCTTCAAACAGTGTAACTTTGTCCTAAGAAGTTTTTTTATACAACGAAAAGTAACGGAGATATTTAGGTGTTTCTTCGGACTCACCCTGTATAGTAGGATCTCGATCAACCGGATCCCGGTTATAAATATGCGTTTAAATATGATATTATGAATAATATTATGAAGGGAAATCAATTTATTTTGGAATATAGTGTACATTTTATATTAATTATTTCCTCGGGTTTCGATTACCCTCCGAGCCTTAATTTATCCGGGCTGTTTGTCTCCCGATCAAGCCGGTTAATCGAGGTCCTACGATATATAGATGATATGAAGAATATTAGTATCAAAATCAATATTATTTTCAATATTATTATAACCTAAAAAAGAAACCATGGGCTTGCGATAACTAAAATACGAGATAAATAGTTTTAAATGTTTTGTTTAATCTCGATCGCCAAATTTTAAATAGAAATTGTAATTTCGGCGCACAGGTTCGATCCTATGTTACTAGTTAATCTAAGCAGTTTTACAAATTAGTAATTCGACGTTTCGGTCTAGATTAAGACCATCTTCAAGAATATAATTGCGTCTGTAAAAATTAATGTGAGAAAAATTTTTATTTTTATTTATTTATTAAATAAAAATTTTATTTAATAGTGAGATTAATTTTTACAGACGCAATTATATTCTTGAAGATGGTCTTAATCTAGACCGAAACGTCGAATTACTAATTTGTAAAACTGCTTAGATTAACTAGTAACATAGGATCGAACCTGTGCGCCGAAATTACAATTTCTATATAAATAGTTTTGATGAAAATCTCTCTAAATATCTAGAAATTATCCGAGTAACGTTTCACCTCGGAGCGTGACGGATCAGACTCATTCAGTGACGAGCAATTATGTACGCGCGGTGCGCCCGAAGAAGTTTTCGCTTCAAACAAGAAATAAAAATTCGTTGACAATTCCCTATGCTAATTGCCAGCTGTTTTGGACCACGGTGTAAAATGATGAAAAACTATTTCCTCAACGGAACAGGTTCTCGCAGCTTTTGCTCTTCCTGTCGTTCAAGCAAATCTTGCAGAGCATATCCCGCGCGAGGCTCATACTGAGAGAGGTCTTGCTACCGTTCAACTTCGTGCTCGTCTTTCCCTTGCTGTCCCGCCGTTTCAGCTTCTTATCGCGCTCCTCCCGTAGCCGTATCTGCTTGAGGATGCCCACTAGAAGCTCGTCCACATTGTGCTGTATGCCGCTGGACGTTTCGATGAACTTGCACTCTCTAGATGCGGCCATCTGCTTCCCCTCTGCAAAGAAACGGAAAACACGATCACGGGAATGTAACCCTGTTTCAAGCTGGACGATACTCCGCTCCATTCGCCGACGCAACAGTAAACGCACAGTGTTTTCCAATCGCGAAATCATAGCCGAAACCCCGAAAATGAATTTTGACGTTGGCGTTATGCTAAGTACTATGTATTTGAAATTCTCTAATAGTGTGCCTATGGGAGAAACCGAGGTGCCAAGGTTTTATTACTTATACCTTCTAAATCGTTAAAGCTCGAAGATTTCCTTTATTTGTCGCGTTCAGTAATCGTGCGGTGTCTCAAACATCTCAATAAGATTTTCTGACAGCTTCTTAAATGTACTCTCCATCGTCCTTCTCATTTCTTCCATCTCTACCGTCATCCTTTCTAAGGTCGACCTCCTTCCCCCTCCTCTGCTCCTATTCCGTATTTCTCAAGAGCCTTCCTCCTTGTCTTTTGCCTTGCTTTTCGTTCCCAGGCTATCTACCTCTCACTTTCACTTTTTTCTTCGAATATACTTGTGTTCTGATCTTATCTTCCCTCTCAAGTCTTGCTTTTGCCTTCCCACTTGCTTTTTTACGGTTACACTATCTTCTTCTTTATCTTTTTCAAGGATTTCCGAGCAGGCAATTCTCGAAGCAACTATTTACTAAATTGCGCCCTCTCGTGGGGAGTCCGGTGAGACGATACTTATTTATTGATACAACTGCTTTGTTTCTAATGATTTTTTTATGTAACGTTCACCAATATGTCCGTATCATTTTTCTGATTAAAATGAATCCAAACTCGATGCAATTTGCATCATATTTGCTTGTTTAATCCACGATTCTGTAGCACCTCGATTGTCCGAAGAATGTGATTGTTCGAAATCATTATTGATTTGTACAATGAATCGCATTAAATTAAACTGTTTACATACATCGGATCGAATTATGTATGTGGTAAATAAGAAATTATTCTCGATCGTACATTTTTCAAATTTTGGGGTTATGTTCGGGGCGCACCGGTTCGATCAAATTATACACTAAATAGCAATTTTGTAGACATTTATCGAACGTTCGATTCGGATTTGAATCATTACGTCCTGAGACACGTTTGCTATAGAATGTTTTCTATAAGAGAAAAAGAAGAAAGATGGCCTCACCAGTAAGGCTATCTAGCGGGTCCTGCCTTAGACATAAATGTCGGGAGGAGGGACGTTTATATACTAATTGATGACATTTTAGTAACTTGCGAGAAAGTCGTTCAACGATTTGTCCATCTTGTGGGCAATGTCGAAACTAGGCCTTCTCGAATTTTTGTAGTTTATCACCAATTATGATAAATGAGAAATTATTATCGGTCGTACATTTTTAATAAATTTGGGGTTATGTTCGTGTCAAGAATGTTTGGATTTCAAACCGTTGACGTTCTAAAGGAATGGTCCAACACGAACACCCAAAACGCCGAAAACATTTTCAAATTGAATCAACATTTACGATCGATATTCTAAATAATTTTATCATGGATGGCGAAACAATCACACATAACCAGGGATTTTTTTCAACAATGTCAAGAATAAATTTGGGGTTATGTTCGCGGCGCACCGGTTCGATCAAATTATACACTAAATAGCAATTTTGTAGACATTTATCGAACGTTCGATTCGGATTTGAATCATTCCGTCCTGAGACACGTTTGCTATAGAATGTTTTCTATAAGAGAAAAAGAAGAAAGATGGTAGTGTGTGTTTCGTCCTAGACCCGCTAGAGGACTCATCAGTAAGGCTATCTAGCGGGTCCTGCCTTAGACACAAGTGTCGGGAGGAGGAACGTTTATATACTAATTGATGACATTTTAGTAACTTGCGAGAAAGTCGTTCAACGATTTGTCCATCTTGTGGACAATGTCGAAACTAGGCCTTCTCGAACTTTTGTAGTTTTATCGCCAATTATGATAAATAAGAAATTATTCTCGATCGTACATCAGCGTTCCGATTGATGGTGCACTTTCTCGCGCATGCGCGACCAAAACAGTAGCGTATCTACAATGACGCAGCAGAGCGGCCAGGGCCCTGACGCCTTGAAGCAGTTATATTGGCAGGAATGTACCGAAACAATCTGTTCCGGACAAAAAGACTTTAGGACGTGTCCTACGAGATACAAAATATACAGAAATACACATGTTATACATTCATTTTTCAGAATCAAATCATACCAATTTTTTAAAAGTCTGCGTGGTGCTCAAGCTACCCGATTTCATCGAAAAGGTTACGTTACTGAGGCTGAAATTGCCGCGCATGCGCGAGAAAGTGCACCATCAATCGGAACACTGTCGTACATTGCTATTTAGTGTATAATTTGATCGTACCGGTTCGCCGCGAACATAACCCCAAATTTATGTATGTGGTGTTTGGACCCATTTTAATCAGAAAAATGTGACGAATGTTTTCGTGAATGTTTTATTAGACACAACAAAAAGTTTTGTTATTGGATTAGTGTCTGCAATAAATTACTGCACTGCAATGTCGACTTCTTACAAAGTTATAGAAAGGTCAGGACCCGCAGGTTAGTTTCTCCTCTGAAATCGTGAGATTTTTCGTGTTATTTACACCCTGTGTGCTGGTATAAGTGAACGGTCGTCGATGCGGTTGCGCTATTGTCTTACGTTTGTATTATAAGAGAAAACAATTTCCTTAATTGAATTGCGAGCATCTTACCCTTCGACGCGATTGCGCGGCATCTCTCGAGGTCGGACTTATTGCCAACAACGATAACCGTTCGTTCCTTGGTGTAGTGCTCCTGCGACAGGTAATTTAATACTTCCTCGGCGATCTGGAAACTTGCGCGACACACGATCGAATAGACGACGATGCAGGCGTGAGGCTCGTACGTCAACAAAGAGTTCTCCACCTACGTACACAACGACAAACCCGATTAAACTGTTCGGCAAGTTTTCACTCTTTTAGGATTTGTAGGGTAACTGTACCGATTATACAGGGTGAACATTATAAAGCGTTACACACGAACATCTCCAAAAATATTGATTATACGTAAAAATGTTTCAGATGAAAGTTGTTCAGTACCGAGTGGGACATCATGTGGTGGGACTTTTATTTTTCCCGGTGGACACTCCAAGGTGAGGTGAAGGTCACCTTGATTTTTTAAAATGGAAAGACATACTTTCTGTGTCACGAATCGATTGACTATCAAATTCTGAGTAATAAAGTATTGACCTCCATATGTTCTAAAACTAATAGTTAAAGAGATTTTCAATTTTCTTTCTTCTTTGAATAATATCTCGTTAACTATTAGGTTTGGGATATGTCGCTGCTCTGGAAATATAATGACACAACTGCAAAAGTTGAAGTTGGTTAATCGAAATTGGTAAATTCAATAGGAAGATCTATTGAAGACTTTTGCTCGGAGCTACGCACAAATTCAATTGGGTATTGAATAGTGTTGACATAAGCCCATTTCTCTCGGAACCTTAAAACATTTAGACTTTAAACGCACGGTAATTGGGAGTTTGTAATAGGAGGACAAAGAATGGAAGATGAGAAGCTCAGACTTGATTTGCTAATCGTGGCTAACTTGTATGGGTTCGAGAAACCATGGCAATTGCCAAGTAATTACTAAATTAGTAATTGGTAATGGAAACGTGAAACTGGAGGCTCCGTGGACCAATTATGGTTTCCACGTTCGACAGTCCTCTAATAAGTGATGATTAGCTAATGTTTCTATAGAAGACAATTTGACACTAATGATTAAACTGTGAATGTCTAGCTAGAAAGATACGTATATTCAGATTAGTTTAATAGAATCAAAACATGCAAATGTGTCAATTTCAATGCAATTTCAACTGTGGAACTACTTAATGTAAACTTGTGATTATAATACATTTTATACAACTGTATTTGCTATGAATACACTGAACCTTATGTTTAATCATGATAAGTATTAAGGTGGAGTGTTAAGGTAAGTCCGTCTACGGGGTAAGCCCGTTAATTATTTTTATTATAATATGAATAAAATTTCTCTAGCTTGTATTTATTAATGTAGTATAGGTTAGTATGAACTATTCTACACAGATGTCGCCCAAGAATAAAGGTGATTTCCTAGCTTACATCGACCATTGCCAAACAGTCACGTGTGAGGTACACGTACAACTTTGAGGTTACCCTGAACGTGCAATAGTTTACAAGTTATTAATATATTCGGTGTTGTTATTTTAGGTAAGTACAACAAATATTGATGTAAGTTTACATTAAATAAACCGTTTTTATTGTCTATTTTTTAATATATTGAGAAAAAACACTAAGATGCTCTTGCCCCGTAAATATTACTACACGGGGCAAGTCCGTACTATCACGGCGGGGTAAGTCCGTACTGTATGGGTAACTATAAAACTAAACAATATATTTAATGCAATCAAAAGCATTTTGTAGAAGGCTTGATAATAATTCTTTTCTTGTCCCGTAGCACTTGAAACAAGGTTCGAAAGCATTTTTAACTCTCAGAGACGGACTTGCCCCATTTTCGAGGCAAGTGCGTCCTAGTCGACACTTTGTACAATATCCTATCAAAATGATAATTTTCAAGCAAAATTAGAATCCTACATAATACTAATTCATCAATAATAACTGTGGCAAGAGTTTGATACCAAGAACGTTAAGTTTTTACATACCAGACTGAAAATACGTCAGTTTAAAGTCCAACTTTGCAAAAACTAGGGCGGACTTACCCCACTCCACCTTACTTCCTCCTTCTTGCCTGCTTCTGACTTAAAAATATTTTCTAATATTTTAAAAAAGTTACTTATCTTTTAAATAGGAAAGCAACTTTAAATGGTCCACCTTGTATTATTTTCTTAATAATTGTACATTGTTGAAGTTTAATACTATTGTTATTTGACTTTATCAAAAAAATAAATGCACGGACTAGTCTCACATGGAGAAAGCCAGGTCAAAATACGTGTCAAAGAACATGTAGAGAAAGCTACGTAGGTTTCAGGGAGATTGAAGTGTCGCTAGAGAAATTAAATATCAAACAGTGATTTCTATCGCCACGGCTATCCTTTTCGGGAAAATTCGTACACGGTCTGTTGGCACAGGTTCAATATTTCGTGCAGCGCACCAAAGCAAATAGTTTGTTTGATTTCGAGTTGCTTTCGAAGTATGTACATGTATGCAGCATTTCGGTGTACTTGTTCGATTCCACCGTAGCTGATTTTTTCCCAATGTATTTCGGTGACCTTTCACTCTTCGATCGACACTGAGCCGCGATTAGCTTCGTACATAAGGAGAAGGCATGACAGAATGGTACGAAAACGTGTGCGACCGCATGAGACGCGTGGGCGTGCATTCATGCTAAAAATTGAAACGCCACTTACGCTCATTTCCACGTGGGGGTGGTCGATGAAGACCACTTCCGATTCGTCGCCGTCCAATAGTACTGACACAGTCTTCTCGCCGAATTCGTCGTCTGAAACGTTGAACAACCCTTTATTAAGACCACAAAGCCAATTTGTTATATTAGGTTGTTGTATGCAGGATGAGTCTCGTAACGCAAGGACATCAAATAACTCGTAAATTACACTGTCCAACAGCCAGAAAGTATTTCGATTCCCACTATGCGATTCTTCTAGAGTTTTTCGCGCTGATTCCAAATCTGTCATTAATTTTTCTCCTAGACGTACAGTTTTGGAGAAAATTGAGATTTTAAAAAAGACATATTTTTCAACTTTGAACAAATA